>JAKFHU010001209.1:52535000-53735000 GCA_023783475.1 Daubentonia madagascariensis | reverse complement strand
TTTCCATTGGTCCTTTGTATTGTTTTTCTGGATTCCATTTCATTTTAGTTCTGCTCTGAGCCTTGTTGTTTCTTGCTGGCTTTGTGTTTTGTTTGTTCTTCTTTTTCTGGTTCCTTGAGATGTCACATTATGTTGTTAATTTATGATCTTTCTATCTTATTGAAGAAGGCATTTTAAGGCTGTGAATTTTCTCCTTAGGAATGTTTTTTCTGTATCCCATAGATTTTGAAAGCTTGTGTCCCTTTGTCATTCAGTTCAAGGACCATTTTAATTTCATCTTTGACCCAATGATCATTTGGGAGCAGGCTGTTGAATTTCCATGAATTTATGTAGAATTGAGTGTTTCTCCTGGAATTGATTTCTAGTTTTATTCCAATGTGATCTGAGAAATACATGGTATGATTTCAGTTTTTTGGAATTTGCTGCAACTTGTTTTGTTGGCTAGGATATGATTAATCTTGGAAAATATACCATGTGTTGATGGGCAGAATGTATATTCAGTAGTCTGGGGGTAGAATGTTCTGTAAATGTCTGTTAGGTTGCTTTGTTCTAGATTCTTGTTTAAGTCCAGTGTTTCTTTATTCATTTTCTGCTTTGATGATCTGTACAGTTATATCAGCAGGGTGTTGAAGTCCCCAGCAATTAATATGCTAGTTTGTTTCATTGCCTAGATCTTGTAGAATTTGCTTTACGAATCTGGGAGCTCCTGTCTTAGGTGCATATATATTTAGGGTTGTTATATCTTCTTGTTGAATTGCTCCTTTTACCGTTATATAATGGCTGTCATTGTCTTTTTAAACCATTGTTAATTTAAAGTCAATTTTATTTGATATGAGAATGCATACACCTGCTTGTTTTTGGTTTCCATTTGCATGGAATATTTTTTTCCACCTCCTCACCTTGAGTCTGTGTGAGTCCTTGTGGCTTAGGTGTGTTTCTTGGAGACAGCAGATACTTGGGATGCATTTTTTCATCCATTCAGCTGGTCTGTGTCTTTTAACTATGGCATTCAGACCACTCACATTGAGTATTAGTATTGATATGTGGAATGCTATTCTGTTCATCATGTTGGATGATACCTTATTATTTTGTTTTCCCTATTGTGCTACTGTTTTATAAGAGATATGAGATTTAGCTTTTGGGTGCTTTCACAGTGGTTGACATCTATTGTGTTATTCCATGTATAATGCACGTTTGAGCATTTCCTATATGGCAGATCTAGTAGTGACAAATTCCCTTAGTGTTTTCTTGTCTGGAAAAGTCTTTACTTCTCCATCATATGAAACTTAGTTTTTCAGGATATAAAATTCTTGGCTGAAAGTTGTTTCGTTTAAGAAGACTGAAAACTGAACCCCAATCCCTTCTGGCTTGTAAGGTCTCCACTGAGAAGTCTGCTGTTAGCCTGATGAGTTTTCCTTTGTAGTTCAGTTGTTGCTTTCATCTTGCTGCTTATAGAATTTTCTGCTTCATTTTGACTTTGGTGAGGTTGATGATTATGTATCTTGGAGATGTTCTATTTGCTATGAATCTGCCTGGAATCAATGAACATCTTGTATCTGTATGTCTGAATCTCTGGTGATGACAGGGAAGTTCTCCTCAATTATTCCCTCAAATAGTTTTTCCATGCTTTCTGCTTTTTCTTCTTCTTCCTCTGGGATACCTGTAATTTGTATATTGGCTTGTTTCACAGAGTCCTATATTTCTTAGAGTGATTGCTCATTCTTCTTTATTCTTTTTCTTGTGTTTTTGACTGACTGGGTTAGTTTGAAAGCCTTGTCTTCAAACTCTGAGATTCTTTTTTCTGCTTGATCTAGGCTGTTGTTAAAACTTTCTGCTACATTTTGAAAGTCCCTAAATGACTCTTTCATATCTTTAAGTTCTGTTGTATCTTTTCTTAAGATGTCTATCTCTTCAGTGAGATTTTCATATTTTCCATTCATGTCCTGATATATTTGCTTGTTTTCTTTGTTTTGGTTTTCAACTTTCTCTTTCATTCCACTCATCTTGTTTGCCACTCATATTCTAATTTCCATTTCTGACGTTTCAACAATTTCCTGTTGGTTCGGGTCCATTGCTGTAGATCTATTGTGATCATTTGGGGGTGTCGAACTAGCTTGTTTTTCATGTTGTCAGAATTCTTTTGTTGCTTTCTTCTCACCTGAAACCTCTTCTCTCAGCTCAGGGCTCATAGATTTGCAGTGCACCTGTTCTCCTTTGCTGGGAACTCTCCTACTTAATGAGAAGGAGGACAAATCCCTAGATAGCTCTTTTGTGTCCTACTTTGGAAGGTTAACCCAGGAGAAGGGGGCTGGGTGCACTGAGGGCCTGTAATGCAACTGTTCCCCTGTATCATCCCATTCCTGTGTGGTTGTCACAATTCACGCCAGTGCTGTGGGATATTCCATCAGATTGGTGGGTTGGTCCCCAGGCTACTGTTGAAAGCTTGAACAGGGGACTGGTCAAGTCCCTCTCCTCTGAGGCAGGTGGCATGACCTCAGACAATGCCTGGGTGGGTGTAGGACCTTGGTGGGAACCTGAATGGGTCATGGGACTGCAGTCTGCTACTGGGTGGATTATGAGACCTCAGCAGGTGCCTGGGTGAAGTTGTGGACCACAGCTGGTGACAGGATGGGTCATAGGACCTTTGTAGATGCCTACATAGGTGATGAGATCTTGGCAGGCACCCGTGTGGGTCATGGGACCTTAGCCAGCACCTGGGCTGGTTGCAGGATCTTGACAGGTACCTGGGCATGTCCTGGGACTGCAGGTGGTGGTAGAACAGGTCATGGGAACTTGGTGGGTGTTTGTGTGGGGTGCTAGACCTTGATAGGCACCTGGACAGGTTGGAGGTCTTGGCTGGTGCCTGGGCAGGTTGTGGGACCAAAGGCAGTGGTGGAATGGCTCCTCAGTCCCCAGCACCTGGGCCACCTTTGGCTAGAGGGGCTGGGGAGATGTGTGATGCCCTGCCACAGAGTCGTGTTGGCAAGAGCACTCCCTCTGCCCAGGCCTCATTGTGGCAGCTGCTGCAGTGCTACTTAGGTGGCAGCAGTGGTGCTATGGAGATGACAAGAGAGTGGCGGCAGATACTGGTGGCTGATGGGCACCTGCTCTGCTCAGATCCTGGGAGGCGACCAGTGGCGGGATTTGCAGGGGTGCATAGCACCCAGTCACAGCGCACATGAGAGTACTCACCCTCCCGGCTCCCTCTCTGGCCTGGCAAGGGTAATGGGGAGGCAGCTGCTGTGGAGTTGACCCCTCTGCAGACCGGGCACTCTGGGGATGAGAGTGCAGATTGGTGTCTGTTGCAGTGACCTGGGACCAAAAGTTGGTGTGACCCCACTGTGTCCCCTCTCTGGTGAAATTTTGCTGCACAGTCTCCAAGGAGCTCCCTGATCAGTTCGGAGGCCTGCTGTGATGGGGGGAGCCTCCTCACAGCTCAGATTTCGGTGTCTGCTGGGGGAGTGCAGAGTCTGGGGGATCTCTCCCCTAAACCTTCCCCACATATGGACACTTCCCCCAGGTACCTTCTGATCCTGCTGAGCAGATCACCCCGCCTCTCTCTCCCCCTCTTCGAGTGTCTCAGGTCACTTCTCTGATGATTCACAATGCTCTCTCTGAGATGGTCCCTCCATAGGTGGACATCTACCTGCAATCTTTGATCTTCTCCTTGAGAGCAGAGAGTGTAAGCTGCTTCTAGTCTGCCATCTTGGCCCCTGTCACCAAGAAATTTTTAGAAATAATATTTTTAACTCTTGAAATTTTTTTTGTATAATAGAGAAAATGCATTCCATTATAATTACCCTGTAAAGTATCCAAACATTTATTTTATTCTTTCCAGAATTATAAAACCAAGATCACAATTTATAATATTTTCTATATCTGATCTATATCCTCACATAATATGTCCTTCTTTAGGGGTAAAAATGTTTTCAATCTTACTGAGTTTACGGTAGATGGTAATAGATTTTTGACGAACTTCATCAGACGTAGTCTGAGATAAGTCTTTTTGAAATGCTTTTTTATTTCAAAGTTTGTATAAGGCAAAACCAACCTGCCAACCTTTTGTATCTCTTAGAAGTGCAGTGAAGTTAATGAATATGTCCATAAAATATTTGCTACTGACTCAGTTCACTACAACTATCTAAAAGGCAAGGTTTAACATCACATCTCATTAATAACTAATAATAGTGTACTGTGCACCCACATTCTGACATTCCAGTGAGGTGAGAGATTAAATATTTATACAAATAAAGATATTATTGCAAAGTATAATAAAGATCAAAAAGGAAAAGTATAATGTAATTTGTACTTTCATTCACAGGAACCCTGACCTGACCTTGGCAAACAGGGAGGATGAATAAGAGTTAACTAGGGAAGAGTGTAGGAGATGTTTCCATATGACAGAAAGAGTAATAAAAGCTCTAAGGCCAATCAGAAGTCCTTGGAGGGATTAGAGTATAGAAAGCACAAGACGGAGAAGGATGTGAAGCGAGGATGGAAAGGAGAGAGTGCATCGTCAAAGACCTTATAGGTCATGGTAAGTATTTTAGAATTTATCCTAATAGCAGTGTAAAATGCTTGAGGATTTTAAGAATGTGGAGGTGGTGTGAGGGTGGAAATGAGGCAAAGAAATTCAGCAGAAAATTAAATTAAAGATTTTTACTTATAAATGATCTCTCTGACTGCAATGGAATGGAAGAATGCCAGTGTGGATAAAAGGAGACCAAGTAGTTGGGCCATTGCAGAAGTCAAGGGTGAAGGGGTGAGAATTACCCCTTTTTGAGAATTACCTTCCAAATATACAAGAAAAAATGAAAAAGTAGGCTTTATGCCCCAAACATCCCACTTCTTATAATGCCTTCTAATCTTGTTTTATTATATATCTGTTCTGAATTTTTTTCTTACTATAGATTAGAGTTGTCATCAAGTTTCTATCTCAAAGTGATTATCTAATTTATATTGTTCGCCTTTATATTGTATCCATGTTTGCTCAATACTCCTAATACTCAATATCTCTGGTTTTGTAAAGTAAATTGAATTATAATTCTGGATTTTAATTCAATATGGAAGTAACCAATTTGAATCAAATTTAACCATTAGACTGCATAGACTTTTCTTTTCTAAATATTAGTTATACCTAATTATAATACAATGTCCCACTGAAATTTATTTTCTCAAAATTTCTTATGTATTAAAATAGTTCAATTAAAACATATTCTCAGGGAAGTAAGATTTAAAAAAGAAACACCCTTCTAAGGCAAATCATTTTTCAAAATTGACTTTAAACTATCAATACTTAGCAACACACCTATAGTGGATTAGTTTAATTAATTAGAATCACTATGCCTTATATCAGTAAACCAGGCAAAAGGACTCTTAGATCTGTCTTCGATGTGAATTCTTGAGTAACGAGAGTTTGAGATCTATAGTGTTTATTCAAATTTCTTGTTTTAGAGGTTGTAGTTTTCTTTTCTGGGAAGAAGGGATCACTGTAAAGTGTATATGAACATTTCACCCTGTCCTTTACTATTCTTCATTCTTAACTATAAAGAAGGTTACTGAAAACTACTCCACCTTCCACATATTAAAAGATAAAGAAGTAGCTGGGAAGAAAAAGCTAAAACACATTGCTATGTTTCTCTTGCTCTCTCCTTTGTATAATTATCTATGTCATACTCCTGTGACAACCCCTTCTGACCTGGGAAAAAACCCAAAAAAGATATTAAGATTCCTCTGCCCACCTGATAAACAGATTGCCTCAAAGGTGGAAGCACAATTCAGTATTCACTATAGAAATCTGCATGATATGGTTTGACCTATGCAGAAGAAAAAACAGTATTCCTACAGGTAAAAATCTACTTAAAATGTAGCAGAATTTAATTTTGCAATTGTCCCAATATGACAAGGAATAGTGTGACTTCAAATGCAAGAAAGGCTATTCAAGGAAACCCAGCTGAAAGAACATAAGAAACTCACAATATAGAGACACGAGTCTAATTAAAATTAATTAAGCAACTCTTATTTCCCCAAACTTTAGCATTTCTCCAAAATTTTTAGCAAATGATTAAAATATTCACATCTTTTTTATTTTTTAATTCTACCTTTAGAAGGCTCTGCCAAGTAACACATATTTCTGACTTGGGCAATCTTCAGAAAAATTTTATGTGACTTTCCTCAAACTGAAACTGATTCCAGCTTTTCCTATTACAACTATATTCCCTGGATGTTCCACCCCTCTCCTAACCAGTAAGCCTTAAACCCATGAAATAGTTGTCACCTGTAAGGTAGGAGTTTTTAGGCACATTTGCAACGCCATCAGCTAGCAGGCTTCCCTCCTTTAGCCTTAGACTATGCAATACAAAACTGCTACCTCCATTCAGAGTCCAACTCACCTACCTGTTCTTAAACCCAAATCTCAGCAATTCTCAGGGTTCCCCCAGGGTCACCAAGGCATTGGCACATGAATGGAGGAAGAGGAGGAAGTAGTAGAACTACTGCAGTGCATTGTAGCTAGTTCTCCAACAATCTTGTCCAGTATTTTTCTGCTGTCCACTCTGACTTCATACTGATTTTGCCCTGAGTTGTTTTCACACTTTCCACTACTCATTTCCCTGTAAGCTCAGCTCTCCTTTGCTAATCTCCTAACCAATTCCAGGTGTGACACTTCTGGTATATTTTTCTCTTCTAAAATTGCATAATAATTTCTATTTAAGAATCAATATAAAAATATATGTGTATATGTAAATTACCATAATTCTTGAAAAAGGCAAGCTCTCAACACGAGTTTTGTTTTTCTCACTCTTATGTTGGAGAACAAAACTGAAAAGAGAATTGATAAAAACTGAACCATAAATCAGTTCGATGCCATCCTTCTATAACCAAACAACTTTTGTTATTATAATATCAAAATTTACAATCATAAATAAACCATTTCCTTTTATATCTCTTTTAAAATATTTTTCCTACCTGCAACTATTATTCTATGATGTTTTTAAAAAAATTCAACAAACATGTATTTTTGTGTCTGCTTTAAACCTGTATGTACAGATCTATAAATAAATTAAGAAACTATGCTCATCCTTAAAGATTTTACTTTATTATTTCTAATAATGATAACCATAATTATGATACTGATGGGATGGCAAATATAAACTACATATAACTGCAAATCATTATTTCTAATATAGAAAAGACATGGAACAGAAACTGTTTTTTTTCCCTTAAATCTTTTTATGGTCAGATTTAAGAGAGTCCATAGAGGTACCCTTGCAGATTCTGAATAAGATGCTAATTCAAGAGTATCTCTGCAACCATGAAGCATAAGGTGAAGAGAAGCAAGAAGATGTAGAAAAAGTCATTTGAAGCCTTGAATTTTGGGTGTAGTAATACTTTAGTATATTTTCAATAAATATTTTAGGAAATTATTTTTTAGAAATTTCTTAAGAAGGGAATAGATGATCTCTTCATTCTGTTAGTCTGTAGAGATCTAGAGAGGTTGAAGCCTAATAGACAAACTTTCAGTTTAGATGTTAAAGGATAAATTTCAGATAATGGGAGGTTACTTACAACATCATCTTTTATTATTTATCTGAATGTTAAAAGTCGAAGGGAGAGAGCCTTATGTCTCCATTTGTTTACAAATAATGTAAAGCTTTGTGTTTGTTACTGATCCTAAATCTATTTTCTTTCAGTAACGTGGTTTTAGTTCATCTGTTTCTTGCCAATATGTTGTAAATTGTCAATTCAGCTATAAATACATCATAGTCATTGTTCCAAATAGAACTATTTCTGGCACATAATGGAAATAGACAGATATAATTGGCTCCTTTTTTCAAAATATAGAAAGTGTGACCATAATGCAATGAGAAAGATGTTTTTTGTTATTTGGGATTCTTCTAAACTTAGGAATTTCCCATATGAAATGTAAACATTACAGAAACAGTAAAGAAATTGTAAAAATTTCACTTTAACTTAATAGGAAAGTTATTAATAAAAGTAAACATAAACACACCCTCTCACCTTGCCAGTAAAGATCATTTTTATGGGTCCCTGTCCTATTTCTTAACCTTTTTTTTTTGCTGCCCACATATCTGAAACCACTTCTTCATTTCCACCTAAGAACTCATCTAACTTCCATTCTTTGACATTTTTCTTTTATTTTCTTCTCTCACACAATACCTTAAGTGCACATGCAGAGGGTATAAGATAAATTTTCATGATTTGATTCCATAAAATGACTATCATACTTAAAGATACAAGGGAATAATGTGTTCAATAAACAATGTTTTGCTCTTGCTCTTATTTTCATAACACCAATAAGCCCAGCATTGTATCCATTCTCTACTCGTGTTTTATATGTGTTGTATATAGATCATAGATTTGAATAATGAATTATTTAGTATGGAAGATGTTTTTCAGCCACCATGTGCAATTGGTCTGAATAAGATGCTAACTCAAGAGTATCTCTGCAACCATGAAGCATAAGGTGAAGAGAAGCAAGAAGATGTAAGATCAATACTACTAGAGAAAGATACTTTATTATGCAGGAATATATTGCATTTGCTTTCTGTGAAAACTTTTGACAAGTTAATCAGTCATATCACTTATGCAAACTCTTCAGCCACTTCAATCCTCCAGGACACGGGAACATTATTTGCAACCAAGGCTGGGTCACAATCTGCAAACTTCCAGACATTCAGACACAGTCATCTATTGATTCTAAGACATATACTGAGATGTAGAGAAGCATTTCCCTGGGACTTGAATGGGCATTTGATCATGAAAATATGTAGCGCGATCGAGTACAGGGCCCAGAGCATGGACTCTTCTATCTGGATCTGAGGATGTAAGTACCGTCCTGACCACTGAAGTCTTGAGAGAGCAAGTGGCCCAGAAAAAGATCTTAGTAAAACAAAGTATGTTGCTACAAGGTCTATTGCAGAAAGCACATATCAGAAGTAAATGCAGATTCTCAAAGCCAAAATGTCAAGCAGGACCCATTTCACATCAATGGAGATGTCAAAGATCAGGAACAATTGTCAAATATAGTGATTCTTAACCTTGGTTAAAAATCCCCATGGTGAGGTTAGCTTTTAAAAATAGCTGTGCTCAGGCTCAGCTCCTCCTTCGCCTTCAGAGTATAATTCACTTCCCCTTGCAAGGATTGAGAAGCATTGGTCTAACTAGACCAGTTTCTAATGATCAGTTGATCCTCAATAAAACTTGGGAATTTAGATAACCTTTGAAGTTAAAGAAAGGAAAGAGGAATAATCTGGAATTGACTAATTCAAACTCATGTAAAAAGCAAAAAACAGAGTTTTTTCTTTTCTTATTATTTACTTTTATTATTTATTTTTAAAAATATGTTACCTATTCAAGAATGAGATGATAATGTTCTAAATTTAATTTACTTTGAGAAAAAATTAAAATATTATTTCTGCACATTTCTAAAGATCATGTATATTTTAAACATGCCATATATGTAGTTAAACCCAAGTTTAGTACCATTCTTTCTACATTATCTCTCAGTTTGCTTTTTTACTTAAAGCTAACTATAGATTTATTGTTTGAATTGCTTATGAAAAGCATGTACAATTTATATAAACATAAGAACACATACAGTTCAGTTAAGGTAGAATAGATGTTAAAAAGCATTTTAAAACAATTTTCAATAATCTTTAGAAAAAGAAAATTGAGCAGTAAATATTTAAGACTCTGAATAAGAGGAAGACAAGAACTGGGGAAAAAAGTCTAAAATAGCCCTTAAGCCTGACATAACTTAGTTTTGAAATTATACCTTATGTCTATTAAAAACAACTTCTAAAAACTGAAATTCGATTGATTTTTTAAAATTCTGCTCACAATTGTCAAGATATTTAGCTACACTCCGCACTGATGTCAACAAAAAAATTATATATGTATGATATCATGTCATATTTCCCTTGGGATAATTTAAAACAAAATACTTCAGTAAATGTAGTGTGTTATGTGAACAATCTAATTTAAACCTTAAGTATGATTAATTAGCATTGAAGTATCCTTATCTAAATCAGTACCATAAGATTATACACAAAATTGTTATTCAGAATTTTAAAAGCTATAATATTATATAAATATATAATTTTTGAAGTATGTCCTATATAAAGTAATATGGCACAATAAGTTCACTTATCTTAAATACAGAGCCCATGGAATTTTACACCGTGGTACCCCTATTTAACTCCCACTGCAGAAAAATATTTTTCATGCCTCTTCCCAGACAACACCAACACACACACACACACACACACGCACACAATCTTAGCTTGCATTGTCATAACAAAATACTATAAAATAATATAGACTGGGAGGTTTAAACAATGAAAATTTATTTTCTCACAGTTGTGGAGACTAAATGTCCAATGTACCATCGTGGTTGGTTTCTGGTGAGGACTATCTTCCTGGCTTACAGACTGCTGCCTTTTTACTGTGTCTTTACATGGCAGAGAGAAAGAGAGAGAGAGAAAGCAAGCTCTCTGGTTTCTCTTCTTATAAGGGTACTGATCCCTTAATGAGGGTCCCACCCTCATGACCTCATCTAAACTTAATTATCTCCCAAAGTTTCTATCTCCAAATACCACCACACTGGTGATGAGGCATCAACATATAAATTTTGAGGAGATGCAATTCAGTCCATAACACACGCACACACAAAGGCAATCACTGTTCTGACTTATACCGTCATCAATGGGGTTGCCTATTCCTTGCTTTCTTTGAATTGAAATAATACAAAATGTAGTTATTTGCATCTGACTCTTTTCAATATACTTGTGAGAATTATCCATATTATTGTGTTATCAACAGTTCAGTCTTTTTTAATTGCTATGTAGTATTCCATTGTGTGACTATACCATAGTAAATGTACCCATTCTATCATTGATGGCCTTTTAGGCTGTTGCCAGTCTTGAGACTATTATGTAAAGCCACTATGAATATTTTTGTCTTATGGTGGAATTATGCATTAATTTCTCTAGGAATTGGATCACCAGGTCATAAGGTCACCATATATTTAGCATTAGTAAATATTGCCTGTTGTCAAAAGTGGTTTAACCAAACTACACTCCCACAATTATTGTATGAGGATTCTAATTGCTCCATAATCACATCTTTATGTTTTCCATTCTGGTGTATAGATATAGATACAGATATAGATAGATATAGATATCATTATGCATTTAATTTACATTTTCCTAAAAGGGAATGATATTAAGCATCTTTTCATATGCTTATAGGTTCTCCTCTTTTCTGAAAGAACTCATATTTTAGGCCCATTTTATTGGGTCATTCATTTCTCTTATGTTTATTGATATGGAGGAGTTGTTTTTATATTCTAGATATGGGACCTTCTCACCTATATGTGTAAAAATATCCTCTCCTTGTCTACCACTTACCTTTTCCTTCTTTTAAAGATGTATTTTGATAAGCAAAAGTTAATAAATTTAATAGAATTCAATATACCAATTTTTAAAAATTTTATGGTTAATGCTTTCTTCTTGCACCTTAAGAACGCCTTGCTTATCCCAGGGACATGAAAATATTCTTACAAGTTTTCTTTTAGCAGATTTTTTGCTAAGTTTCATATTTAGGACTATGATCCATCATTACTTTTTATTAATGATTTGATGTAAGGATAATAATTAATTTTCCATATAAATATCCAATCTGTCCAGTAGCATTCACTGAAAAGACTATATTTCTATAAGTCTTTGTTTTAAATCAAGTAACCATATCTATGTAGATAATTCCTGAACTCTCCCTTTAGTTTAATTTACCATTTTGTAAATCTTTACATCAATAACAATCTTTCTTAATTACTACAGATTTATAGTAAATCTTGAAATATTGTGGTTTAAATTCCTTAACTTTATTCTTTTTCAAGATTCTCTTAGCTATTCTTTATCTCTGTTTTTAAATATGTTTTAGATAAAGCTTATTTATTTTTTTCTTATTTCAGAATATTATGGGGGTACAAACACTTTGGTTACATATATTGCCTTTGCACTGCCGGAGTCAGAGCTACAGGCATGCCCACCCCCCAGAAAGTGAACACCACACCCATTAGCTGTGAATTTACCCATCCCTCCCTTCCCACCTCCCTGACACCCAATAAATGTTACTTCCATATGTGTCCGTAAGTATTGATCAATTAGTACCAATTAATGGTGAGTACATGTGGTGCTTGTTTTTCCATTCCTATGATACTTCATCCTGTGAAGAATGAGCTCCAGCTCCATCCAGCATAATACAAGAGGTATTAGTCCACCATTGTTTTTTATGGCTGAGTAGTACTGTATGGTATACATATACCACATTTTATTAATCCACTCATGTATTGATGGGCACTTGGGTGGTTTCCACATCTTTACAGTAGTGAATTGTGCTGCTATAAAATTCTCAATAAAATCTTAGTAAACCAAATTCAACACATCAAAAAAGTAATACATCATCACCAGGTGGGCTTCATCCCAGAGATGCAGGGATGGTTCAACATACACAAATCTATAAATGTAATTCACCATATAAATAAAAGCAAAAACAATAAAGACCATATGCTCCACTCAACAGATGCAGGAAAGGCATTTGACAAAATTCAGCACCTTTTTATGATAAGAACTTTTAACAAAGTATGCATAGATGGGACATACCTCAAAATTATTAAAGCCATATACAACAAACCCACAGCCAATATCATACTGAACAGGGAAAAATTGAAAGCATTCTTGCTTAGAACTGGAACCAGACAATGTTTCTCACTATCACCACTTCTATTCAACATAGTGCTGGAAGTCCTAGCCAGAGCAGTCAGACAAGAGAAGGAAATCAAGGGCACCCAAATGGGGGCAGAAGAGATCAAACTATCACTCTTTGCTGATGATATGATATTACATCTAGAAAACCCCAAAGATTGAACCAAGAGACTCCTGGAATTGATAAATGAATTCAGCAAGGTCTCAGGATGCAAAATCAATGCACACAAATCAGTAGCTTTCATATACACCAATAATAGTCAAGCTGAGAATCAAATCAAAGACACAATACCCTTCACAATAGCATCAAAAAATAAAATATTTAGGAATATACTTAACAGAACAGAAATTAAAAATGATGCACAGAAGAGGGTAGAAAGAACAGTTTTAAATTATCTGCATCACCCTCCCCCCAACCCCAGGCAGCACAGTATGGAGAGAAATATCCTCTGCTCAGAGGAAGGAAAGGGAAGTGAGCACTGGACTTTGCCTTGGACCCAACATCGACTTGCCCCAGTAAAACCAAGTACCATGTAGGTACCCAAGGCCCCAGACTCCAGGCTGACAACTGCTCACTAACCCTCTAGGCCTACCACAGCACCAGGCAGGAGCCCACAGGTCCAGGCCCCAAGCCAGCCTAGAAACTAAAAAATATATTTCTAAATAATTAGCTACTATTAACCTGTCTCCTGGCTAGGTCTCTGGCTGCCCCATTGCTCAGCCAACCCCAGTGGCCCCATGCTCTGAACTGCCCCCAGTACTAGGCAGGCTCCCAAAGGCCTAGTTATCGGGCCAGCACCTACAGACCTAGCCTCCAGGCTGGCCCCTGTGGATACAGACTCTGGGCCCACACAGAACCAAGTTATCCCCTGCAGCCCCAGGCTCCAAGTACACCCCAGGTTTCAGACCAGCTCAAAACAAAGGTGGCCCACACAGCTCCAGGCTTCGAGCCTGCCTTAGTGCCAGGTTGGCACCCCTGTCCTCAAGCACCAGTATAGCATCTGCTGATAGAGACTTCATAACTGCCTAGTGCCAGGTCAGTCCCTGCAGCTCCAGCCTCCAGGCCTGTCTCCATACCCCCATATTCTAGAATACCTCAGTGACACACTGTCCTAAATGGACTGAGGATCCACCCCTACAAACATATAATCTAGGATTTCCCCTGCAGACACAGGCCACAGGCCCATCCCAGTGAATCCAGGCACTAGGCCCATTCCCGCACCTGACTGGCATCTGTGGGCTGAGCCTTCAAGCCCACCTACCTACTGACCCAGGCAAAAGGCCAGCCTGCCCAAGGAATCTAGAAGCAACCTACCCAAAGACCAGGCAAGACATCATGACTGGAATGTCTGGACAAGATGACTGGGGAAGGCCTTTCTTAAACAAAGCCAGTCTGCAAATACTTGAATAGGACCCCACTTCTGCAAATACACTGGCATCAATGTAAGGCAACAAGAAACATGAAAAAGCAAGATATAACACCACCAGATGATCACAATGATCTCCCAATAGCTGACACCAAAGAAAGTGAGACATACAAACTACTGACAAAGAATTCAAAAGAATTCTTTTAAAGAAGCTCAGCTAACTTTAAGAAAATACAGAGAAACAATTCAATGAAATCAAGAAAGAAAGAAATAAGCAATATGATAAATTTAATAGAGAGTTTAAAATTATGAAAAAAATCAAATTCTGGAACTGAAAAATACAGTAAATGAAATAAAATAAGCAATAAAGAGTATCAGCCACAGAATTGATCAAGCAGAAGAGAAAATATGTGAATTCTATGACAGATTATTTGAAAACATGCAATCTGGGGATAAAAAAAAATAAAGGATAAAAAGGAATAATAAAAGCTTATGGAATTTATGGGACATAATAAAAAGAGCAAATATTTGCATTATAGGAATTTGTGAAGGATAGCAGAGAGACAAAGAGGTAGAAAACTTATTTAAAGAAATAGTAGCAAAAACTTTCTAAATCGGGAGAAAGATATAAATATTTAGATAAAGAAAAGTGAGAGGTCTCCAATCAGATTCAATCTAAACAAGACTGCAGCAAGACAAATGTTAATCAACTGTTAAATACCAAAAACAGAGGATCCTGAAAATAGAAAGAGAAAAGAAGCATATCATATACAAGGGAATTCAATATATCAATTGTCATATTTTTCAGAAGAAACCCTATAGGCTAGGAGAGAGTGAAATGACATATTCAAAGTGCTGAAGGATAGACACTGACAACCAAGAATACAGTACCTAGAAAAGCTGTCCTTCAGAAATAAAGGAGAGATAAAGCCTTCTAGCAAACATTTAAAGAACTAATACCAATACTTTTCAAACTCTTCCAAAAAACTGAAAAAGAGAAAATACTTTCAAGCTCATTCTTTGAGTTAAACATTACCCTCACACCAACAGACAAGAACACCTAAGGAAAGAAAATTGCAGGCCAATATGTCTGATGAATATAAATGCAAAAATTCTAAACAAAATACTAGGAAACTGAATTCAAAAGCATATTAAGATCCTTCACCATGATCAAGTGAAATTTACTCAGGAATCCAAGGATGATTCAACATATGCAAGTCTAAAAATGTTATAGAAGACTGTAATAGAATGACTCATATGACAAAAATCATATGATTATCTCAATAGATGTAGAAAAAGCACTTGGCAAAATTTAGCGTCCTTTTATGATAAAAACTCTCAACAAATTAGGTATAAAAGGATTATACCTCATGCAATAAAGGTGATATATGACAAACCAATAGCTAACATTTTATTAAATGTTGAAAGGTTGAAAGATTTCCCTCTAAAATCAAAAATAAGACAAGGAAGCCCACTCTCACCACTTCTATCCAACATAGTAGTTAAAGTCTTAGCCAGAGCAAATAGGCAAGATAAGGTAATAAAGGCATTCTAATAAGAAAGCAAGAAGTTAAATTGTCCCTGTTTGTAGAAAATATAATCTTATACATGGAAAACCCTAAAGACTTTACAAAAATAACTATTGGAATTAATAAATGAATTCAGTAAAGTTACAGGATACAAAATCAAAATACAAAATTCAGTAGCATTTCTATACATGTACAACAATCTGAAAAAGAAATCAAAGAAACAATCTTATTCACCATAGCTATAAAAAATGAAATATTTTGAATAAGTATTCTTATTGTAAATGTAACAAAGGTGAAAAACATGTACACTGAAAACTATAAAACATAGATTGCTAAAAGAAATTAAAGAACAAACAAATAAATGGAAAGATATTCTATGCTCATGTCTCAGAATAATTAATATTGTTAAAATGCCAATACTACCTGAAGTAATCTACAAATTTAATGAAATTCCTATCAAAATTGTAATGATATCTTTCACAGAAATAGAAAATACAATTCTAAAATACATGAGAACCATGAAAGACTCAGAATATTATTATAAAAGCAATTTGAGCAAAAAGAACAAAGTTGAAATCATCATGCTATTGTCTTCTAAATATATTAATATTACAAAGCTATAGTAATCATAATAGCATGATACTGATAAAAACAGACACATAGATGAACGGAACAGAATAGTCCAGAAATAGACCCAGTAAAAAATAAACAATAAAAAAATCTAGTTAGAAAGTGGATAAAACAGGATGAGACATTTCATCGAAGAGGATACACTGACAACAAATTAACACATAAAAGGATGTTCAACATCACCAGCTATTAGGGAAGTGCAAATCAAAGCCCATCACAATGGCTAAAATAAAAAAAAATAATGATTACACCAATGCTGGAAAGACATGGGAAAACTGAATCACTCACACAATGCCAGTAGAAATGAAGAATAGTACAGCCACTCTGATAAGTGGTTTGGCAGTTTCTTTAAAAACTAAACATACAATTAGCACGCACCACAGCAACTGGTCAAATTTCTCTGCATTTAAAGATGTCTTTAAAAAGATAGAAAGTAGGGGAGGAGGTAATAGTGCACAATTAAGAAAATATCTGAGAGTACTACATCACAGAGTATCTACAGAGGATTGGTTCCAAATCATCCTGCAGATACCAAAATTCATGGATACTCAAGTCTCTTATAAATATGGTGTAGTGTTTGCATATAACCTACACATTTCCTCCTGTATACTTTAAATCAATACTAGATTACTTATGATACCCAATACATGCAATGATATGCAAATAGTAGTTATATTATATTTTAAAATTTGTATTATTTTTGTTGTTGTATTGTTATATTTTATTATTTTGGTTTCCTTGAATATTTTGATCTGCAGTTGCTTGAATCTGTAAATGCAGAACCTGCTGTTATAGAGGACCAACTATACTATGTATAGCATTTTAAAATCCAGGAAGTGGGATACTTGAATATTTAAGTACAATAAACATTTCATTGATACACAAAAGGGCAATGATTTCCCTTTATTCAATTCAATTCTATTCAGCAAAAATTTAACATTATTAAAAGAAAGTTAATACTTAATTGCTTCAATGGCAAATATGTGAAAATCTATAAGAAATTCAGGAAAAAATAAGATATAGCTTCTGTCTTCAGTAAATATATAATATACCTGGGAAGGAGACTGATACATATGAAAATAATTACAGCAAGATTAATACCAAAATTCCAAATTATGTGGTGTAAAACTATGTATGATGGAAGGTAAGGTTTCATGTGCAAAGGAGTTTTATTTTTTCATGGAAAAATAGTTTAAAAAGCATTTTTACAAGAAAATCTCAGAATTAAATAAGGAAGTGCTAGGAAGAAGATTCTCAAATCAGAATAAGACAGGTACTGAGAACTTGAGGATTCTATACCACCGATATGTCGCCATTGTTGCCAATGATTCTTATACCTATTATTCTTCCTTCAACTATAAATAAGACATGAATCTTAGCTTTTATCCTTCCTTGCCCTAAGCAGACTGATCTATTAAAAAAATGTTTTATGAAAACCAAGGGCTAGCAATATAGGAAACAAGAAAATGTAACAGCATAAAAAAGTCATTTACAAAATACAAAGTAGAATTTTTTTGGCCTGACATGACTAGAAAGCATAGTGAGAAATGTAATATTTCTTTTAGCTTTTTTCAAGATGCAAAGGCTAAAAGAACTGATTCATTTTCATCTTAATATCTTCAAGTAAAAGATTATTAAAAAGCTGTGTAACTCCCTTTAGTAAAGTCCAAGCATGATAGTGTGAATATTTAATAAACAGGATTACTTTTTTATTTATTAGAAAAGTTCACAGAAAAGTAATTACTCATTAGTGTGTAGCCTAAATTTCTAAAGATCTTATAGAAGATTAACTTATATTTTATCATTTAACATTGCTTAGGAAACTGTAGGAATGTTTTAAAAGTTAAAATACTTATGCATTCATTAATGTATTTAGGTCAAATAAATCTAAATTATACTAAAAGTATAATAATAGAATTTTAAAATTGTACATGTTTTAAATATTTATTTAAAGTCCTATGAATATTAATGAACTAAAATTGCCTTATTTATATAATTATGTCTCCAATCAAGGGGCCTCAATGTGTAAGGAATTTTCTAACTATTTATGTGCCACACTTAATGATTGATATTGAAGGTGAAAAAAAATTTAAGAGGTAATAAATGTCTGCAGTGAATTTAGAATACAGACAATCACACTGTCAGTTTGGCTTAATAAACTAGCCGAACCTAAGGCAAACAGTCTTTGAAAAATTTAATCTCTTCCTGATTCAAAACCTAATGTAGGATTACAGCATCCAGTCAAGAAAGAGTGACAGGGATCTTCCAAACTCAACCAACTTAAATAAGTCTGAACAAAATACTGTATATAAAACCACGGTTTGTTCATGGAAGTAATATTCATCAAGGGTCAGGTGGGTGAGAGGGGGTGGAGGGGATGGGAAAACTCATACCTAATGGGTGCGGAGTGCATAGTTTGGGGGATGTCCACAATTGTAGCTCTGACTTGGGCAGTGCATGGGCAACATATATAACCAAAGTGTTGTACCCCCATAATATTCTGAAATTAAAAAAAGAAATATTCTTAGAATAGTAATAACAGAATAATTATTTTATATCCACATCAACCTGATAATATACTAATTTATTTACATATAACTACAGGAAATAATTTTCATTTCATCATCTTCTTAGCATCTCTTCTTAATATCACTATGGGCATCAGTATCAATTATGCATATTTAATTTTCAAAGCACAGTAAAAAATTTAATGCTATATAGTTATAACAATACTATGCAATTATAATTATATGTATGTAATCATAAATATATATATGCAGTTATAATAATTCTTATATCATATCTCATTGAGAATACATTGCCTATTTGAAAAAAATACAAACGGTTCCTTGTTCATTTAGATTAAATTCATCAAATATGTTCAATAAATCTCTTTCTCCCATGAATTAAAATGAGCATTCCTTTTCATACACTTTAAAAATCTAACCCACAAAAAAAATATTAATAAATAAAACCATGGCTTATGTATATTATTTTAATAAAAATCAATGAAGAACAGTGATATTTGAGAGACAGGAGACCAGTGAAGGAGCCCTATGATTGCCTGAGCCTACTGTCTGAAAGCAGAGTAATATTGGGATATGATGGAAAGCATATATCAATAAATTGGACAAATTAGGTAAAATTAACACATTCCTTGAAAATCACAAACTTCTAAACTCAGTCTCAAAGAAATAATCTCTGCAGCACTTTACTTATTAAATAAGTTGAATTTGTATTAAAAACGTTTATACAATGAAACTCCAAACCTAAAGCACTATATTGTGATGAATTCTTCTAAACTTTTGAGGAAGAAATAATAAAAATTATAATAAAAATATTCAAGAAAATTGAAGAAAAGGGAATATTTCACAACTTACAATATGAGGCCATTTTTCTTGACAAAAGAAAAAAGAAAAAAAAAACAGGTGTAGTTATTCCAGAAATAAAAGGTTGGTGTAACATTAAAAAGTCAATCAATGTGTTTTACCATCTATGTAGTTAACAGAGTATAAAAATTTAAAACTATATTCCTATTCCAATAAAGGCAGAAAAAAGCATCTGACAAAATCTACTTCTCATTCTGCACAAAAACTATCATCCATTCTTGAGAAAAATACAAAATATTAATAAAAGCCCTGAGCAGTCTGTGAAGAGGAAGGGGCTTCTTCAACCTAATAAAAGTCATCAAGGAAAAATCTCAAGCAAATATATTTAATGGAAAAAGACTAAATACATTTCCTCTAAGGTCCTAAATAAACAAACAAACAAAAAATTGACCACTCTCATCACTTCTATTAAAATTGTACCAGGGCTATTTATTTTTTATCCTTTAAAAAATTTTTAATTAGCTCATAATTGTATATATTTAGGAGATAGAGTGTGATGTTTTGATACACGTATGCACTATGTAATAATCAAATAAGTGTGAGAAGCATATCCATCACCTCTTATATTTGTACTTTATTTGTGGTGAGAACACTGAATACCCTCTTTTAGTTATTTTGAAATATACATTACAGGCCAGGCATGGTGGCATATGCCATAGTCCCAGCTACTCTGGAGGCTGAGGCAAAAGGGTTGCTTCAACCCAGGAGATCAAATGCAGCCTGGGCAATAGCGTGAGACCCTGTCTCTTAAGAAAAAAAAGAGAAGAAATGTACATTACAATCTTGTCACCCTACTGTGTGATATAACACCAGAACTTTTTTCTTTTAACTGTAACTTTGTACCTATTGACCTACTCCCCAGCCTCTGGAAACCACGATTCTACTCTCTGCTTCTATGAGATCCACTTCTTTCAATTGCACATATGAATGAGATCATGCAGTAATTGTCTTGCTTTGCCTGTCTTATTTCACTTAACACAATGTTCTCCAAGTTCATTCATGTTGCCGTAAAGGACAGGATTTTGTTCTTTTTTATGTTTGGATAGAATTCCATATACCACTTTTTAAAAAAATTGTTCATTTATTGGTGGACACTTAGGTTGATTCCATATTTTGGTCATCGCGAATAGTGCTGCAATAAATGCAGGAGTGTGGATATCTCTTTACAAACTAATTTCATTTCCTTTGGATATACACCCAGTAACAGGATTGTTGGATCATATGGTAGTGCTAGTTTTAATTTTTTGTGGAACCTCCATACTCTTTTCCATAATGGCTGCAAATTAAACAACATGTCTCTGAACAACAAATGAGTCAATGAAGAAATTAAAAGGGAAATTTTTTTTAAAAATTGAAGCACATGAAAATAAAAATACAACATACTAAAGCCTATGAGATACAGAAAAAGCAGTTGTAAGAGGGAAGTTTATAGCAATACAACCTAACATTGCACCTCAAGTAAACATAAAAACAAGAGCAAACTAAACATAAGATTAGTAGAAGGAAAGAAATAATAAAGATCAGAGCAGAAATAAATGAAATAGAGACTAAAAAAGTACAAGATCAATAAAACAAAGAGTTGGTTTTTAACATAAAGATAAACAAAATCAACAAATCTTTAGCTAAAATAACTAAAAAAAAATAGAAGACCCAAATAAATAACATCAGAGATGAAAAGATGATATCACAAATGATATCACAGAAATACAAAGGATTATAAGAGACTATTATGAACAGTTATACATCGGCAGATTGGAAAACCTAGAAGAAATGGGTAAATTCCTGGACACACACAACTTACCAAAATTGAATTATGAAGAAACAGAAAACCCGAACAGACCAATAATGAATGATGAGACTGAAGCAGTAATTAAAAGTCTCCCATCAGAGAAAAGCCCAGGTCCTAACAGGTTCACTGCTGAATTCTGCCAAAAGTTTAAAGAAAAACTAATACCAATTCTTGTCAAATTATTTCAAAAATTGAAAAGAAAGGAATTCTCCCAAACTCATTCTATGAGTTTCCCTGATACCAAAACAGGACAAGAGCATAACAGAAAAAGAAAAGAAAAAAAGTGGAATTCATCCCAAGGATTCAAGGATGGTTCAACATGTGCAAATCAATAAACATAATACGTTCATTAACAGAATCAAAGATGAAAACCATATGATTATTTCAACAGATGCATTAAAAATGTTTAATAATTGCCAGGTGTGGTGGCTCATGCCTGTAATCCTAGCACTCTGGGAGGCCAAGGCGGGAGTTGCTTGAGTTCAGGAATTCGAGACCAGCCTGACCAAGAGTGAGACCCCATCTCTACAAAAGACAGAAAAATTAGCGGTATGTTGTGGCACATGCCTGTAGTCCTAGCTAATTGGGAGGCTGAGGCAGGAGGATCGCTTGAGCCCAGGAATTTGAGCCCAGGTTGTAGTAACCTATGATGACACCAGTGCACTCTAGCTGGGGTGACAGAGTGAAACTCTGTCTCAAAAAAAAAAAAGTTTAATGAAATTCTATGTCCCTCTGTGATAAAAACTCGCAAAAAACTAGGTATAGAAGGAAGGAACATACCTCAACACAATAAAAATTATATGAAAAACACAGCTAACATTATGTGGAACAGAAAAAAAAAAGTAGGCAGCTTTTCTTCTAATAAATGCAACAAGACAAAGATGCCCACTTTTACCACTTTTATTCAACATAGTACTGGAAGTTCTAGCCAGAGCAATTAAGCAATAGAAAGAAATAAAGGTCATTAAAATTGGAAAGGAGGAAGTCAAATTATTTCTTTTTGCAGACAATATGATCCTATATATAGAAACATCAAAAGACTAAACACAAAACTCTTAAAATTAATAAACAAATTCAATAAAGTTTCAGGATACAAAATCAACATTCAAAAATTAGTATCATTTCTATAGGCCAATAGCAAACTATCTGAAAAAAGAAATCAAGAAAGAAATCTCATTTACAATAACTAAAAAACAATGAAGTAGATACTTAAGAATAAATGTAACCAAGGAGGGGAAAGACTTCTATAACGAAACTATAAAACATGGATGAAAGAAATTGAAAAGGCTATAAATAAATGGAAAGATATCCCATGTTCATGAATTGGAAGAATTAAGATTATTGAAAAGTTCATACTGGAGGTTTAGCTAGTGCAATAAGACACTTAAAAGAAATGGAAGACATCTATATTTGAAAAATAGAAATAAAACTGCATAAAGAAATAAAAATGTACTTGCAGATGACATGACTATTTCCATAGAAAATTCTACAGAATCTACCTAAAAGTTACTAGAACTTGTGAGTATAACAACATTGCAGAATTCTCAAGATTAATATAAAAAAATCAATTTTATTTTATGTACTATAACAATCAGAAATTGAAATTAAAAATACCATTTATAATAGTATAAAATATGAATACTTAGAGTTATATCTGAAAAAAGATGTGCAAGATATTTACATAGTAAACTATAAACTGTGGTGGACAGAAATAAGTTTAGAGATATACATTTGTGCGGATCAGAGCTCTCAATATGAATATGATAATATTTCTCTCCAAATGGATCTATAGATTATAATAACTTTTTTTCCTAAATCCAAGTTAATTCTAAATACAAAGGACTTAGCCAAAAAAATTAAAAAGGAAAAATAAAGTTGAAGAATTTACACTAATTGATATCAAGATTTAATACAAAGTCACAGTAACCAAGATAGTGTGGTGTTGGCATAAAGACAGATAAAAGGATGTTCAGTTGATTTTCAAAAATTTATACAGATAATTCAGGAGAGAAAAGATAGTCATTTCAACAAATGATACTGGATAAAATTAATATTTATATGCAAAAATGAATTCCAATGCATACTTTACAGCATCTGCAAAATTAATTCAAAATGTGCCACAGACCTAGATATAGAAGCTAAATCTAGAAAATACCTAGAAGAGCAAATAGAGAAATTTTTTGTGATTTTTGGGTTGGGCAATGATTTCTTAGATAAGAATAATCTATCTATCTAAGAATTTACCTATCGTCTATTATCTAGCTGTCAAACTATCTATCATCTATCCATCATCTATCTTCAGAAACAATAAAATACATATTTTGTGGCACTCACTAAATATATTTTAACTAAATACTAATTTTTAGCTTAACTTCTAAAGGTAAGAAAATACAGAAAACTAGACAACTAGAGATATCCAGTTGTCCCAGTATCTATGTAACTGATTTGTAGCTGGGCACATAGCCAAGCAGAATAAAGAAAACATGCCCCAATCTCTCTTGAGCACTGTATGGCAAAATCAAAATCACTAAGTTCTAGCTAATGAGATGTGATTGGAAATAAAGTGTGCAGCTTTTAAATCATGTTCCGTCTCCTCCTCTCTGATGGAAGATGTTAAGATATCTTAGATAATGGAGAAAAGGGATACTCTCCTAATGTTTTGACAACAAAATAGGAGTCTCTGGGCTCCTGAAACCAGACAGGTGCCACTTCAGCCTTGAAATGTTAAAACTAGATTTACAAAACAGGCTAACGAACTTCCAGTTTATTTAAGCTACTGCTGATTTGGCTCTTTATGCTAGTAGCCAAAAATTCAGTCCTAATATTGAATATAGAAATGTGGCTAGATAATGCAGGTGTTTGAGTGAGATGCGGGCCTGAAAAAAGTCTAATAATTGTGACTCCGTGTGTATGTGTGTGTGTGTGCACATGTGTGTAGGGAGGCAGTATATATGCATAGAAAAGACATAAGTAAGAGATATTGAAGAAATGATTCTTTGGTTTTGATAACATATTTCATAAAGAATCTTAAGGTCTAGGCAGAAAACTATGTCTTTTAAGTTTTACAAATGGGAGATTAGAAAAGGATATTGAATATGAAAACATTTCTAGGCTTGGATTAAACCTGTATTTTGAATTGAAAAACCTGATTTGTTATGTTTGGAAATTTCTCAGTATTTTTTTAAACTAAACTCTATATATTATTTGTATTTTACTAGGGTTTCTCTAATTTTTTTTCTGTTCCAGGATCCAGTCATACTACCACATTACATTTAATTGTCACATATCCTTAGCTGCTTTTGGTGTGTGACAGTTTCCCAGGTTTTCTTGATTTTTGATAGCCTTGTTAGTTTTGAGGAGTACTGGCCAGGTATTTTGTAGGATATTCCTGAACTTGGGTTTTTCTGATATTTTTCTCATGGTTAAACTAGGGTTATGTATTTTTGGAATGAAGACCACAGAGGTGAAGTAAAGGAGTGTGTGCTTTCAGCATGACTTATTATTGATAATGTTAACTTTGATCACCTGGATAAAGTAGTCTTTTCCAGGTTTATTCATGGTAAAGTTACTCCCCTCCTCCTCTCCATACTGTATTCTCTGGAAGCAAGTCAGTAAGTGCAACACACACTTTAGGGGCAAGAGTGTTTAAGCTCCACCTCCTTAAGGGAAAATATCTAAATAAATTACTTGAAATTCTTTTGTATAGAAGATCTATCTCTTCTCCCTAATTTATTTATTAAATCATTTATTTATACCAGTATGAATTTACAAATATTTATTATCTATTTTTTGGTTATAATCTACATTATTTATATTATTCCTTCAATTGTTTCAATTTTGGTTTTGTGAGTTCTTTCAGGTTGACTTCTGTGTCTTTTTGACATGCCTATATTTTTTGTGAACTTCCTTACTCTGGTGCTATGAGATATTCCAGGTTCATCTTATATATTCCTTATCCCAGACCTAGGTTCAGCTATTCTCCAAAGAGTTCTGGTTTGTTGTGTTGGAGAATAAATTAGAAAACAAGATCTAGACACTAGGTCTTCTCATTGTCACTAAGCTGTAACTGCTTCTTGGCGCTCTCAGTGGAAAGAACTAGGAAATATATGTATGCATACTTACCTACGTAAACACACAAATCTCTAAATATTTTTGTATCTATAATATTTGTATGTATCTCTATTACATTAGTCATGAGTTAATACTGATGTCCTCACTCTAATGCAGTACTGCATGGTTAATTCTAGCCATGCTCTTTTATTTATCTCTTAACTTTCCACTCCATCAATGAGATCCTGACTTCCACGATTTGCCATCCATTCATTTATTTGTTCCATTCTAGCATACATTTACAACAGTTTCAGAATGCTAACCCATACCCCCATGAGAGACAACTTTATTAACTAGAGTACAGTGTTTATATACACCCACTTTTATCTTTAGTTTTACAGATGCTAGTCAACAGTTTTCCAAAATTAGTTAAATCAGTAACTTTCTTCCTCACCACGGATGTAAGGTTATTTGTACACATTTGTAATATTGTTATACACTTTCATCACAGTTTGTATTCCTTTGTAGGATTCCCCAATATCTGGTTGATTTTTTTAATTAAGGTTCACCATAGAGATTAGTTCAATCACTGTAAAATATCTCCTAAGCTTCCTCTAATCAGTTTTTCCTCCACAAACTCTAGCAACCACTGATCTGTTTTCAGACTTTTCCAGAAGGTCATATAAATGAATCAGAGTATGTAGCATTTAAGTCTGACTTCATTCACTTAGCAAAATGCATCTAAGACTCATCATGTTGTTATATTGATTAATCATTCATTATTTTTTTGCTTAATAGTTTTCAACTCTATGGATGTATCACAGTTTGTTTATCCATTCACATATTGAAGAACATCTAGGTTGTTTCCAGCTTGGAGTAATGAATAAAGATGTTATAAACATTCGTGTGCATGTTTTTGTGTGGACATTAATTTTTCAATCCCTTGGATAATTGATGGATCATGTGGTAAGGCTATGTTACATCTATAAGAAACTGCAAAACTGATTTCCACTGTCCTATTTTACATTCCTGTGACCAATGAGAGAGAGTTCCTACTCCTCCATGTAGTCACCAGCATTTGGTATTGTCAGATTTGTTTTGGATTTTAGCCTTCTAATAGTTACGTAATGGTGTCTTTTCATTTTAATTTGAACTTCTCCAATGACAAATGCTGTTCACACTTCCTTAAACAGTTTATTTTTGACTTTTAATTGTTCTTTGTATATTCTGAATAGAAGTCTTTATTCAGATATGTGCAAATATTTTCTCCCAGTTTATGGCATGTCATAGAGTTTCTCTCTATAGAGAGTTTCTCTCTCTCTCTTTCTCTTTCTTTCTTTCTTTCTATCTATATTTAAGGTATACAACATAATTTTGATATACATATACATACTAAACTGAGTACTACAATCAAGCAAATTAACCAATCCATTATCGTCCATAGTTTTCTGTTTTTTTGCGATAAGAACACCTAGAATCTACTCCCCTAGCCTATTTTTAGTATGCAACATAATACTAACTATACTTTTTATACCGTACATTAGATCTCTAAATTTATTCATCTCATAACTGTGAAATTGTGCCCTGTGACCTACTTCTATTCATTTCCTCCCAATCCCTGTACCTAGAAATCATTGTTCTATTATTTATTTCTATGTATTTGACTTTTTTTAGATTTCTCATATAAGTGAGATCATTCAGTATTTTTTCCTATGTCTGACTTACTTAACTTAGGATAGTATCCTCAGGTTCTTCCAAATGATCAAAAATGGCAGGATCTTCTTCTTTTGTAAGGCTGAATAGTATTTCATTATATATATACATACAAGTTACATACATATTATATATAATGTATATATATTTATATATATATACACACACACACAGACACATGCACAGACACCCTGTAATTTTTTCATCCATTCATTGGTTAAATGAATGTTGGATATTGTGAATATATCTTGTCCATTATGAGTAATGCTGCATTGACTATGGGAGTGCAGATATCTCCATGATGTGCTGATTTCTTTTCCTTTGGGTATATACCCAGCAGAAGGACTGCTGGATCATATGGTACTTCTATTTCTAATCTTTTGAGCAACCTCCGTACTGTTTTCCACATTGACTGTACCAATTTACATTCCTACCAAAGTGTACAATATTTCCTTTTTCTCCCTTACCAACAATTGTTGTCTTTTGTCTTTTGGTAATAGCTGTCCTAACAGGTGTTAATTGTGAGGTGATATCTCATTGTGGTTTCGATTTGCATTTCCATGATGAATAGTGATGTTAAGCACCTTTTCATATACCTGTTGGTTATTTTTATGTCTTCTTGGAGAAATATCTATCCAGGTTCTCTGCTTATTTTTTTAATTGGTATATTTATATTTTTGCTAATGAGTTGCATGAGTTCCTTATATATTTTGGATATTAATTCCTTAAAGATATAGGAGTATTGAATATTTTATCCCATTTTGTAGATTGGCTTTTCACTCTGATGATTGTTTCCTTTGCTATATAGAAGCTTTTTGGATAGATGTAGTCCCACTTATTTATTTTGGATTTTGTTGCCTGTGCCTTTGGAGTGAGATCCAAAAAATCATTGCCAAGGCCAATATCAAGGAGTTTTTCCTCTATATTTTCTTTTAGGATTTTTATAATTTCAGCTCTTAGGTTTAGGCCTGAAATCCATTTTCAGTTGATTTTTGTGTTTTGTGTGAGATAAGGGTCTAATTTCATTCTTTCTCAATATCATTTATTGAAGAGACTATCCTTTCACATTGAATCTTCTTGTCAAAAATGGATTTACTGTATATCTTGAGTTTATTTATGAGCTCTTTATTCTATTCCATTGATCTATGTCTCTGTTTTTATGCCAGTATCACACTTTTTTGTTACTGTAGCTTTGTAATATAATTTGAAATCAGGAAGTATGATGCCTCCAACTTTGTTTTTCTTTCTCAAGTTTGTTTTGGCTATTTGGGTTCTTTTGTGGTTTCATACAAATATTAGAATTATTTTTTCTATTTCAGTGAAAAATATCATTGGAATTTTGATGGGGATTGCATTGAATCTGTAGATCACTTTTGGTAGTATGGACATTTAAAAAATATGAACTTTTCCAGTCCTTTAACATGAAATATCTTTTCATTTATTTGTGTCTTCTTCAGCTTCTTTCATCACTGTTTTATAGTTTTCAGTGTAGAACAAATCTTTCACTTCTTTGGTTAAAGTTATTCCTCCTTTGGTTTCATTCTTTTTAATACTATTGCAAATATGATAGGTGTTTTAAAAATTTCTTTTTCACATAAATTTTTATAGTTGTAAAGAAATGACTGATTTTTGTATATTGATTTTGTATTCTGCTACTTTACTGAATTCATTTGTTAGTTCTAACCATTTTTTTGTCTTTCAGATTTTCTACATATAGGATCATGTCATCTGCAAAGTAATAATTTTACCTCTTTCTTGTCTATATGGATGACTTTTACTTTTTTTTTCTTGTTTGATTGCTTTTGCTAGTACTTCCAGTTGAACAGAAGTGAACGTTGAATAGCAGTGACGAGAGCGTGGACATCTTTGCCTTGTCTTAGGTCTCAATGGGAAAGCTTTTAGTTTTTTCCCATTGATTATGATGTTACCTGTGGGCTTTATTATGTTGGAAAAAAATTCTTCTATACTGATTTTATTTAGAGTCTTTATCATGAAAGGATGTTGAAATTTGTCAACTGCTTTTTCTGCAACTATTGTGATGATCATGTGATTTTTATTTTTCATTCTGTTAATGTTGTGTATCACCTAACTTTACACCTCAAGGAACTAGAAAAAGAAGAACAAGCTACACCCAAAGTCAGCAGAAGGGAGGAAATAATAAATGTCAGAGCAGAAATAAATCAGAGACTAGAAAAACCATAGAAAGAAACAAAAGTAAGAGTTTTTTTAAAAAAAATAAGCAAAATTGACAAACTCTCAGCTAGACTAAGAAAAAATAGAGAACTAAATAAAATTAGTAATGAAAGAGAAGATGTTACAATGGATGCCTCAGAAATAAAAAGGATTATAAGAGACCATTATGAACAATGATATGACAACAAATTATATAACCTACAGGAAATAAATAAATTCTGAGAAATATACAATTTACCAAGACTGAATCAAGAAAAAACAGAAAGTCTGAACAAACCAATAACAAAAAAGAGATTAAACAGAATAGTGACAAATAAAGACATGGAAGTAGTAATCAAAAAACTCCCAGCACAGAAAAGCTCAGGACTGGATGGCTTCTTGGCTGAACACTACCCAAGCCAGACAATGACACCACAAGAAAGAAAACTACAGGCCAATATATCTAATGAACACAGAAGCAATAATCTTTAATAAAATAATAGCAAACCAAATTCACAACACATGAAAAAAAGATTTTACACCATGACCAAGTGGGATTACCCTTAAGGTGCAAGTTTGGCTTAACATATGCACCTTATCATTTATTATTTTCTTCAAAATGTTCACAATGTAAAATTTGTAATTTTGATGAAATTCAATTTATCATTTTATTTAAAAATTTCATGCATTGGGCTCCTTATGTTATATTTAAATATTTATTGACAAGCCCAAGGGCATGAAGAATTTATTTTATGTTTTGTTCTGGAAGTTTTATAGTTTTACATTTTACATTCAGGTATATAATACATTTTGAGTTAATTTTGATGGAAGATGAAAGCCCCTGTCTAGATTCACTTTTTTTTCTTGTAGATGTCTGGTTGTTCTCACATTATTTGTTGATAAGACTATTCTTCTTCATAGACTAGAAATAAAATGTTGTGGAAAATAATGAAAAGTTCTAGAAACAAACTACATCTTTTTTCCATATCACGATTGACTTAGAGTTTGGTGAAGTTTTCCATTGACTTGTTAACACAATTTTTCAATTTTTACTTTCACTCCTAAAGTATGAAATAGAAATACAATCTCAATCTGCAAATATTCACACAAAAATAAGGCAATAGGAAAATGTATTTGAGCATTTATGCTTCTTCAATATTCCACACATTTTATATTGTCAACATAAAAATCTTGACCTAGATGATATTTAAAGCAATGCATCTTCATCTTTAAACAGTTAATTATCTTGATACAAAGTCTCAGAACAGATGGATATCTAGGAATATATCCAAAAAACAACCTCCCAATATGTTCATGCATGATATGGTGAAGTCCATGGGATGCAAGCAATGGAATCTGTCATCTCTGCTAATAAGACTTCCAGATGGGCATCTGTATCACATTATTTTAAATCAATAACCTTTATTTTTAGAGCAGTTTTAGGTATAAAGAAAAATTGAGGGGAAAGTACACAGAGTACCCATCTACCCCTTCTCCTCCTACAGACATTTTTCCCTACTATTAACATCTTGCATTAGTGTTATATATTTGTTGTAAATGATGAGCAAATATTGATGCACTATTAGGAACTAAAGTCCATAGTTTATACTAGGGTTCAATATTTGTGCTATAAATTCTCTAGATTTTGACAAATGTATAATGACATGCATTACAGTATTAATGGTTACAATATTATACAGAATAGTTTTAACACCATAAAATCCCCTGTGTTCTACCAATGCATCCTTCCCTCTCTCCTCCCCAAACCCTGGCAATCACTGATCATTTAATGGTCTCCACAGTGTACCTTTATCCAGAATGACATATAGTTAGGATCATACAGTATATAGCCTTGTTAGATTGGCTTCTTTCATTTATCAAAATGCATTTGGGTTCCTCCATGTCTTTTGGAGGCTTGATAGCTCATTTCTTTTTATCACTGAATAATATTTCATTGTATGGATGTACTGCAGTTTGTTTATTTATTCACCTATTGAAGGACATCTTGGTTGCTTTCAAGTTTTGGAAATTATGAGTAAGAATGCTGTAAACACTCATGTGCAGATTTTGTGGGGGCCTTAGTTTAGACTTGTTTGGATAAATATCAAGAAGCATGATTGCCGGATCATATTGTAAGAGTATGATTTTTTAAGAAAAGTCAAATCATCTTCCAAAGTGGCTGTATAATTTTGAATACCTATCAACAATTCAAAAGTTCCTATTGCCACACATCCCTACCAGTATTTGGTGCTGTAAGTGTTTTGGATTTTAGCTATTTTAATTTAGTTGTGCAGTGGTAACTAATTGTTGTGTTAACTTGCAATGCCTTAATAATTATGTATGATGTTGAGCATTTTTTCATATGTTTATTTCTCATCTATATGGTGATATATCTGTTCATATCTTTTGCCTATTTATAATTAGGTTGTATCAGTCCTTTATAAGAATTGTATTTGCAAAGATATTTTTCTCAGTCTTTTGCTGTCTTTCTATTCTCTTAACAGTGTCTTTTCCAGAGAAGCTTAAATTGTCAATTTTTTTTCTTTCATAAAGTGTTTTTGGTTTTATGCCTAAATACTCATTGCCAAAACCAAGGTAAAGTATATTTTCTATTGTTACTTTATAGAAGTTTTTAAAGTTTTTCATTTAGGTTTATGATGAATTTTGAGTTAATTATTTTGAAAAAGATAAGGTCTCTGTGTTTGTAGATTTTTTGTTTTATTTTGGTATGCAGGTGTCTAGTTGTTCTAGCACTATTTATTGAAATACCATTCTTTCTTCACTGAGATGACTTTGCTCCTTTGTCAAAGATCAGTTGACTGTATTTATGTGAGTCTATGTCTGGGTTCTCTCTTCTTTTCCATTGATCTATTTGCCTATTCTTCTGTCAACAATGCATTGTCTTGATTACAGTAGCTTTGCAGTAGTTTTGACATCAAGTTGTATCAATCTTTCAACTTTATTATTCTCCTTTAATACTGTATTGACTATTCTGGGTCTTTTGCCTTTCCACATAAAATTTAGAATAAGTTTGCTGATATCCACAAAATAATATACTGGAATTTTATTGAGATTGCATTGAATCCATAGAACAAGTTGGTAAGAACTGACATCTTATTATTTAATCTTCCTATCAATAAATATGGAATATATCACCACTTATTTATATCTTTGATTTCTTTAATCACAGGTTTATATAGATCTTGCACACATTTTGTTATATTTATTTCTAAATATTTTATTTTTAGATGCTAATGTAAATGGTATTGTGCTTTTAACTTCAAATTTCAATTGTTCATTATTGGTATACAAGAAAGTAGTTTATTTTTGTATGTTGGCTTTGTATCCTTCCACCTTCCTATACTTTTTATTTTTTCTAGGAGAATTTTTTGGTTTTGATTCTTTAAGTTTTTCTACGTAGACAATTACGCCATCCATGAAGAAAGACATTTTTATTTCTTCCTTCCTAAGCTGTATACATTTTATTTGATGTTTCTTATGTTAATGTATCAGCTAGGATTTCCAGTATGATGTTGAGTCATAAAATGGAGCATCCTGATTTGTAATGTGTTTAGCATGAAAATGTTTAGGCTTTTACTATTAAGTACAATGTTAACTGAAGTTTTTTGTAGATGCTCTTTGTCATGTCTATGTTTTTCTATATTCCTAGTTTGCTGAGACTTTTAAAAATTATAGTTCTTCCTATAGAGGTCTTTCACCTCCTTAGTTAAATATATTCCTAGGTATTTTTTTGTTGTTGCTATTGTGAAAGGTATTGAATCTTTGATTTGGTTCTCAGCTTGACTGTTGTTGGCATATATGAATGCTACTGATTTGTGTACATTGATTTTGTAACCTGAGACTTTGCTGAATTTATTGATCAATTCCAGTAGTCTCTTGGTGATCTTTGGGGTTTTCTAGACATAAGATCATATCATCAGCAAAGAGAGATAGTTTGACCTCTTCTGACCCCATTTGTATACCCTTGATTTCCTTCTCTTGTCTGATTGCTCTGGCTAGGACTTCCAGCACTATGTTGAATGGAAGTGGTGATAAAGGGCAGCCTTGTCTGTTTCTGATTCTAAGCGGGAACGCTTTCAATTTTTCTCCATTCAGTATGATGTTGCCTGTGGGTCTGCCATATATGGCTTTCATAATTTTGAGGTAAGTCCTATCTATGCCTATTTTGTTAAGCATTCTTATCAAAAAAGGGTGCTGAATTTAGACAACCTACAGAATGGGAGAAAGTATTTGCATGTTATACATCTGACAAAGGACTAATAACTAGAATCTATAAAGAATTCAGGCAAATCAGCAAGAAAAAAATTAACCAACCCCATCAAAAAGTGGGCAAAGGACATGAACAGAAACTTTTCAAAAGAAGATAGACTAATGGCCAAGAAACATAGGAAAAAATGCTCAATATCTCCAATAATCAGGGAAATGCAAATCAAAACCACAATGAGATATCACTTAACTCCAGTGAGAATGGCTTTTATCAAAAAGTCCCAAAACAACAAATGTTGGTGGGGATGTGGACAGATAGGAACACTCATACACTGCTGGTGGGACTGCAAACTAGTACAACCTCTATGGGAAGTAATATGGAGATACCTCAAAGAACTAAAAGTAGAACTACCATTTGATCCAGCAATCCCACTACTGGGTATTTACCCAAAGGAGAAAAAAAGACATTCTGTAAAAAAGACATTTGCACTCGAATGTTTATAGCAGCACAATTCACAATTGCAAAGATGTGGAAACAACCCAACTGCCCATCAATACATGAATGGATTAACAAAATGTGGTATATATACACCGTGGAGTACTACTCAGCCATAAAAAAAATGAGTTAGTACCTTTTGCAACAATCAAATGGAACTAGAGACCATTCTCCTAAGTGAAGTATCTCAAGAATGGAAAAGCAAACACCACACGTACTCACCAATAAATTGGTACTAATCGATCAACACTTACGTGCACATATGGAAATAACATTCATTGAGTGTCAGGCAGGAGGGGTGAGGAGGGGATGGGTAAGTTCACACCTAAGGGGTGCGGTGCACACTGTCTGGGGGATGGGCACACTTGTAGCTCTGACTCAGGTGGTGCAAAGGCAATTTATGTAACCAAAGCATTTGTACCCCTGTAATATTCTGAAATTTAAAAATAAATAAAGAAATATAGACAGACAACAGGCTTAAAAATGAAGAATGATACTAATTGCCTTATTAAAATATACTATATTTCAAGAAACAGAAGAAAAAAGAATCATTTGCCTAAATTTCTCTACATAGGATCTGACTGAAATTTCATAACTACCCCCACCCTCAAATACTCAACTCAAATATTACAACATAATTGAAATTAGATTAAAAAATTAAATGACATTTTTGCAAACTGTTTAAAAGGATCAGCATGTGTTTGAGCACTATGCGATTAACCTTTGCTCATCTGGGAAAACGCAGACTTCAATAGGGATTCTGTGGCTGAGGTTGCATGTGTTAAAAGTTTAAAACAGTAATTTTTTCCTAAGAAAGGTCATCTGGAGCTAAAATGTCAAATAAATTATTTAGATTACTGAATTTTTTAGAAAAAAAGATCATAAATTGGTGCTGAATTTTGTCAAATGCTTTTTCTCCATCTACTAATATGATCATATAACTTTTCTTCTTTAGTCTGTTTATATGATGAAATATAATAATTTATTTTCAATTGTTGAACCAGACTTGTATGCCTGGAATAAACCTCATTTGCTCCTGGTATATAATTTTCTTCATACATCATTGGATTCATTTTCATAATATTTTTGCTGAGTGTTTTTGCATCTATATTCATGGGAAATATTGCTTTAAAGATGAGAGTTAGTTCTATTTTTCCCTAATGTAAAGAACAAGAAAAAGCTAAAATATTTGTGTGATTAAGTTGCCATTCAAACTTAAAAAAAAACTTACACATATTTTGAAAATTAACTTATTCCCAGTAATTTTTGAGTTAGTAGACTGAAGGACTTTTACAATAATCACCAGAAAGACACATATTCATTAAAAAGATATTAAATAAGACACTGACATGATCATAATAGTTTCCTAGAAAGATGAATATGAGGTAATGTGCCAAGTGGTAAAGAGGGACATAGATGTCTGGCAGTTCATTTAGAAAGATATGCAAGAGTAGGTGTGAGGTAATTGAAAACCAAGTAAGAAAATGTGAAACAAGCTCAAACTTAATATCTGATTTGATATCAGAAGGAGGCAGAAGGCAATGAGACTGTTAAACAAAGAGATTTGAGCCTTGATAACAAAGAACAACCATAACTGATGAAGAAAACACATTGGAGGAAGACTTTGTTGATGGGAAATAACAAACTAAATTTTAAGATTTTTAGACTTGAGTCAGGGTCAGGGAATCTGAATATAAAGTTCTGGTAGTAATTAGGGATATAGAACCAGATCTACAAAAAAGATAGGTTGATATTTGACTTCCATTGCATTGTACCCCCACTGCACTCACCTTCAGTTTCTCCTTAAGTGTATCTGAAATTTTGGAGAGAAGTATAATCTGGAGAAATAGATTCAAGAGTTATGTCTCCAATTTATACTTCTCCCCAAAATCTTAGATACCAAGTGAATGCTTAATATATTAATGTGATATTCCACAGTTAACTCAAGGTCATGGTGTTCAAAACAGAAGTCACTTTTCCCCAGAATTTGTTATGCCAGGAATTGTCAATCTCAGCTTATGGGACCACCCTTTCTTCAGTCTTTCAAGTGAGAAACTAGGAAAGCATGCCTTCTTCTCCCCAGTGGCACCACACACGCACAACTTGTTGAATTTACGTTCTGACTTATTCTCATTGTAACCTTTTTCTCGTGGCCTCCCAACAATCCCTTTCAGATTTCTGTCATTTCTTACCCTGCCTACAAAAGACAGCTAACTGACACTGATATTTTTATTCCACCATTGAACCTTGAGCTGAGTTCAAAATAGCTCTTTATATATACACACACACCCCTCTCAGACATTTGAAATCTTATTATGGCTCATTTTCTCAAGATAGAAAAACTTATAGATTTCCCAATCAAGAAGCTGCTTTTAATATATAACCACTTTACCAATAAATTCATAGGGCTTCTTTTATTTCTCTCTTTCATGCATATTTCTGTTGGTCTTTGACTCATAATAAAACATTTGGCAAAATGCTATGGTACAAATCATAGCAACTTTTAGTTAGCAATTTTTCTTTTTCATTTTGCACTATTTTAAAAATAATGTGTCCTTTTTGAGAGAGACTTATGCAAGAGCAAAGCAGAGAACATCAGCTTTAAACACATACATACACTTTTAACAGATTATTGATTACTTTTAGTTATTTTTAATACCCATTATTAGGACATATCTGAAGAGCAAAACACCTTCAAACAGCTCAAACAGTATAGATTATTTATACTGATTATTTTAAATGGAATTGAAATGTATTACTGGAAGACCATAATTTTTAAGGTAGATTGAATAAAACCTAAGGATAAAACATTTATGTAATTTCACCCAAATTAATGATGTTCAAGAACATAGCTAAGATTTATTTTACTAAATAATATCATGGAATAATTATTCTATTTAGAGTCACTTCTAATTCTTATTGCATTATTTAAAAATTTAATATTTTGTACTCTCATCAACAAAAAGTAAAATAGTAGGCAAGTCACTGGACTAATTGGTTTTTATTAATTTAAATGTTCCCTTTTATCAAATACATGGGAAAAGTTGATCAGGATTTATCTCATTAAAAGATTCACTTCCAATATAATTTTACTTTTGATCTTTAATCGTTATTTATTAAACTTTCCAAAGCACTCAGTTTGATTAATTGTGCATTCATTTTAATTACAATGTTATCTAAATCCTAAAAAATATGTAATGCTTCATGGCCTTCTTTTCAAAGAAAATAAACTTTAGAAGTTGCAACATATATACACATTTCTATATATATGTATACACATAAGTGTTCTATATAAGAATTAAAGGATGATTCATTGAAGATTTTCAATGATACAAAAGCATTAAATTGCAAATGTAATATTAGATATGTAGGGCTAAAATATTTACACTAACATTTTTAAACTCATTTTGTTTTGTTAGATAAAGAGAGTAATCCACGTGGAAAAATTGATTAAAAATTACTTAGACTATTGGGATATCAGACTTTAGAGGAAGAGGAATGGAACCAAAGTTCAAGGGTGAAAGGAAAATGTAAAATTCCGAATGTTAAAAAGATTTCGTGTACTTTTTAAAATCTAAATGGTGGTAGGCATCAAATCAATCTGGTATTTAGATTCCATTGTTTACATTTTTAAAAGTGATGTAATGGTTTTATTTTTAAATGTCAACATTTACAACATGTCAAAAATTATATCCATGAAAACTATTTAAACTTGTAATGAAAAATTTTAGATGAAACTTACAAATGTGTAAGAGGGAACATAGATTTTCAAAATTCTTTTAAATGCAATATGAGCAAAATAGATTCAATACCTTTAATGAGCTCTGAGCACATACATTTCTTTCCATTAAGAATTTTATCTATGAAATTCCACTGGAACTGCTAACTTCCAGGGAAAGCTGTTTTACAAGCTCCCTCAGGAAATTATTCCCAGTGTATTCAAAACCTGTCAGCAAAATCTCCTCTATCTAATTACTCATGTTAGAATTTAAATCCAATTATTCTTCTATCTCCATTAAAAACATACCTACTATTAAAATTTTTCTATTGGATAACTCAATATACATGTACAAAATTTATTCCTTGTGCTTACTTTTTCAACCCTTTAATTCATTTATCTAGTTAAATCAAACTCTTCAAGCATCACTAAGAAATCTATGTAGCAAAATTGAAATTCCATTACCTTCTACTCGAAAGCAGTATATAGGATTTTGAGCTTTTGTAATGCCAGATAAAGATTAAATGAGGTTTTAAAACCAGATTACTTTTGTAGGTGAAATCCTGAGCCTCTTTGAACTAGAGCTTACCATGCTCTCTACCCACATGAATGTGTGTTTAATTCACAAAGGAAAACTGTGGACACATTAATTAAAATGGCTTATAAACTTCATATGAACAGTCAATTTGCAGAATAAAGGAAGCATTTTCTGGGAATACAGAACAAGCTATTTGAACACAAAACACTGGTGACCTTCTAAAACATTAGCAAAGTGAAGTTAGTATCTTGATTTGCAGAGATCAAACAATAACTAAAAAAACCAAAGAACTGATACATCAGAAACATGAGACAAGTTAAATAACTTCTAAAAATAATGTCTTAGTGAACCTAAGCATTAAAATAATGAGAGTAAGTAACATTTTAAAACTAAATATGTTTTAGTATCCAAAGAAACTCAAAGTAAATGAAGAAATTCAAAGATTCTGGTATAGTTCAGCAGCATTACAGCCTCCCCCACATCCCCTTTTTGTAAAGATTTCATTCTCCAAAATACTTGCTTAGGAAGAAAGAATTATTAAATATATGAAATTATTTTGCAACATGTAAGGTGAAAAATAAGTTCCCCCAACCTGGATTTCTAAATATGATCAATAACTATGCAAAAAGCATGTTTATTAACTTTTGTCATTACTTGATAATCTATCATCAAAGGCTCCTTGATACAAAGTGGAATAATACTCTATAGAAGATAAAATAAATTGTTGGTAAAATTGAACTGTTGGTAAACAGAAACTAGCATGTTTTGCTGTTAAAACTTATTTAAATTGAGCTCGATTCTTATATGTCATCTAGTATCTAGCTACTATTTTTGCACAACAAATAACTCTGAAACAGTGGCTTAAAGTAAAATTAGTTATTTTGTTATTATTTCTCATAGTTCTGACGCTTGACTGGGCTCAGCTAGGTGGTTCTTGACTTAGGAGGGTTTTTTTATGCAGGTTCAGTAGATGGTGGTTGAGGCTTCCTCCCTCGTGTCTAGGGGCTGATACCGTCAGCTGGCACCTCTTCCATGGTCATCAGCTAAAACACCTGCAAGCAGTTGCTTCAAGTGGCTGCTTGGCTTCCTTACAGTATGGTCAATGTGCTTCAAGAGAATCAGAAAAAAACTACATGATCTTTCTCCTGCTATAGTCAGAAATCCACCCAGATTCAAGAGGAAAGAGCAAAAACTTTCACCTTTTGAAGGGAGGAACATCAAAGTATTTGAGGGCCATGTAATAAATCAACAAATTATTCACATTCCTCCTACATAAAAATTTTGGAAATCTGGATGAGGTAAAACATACTTGTCATCTTACATGACACAAAATCAGTTCATATATTTGATTATCTTTCTTTCCAAACAAGTATTTTGGTCTTCCAAGAAAGGGGAGGCTTTTAGCCAGTTAAATTACTATAATACTGACAGACTGAATTATTCCATAAAACTCAAAATAATTTTCAATTTCTTTCTAAGACTTGTCTAAAGTCTTATCCTATTATTTTCATCAGCTTGAGGTCCAAGATCTTATCATCTAAATCAAATCCAAGTTGAGATGAGGCTGTTGCTTTGGGTTTGCTGGGAACAGCTCCTCTTGTAAGAGTTCTCTCAGCCTAAAAGGCCTGTGAACTATAAAAGACAAGTTACTTACCCTACACACGCTTAATATACAATATACAATAGAGTCAATGGATTACAGCAATAGACAGTACTGTTCAAAAAGGAGGAACTAGAATGCATGCTGCAGTTCACTGGTGCCCAGCAATTCTGAGACCTAGCAGGGCACATGTTGCCAGGATTTTTTGTAGAGACTCATACTCCTCCCTGGGAATGATTCTCCCTGGCTCTTGCCTCCATTTCTTTCTTTATAAAAAATTTCAAAATATTAAGGGTGTACAAATGTTTTAGGTTACATGGATTGCTTTTGTAATGCTTGAGTCCCGGCTATAGGTATGCCCATCACCCAAATAATGTTCATTGTACCCGTTAGGTAGGTTTTTCCCCCTCCCCCCTTCATCCCTGTTTGATTTCCACTGAGTTTTGCTTCCCTCTACACACATGTACGCTCATCAGTTAGTTCCAATTTAATAGCAAGTACATGTAGTGTTTGTTTTTCCATTCTTTAGATACTTCACTTAGGAGAATGGTCTTCAGTTCCATCCAGATTGTTATGAAAGGTATTAACTCATCTTTTTAGGGCTGAGTAGTACTCCATGGTATACATATACCACATTTTATTAATTCACTCATGAATCGGTGGGCACTTGGGTTGATTCCACATCTTTGCAGTTGTGAATTGTGCTGCTATAAACAATCAAGTGCAGTGTCTTTTTTATGAAAAGTCTTCTTTTCCTTTGGGTAGATACCCAATAGTGGGATTGCTGGATCAAATGGTAGGTCAACTTTTAGTCCTTTGAGGAATCTCCGTACTGTTTTCCACAGAGGTTGTACTAACTTGTAGTCCCACCAACAGTATGTAAGTGTTTCTTTCTCTCTGCATCCATGCCAGCATTTATTGTTTTTGGAATTTCTAATAAAAACCAGTCTAACTTTGCTAAGGTCATATCTCATTGTGGTTTTAATTTGCCTGATGATAAATGACATTGAGAAATTTTTTGTATGTTTATTGGCCATTTGTGTTTCTTCTTTTGAGAAGCTTCTGTTCATGTCTTTTGTCCACTTTTTTATGGTTTTTTTTTTCTTGCAGACTTGTTTGAGTTCTGTGTAAATTCTGGATATTAGCCCTTTATCGGATGTGTAGCTTGCAAATATTTTCTCCCATTCTATAGGTTGTCTATTTGCTCTGTTGATTGTTTCTTTAGCTGTACAGAAACTTTTTAGTTTAATCAAATCCCATTTATTAGTTTTTGTTGTTGCTTGCCTCCACTCTTGATTCAACCCTCTGAGTCATCTGTTCTTTCTCCATAAGAAGACCAAGATTGCAACTGAGTAGTCTTCTCAGCCTACTCCCTGTCCAAAAATGTTGGGAGTCCAAAAACTTATTTTAAATTTATACTCTCTTTTTCCTTTTTATTCCAAGCTGGAAATGCTTCCAAGAAAAATAATATCTTAAAACCTTTTTGGGTTTTCTGTAAATCTTACTGGAGTTTACTTCTTTATGCAAAATGCACAAATAAAAATAGCTACCACATAGGTCCTTTTTCACTTGGACTCCCTATGAAACTGCTGTAGGAACACCCTTGAGATTCTCAGAAGCACTATATAAAGAGGATTTGTAAGACATGCCCTTAAGATCCTTAGAAGGCCTTTTATCTTTCTAAAAGTTTCCATGAGGTATCACCTTATATTTCTTTGAAGTCTTCACAAAGGACCTAAGTCCTACCCTTGATGTGATTTTGGCATGGGATCCTTTTTATTATTTTTCTTGACTATTTTCATGTTACCACACATGACAATGTTACCAAACTTTCTGCCAAACGAGGGCCCTCTTCTAGTTTACAAAACATTTTTTTAACCTTTCTTTAAGCTCCCATACCCTCCTGATGCCCTTTAGACTTCTGTTTCCCCTCTTCTCATGACCCTTTAATCTTTTGATTAAACACTGCTGGACAACCTTCAGTTATTGTCCCAAAGCCAATGACATGTGTTGTGTATTTTTGTTACACTACTTTCAAGTATAAAAATCGGTTCAGTTACTGCTGCATTGTAACAGATCACCAAAAAAGTAGTGACATAAAAGAATAGTAACTATTTAATTGTAATTTTTCACGTTTCTAAGGATTGACTGGTTTCAGCTAGGCGATTCTCACCTAAGGGTTATCACTTGCTTTTAGAGTCAGGGGAAGGCTGGGGCTGGCTTTACAACAGAGACTTTTTCCTTCACTTAACTTGAAGTTGATACTGGCTGTCATCTGAAACCTCATCTAGTGCTGTTGGCTGGAACATCTCTATGTAGGTTCTTTGTATGGCTGCTTGGCTGTCTCAGAAGTTCCTGATTGTGTTTTAGTGTGAGCATCCCAAGACCATCATGTAGAAGCTCTATCAGATCTAGCCTCAGAAAACATTTAGCATTTCTTCCTTCATAGTCAAAAGTCCATTCAGATTCAAGGGAAGAAAACATAGATTCCACCTTTTGATGCCGAAAGTGTCAAAGAATTTGGGAGTATTTGAAAAATAACACCACAGTGGAAAAATAATGAAGAGCTATCAAACTCTGACATAGTTCCACAGTCCATTCCCATTTAATAAAGAGATTACTTGTTTACTGGAAAATTTAATTCTAGAAAATTTGATTTTGAAACCACTTTTTAAAAAATGTACTCTTGTTAGTAATTACCCTTGTGTGAAGGTGAAGTTACTGCAAGATCTATGAGAGGGGCTTCTGGGATGCTAGTAATGTTTTGTTTCTTGATATGGGTGCAGGTTAAACAGGTGCATTCACTCTATGAAAATGCATCAAGCTTTACCATTTGGATTTGTGCACATGCATATATAAATATAATATTTCAATAAAGGATTACATTCAAATATTGTGTAAATATATCTTACTTTCCTATGGATATTCACTAAAATATTAAACATTAATTCCTTAGAAAAACAAAATCCCAAACAAGCAAAATCATAATTGTGTCTAGTTAGAGCTTAAGTTAATGAATAGTTCTATAACTGGCTTGGCCTTAAGATTATCCACATTTCTGTGTATTCTGAAAGTCATGGCACATATTTAACTAATTTAAATATGATATATAAGGACTTAAAAAATACCTCTGATAATTAAAAATGTGTGAACACACAAAATATATACACTGGAATTATTCAAATGTAATTATATCTGAAATAATTTAAAATTACATCATAAAATAAAATTCTATTTTCCTATATCATGGTTGTTAAAGAAAAGCTTTTGTAAAGTGAAAGAAATTTATACTGTTTTTGGATTTTTGCTGCCAGGATTTTCCCCTGTCTAAAATAAAAAATTGTAAAATGAGCCAGCTTTTACTAAAGGAGTATAGCTCAAATGTGTTTGGATAGCCTTCTGCTTTTCCATTTGCTCATGTTATATATCTTATAGTGATTTTCACAATAACATCCCACATAAACCCACGAGTTAGTCATAAGGTGTGCCCATAATAAATCTGGAAGCCATATGGCAAGCATTGCTCTTCTGACTTTGATCACTTTAGTTCCTCTTTTGTCTCTACTTGGAACTCCTTTATCTATACTTCTCTTTCTAATGTTAAAAAAGCATTAGCTTTTTAGCACTTTTAATTTTAGCTCCCTAGATGTAGCATTGGGACTTATAAACACTTTAACCATATAAAATCTTGGATTGTAGACTAAGACTTGGACCGACCATAGGTGCCTTATAAGTAACACGTTACCAGCTACTGTTCATACAATGAGAGTTGGATAAAATGAAGAAAAGTATAAATCTTTAAAATATCATATTGCTAAGTGTCTACATGCTAATTTTAAATTTTTAAAACAGTAAAAAATTTTTATACTACATATAGTGCTGAGATCTATCTGGTGCCTTTATATCATAGAAGGGCAATAGGCAACTTTAAGTGTAACCAGGATCTAGTATATAAGGTTAAAAGAATCAGACAGGTATTTTAAGTCAAAGGAAGGGGAATGAAATCTAGAAATTTCAATAGTATTTAGATGTTTTTAAAAGTTCAATTATACAGTTAAAAAAGTTAGAGAGGATTTGCAGGTCTCAAGTATCAAGATGGAAAAAAAATCAACATTTAAAAATGCATGGAGTAGATATTAGCACCCATGATCAAAAATAATAAAATAAACATGTCCTCTTTTAATGTTTCCCTCTGGGCTCATAAATATAGACATAATACTAGGAGACAGTAGTAAATTCTCTGAAGCTAAAAATTTATGACTTATTCCAGATAGATGGTCCAGCTCTAATTTCTTAAAAACTATGTCATTTTTCCCTTTATTAGTCAGCTATTATTGCAATAACACTACATAAGAAAACACCCCAGCATTCAGTGGTTAAAACAAGGCATCACATTCTCACGGGTATACTGTGGTAGCTATATGTCAAGCTGTGATGACTACACACTGCATACTGCAGATCTGAGTCTACATGTGTTCTACGTGTTGCTCTTCCTCTTTGGTCCAGTGGACTGGCTAAGGAGTGTACTTCTCCAAGTGATTGCAGATGCACAAAAGAAAGTATCAATGATGATGACACATTGAAAGTCCCTACTCATGGCCTATCCATTAGTATACCATTGGCCAAAATAAGTAATGTAGCAAAATTCTAATTCAAAGAGAAATATAATTCATTGTTTGTGGGAAGAACTGCAAATTCACTTAGCATAGGAAGTGGATACAGGGAAGAGTAAAGAACTGGGGGCCAAAGATTCAATCTCCAATAGTGGTTCTATCTTAGAAATGAGCACTTTTTCAGCAGAGAGTGCTCTAAGTCTAGTTTTAAATCCTTTTTGGATTTCAACACAAGTTGAATCCAAGATTAAAACAGAACACTTAGGACATCATTAAAAAGCAGAAGATTAATTTCACATTAAGACCTGTGTCCAAATCCTGTTTTATGAAGAAAGAAAGAATTTTATAAAATATTATTCTAGAGAATATCTATTAATGTTATAAGTACATCCAAAGTGTTCATGTTCATTCATTCATCTATTGATCCACAACACATACGTATAATAATACTGTCAAAATAAATACAAATATATTCACTAATTAAAATTACATATTCCCAAGTCATCTTCTCTGTTTATGTCAACTGCAGGTAGTGCCAGTCTTTAAATACATTCTGTTTCCCTAGTAAAAACAAACTATCGATAAAAATAAAGCACTCAAGATGCCTGACATGAAAAGGACAATAAAACTATTCAAGGTGCATGCGTGCTTAGTAAATATACTACAAATAGTTGCCAGTCATATTGAGCTATAAATTTTATAAAATTCTTACATTTTCTTTAAATAGAAAAATCTCTTTTATTTAGTTTTTGTAACTTCATAGTAAATAGTCATCTTCTGCCAATGCCATAATACCAATGAAAGCTGCTCCTTAATGGTCTATGTTCCCACTGCCAAGTCGAATTACAGCCAATTTTTTTGGCCAAGTATAAAATATGCCAATTGTTTACAGTGTTATTAAACTAATCCTTAGTCATGACTTTGTTTTTAAAAAATAATGTTCAGTCTACTATGTATATAAGAAATTTCAAAATAAGAATCTATACCTCAGTAGGTTTAAATAATTTTAAACAGATAAAATTCTCCAAGAGCCAACGATTGATTCTTTAATCACTCTGCTAGTCCACAGGCATCATTTGATTATCTTGCTATACCTACTTACAGTGTTGCTGATCTGTGACTATCATTACTAATAGCATTTCCCCAGAATAAAGCAGATCCACTTCTGTCATTGACAGCATTCCACAGACAGAAATCTTGTCAAATGCACTTTGCTAAAATTAAAAAAAGAATGAAAGACTCTGCACAGAACAGGTGGTGTCTACTCAAAGAGAGGATTCTATTTTTATGCTTCTAATATGCATTTCTCCTTTCCTAAATGTGACAATGTAGTTGCAGTAGAAGATGAAGTAAATCTTAAAAGGGAATAAAAAGTATTTCATGTCAAACTAGAGGTACCAGCTCCATATAGCTTGCTTTCAATTTATAATAACTGTTGCCCAGTTTGCAAGGTCATCTATTTGCATCTGACTTTAAGTCAGTGGTTCGATACTTTTAAATTCCTGTGGGTTTTTTTTTAAACTCCAGTATTTACAAAGATCTGGGCCATTCCTTAGCATCTTTAAGTGCTTGAATTAGGATGGAATAGGCTTTTCCTTGGGCAGCAAACAACACCATATCTCAGTGGCTTACTGCAACCAAACTTATTTCTCACTCAACAAAGCCCAAGAAAGCTGCCTTCAAGCAACATGAATATAGTCTGCTTCAATTTTATGTCACTGCCAGCTCAACAGGAGGACTTTACCAAGATACCTGCTGCAAAGGAAGAGAAAGATTGAATAATTACACTGGGAGTTCCTGTTGCTTCAGGCCAGAAGTGACAAATGTACTTTATACTCACAGCTCATTCATCAAAAATTGTCATATGATCTGCCTAACAAGGTAGAAACTATAGTTTTCCATGTGCCCAAGCAGCGGCAATATACAACAGAATCTGATGAACACACACTTTTGTTTTGTCACAGTCCTCAAACACTCTTGTTGCCATAAACTTCAATGTAGTAAAAACAAAAGTCAGGATGCCTTGGGTTTACTGAGTAGCTTAACTTTATTTCCTCACAAGCTTTTATAAGAGTGGCAGAGTAAGCTGATAAATTCTAACTGAAATCACCAACACCTGAGAATATTTGAGGTATTTTCTTGTCTTTCTCCTAACTTCCTTCTGGTCTATGTGTAAGCCTGCTAGATGCATACCAGAGTCATCATGAGGCAGCAGAAAGAATATGGAGTTTGATATAAAGCAAGCCTATACTTAAATCATAGTGTTCCATTTACCATTTGATAATCTGGTGTTTTCTATGTGATATTAAGATTGATATGGTTAAAAATAAACTCACTGAATTCATAAACAGGGAGTAAATTTAACATTGCAATATAGAAAATATATTAGCAATTTTCTGCCCAATGGAGGAAATCATAATGTAGCCCACACTCCAATCAGGAACTTACTTTTTAAACCAAAGAAGGCTAAATTTCTCCCTTTGGCACTGACCAGCAAAATGCAGAAAAGATATAAAAAGTAAGTTTATACAGTTGTGCTACAATAGCAAGAAAGCAGGATATTACCAGGTAAGATACAAATTAGGCATCCAGTATATAATAGAGCACGTTGAAGGGATAAAAATCTCTATAATAAATTAATAGAGACAATTTAAAGAGACTGTAAATAAATGCATATGTTAAGTGAGTGGAAGAGGCTTATAAAAGAGAAAATAATCAAACTCATCACAGAAAAATGCAGAATAGTTTTTACTAGTTGCTAATAAAAAGGAGCTGAATGTTGATGCAGAACTCATTATACACTGTGCCAGTTAAAGTTACTGAGGTCAACTAAGTATAATGTTATATAAGTATGTATAGTATATGTTCAGTGTTTCTCAACAAATGCCTTCTTATACTTATTCATATTCATAAGATCCAAATTTAAAGAACTCAGTCATGTATTGTTATAATCAGATATCTCACCTGAAAATTTAGTAAATAATCTTAGTCAATAAAAGGAGGAATATGACATGCATGGCAATCTTTACAGACTATCATCTTAACAAGGCTATTGTCTCATAGGCTATATGTCACTTTCTCCTGGATTTCCTGCAACCTTTAACATATAAATACTTTCACATGTCCTTTTGGATTTCTCCTCATATTGCTTAACTAAATTGTGAAGTGACTCTCAGATTCAGTCCTTGAATTTCTTCTTTTTTTTCTATTTTCTCATTCCCAATCTATACTGTTTCCTGTTTCATAGCTTTAAAAGCAATCTACTTCCACAACTTGTGTCACCTTTGTCGTTTAGTTCATGGAATCTTTTTATTTCCACCTTAATTTCCTCCTTGACTCAATAATCGTTCATCAGTGGGTTGTTTAATTTTCATGACATTGTGTAGAATTGAGTGTTTCTGTTGAAATTGATTTCTAATTTTATTCCACTATGGTCTGAGAAGATACATGGTATAATTTCTATTTTTTTAAACTGTTGAGACATGTTTTGTGGCTTAAGATGTGATCAATCTTAGAGAATGTTCCATGTGCTAATGAGAAGAATGTATATTCTGTAGTTTTGGGGTATAATGTTCTGTAAATGTTAGGCCCATTTGCTCTAGGGTCTTGTTTAAGTACAGTGTTTCTTTATTTATTTTCTGTTTAGAGGATCTGTCCAGTTCTGTCAGTGGGGTGATAAAGTCCCCAGCAATTACGATGCTGCTGTTTATCACTTTGTTTAGATCTAGTAGGATTTACTTTATGAATCGGGGCGCACCTGTGTTGGGTGCATAAACATTTAGGATTGTTATGTCTTCTTTATGAACTCAATGGAAATCATGCAGGTAAGGAGGAGTAAGGAGGGGATGGGTGAAGTCATACCTAATGGGTGCAATGTACACTATCTGGGTGATGGGCACACTTACAACTTTGACTCAAGCAGTACAAAAACAATCCATGTAACCAAAACATGTGTACCCCCATAATATTCTGAAATAATATAAACAAATAAATAAATAAGTAAGAAAAATTTTTAAAAAAGAGAAAAGGTAAGCCCAAAGATGAAGGAATAAAAAGAAAAGAGAGACATAATTAAATACTTTTTAAAAAAAGAGTCTAAACATCCCTGAGTAGGGGATTGGTTAAATAAATTATGGCACATTCATACTACACAATATTGTTTAACAGAATTCTGTATCTATGACATCAAGAAATTGCTAAGATATGTAGTTATATAAAAAGCAAACTACATACTATATCATATAAGACATAGCATGATCCCATTTATGTAAAATAAAACAAAAAATTTAAAAAATAAAATAAAAAAATTAAAGCAATCTATACGGTCACTGTCAAATTTATATCTCCTTCCTATACCTCTTCTCTTAACTCTGTCCTCAAATATCTAATGGCTTATCCAATAACTTCTTCAATAACTAAAAGCATTTCAGATTTAATGTGCTTAAAATTGCTATTCTGATTGCCACATCATCTTCAAATCATTCTCCCCAGCCTGCTACTCCTCAGCAAATGGAAATACAAGCCTTCTAGCCTTCTAGTTTGTAATGCAAAACTAACTTTGGAGTCATGCTAAATTGTTTTCTTTTTGTCTTTTTCTGACAGTCCATGTCCAACTCAATTTCAACTTTGAAAATAGATTCAAAATCTGACTGTTTCATATGACCACCAATTCTCTAGTCTAAGCCAATCATATCCATAAGTACATACATGCATACATACATAAGTACATACATGCAATTGCCCCCTAACTTACACACTCAAAAACATACATGGTATATAGTAAGTACACTTTTCTTACCCTATCATCCATAGTGTGTTCTTTGTTATTTCTGTTTTTTCTACTGATTTCATCTTTGGGCCCCTATTTCTTTGGAAACTCTCATATTCATATTCATAGACCACTGGTCTATTTAATAAGAACCAAGGCAGTATGATGGTTTCATACATCACTGATTTTACAATAACACATCAATATTAAAAGAAGCATTTTGACAATGATAAAATTATATTTTGGGCATCTGCTTCACTATAGATAATATTGTATTTGTTTCCTGACAAAAGATAATATTAGGAAATATCCCAACTTTGTTTTTCATAGATTATGAAAAAATCTGCTACTAAATCACAAATTGTGCTCATCAAGCATTAATAGTACCATCTGTAAAATAAAAATTATTTTTAAATCTACCTGAAAATCAATGAAACCAACAGTAAAAAATGATTACTTGTTATTTTAACTACTTGGAAAATTTGGCAAACTGACATTTCTAATGTACCCAAATATACATTGTAGATCTTTACCTGTCAGGAAAAAAATTCTCTCTCTCAAAAATTATCAAGAATTTTGAAGTTTACCTCAGGGAAAAATTATTTTAAGTCAATAGGTTTTATGTTTAATATAAAAATTTGCGTTTCAGATTGATTAATGTGAATATTACAGAAATCAACAGTATTTATATTAGAGTTAAGGCAATCCTTGATTAGTCTAAGTGGGTTGATGATCCCATAGTGACAGAAATGAAGACACAAACATAGGAAACAACAATTCTGTACGTAAAGGTACATGATTTATAAAGGGAATATAGGAAACAACAATTCTCTACATAAAGGTACAGAATCTAGAACAATAGACAAAGAATATGATAATGATAATTCACCATTTATTGAACAGCAACTCTGTACCAGGCCTGAATGCTTGTCAAATTATAATCATTATGTCATCTAATTTTAGCAACAGAATTTGAACACATCTGTTTAACTCCATAGCCAGTATTTTTAACAACTCTGCTATATTCATATTCACTCTAAAAATAATGGCAGGAATTTAATTTGCGAACACCTATTTCATGACAGACTTTTCTTTTTATTTGACATGTTGTAATTGTACATATTTATGGGGTAAAATTTGATGTTTAGATACATCTATATGCTGTATAATAATCAAATCAGGATAGATAATGTGACCATCACCTCATGCATTTATCATTCCTTTGTGGTGAGGATATTCAAAAGCCTCTCTTCAAGTTATTTTGTAATACAGTTGACCCTTGAACAGCATGGGTCCCAATGGTACAAGTCTTCTTATATGTGGATTTCCTTCCTCCTCTGCCACCCTTCAGACAGCAAGACTAGATTCTCCTCTTCCTCCTCCTCCTCAACCTACCAAATGTGAAGATGAGGATGAAGACCTTTATGATGATTCACTTCCAATTAATCATTAGTAAATATATTTTATTTTCCTATGGTTTTATTGACAACATTTTCTTTTCTCTAGCTTTCTTTATTGTAAGAATATAGTATATAATACACATTACACACAAAATATGTGTTAATTGACTATTTAGGTTATGGGTAAGGATTCCAGTCAATAATATGCTATGAACAGTTAAGTTTCTGAGGAATCTTGGTCATTCCATCTGACTTAGGCTCTAGGAAGCTGGAGTTTTGGTGCCACCAACACCTATATGAATGTGGTAGAATGATGGCAAAGCCACAGGGATGGAGTTACTACTGATCCCCAGAGCAAGATGCACTCTAGTAGTGGGTCTGGTTTCAAATGGCACTAAGCCATAAAAGCTTAGGCTGGAGAGGTGCAAGGTGCTGAATGTGGGTGCTTACTATGTGGCAATGCAGCTACGTGGATACCTAATCTGGACACACCAGACTGTATTCAGGGCCTGTGAGAGCTGGCGTGCTCTCCTATACCACCTCTCTATGGTGCTATCCTGGGTTTCTGTACTCCACAGAGAATTGTGACATTGTCCTGATGCTCTCCAGTACTTCTTCAGTCACTTTAGTCAAAATATAATTGTTTATTCATTGTTTTGGTTCCTTTTTGTGTGGGGGACAAGTGGCAGGTAACTCTAGTCACCCATCTTGCTGACATTACTCACCCATAATGAGATTTTATCATGTATTATCACATTAGCCCTCTCAGTAACTGTGCAAAGTATTTAACCATTTTGAAGATGAGGAAATTGAGGTAACCCAGATACACTGATAATAAGAGGCAGTAACTCCCACCACCAGCACAGGTACAACAAAGAGTGCAAGCTTAGGGACACATCTTCTATCTAGCTGATGCTTGGACAGCTTGATAGCAGGACGGGGAATGAAAACGTGCGGCTGGGGCTTGGCACCATTGAGGGAGATTTAGCTGTCTTCACTTCAGGGGCTGTGGCACAGCTGGTGCTGGAAGTGCCAAAAGAAGGTGGAGCATGGAGCATCAATTGTCTTCCCTTGCTGGAACAACACTGTTAAGAACTAAAAATAAGAGATCTCTTCTGCCTCTCTCACCTTCTCTTTTCCCTCTAAAACCTCCCTTAGGCTTTTCTCTAAATGCCTTCCTGGCAAAAAGAGTCTGAGAAATTTACTATGCAGACTTCTGTCCCTGAAGAGAGGCAACAGGGAAACAACCATCACACTAACCTATAGAAAACTACTAGTTAACAAGAATCCCAACATTTTTTTTTCCTTCTAGACCAATTATCTTTCTACCATATCTTTATAACGAAGTTGCTAAGGAAAGTGATTAGGCAGATAGTGTGATTTGGACCACCAAAGGAGTATAACCTCCAGATTTTATTGGGAAAGACTTTTAAAATTAGAATCCACTACTAAAATTAAACTAAGATAAAATATTAGAAATCGTGTATCTTTATCAACTTTCTTTATGACCTTAGTTAACTGATAATTATCCCTTGTATCAGAATCTTATCTATGAAACAGTAATGAGAACTATGAGTTCATTTTCAAGTTAAGATCTGAAATAACTCAATTAGGGCTAGGAAACAAGATGGTGACCCAAGCTCAATTTTCTTAATTGGCAATGTATTGAATGTACATTCTTTTTAACTCTTTTTTTTTGATTGAACAGTATTCCTTTTGCCTTCATAACAGCATTTAAATAAAAAATTCGGTTGGTCTTTCTTCTACACATAGAGATTAAGGAGCAGAAAGATCAGGAAAGTGTCACCTGCTCAGTCTAATTGATGGATTCTTTTTTTCCTTAAGATTAATGTCTTTAGGTAAAAAACGATCCAATCTTGTAATGTGTCCACAGTCTGTCTATTAGAGGGCAAAATACAATGGCTAGCACCACCTGTTAAATGTCAATATGTTTCCAAATTTCTTTTTGTAAAATAGCTTTACAACATATTTACATGTATGCTAGTTTTTTGTGTGTGGAGAAATAAATTCAATTCTTGAGTTTGGGTGATTTATAACAACTTTCAGAGAGAAATAACACTTGTTAAGATCCCATTCTTTTTGACATATTTCTCATAATGTAGAGTTGGAATTTCTGGGTAAGAGTCTGGAATATGAAGATTTAATAAACACCCTATGTTGTTTTTATTCCCTTTTCAATTGACATATCACCTGTCAAAGGGTTTACCTCCTAGTCTGTCCATTCAGGGGCATATTTATTCAATTGTTATCATTTTTGTCCAACAGCATGATAATAATCACCTAGGTAAATTTTAAATATGCTCGATTTGCTTTGATACATAAGTCTGTATGTAACAAAAGAGTTTCAAACTCAAACTTCATAAAAATAGATTGGTGAAGTGATTATATCCACATGCTATTAACAGAACTTTATATAGGCCATTTCCCAAGGTTATTCAATAATATCTAATACAAATCTCATTTCTTTCCCAAAGAGTGAATGGTAACTCTTTACCTATATGGTTAAAAGAAAGTTCTCTATTTTACTTCTAAATTCTGTGCTGTGGACCTCATCTTTGTGTTTATGTTTTAGAGGCTGGAATGATTGACTGTGTTAATTCCTGGCAAAAAGAATTATCTCATAATTGGCTTGATTGCACATTGCACAGGAATTTAACGCTCCTTCCCGTGCAATCTTCAGTGCTCACCCCCTGCCTTCTCACTCTGGTAGCAACTTTGATCCTCTTTGTTTAAATATTGCCTCATATGGAACAAGTTACACATGCACAATTTATTTCTGAATTACTGTGACAAAGGAAATCAAATTGAAAAGTATTGTTTATATCTTCAAAAGAAGTTTAAAATAAACTGTTTTATTTTTTAAGTGGTGTATAATACCATTCTTCCAAAGGGCTTGTTTAGGTTATCAATACAGCATTTTAAACATTTACTTCATAGCTTAAGTGATTTGAATAAATTATTTTGAATAAAGTTTATGACATCTTTTTTTGAACTAAATTGATCATTTTCAGGATACTTTGGTACCTCACCACCATTATTGTTGCTTACTTATCAGATTTTGGACTTTATATCAAAACAGGTTAGAACATTGTTACAGTGCATTCAGTAGTCAATTCTTTCTTAGCTATAACAAATGCAAATCAGATTAACACTTGATGGTCTTAGTTTTTTTCTCCTAGATAACAGATAGAATGAACAAGACCAGTAGGTATGTGCCCTGGCTTCTCTCTTGATCTGTAGTGTATAGTCTTCCTTAATGATATGGAATGTAAATTTAGAGGAGTTATGTCCTATACTCATAAAGCTCTATATTGCTTTAAAGAATTGAGATAAATAAAATAATAGAGTCCTTCAACATTTTTTATTCTGTGGTTTGGGTAGATAATTACTCGTGTTTTACAAAATTCAGTGATGTCATTGAGAAGACACAATTATTTTATTTATTTACATCTAAGAAAATAATTTATAAATACATTATTTTGTATAAAAATTAGGTGATACCATCTCTGCTTCCTTTTCTCAATGGATTAATAACATTTTATACACAGTATTTGCAACAGTTTTACAAAATTGAACAGATACAATTCTCATTCACTGTGTGGCCTTTATGTACTTGGAAATGAATTGCTTCTGATTCTTTTCTTTGCCACAACTACATTAAATTTCTTCCGCTTTACTTTTTATACTATCTTTTCAAAGTTTGAATCTTTATCCTAAATTGTGTCATTTAAATAAAAATTCCTCATTCATGATTCAGTGTATGAGCTTTTCATAGAGATTCTTTACTTCTACATTTGATTCACTGAATGCCTGATTGAAGATCTCTTACTAACTGACTTATACAAACAAGATCTCACCAGACAGATGGAAAAAAAAAAATCTAACAATAAGCGCTAGAGTGAGTCTGTCCTAAATATAAGCCAGAGGGTAGTAAAATGAAAGAATAGTAAAATCAAAGTTTTTTAAATAAGTGCAAAAGTAATGTAATTTAATCCAACCTCTTATCTGATGCTTTAATCTCCATTACCACATACCCATAAAAGGTTTGGTAAGCCCCAAGCTTAAAGACATCTAGGGAAGGAAAACACTGTTTCCTTCCATGCTGACTCAAAGGTTTGCTGTACTACAGCTTCTGCTTTATGGTCCTATTTCTAGTTCTTTGAGCCTAACAGAATGATGCTAATTTTTCCTTCCTATCACAGCCTTATAAGTATTTGAGCAAAGGCATTGTATCTTCTTTTTATACACAAATCTTTTCAAATTTCAACAATAATACATTCTGTTTTTAAGTCGACTTACCATCCTAGTCCCAGTCTTCTGTAGTCTAAACTTCCTGACCAGTAGAACTGAGCTGGACTATTTCTTCCATAAGGAACTTTGGCTTTTCTATCACTCAAGCATAATAATGTCATATTAACATTACTCATACCCAATTATATTGCTGCCTTGTATTGCACTTGTTCCACCTGAAACTTCTGTTGTGGACAGAATAATACCCCATCCCCCAATAACATCACACCCTAATCTCCAGAACCTGAGAATATATTACCTTACATAGCAAACAGACCTTGCAAATATATTAAATTAAGGAACTTGAGATGGGTACGTTATCCTGTATTATAGGGTGGGCCCAGTATAAACACAAGGGTCCTTACTAGAGAAAAGTAGTAGGGTCAGAGTAGGAGAGGGAGTTGTGACAACAGAAGCATAAGTCTAAGTGGTGCTACTGCTGGAGCAGAACCGACAGGCAAGGGATGCTGGCAGCCTCCAGAAGCCAGAAAAGGGAGGGAGGGTCTTCTCCCCCAGAGCCTCCCAAAGGAACATAGCCCTGCTGACACATTAATAATTTCATCCCCATTAAGACCCATTTTTGGGTTAAAAACCTCCAGCAATGTAGTAATATAATGAATCTGTGTTGTTTTAAGCCACTAAGTTTATGGTAATTTGTTACACCAGTATTTGGAAACTAATATAGTTCCCAAGTCAGCTTCATCCATATTGCTTCTAAGCCATGTGGCACTTAAGCAGTTTATTCTTAAGAACCCCATACAACAAGTTACATTTATTCTTTTTAAATTTTACATTGTTGGATTTATCCCATTTCTCCATTCTTTAATAGATTTTAGATGTTGATTTTGATCTCATTTACTAGTCTTATCACTTTCATTCCGTTTGGAAATTTGGTAGATCTACCCTATGTTATGTGTATGCTGGAATCAACGTTTATTTTATATAATCTACCACCTGCATTAATCGGTCTCTTCGTCTCTGCCCCTGGGGAGCATATAACTATCCTCCCTGCTACATTCTCCCGCCTCTCACTACAGCATAAAGGAGTTGAGTTCTGTCTCCTCTTAACCTACCAATATTGGGAAAATTAAGAAGAAAAAAGTACTTACTGTTTCCATTATGAATCAAAGAATCCAGAATCATAGGAAAAATACAAGATCACAGAAACCATAAAAATTCTAGAAGACAACCTAGGAAAAATTAATTCTCGACATTGACCTAGGCAAAGAATGTATGACTAAGACCATGAACCAAATATAACAAAAACAAAAATAAATAATTGGTACTTAATTAAACAAAAAAGCTTTTGCACAGCAAAAGAAATAATCAACAGAGCAAGTAGACAACCTACAGAATGGGAGAAAATATTCACAAACTGTACATCGACAAAGGGCTAGTATCCAGAGTCAACAAAGAACTCAAATCAGCACGAAAAAAACAAACTACTTCATCAAAAACTGGGCAAAAGGCATGAACAGAAGTTTTTCAAAAAGATATATACAAATGGCTAAGAAACACATGAAAAAATGCTCAACGTCACTAATCATCAGGGAAATATAAATTAAAAACACATGAGATACCACCTTACACCTGTCAGAGTGGCCATTATTAAAAAGTCAAAAAACAATAGATGTTGGCTGGTATGGATGCAGTGAAAAGGGAATACTCACTCACTGTTGGTGGGACTGCAAATTAGTACAGCCTGTATGGAAAACAATGTGGAGATTCTGTAAAGAGCTAAAAGTAGACCTACTATTCAGTTCAGCAATCCCCCTACTGGGTATCTACCCAAAGGAAAAGAAGTCATTATATAAAAATGATACCTATACTCACATGTTTATTGCAGCACAATTCAAAATTGCAAAGATATGGAATCCACCTAAGTGCCCATCAACTGATGAGTGGATAAAGAAAATGTGGTATATATGTGTATACACACACACAGACACACATACACCATGGAATATGACTTAGCCATAAAAAAGAATGAAATAATGTCTTTTCCAGCAACTTAGATAGAACTGGAGGCCATTATCCTGGAAGTATCTTAGGAATGGAAAAATAAATACTTCATTTTCTCATTTATAAGTGGGAGCTAAGCTATGGCTATGCATGGTCATACAGAGTGGTGTAATAGACATTGGAGATTCAGAAGGGAGGAGGTGGGAGGGGACTGAGGGATGAAAAATTGTCTATCAGGTACAATGTACACTATTTGGGTGACGTGTACACTAAAAGCCCAGATTTTACAACTATACTGTTCATCCATGTAACAAAAAACTAGTTGTACCCCCTAAATGCATTGAAATAAAAAGGAAAGACAAAAATAAGCTAGTAGACAATAAATTAACAGCAACAATAAGTTAAAAAAAATACAAAGTCACAACTCAATTTACCACAACTCCAACTGCAAAATATGATGGCTGATAGTAAAATGCTCTATAAATAAAATGAACTTAATATATCTGAAATGAAATTAAAGATTTATGACAACATGAAGTAATCAAATGCAATATACACTATAAGAAGCATTTTACATGCATTATCATGCTTAATTCCTACAACCTCCATTCAATTTGGAAGTGTTATCTTCGTATATGACATTACTGACTTAGTGGTCAAATACCAATTTGCCTAATAATAACATTTCTGCCTAGTAAATGTTGGACGTGAGAATCAAACTCTCTTCTTGATATTTTAAATAACATTTATCGTAATCCCGTGAATAAAAGACTTGAAATATATTAATATCCAGATTTTTCTAGCAAGAAAATTGAGAGATTTTGTTAGCTAACCCAAATACAATTCCAGGATTTTTAATATGGAATATGCAATCACATAAAACATGTTTCTCAAAGCATTAAAACTCTAGCAAAGTATAAAGGAAATGTCACTATTCCCTATTTTAGTAAGGATGATCTCATTAATAAATTGTTAGTTGATTGATAAGCTATCAGTGTCGTCTTATTCCTGAGGTTGACCTATATAATTCAATTAAAAAGCATATTTGATTTAGACTCATTCTGGATTGAAACACTTTTAAACTGATATTCATATCTAAGAAAACATAGGTGTGAAGATTACTTTCATCAATATTAATTTAAGATCATGAACCTTTATCTTTAAAATGTTCAGGTCATTATAATTATCTACCTGATTCTTTAGGAGATAGAATTCAAATTTTAGAAAAAAAGATGTAATGCTACATGGGTCAGATATTTTTAGGTAATGCTCCATGAACAATTAGTTGCTATGCAACAACCTTTAAACAGTAACTGAAAATGATTTTTTTATAAAATAATATTCTTTTACATTCTAGCTGAACTCAAGTTATTCATATATAAATAAGAAGTATTCAGTCTTACCCAATTCTATTTCTGTGCACCTTTAATATGCCTTTTGTTGCATGAAATAAGAGTGCTTTATCTGACTATAAATCATATACCATAATAAGCTTTGAATGTATTAATATGTCTGTCTATACACAGATAGAAGATGACAATAAGAATAGTGGATTTAGTGTTTGTTTATAACTCATCCCTGAGAAACTCACTATACTACAAAATTATATTTTCTATAAGATAAAACAACTTTATTTTATCAAAAACTAAATCAAATACACTGGTAAAAATTATCATCAACTCAAAATACCAATTTCTAATAAAGAAAGTACACAGCATTATTGAAATAAGCAATAATTTACTTCAGAGGTATATGAGCCAATCCACTTAGGTCAGGGTTTGGTAAAAAATGAAGTATTGATTTTCAGTAAAAGGATATCCATAAGACATCTCAGCTTCTGGTGTGAGATAAGATGCCCTATTACTATTATCTTAAGGCATGTTCTAGAGGTACCTCCACAACTATAGCGGCCAATTTCAGACCAAACTATTGTGTAGAATGATTGTAACTTCAGAAATGATTACAATGTTAGTTCTCTCTCTTTCTCTTATCCACAGTGATTTTTCCTCTGGAAAAAAAAATGAACAAATCATAAAATGTCATAGGGTTGTCATCAAAAAAATCCATATATTTTTGAAATATATAAGAATGGCCCTATTACTCCACTATCTTTATTTATGATGGTTTTGGTTTGAATTTTTTTGCCCTCCCCTCAAATTAATATGTTGAAATCTAATTCTCAGTGCAATAGTATGAAGAGGTGAGGCCTTTGGAAAGTGATTAGGTTATGGAGGCTCCATCTTCATAAACAGGATTAGTGCCTTTATAAAATAGATCCAAGGGAGTACATTTGTCCCTCCAACATGTGAGGACACAGCAAGAAGGCACCACCTATGAAGCAGAGAGTGAGCCCTTACCAGACACAGAATAGGCTGATGCCTTGATCTTGGACTTCCTAGCCTTCAGAACTGTGAGCAATAAATTATGTTGTTTATAAATTACCCAGAGTTTTCTGTTATAGTAGCCTGAATGGACTAGGACAATGATGTATGTATGGATGAGTGGATGGAAGAAAAATATGCATAAATATATACATATATGATTGTTTATCACCTAGCGACAGGGATACATTCTGAGAAGTGCATTATTAGGTGATTTCCTCATTGTACACAAATCATACAGTGTACTTACACAAATCTAGATGGTACAACCTACTATATATGTAGGCTATTTCTCCTAGGCTACAAACCTGTACAGCATGTGACTGTACTGAATACTAGGCAATTGTAACACAATGGTAATTATTTGCATATTTAAATATATTTAAACATACAAAAGGTACAATAAAATTATGGTAAAAAATATTAAAAATGGTGAACCTGTATAGGGCACTTACCATGAATGGAGGTCGTAGGGCTGGAAGTTACTCTGGGTAAGTCAGTGAGTGAGTGGTGAGTGAATGTGGAGGTCTCGGACGTTACTGTATACTACTGTAGACTGTATGAACACTGTACTTAGGCTTCACTAAATTTATAATTATTTTTCCTTTCTTCAATAATAAACCGAATTAACTTACTATAACTTTTTATTTCATAAACTTTTTAATTTAAATTTTGATTCTTTTATAATGACACTTAGCTTAAAATACAAATACATTTTACAGCTGTACAAAAATATCTTCTTTCTTTATATCCTTATACTATCAGCTTTTTTCTATTTTTAAATGTTTTATTTTTTATTTTTTACTTTTTATAGTTTTTTGTTAAAAACTAAGACACACACATACGCATTAGCCTAGAACTACACAGCATCAAAGTCATCAATATCACTGTCTTCCACTTCCACATCTTGTCCCACTGGAAGGTCCTAAGGGACAATAACATGCATGGAGCTGTCATCTCCCACGACAACAATGTCTTCTGGTCTACCTCCTGAAGAACCTGCCTGAGGCTATTTTACAGTTGACTTTTTTTTTAATAAGTAGAAGGAGTACATTCTAAAATTACAATAAAAAGTCCAATATATTAAATACATAAACCAGTAACACAGTCATTTATTATCATTATCAAGTATTATGTACTATACACAATTATACGTTCTATACTTTTATATGACTGGCAGGGAGTAGGTTTGTTTACATAATAATCACCATAAACACGTGAGTAATGCATTGTGCTACAAAGTTATGAAGGCTACAATGTCACTAGACAATAGGAATTTTTCAGCTCCATTATAGTCCTAAAGGACCACCTTGTATTAACATATGCAGTCTGTTGTTGATAAAAAATGTTATCATATGGCACATTACTGTATTAAATTATAGATATTTTCCCCTTAAGATTTTTATAATTTATTGGTTTGTGACATTATATAATATTGAATTTATAACACATATAAAATGCAATTGCATTAAGTTTAGAGCACTAAGCCTGAAGTCAAGAAACCTGGTTGGTGTTTTCAGCTCTGTCCTTGCAAGATGTTTGATCTTGGGCAAAGATTTCTCCTCTTTAAGTTTGTTTGATCATCTACAGAGTGAGCACATTGATATCCAGCATGCTTGATTTCTACAGTGATTGGTTTTAAAAAGATAAAGTGATAATTTATGTATAAATTATATTTAACAAATCAAATAATGATATAAGTCAAATTAAGTTAGAAATGTAGGGTACGCAACTATAGAAGTTCAAAAAGAGCAGAGAAGTTTTCCTGCTTATATGTTGGTTGGTTGTTTTGTCAAGATGGCCATGGAAGAATTACTGAAAAAAGAGGAGGGATCCTAGCGTATTCTAAAACCTTCAGAAGGTGATGATGTTCTTGTTGAGGGGAATTACATGAGCAAAAATGCAGGATCAGAAAACAGAAAACCATGCTAGGGAGCAGTGACTAAATTTTCCTTCCCAAAATAAAATGTTTATGTTGATTAACAGAAAGTGACATGATTGGAAAGACTGGAAAAAGACACATAGTACAGGACTTTGATTGCAAAGAACTTCATCGTAATTCAGAAGAAAAAGAAAAACAGAAGAAAGGGAAGAAGGAAGAGAGGGAGGAAGGAAGGTAGAAAGGAAGGGAGGGAGGGAGGCAAAGAGAGAGAAACAAAAAGAAAATGGGAAGTAGAGAGAGAGAGGAGGGAAGGAGGAAGGGAAAGAAGACAGCGAAAAGCAGAGATTATGAGTTAGAAAAGAGACAATAGAAATTAAATGGCCTGCATTAGAGTCCTGCTGTGTGCCAAACACTATGACAGAGTCTTTCATACAACCTAATTTAATGCACTTGATATCTGTAGACCCTTTCACCCACACTAAAAATTTTAAAACTTCAGAGAACTTACCTAGTATGCCTAAGCCACAGAGTGAAAAAAAAAAATCAGGTTTTGAATTCAGTTCTAACTACACATCCCATATTTTATTGTGGCATGCTACCTCTCACTGTAATGTGCCGATACGGAAGGATTTTTGTGAGTGTGTGATGGTAGAATTGTCATATAATCATATTAATGACAGCTTATCCAACTACTATCATATCAGCATTTAACATGTTTCATTATCCTAAACTACTAATGGGTATTGGGAAAAAATACATTATGTCAAAAAACAAAAGCTATTCCAACTCAGCATGTCTGAGGATGGCTTTAGAAAATCTTACACCAAAGGGTTATCTAGCATAAGGACCAGCATCCTCAGCGATTTCACAGGATTGATTAAGAACGACAATTTTCCTTAATTCAACCATCTGCTCAGATAAATGGAGAGAATTATATCCCAAACTATACTCAGATAGCCTGGTGGTGTATACACTTTATCAGTTCAAGACCTTTGGAATTTTCTCAAGGATTTCTTCTAAATTAAGAGATCATAAAACGGTCCTTTGATTTTATCATACTCATGTCACCACTTGCTTGAAAATTGTATTCAGAAATGGAGACCAAAATCAGGAAATATAATATAGAAGATAAAAAAAATACTCTAAAATGCTAATAATTTCCCCTAACTCACACCAAGATGGGAGGCAAAGTTGTTCTTTTTGTATAACTCAGATCAGACTAGCAGGGATCTTGGCAGCCTAAGAATGTCCCCTCACCTGAGAATTTGAGATCACATGGAGCCAAAGCTCACAGTGGTCCTTCCACTCTCAAGTGAAACCAGAACCTGATCCATCCATTTTAAACCAAAAAGTCATGTGCTGCCAGAGCCTCTTTTCCATTTTCTGTTGCCAACAACTCTTCCCTGACATGACTAGAACTTATCTCTTCCTTCTTGTCCAAATAGATTTGGTTAAAACAATTCCTGTTTTTAAAGCTTTAAATGAGTTACTAATTGAGATTCAGCTCTCTGTTATTTGCGTTCTCAATGAATTGCATTATTTTTGCTTAATAAATATCTTTACTTCACTCTAGGTGAATACCAGTTAGTACATAGGAATATAAATGAGTATTCCACCCATCATCACAGTTCAATTGCAGGAGACTCTTTCACTTGTCTTCTGAATAAGGGAAAGAAAATGAATTTTATGAAGCTACTATCATATTTCTTTTTAAACATCATATCTACCTTTCTAAGGCAAATAATTGTCTTAGTCGATCAAATAGGACTCCTTTGATTTGTAACTTGACCTTTATAAAATATTTAGCATAATTGACCAGTCCCATTTTGAAACTCTTTCTTGTCTTGCCTTTTAAGACATCACTAGTCTCTCTCCCTATCTCTCTGATTTCTCTTTTCAGGGGATTTTGTAGATTTTCTTTCTACACATTCTCTTAAATGCTTTTTTCTTTCCTGTGCTCTCCCTTAGAACCTTTTCTCTTCTTTCTAGAAATATATTCCTTGGATGATAAACCAGCCTCATAGTTGCAACCACAACCAATATGCTAATGAATTTAAAAACTACATCTCTGTCCTAAATCTCCCCACAAACTCCCTGAGTATATTTCCCTCTTGTCTTGGATTTCCCACGCATAGTTCAAACTCAACATGTCACATCCAGTTGAGGATGTTTCCATAGTTTACATGCAGAAATCAAATATATCACTCAACATAATATCTGTCTATTTTTTCCTTCTAACAATTAGAATATAAACTATCATGTGATAGTTCTATTTTTAGTTTTTTGAGAAACCTCCATATTTTTTTCATGGTGATGACATCAATTTATATTCCCACCAACAGTGTTCAAGGGTTCCTTTTTCTCCACATCTTTGCCAACATTAGTTATCAATTTTTTTTTAATAAAAGCCATCCTAACAGGTGTGAGATGATATCACATTGTGGTTTTGATTTGCATTTCCCTGATGATTAGTGATGCTGAGCATCTTTTCTTATAACTTTTTAGCTGCTTGTATGTCTTCTTTGGATAAAGGTCTTTTCACGCCCTTTGCCCATTTTTCTGTCAGGTTATTTGGGTTTTTTTGCTTTTGAGTTGTAAAAGTTCCTTGTATATTTTGTATATTGATATGGTTTGCAAATATTAATGTTTTCTCTTATTCCATAGGTTCTCTTTTCATTTTTGTTTATTGTTTCCTTTGCTATTTAGAAATTTTGTAGTTCTATGTAATCTCATTTGTTGATTTTTGCTTATGGTGTTTGTGATTTTGGTGTCATAGCCAAGAAATCATTCAATGCCAATGTCCAAAATACTTTTCCTTAAGTTTTCTTCTAGAAGTTTTATGACTTCAGGTTTACCATATGATCCAGAAATTTCACGTGTAGATATACACCCAAAAGGAATAAAATCATAATCCTGAAAAAATCTCTTCTCTTCTGTGTGCATTGCAGCATGAAATACTACCTGCATGTCCACCAGCCAATGAATGGATAAAACAATGTGTTTCCATACATGCAAGGGAATATTATTCAGCCTTAAAAAAGAAGTGAAACTTTCCATTTGTGGTGACATGGGTGAAACTGGAGGGCATTTCTAAGTGAAATATGCCAGACACCAAATGACAAATACCACAATACCACTTATATGGTGAATCTAAAACAGTAAAACTCATAGAAGCAGAGAGTGGAATGGTGGATGCCAAGGGTTGGGGGAAAATAGGGAAGTAGTAGTCAAAGTATACAATGTTTCAGTTATACAAGATGAATAAGTCCTAGAGATATACTGCACAGCATGGTGTCTGTAGATAATAATTCTGTATTGCATACGAGAAAATTTCCTAAAAGGGTACATTTTATCTTGTGTTTTTATAACAAAATAATAATAATAATTATAAGCACAATAATAATATTCATAAATAAGAGGGCTAGAGGCAACTTTTGGAGGTGATGGATAAATATATAGTATAGATTGTGGTGATGGTTTTGCTGGGTTTATACTTACCTCCAAACTTATAAAGTTGTAGTGTACATTAATTATGTACAGCTTTTTTATATCAAAAATAAATTTAAAAGAAAAGAAAAGAAGAGAGAAATGTATGGCAGTTCAAAAGAGGAAGATATTACATCCAATTGGGAGAATCAATATTTAACAAAGTTTTAGTAGAAGTAGATGATAAGCTATTTGCAGAAATTTGCAATAGCAGTTACTTATAGCAAGTTTATTCTGTGTAGTCTTTTAAAAAATTAGTATATTAAAAAATTTGAGCTATTTTTTTCTAGCACTAATGAAACAGACAAATCTTGCCTTTTTGTGTTTATATTCTTCCTTAATATATAAAGGTATTTTGTAAAGGTTAATGTCATTTCAAAACATTAGCATTCTGAGGCAACATACTGACAACTTCATAGCTTTTCTGAATGAAAATAAAAGGATACTTTTAAATAGCGACTCAGTAAATAAGACTAGCTTATATAGCATGTAGTAATTTTAGATAAACAGAACAATAATGCAAAATATGAAAGTAAAGCAAGAAAATATATATTTGCTGGTAATAAAAAAATATATATATGCACACTGGTAAGAACAGAGAGAAACTGGGTCACTCATATATTACTGGTTGAAAAGTGTAAGTTTCTTTGAAAACTAAACATGTAACTATCATACAACCAGCAATTACATTCCTGCATATTTACCCCAAAGAAATACAAGTTTATGTTCACACAAAGATATATACATGAAAGTCTATAATAGCTTCATTTGTGATAGCCAAGAACTGTAAACAACACAGATGTCCTTCAATAGGTAAATGATTCAATGAACTATGGTGAATCTACACTATGAAATACTACCCAGCACTAATAAGAATGGACTATTGTAACAAGCGGGATGAATCTCCAGAAAATCATGTTCAGTGAAAAAAGCCAATGCTGTATAATTTCAATTATATTTAATTCTTAAAATGGCAAAATCATAGAAATGGAAAACAGATTAATGATTGCCAGTGGTTAAGGAGGGCATGGGAGCGGGAAGGTGGTGGGTCTGAGTATAAAAGAGCAACATGAGGGATCCTTGTGGTGATAAAAATGTTCTACATCTTGACTGGTTGCAATATTGTACTATAGTTTTGTAAGAGGTTACCATGGGAGGAAACTGAGTAAAAGGTACAAAAAATTTCTCTGTATTATTTCTCGAAACTGCATGGAATCTACAATTATTTCGAATTTTTAAAAATGTGATTAAAATAAGCAATATCAAGTGTCAAGGAACAATGGCATAATTCTCAGGTGACATGTATAACCAAAAATAATTCTCATATAGCAAAGAGGAAGAAAGGAGAGATCCACATGAAGAAAGAATTGGTAGAGTATCCATTTAGGAATATCAGCGGGTGTCACAACTCATTATCTACCCCAGTACAAGAAGCATCTGGTGATTCATTCCACTGTCACATTCAACCACCAAAAATAAAGGGACAATTTGTCATCAAGAAGATAAAGAAGAAAATAATCACTTGGCTTCGATTTCAACCAACAATCTAATTAAGCATGAGAGATAGATAGAAGGAAAATGTCTTAACGTGTACAGGAAGACAGGAGGAAATGCAGTAAGGTGCAAAGGAAAAATCTGCGAGAAGGTTCTTATTTATTCAGCATCACATAATGACTGGCAGATTTTCTTACTTATAGACTTGTATCTAGAGGCCATGGTCTAGTACTCATATAAGAAAGAAAATAATTGTATTTTGTAAAGCTAAATTTCTAAGTAGAAAACTAGAAACTTCATGTTATTTCTGAATACCAGGGAAGCATTAAAGGAGCAGTAATGAAACAACAGTCCTAGCGTGTTACAGGTTAATGAATTGCTGATCTAGATAGTTCAATCAAAGTAGGCCAATATTGATGTGCCTTTAGAAAGACAGGTGGGATATTGCATGTGCCATTCAATGTAATGAATTGTCAAGAAGAAAAAAATCTCCAGTATGTCTATAATCATTTATGAGCAGTGGAGGAGGAAACTAAATTATAAGAAGATGTATTTCAATTCAGGTAAGAAAGAATCAAGGGCATCATTTTTGAGTATACAACAAAGTTTTGGGATTTTTTTTAATAATCAATTATGTTACAGAAATTAGCTATTTTCCAAAGTGACTCATGTGTCAAATCTTAATGCATAAAATGAATGCAATCTATGACCTTATCATAACACGCCAAAAAAATTTCTAATGCACTGAGAAAAAAAGGGGGGGGGGTATTGAATTTCAGATATAGGCAGAATTGGAACCGAATCTGCAATGTCCAGGAGTAGAAAAAGGACATCCAGGGCTATGTACAGGCAATCTTTGCATTTCACATGCCTAGAACAAAACATAGTATATATTCAGTATGTGCTTATTAAATAAAAGAATGAGGAAAAATAAGACTCCTAATAAATATAAGGCTTTTTAAGCAAAACTGTGTGTCAAGGATTTTCACATTCACAGTTACATTTACATTTCCCATATATATTAATCCTCATGCCAACCCTAGAAGGTAGGTACTATTATGCCCATCTTTCGATAGAAAACTGAGGCTCAGAAAGATATAGTAGCTTCCCAAAGTCAATAAAGCTTGCAAATGCCATAACTGGGTAGGAGTGTATCCTCTATCATATACATGGCTTCAAATCCCATTCTTTCTCCCTCTCCTTCACTTCTCTCTCTCTTTCGCATTAAATTGCTGTAAATCACATTGAATATTGACAAGAGTCATAAGAAAATGTTTTAGAGCACGCATTCTCTAGATATCCAAGTAAGTCAGTTTCCTTGGTGACATCATCAGATCAAGTTAAGTGAGAAATAGGTACTAAAAATGTGATAAGAAATTTAATGATTTTTCTTAATTAGAGGTCAGGGTAAAATTAAGGAAGAGATGACTTGTCATTTTCATTGCAAATATTTCTTCCCACCTTCTCTAACCACTTTCCATGGAAAGCATATATTGAACTGGATTTCAACATTTAGTAAAACGACTATGCAATGGCATTCTGTTTCACAGTAAGCCAACGAGGAGAGATGCGCATTGCAAAAAAAATGGGCAATGACAAGGGAAAGGCCAACAACTAGTACTGACAGAAAAGATGTGACTAAAGAATTGATCTAGGTCAGCAGTGTTCCAAGAGCTGGTAGATTCCAGTGCCTTTAGACACTTACACTTATATTCTCCCAAACTCCAACACAGAGTTTACAACCCTGAACTCACAACCTCCAACATTTGGATACTACTGTTTCAGGAGAGCCACTAAGAGCCTTAACTATGCTTCCTTTGCCCAGCATGTGGTAGAGTGGGGATTTATGTTGTACCAAGTGAATTGTGAATTTTCCCATTAAAAAAATACTTTTAACCATAGCATTGTATTCATTTGAAAAGTTTATCAAGTATCATATATCAGGCACTGTTCTGGGTGCTATATAGAGAGAGTAAACTAGATGGACAAAAATTATTCCTTCCAGGAGCTTACATTTAAATGGAGAAGAAAGAAAATAAACAAAAGAGATAGCATAGGAAGGATAGAAATGGTGTGGAGGACATGTGAAACTTAGAATAGGTTCATCAGGAAGGCTTCAGTGATAATCTGACCTTTGAATAAAAACCTATCAGAAGGGAGGGATTGAGCCCTGTGGATACCTAATAGAAAGGCTTTTCAGGTGGAAGCAAAAATAAGTGCAAATCTTACGGTGAAATTGGATTGGCTGTATTTGGAGCAAGTCAAAGGAAGAGAGTGTGTCTGGCAGAATGATTGAGGATGTGGTAAAACAAGATCAGCTCAGAAGAGTAAGAAGAGTCTAGACCACGGATTTTCTTATTAGCTCTTACAGAGCTGTTGAGTTGTACTGTGAGTGACATGCAAAGTCAATAGATTGTTCTGAAGAAAGAAGTAATATGATCCAACTTCAGTTTTAAAAGATCATCCTGACAGCTATGCAGAAATCAGTCTTTTCAAAAGCAAGTGTGGAATCAGATTGAAAATCTTGTATAATGTTCTAGAGATGAGATGATGGTGAGAGCAATGGAAGCTGTGAGAAATAGTTTTTGAAAGTAGATATAAAGAATCTACTGGAAAAAATGAGGAGTCAATGCTGACGTTGAGTTTTGTGCCTTCCTAAAACTGATCAGTATTTAATCAAAATCCTGGAGCGGATACTTATTTTGCTGCAAATCTGGAGAGGTGGACCTTATGCCTGTTCTGAATGGCTCATACTTGGTGGTATCCCAGACTGCAGTTCATTCTTTGGAAAAAAAAATCAGCAACAAAACAATCTACCTATAAGAAATTAGTAAAAAGAAAATGAAGAGAAAGAAGGAGGAGGAGGAGGAGGCAGTCAACTGAGTTAGCAATTAGCTTAAGAAAGTGCAAGGGGAAAAAAGTTTACTTGGGATTCCAACCATAATTTAAATAGCCTTTGAACTGGCCTCTTTACAAACAATCTTGGCGTTTCTTCAGTCTTTTCAACATGTTGCAGCATCCTTTAAAAATATAAATTGAACAGTAACATGTCACATTCCTTAAAATGTTTTAATCACTCCCCATGACAACTAGGACAAAATCTTAAGATGAGGTTCACAATTCTGTCTAACCTGACTCCCCCCCATACTCCAGCCTCATCTGGCCCAATTTTTGTGGGCGTCAATCCTTTCAGTTGTTAAAGCATTACACTCCTTTGCCACTCAGGATCATCCTGTGTGCCTCTCTCTCAGTCAACAAAACCCTTCCCCTTTCCTCCCCTCCCCTAGGCAGACCCCTGCATCTGGGTAACACACATTGATTTTTCAAATATTAACTCAAAAGTCACATGCTCAGGAAAAAATGTCAGAATAGACAGCACTCTCTTGTTATAGAATTTAATAGTATCTTATGTTTTTATTGTATATGCACATTTTTGAAATTCTATATTTATTTGTCTGATTATTTGATTAACATTTTGTGGGGGAACACAAGGCAAGGAGAGGTAAACCAGATAACTGAGGCAAAAGAAGAAATTGATCTGCTATGTCATACAAGTAGGCAGTCGCTTAATCAACCATACACACAGTGCACAAGGAGAAAGAAAAACCGTAGGAGCAGGAGAACTCATTAAAAGTTTTTCAGTACGGAGATCAAAAGACACCATCCATGGGCTTATTTTGTCCTCCACCTATTCCCTCATTTCCCTCTTGCCACCAGCACAGGACAACTTGGGTGGGAGCACTATCTTTAGACATAGGAGTTACTTGTCAGATACTGGTACCTCTGGTTTATCTTCCTGGGACAGGGATTATTCAATGAATTGCTGCTATGGTAACAAGATATGAAGCAAATGAAAATAACCAGCAAGACTATTATGACTTTCAGTTTGTAGAAAAGTGTTTTAGAAGCCTTTAAAGATTCATGGCTTTTTCTTTTCTTTTCTTTTCTTTACTTTTTTTTTTTTTTTGCTGTTTTCTTGTATCATTCTTAAACTGTTTTTACAATTCTTTCAAAAACATAACCAAAAAATGAAGTTAAAGAATTAAATGAAAAATATCTATTTATTCCTTTCAAAGGAAAGAAATAAAATCACACATTAACCTGTGATGAATAAAGGTCTTATTGTTGCAGTCTGCTTTGTGTAGGGAATGGCAGGGTGCTCCATTGACTTAGCTAAGAGGGAGTTGTAACAAGAAACCTGTCATAAAGTAACACAGCACCTGAGAAAGATCAATGTAGGAGTGTTCACTAAACTAAGACAAGAAGTATTGATCTGCAGGAGGGGAGAAGGGCCGCAGGGGACTTTTCAATGGTGTGGAGGCAGGACAGAGAAACAGAGATGAGTGAACTAAACTGTGTTTTTATTCTTTTTCCTTTATCCAAAGTAGAGTTTGCAGTGTAACTACTAGAACATATAAAAAAAAGAAAGAAAGAAAGAAAGAAATGGAGTACCAGAAAAACAGTGGACTGAGGCAGTCCATAAAGTAGACAGGGATGGAAGACGTGCCCACTAAAACACCCATGCAACTGAAGAAGGTGTGTTTACAAGGTTTTGGTCCAAAATATGAGCATATTTCCACTAGTGTTTTAGATTTAGAAGATTTCATTTGGACAGTGTTGATCCTTCAAGTATATTCTTATTTGCACAACCAAGACATTTAAAAACTAGACCAACACTATTGGTGAATCTCAGAATTTTGGAAAAAGTAATAATTCAGAACAACCAGCAAAAGACAACTGCATTTTTAAGATGGGAATAGTCAGTGGGCTAGAAATTTGCTTCTACTAGCATTCATTAGCACTCACCTACTAGCGAAAAAAAACATTGATTTGTTACTCACCAACCACTCTCTACCTTTTGATTATAGAATACTAATGATAAACACTAATAAATTGTCCTGACTAGCAGAAAGCTAAAATAATGGATTAATTCATAAAAAATAGATACCTTGGAGATAATATCCACCCATGCATTCACTCATTAAATACACATTGCCTACTTTATTCTAAGCACTCTCCTAAGTTTGGTCTTAAACTCAAATTCAAACTTCACAAGTAAATACAGGCCAAGTATGCATTGGAATACACACACACACACACACATATTTATATATATATATTTTTTAATATATATATATGGAAATTTAATAAAAAATTAATCAATCATACAAATAAATATATACTTTTAAAATGTGCATATAAAAACATAAGATACTATTAAATTCTGTAACAGGAGAGTTCCATCTATTCTGAGACTTTTTTCCCGAGGATGTGACTTTTGAATTAGTATTTGAAAATCAGTGTGTGTTACCCTGATGTAAGGATCTGGCTAGGGAAGGGGAAGAGGGGAAAAGTTTTGTGGACTTAGGGAGCAGCACACAGGATGAGCTTGAGTGGCGAAGGAGCGTAATGCTTTAATAACTAAAAAATGGGATGAAACCCATAAAAATGGGGCCAGATGAGGCTGGAGTATAGGGGGGAGTCAGGTTAAACAGAATTGTGAATCTCATGTTAAGATTTTGTCCTCATTGTCATGGGGAGTGAATAAAACATTTTAAGGAATGTGACATGTTACTGTTCAATTTATATTTTTAAAGGATGCTGCAACATGTTGAAAAGACTGAAGAGATGGCAAAAGTGTTTGTAAAGAGGGCAGTTTAAAGGCTATTTTAGTAAAGTGGGCATGAGATGATGGTGGCTTGAATAAGCACTGTGGCAGTGGAATATTGAGAAGTAGTTGGATCAGGAAGTCAGAGCTGGGAAAGATTTCAAGGATCATCATCATATTCATATCACTTATTTGGTAGTAGTAAGTGCTAAATAAATATCTGTTAAAGAATAGCAGGTATAAAAGGAAGGAGGAAGGGGAAAAGAAGGATCACAGAAATTTCTTAATAAATATTTGTCGAGGAGAAAATGATGGATGAAGGAAGGCAGGAGGAAGGAAAGAAGACAAGGAGGGAGAGAGGGAAAAGGGAAGAAACATCGTGGCAGTCTAGTAGAAAATCGATGGAATCAAGAACATCAAATTTCAGACCAAATTTAAAACCTACAGAGTCTTCTAAATAGTGATGAAATTCACACATATGGATAGTACTTTTTATTTTATTTTATTTTATTTTATTTTATTTTATTTTATTTTATTTATTTTATTTCAGAGTATTACAGGGATACAAATGTTTTGGTTACATAAATTGCTTTTATACAGTTGAGTCAAAATTGTAAGTGCACTTATCACCCAGATAGTGTGCATTGTACCTGTTAAGTGTGAATTTACTCGTCTCCTCCTCCCTCCCTCCCCACCTGTTTGATTTCTGATGAGTTTTATTTTCATATGTGCACATAAGTGTTGTTTGATTAGTTCCAATTTAATGCTGAGTCCACATGGTGTTTGTTTTTCCATTCTTGTGATACTTCACTTAGAAGAATGGTCTCTAGTTCCATCCAGGATAATACAAAAGGTATTAGTTCACCATTTTTTATGGCTGAGTATTACTCCATGGTATACCTATACCACATTTTATTAATCCACTCATGTATTGATGGGCACTTGGGCTGTTTCCACATCTTTGCAATTGTGAATTGTGCTGCTATAAACATTCAAGTGTAGGTGTCTTTTTTTAATAAAATGTCCTTTTTTCCTTTGGGTAAATACCTAGTAGTGGGATTGCTGGATCAAATGGTTGGTCTATTTTTAGTTCTTTGAGGATATTACCTTTAGTTTCTCTAAGATGTCTCTTCGTTTCATCAATGACAATTAAATCCATATAATTGGCATGCATGTAGTTGTATCAACACTGATACAATAAACTATTTTGCCAGGAGAGCATTGTATAAATCATAATTGAAAATAAGATATCAAGATACTGGGTGACTTCTGATAGACAGAGGTAACACACATATCACCTTGGAATAGTCCAATCAGAAATGAGTCTCTTAAACAATTTGTTTTAAATGAGCATGTTTTAATTGTCAAAAATAATACTTGCTAGCAATCAAAGAATGATCTTGCTTCATTTTCAAGCAACCTTCCTCCTCCTCCAGATTCTCTGGTAAAAATCAAAGTCATTCTAGAAAAGGCAAAACAATAGAGACAGTAAAAAGATCTGTAGTTGCCAGGAATCTGGGGGGAGTAAGAGAAGGGTGAATAGGTCGAGTACATGGGATTTTTAGGGCAGTGCAATTATTCTGTATGATACAGTAATAGTTGATATATGTCATTATACATTTGTCAAAACCCATAGAATATATAAAACCAAGAACTAACCTAATGTAAACTATGGACTTAATAATAATGTATCAGTAGTGGCTTATCAATTATCACACATGCACCACACTAATACAAGATGTTAATAATAAAAACTGGTTTGGGGGTGGGGGAATATATGGTAACTCTGTACTTTCCACTGAATTTATTTGTAAACCTAAAAATGCTCTAAAATATAAGGTCTATTAAGTAGAAACAAATCAAAGTCATTATAATCTTTTCATTCATGCTCACATCATGGTAATTATATTTTTTTAGATACTGCTGAGACCCAACTACTTGAAGTAAGAACAAAAAGAAATAAACATATTAGAAGTAAATGAAGAGCAACTGGGACAGGCTACTCGGAGTGGAATCCTGCACAGCTCTAGAATTAAAGATGTGGTTTTCTATTTTTATACCTAGAAATATTCAATTTTGACAAGCCAGCAGCTTTGGAAAGGTGGTCCCTAGGCAGATTGAATGGTTGAGATCTCATTACTTTGAGCTTCATATAAAAATAATACATCTGTTAAGGGATTAATATCCAAAACATATAAGGAACTCAAAAAACTCAGTATCAAGAAATAAACCAATTAAAAAATGAGCAAAGGACCTGCATAGACATTTCACAAAAGAAGACATACAAATGGCCAGCAGGTGTATGAAAAAAATGTTCAATATGATTAATTCTTAGCAGTTTTGTGGCCCTCCCATAGTGAGAATAACACTTTATTAGTAAAGAATGTCATTGATTTTCAATTAAAATAAATAATCAGAAGAGAAGTGAACTGAGTAAAGCCTAAAATCTTTTTCAATAAAACTCTGTTACCAAAGGGCACTTGACTTTCAACTACTTTGTTGCTGTCTATGGCCAACCTGAGAAAGAAAAAGTAAAACTTTTTAGACAGTCCTGCTCTACAATCTTGGGCATAGGACTAGAGAGATGGGAAGATAGTATCTGTTTATTTTTTGTGCAAAAAAAGGGGATAATTGACCTTTTGTTATTTATTTATTTTTTACATACTTGATACATTGCCTCCACAAACAATTCAGGTCATATAGAAAGGATGAAAGAAGAGTTTCTAAATTGTTCTAATTTATTTTGGTCGTCTCCAACTCACCTACTTATTTATAAGTTGTGTTTTCTTTTATAAAATGCAGCTATTTAATTCTCTAAAAATGACAAAAATTAATTGAATACCTATCAGACTGGAAAATATGAGTAGCACCAACTCTGTATCTAGGTTATCAGATAAAAGTTATCAGATATCCATGAACAAGATATTGTGGTCCTCAAGGTTATATAGGTTATTTCACCACAATTGAAATTTTTTGTGGGGGATCCATATAAGAAATTATAATGGGATATCTAAAGTTAGCAAAATATTTAGAAGCAAAGTAGGGAGAAGCATTCAATAGCAATTTTAAAGTATCTGTTATGTTCCATATTCTGCCATAAGGATGAAGGAGTCATTTATTCATCCAGCAAGTAGTTATTGTACATCTACATTAAGCCAAGGACAGTTCTAGACAGTAGTAAACCACAAATCCTGCCCTCACAAGACTGGATGTTCTAAGGAGGAGAGGGAAACACAAATCAGGGAGCTGATCGCTACATACAAAATGTTAATGGAAATTTTGTCCTGGAAGACATACTTGAGGTAGCTCTATTAGATGGCCCTTCTCTATGTGGAAAGGGCACATAGATCCATAGATGCATGGATGGAAGGCTGGAAGAACATGGTACATTTGGAAAAGAGATAATGGTTTGTGATGAGTGTGATACACAGGAAGAAAGTATGCAAAATAGACCATGAAGATTAGCCAAGATTATGAAATTTAAAATTTATTGTAATGACAGTACAGTCCATTGTATGTTTTTAAGCCAGAAAGAAATACGATCAGTCTTCTTTAAATAGCATATGTATTGAATTTCAGAATGGGAAAATGGGAAACAGCAAGCATTGTCAGGAAGAAAATACAACACTCCAGGTGAAAGATAATGAGGGCACAAAGTGAGGTTCAGAAAATGAGGACATAGAGGAAAAGAATTACCTAAAAGCAGAATATTAAATGTATAACCTGGAGCAGATGTCATGGGCCTAGGCTGAGACAAAGGCAGCAGGATTCCTGCCAAAAGAGTAAGAAATAGAGCATCTGTGTGTCACACAGCAACACAAACATCAGGAAGAAAATGATCCGCAGAAATGGAGATTGAATTTCTGTTAGGACTTAGAAGGCTGTCAGAGTGTATATTCACTTAGAATATTATTTAAATAAATACTGTTATTTTATAACCTGAAACACCCCTTATATCTGTCAAGCTAGCCTGAGATGACCTAAAAAGATGTCATAAAAATCTTGCCATGGCAGGAAAAGAAAAAAGAAACAAAAGATAAGGAAAGGAAGGGGAAAAGAAACGAAATGCAAATGTGTGTAAGGATGTAGCAGTGATTCCCAAATCTCACAGTCACACATTTGTATCCTCTCATGACTGTGGCATAGTAGTTTCTCGTATACTCAACGTCATTCTAGGTGGTCCATGTATTTTCCTAATCTATGCACTGCTAACTCTCCACTCCTCAAGCCTCCAACTTGTCTTCCCCTGCATTTACTTTATGATGATAAATCGGCTTCCTATTTCACTGAGACGATGGAAGAATAGTAATTACTCAAGCACCTAAAATATTCAGTTAACTCTCCCATTTAAAACAGCTTTCTCTTGACCTATCATTTTAAAAGAGCTTTCTCTTGACCTCAGATCTCCTTATAACTACTCCTCCAATTGTCTGCTTCTCTTTACTGAACAAAAACTTCTCAGCGGAATTGTCTGTACTCATCATCACAAAGTCCCCTCCTCCCTTTCTTTCTTAATCCACATAAGTCAAGTTTTCTTCCCCACCACTACTCCAAAACTGCTACTATCACAGACACTGACAACCCTACATTTCTAAACCCAATATCAGTTCTCAGTCCTAATCCTTCTTGGCCTGTCAGCAACTTCTGACAAAATAAATCACTCCTTCGTCCTCGAAACACTTTCTTCTGTTGGCTTCTAATAACTGCTCTCTTAATTTCCCTCTGCCTCACTGGCTAATAGCTCTCAGGCTCTTTTGCTGGTTTAAGCCATCATCTTAGTTTATTTTCTATCCACACTTACCCCTTTAGTAACCTGAATCAGTTTCTTGGCTTTTGAGAGCATCTATCTGCTGATAATTACCAAATCATGAAATTGTAACACATCCTATCAGCATTCACTATACCTTTCCCCCAAGTTTTATCTATAATATTTTTTCTAATATACCATAAAATTTATTGGTCTCATTTATTTTCTCTGAGCCTTACCAGAATGTCACCTTACTGAGGACAGAGATTGTCATTGTTGCTGTTGTTGTTGTTCACTGTTGAATCTATAGCATAAAGATCCATTTCTAGCACTTTAAGGCATTTAGTAAATAGATGTTGAAAAACCAAATTATGAGTGTTTCAGTCTGTTAAAATATTATCAGGCTGAATACTAGAGATATGGAGTAGTGGCAGGGAGGAGAAGACACAAAAATATGAGTTTTACTCTCCCAAAGCGACAGTAGAAATGAAGAATCCCCAAGCCATCTGGTAGTTGCAAGCATTGGAAAGGACTCTTTGGTGGTGCCCATAGCTAGGTAATAGAAATATTTCTAGTAGAATTTTTATTTTGAAAATTTCCATTTGCATAACCTGATTGTATTTTAAATTTTTTTTCTCATTGGGTCAACATAGGGCATGATGCCTGTTTTGTATCAACTTTACAACTTCGTAAACTGAAGTACAGAAACACTGAATCCAAAATTTATCCAGAATCTCAAAGCAAGTCAATGAATGAGCCAAAATAATAAATTATGATTTCCACATTCCTAGATACTATTTTAAATCACTAAATGCTGCTTTATAAGACAAATAGATTTTTTTAAAATAGCATTTTGTAGTCATAGTATTTTCCTAAAGAATAATGGCATAAGGTTTTTGATATTGTTACTTCTATGACGACTCACAACCAGAAAGGAATTGGTAAGAGAAGTTTTTATCTAGGCTAAGAGAAGAATCTGGTTTTATGCCAAATTATAGCCATTTACAAGGATAGGATTCACATGTAACATATGGCTCAAGTCCTCTTGATTTTGCTTATGACTATGATGTTTCTAAAGTGTTAGTTGTTAAAACATCTTCTAGCTTCCATTTCTACCTGACAAGTTATTCCCATTAACATTAATAGTTTCAGAACACATTCAAAGAATGTGTAATATTTCATAGAATTTTATGACCAATTATGTTATGACCAGTTATGATATTTCCAATCATATTTACTATGATGTTACACAAGCATAGTTTTCCTGAGAAAAATTTCAAGTGGTCATCAAAGTGTTGTGGCATATTTTAAATGAAATTACTATTGTGACACAATTAACTTTTCATTCTTGAGGGTTAAAAGCATCATCAGTCATTTCTTTTGCATTTAGACCAGGATATCATAACTATATATCACCTAAATGAAGGCTAAAAAACAGCATAATAAGATGTAAATACCCCTTCTTTTATAGCTCACTGTCTTTAAAATGTATATCCAAGAGGGATGTCTGGTTTCTGGTCTTTAAATTAATTTATTCCTCTGTTTCAGAGGCTGTCAAATAACCTGGATATAATAATTGCTGCTATGTTTACCGGTTCATTGTCAAGATTTTTATAAAGTGCAACTTCATAGTCTTAAAATTAGTCTTTTAATAGCAGAGGTTCTCTTTGCATTTTTTGTGTACATAATGTATAAATGCTGCAGTCCTGAAGTCACAGCAGTTAAGAAAACATTGCAAATACAAAATAATTAAGCTAAGGGAAACCTGGTCAGTTGCTTCTTTGTCTGACTTTCCTTCCTGCAGAGTGTGAAAAGTGGGCTCTCAGGCACATATAGGTCGTGCAAGTAATTTCCTCTCATTTCCTGGAAAGTCTAAATTATTTTCTATCCATCCTGCCTTCTCTAGTGTCAAAAGTAGGAGGACAAAACCCTCACTTTCTCTCTAATTATTTTGACTCTGACTCACGCTTTCCACTTTCTATTGAAACCATAATTCACCAGGGCAATAAGTATGTTACTTTTTGACTTTTATATCTCCTTTTTGACTTGTTTCTTAATGTTTTCTTTGGTTTTCATTGAGGTCAAAAAGGAAGGATCAATAAAACCTGCAACAAATCAGTCATAAAGAAGCAATCTGCACTATTTATTGGACTAGACATTCTAACACAGCATATCAACTGAATGTTAAAAACGTTAAATTGTCTGTAACAGAACAAAGTGAGTTACTAACAGACTCACTTTTCCTGCAAAGAAACTTGAAATCCTCATACGCATGTGAGTGTATATATATCTGTCTATATCTATTCCCATACCTGTGTGTGTGTGTGTGCATGTGTGTGCGTGTGTGTAGCTAATGGGCTATAAATTTTAAATATTTTAGGGTTTTTAAACATTGATTATTTTAACTAAGATGTATCAGTACCAGCCCTTACTTGTTTTTGAACCGTGTTCTGACAAAAGTTTATCAAAGAGCAATAAACTAAAAACAATATATAGTGTTCCACCTTATCCCATTCTATTTCATTAAAAGTTAGCTAAAATTAAACAAACATTTAGCTTACAGTTAATGCCAGTGAAACAATTTTTTCTTTAAGTTCTCTAAAAACAGATTTGTGTTTCCATGGTGTACTAGTTTCTGTTTGAGGTTTCCTCCATTCTCCATGATGAAGACAAAAAATAGTTGTGTTGTGTTTATAGTCTATTAAAAGTTCTCATTTACCTTGAGACCTATAATGAAATATTTTCTTCCTCATTCATCATTTATTTGGTGACTTCATTCATTCCTTTGACATTTACATAGTCCTACTTAAGGCTGTAGCCTCACTTAACAGGTGATTGAAAAAAAGTAACATATAAATAAAGTGCATTGTGATAAACACCATAAGAAAGCTATAAGTAGACACCATATGAACACAAAAGGATGAAATAATTCTGCTTGGGGGAATTAAGGAAAGCTGTACCTGTGGTTGAATTTTGAGAGATGGAGATTTTCATATGTTGCTTTCCCTGTCTTAGATGTGGTGCTACTATGCTTTTATACCTAGAAAATACCTGGAGGCATTCAAGAATATAATAATGCCTAAGAAAACTGCAGATTGATCGATGTGAGTGGAATGTAAGGTATACAGAATATACAACAGGAAATAAACTTTCTAAGAGCTAAGGAAACAAACTATTAAGGAATTTTTATGCCATATTAAAAAATTTTAGACTTGAGAATGTTTGTAATGTGGAGTTTATGAATGAAAGTGGACTGATTAAATTGGCATTGTTAAAAAAGTAATCTTGTGTTGTTATGCCAGATGATCCAGTTAAGATATCCTTTAGATGCCATTTTTTCAATGTTTAACCAAATGGAATGACTCTAATGATGGCATGGAGCGGAGTTATTTGTTAGAAAGAGTCATTCATGGTGACATGGAAATATTAATTAAATTGGAGAATCCATACAGTATTAGAATTGAAGGAAAATGTATTATTTATCTATATTATGGCTTACATTCCCCAAATTTTGTAATAGCTTAAAGAAATATATACCCTTAAATAAGATTGTAAAAGATAGAAAAATCAAAGTAAATAGTAAAAGAAGGTCAAAATGTATAGCAAAATAAGGGAGACTAAATCATGTATATCCAGGCAATAAAAATAGGCATACTTTCTGAATGCAATTTATTTAAACATAAAATTCAAATTTTATTGTTCAAACTTTAAGGAAAAAACTAATAATAAGAAATTTATTCAAACTAAATAGATTTAAATACAAACATATGATGGGGTAAGTAGAGAATAAGAGTTCAGGACAGGTAATATGAAGTGAAAAGAAAAGAGGAAATAAAATATTTATTAAGCACTAATTTGGTGTAGGAGCTGTTATGCACACAATTCTTATCAACCTTAGATGCCTTTGATTCATTCGCTACATTTCTGTGCATGCCTATATTGCAGTGGGGTAAGTGTGGATAATTTCTATCTTCTAAATTGTCCATAATATGTTTGTATTAGAATTACTAAACCTACATTTAAATTCATATTAATTATTTTTCATTCTTTCTGAAATACTAAATTTGGAAGAGATCATAATCACAGCCTCACATATTTCTTTTACAGAGTGTGAGAAATCAGAATCCCAATAATTAAGGAGAAAGTAGAAGAGTGGTTATTAGAGGCTGGGAAGGGTAGGGAAGAGGAGGGGATAGACAGAGGTTGGTTGAAGCACACAACATTGCAGCTAGGTAGGAAAAATAAGTTCTAGAATTCTTTAGCACTCTAGGATGTAGGTAGTAAACAATAATTTATTGTATTTTTTCAAATAGCTAGAAGAGAGTATTTTGCATGTTATTTACACAAAGAAATGATAAAAGTTTGAGATGATGGATATGCTAATTACCCCGATTTGATCATTACACATTGTATACATGTATGGAAATATCACACTATGCCCCATAAATATATACAATTATTAAGTGTCAGTTAAAAAGATATAAAATTAAAAATGTTTTAAAAATTTAAAAAGAATCTCAATAATTAGAATTGATATGTGCAAAGTCTTTTGGATTGTTAGTGTCAAGCTTACCAAATTGAAAACCTTAGTCTTAGAATTAAACTAAGCATAAAATTATTACTTTTATATTCCTCTGACCTTGATAAAAGGAGTTATATGGTGATTTTGTCCAGCATCATTTTTTTACTTGAAATTCAAACACATATGCATGGACTACTGCATACCATGTTGAGCAGACTTTGAAAAAACAGAACCCTAGTTTAAGAATATAAAGAGGAAATAAGATAGAAAAAATTAAAAGTAAATATTTTTCAAAAAAATTTGGAAGAGATAAGGGAAACTAAAGAAAAATAAACCAATACCCTTAGGCCTACTTTTCCATTTAAGTTAGGAAAGAGTTGGAATGCATGGAAGTCAGTTTGTCATATATGCTTTGACATGACTTACCATGAGCAAGATGAAGGCTATCATTGTTTATCAAGGAGAAACATAGCGAAGCTATGAACAGTAGATTAGAGAGCATTTACTCACCATTTTTTCCAACTGAAAGCCCGTGTTACCTGTAGACCACAGTTAACAAAGAAGATATTGAATATTTGAATATAGAACCAGTCACAGTACTCAAAAAGCCTCTTATTAAGCATCTACAGTAATCTACAACAAAGTAAAACAAATTTATAAACCAATTATTAAAGCTGTAGTATAGGACCTACAAAGTTTCTGTCAAGGAGATGATGATAAGCTATACAATATCTACTGTTGCAATTATAAGATACAAAAGTATCTTATGGTGTAAATTTTAGGCTTACAACATAATGTTTTGATATACATACACATAGTGAATGTGTATGAAATGTTTCCTAGAGGTAAGCAATTTAATATATACATTATCTCACATAGTTAGCTTTTTTGGTAGTAAGAGCACCTAAAATCTGTCTTAGAAAATACCCTGTAAACAATACAATATTATTAACTACAGTCCTCAGACTGTACTTTAGATCTCTAGATTTACTCATCCTGCATAATTGCTACTTTGTACACTTTGAACTACATTTTCCCATTCCTACTTCCACTCCCCACCCCACCTCTGGTAGCCACCATTCTATCCTCCATTTCTATATATTAAATTTTTTATTTTTTAGATTCCACATATAAGAGTGATTGTGCGGTATTTTTTTTCTATGTCTGGCTTATTTCCCTTAATGTCCTCCAGTTTCATCCATGTTGTTGCAAATGGCAGGATCTACTTTTTTCAAAGCTAAATGATAATAATACATATACATATATATAAAATTGGTATTTTATGGCCTGTGTTTATTTTTTTATTTTTTTAAAGCAAGTGAAATTTTTCAGGATTTCATAGGTACTATAGAAATCTGTGCTTTTCCTCTTCCCCACTTGACCTCCCCCCCATAGTAAACTTGAACACCAAAAATGGTCCTGATCCTGTTCAATGAGCATCTTGACATGAGAACTCAGAGCTATTCCCCCACTTTTGGATGGGATATTAAGGATATAACTATTATCATCTTTCTTTCAACCCTCACTCTTTCAGGGTTTTCTCCTCATTTGAAATATGCACTCTTGAGTTTTCCTTATACCTCTGAATAAAAGAATAACTTATAAAAATTAGAAATGAATATCTTTCTGTTCTGTCAAATAATAACTAGTCAACAGAATTGAGTAAATTCAGGTCTCTGTTAGGACAAAGTCAGTATCCAACATTGAGTTTTTTGGGTTTTTTGTTGGTTTGTTTTTGGTATGGAATGTTACATTTATATTTGGAATATCTGCTAGAAAACCAAACAAGAAATTAGGAGAGACCATCAAAAATGAGTGCCAGATTACAATGCATAGACTCTAAAACAGTTCAGAATAGGTCTAAGAAGCATTGGGAAAATAGTAATAAAAGTTAAAGAGAAATTATTCCTGTTCCAACCCTATCACTATTTTATTATAATAGTAATTTGTTCTGCCTTCTTGAGATTTTGCTGATTCTCAAATCTTCAGCCACTAGAGCAAGGGGGATCAATAGCAAATCAACAAATCAGTCAGTAAGAAATCAATCAGTAAGATCAAGCTCCAAAAACATGTTTCAACCTGGTAAAGCAGATAGTGACATAGCCCATGTCCCTGTGGCCAGAAAAAAGTAAAAGATTGGCTTTTTCTTTATTTGTTCTGAAAATTTCTACATTTATGGTGACTATAGAAATCTTGACAGTATACAACCATTAAATTTAAGTATCTCTGCAGACTTTTTAAATTTCAAAACTGGAGAGGAAAATCTCTCCTGACTAATTCATTTTCATTTTACAGAAGACAGTGTTACACATTTGAATTTCCATTTCCATTTTTTGTCAGTACCAAATTAAAGAAAATAGACACTTTTACTGAGTGATATCTTGATTCAAATTACACTCCCTTAGCATCAACGGCAGTGCTAGGTATTCATTTACTTATCTTTAAAATTTGTAGCTATCGAGCATTAAGAAGCGCTTTGAATAAGACCAACACTAAAGCAAATAAACAAGCAAATAATGCTTGTCCCTATTCTCTTATAACAGGAAACAAAAGCAAGGTAAGAAAAAGGCATTTTGCAAGTGACAGATTCTGTAAACCAGCAGTAAGTTTTTTATATTTTAATTTTTTTTCATATAATTAAAGGAGAAAAATTAATTCTGTACTCTCTTTCCTTTGGGTGAATGATTTCTCATCCTAAACTTTTACATTTCATTTCTTCAATTTATTTCTCTTTACCTTATTGCTAATGTGTATAATCAAAGATATTGCCATGGAATCTCCAAAAAGAGTGTATTCTCTGTTGTTAACAGGGAAAATTTTAATAATCATAGAACAATAGCTGAAACTTTTTTTCAATCTAAGAGAGAAAATTGATGTGTGTCATAAAAATGTGTATTTTCTTTAGGGTTTAAACTGCAGCAATTAACATCTGCCTGGTATATTTCTGTCATAAGCATTAACAATCCTTCAAACTGAACAATATTTTCATCTTACAGATCTCTTAGTTTTATAATCTAACCAAATTTTGAGTATATTTTATAGTAAAATTTTGATCAGACTATGATACTAAGATAAAACTATTTATTAGAAATAAATTAATTGATAATAGTTTTTTTCATGGATATTCTGGAATATGATTTTATGCAAAATGTGAGGTGAACTTAATGCTCAGATCTTGGTTTCTGCTATCATTCTCCAATAAAAGGACCAGTGCTCCTTAAAGAAATGGCTGATTCTAGAACTGGGACAGGGAATATACAAGATGAGCCTTGAGCATCTTTTAGGGCCAGGAAGTAAAGCAGTGCTCAAAAACAAAAGGATGGAGATACAGCAAAGTGACACAGGAGCCACTGGAAACAGCTTCCAATAGTCAACTATAGAATATTTTGAGCAACAGAATAAATAATGTATTGCTATATTGTAACCTAGAGTATATTTTTAAATTATAAAGATATAAAATGATATCCATACTAATACAAAAGATTGAATAAAATGCAGGAGAAGAAAAAATCCAATGTATAGAAAAACTCCAATTTATGTGTATATCCTCTTTCGAGGAGGTGAAACATAACTCCCCACTCCTAGAATTCTTTGGAAGCCACATAGTAGCTTGCTTCCAAAGAATACAGTATTGAAAGGAGGAAAATAACTTTACAGTGGAGAAACCTGGCAAACTACCTCAGCCAGGTATCAAAGTTAACATCGACAGTGATAATTCATATTGATAATTTGTAATCTCAAGGTGATGTGATGCAAATGCCACTTTGTCTCTGTGGTATTCTTTCCAAAAACCCATAACACCAGTCTAACTAAAAGGAAAACATCAGACAAAACCAATTTGAGGGACATTCTTCAAAATGACTGATCAGTACTACTCAGAACTATCAAGGTCATCAAAAACAAGGAAAGTCTAAGAACCTCTCTTAGCCAAGGAAAGCCCTACAAGATATGATGGCTAAATGTAATGTGGTATCCTGGAACAGACAAACCTCATTAAGGAAAAACTAATAAAATCTGCATAAAGTGTAGGCTTCAGGTAATAGTAATTTATTAATATTAGTTCCTTACTTTTGACAAAGGTACTAGAATAATGTAAGACGTTAGCAATAGGAAAATATGGTTGTGGGATATATGTGGTATCACTGTAGCTTTTTGTAAATTTAAAACTATTACAAAATAAAACATTTAGGTTTTTTTAAGTCATGTGAAATATTCCTGTACTTGCACAATGGGTAAAATCCATTTTTTATGTGGAAGCAATCACTATAAAATTCTTTAGTATACTTTTCCTAGACCATCTATATATTCAGTTCCTTAAAGATTAAACTAGAGACGATTTTAGGATGATTTATAATGACCCTTTCATTCACCAAGAATTTATTAAGCATCTAGTATCTTATCTATTTCCATTGCTGAGGTTAATAATAGTAATATCTGATTTTTAGTAAGTAGTAAAGATGAGATACAGTGCTACTCTTCATGCATTATCTTAATCGTAACAACAAAAGGTTTTTTGCATATGGGAAGCACAAGAAAGTTACCAGAAGTGTCTGTGATTCTCAATTTTATGAGAGAGATGATAGATAATTAGATGGTCTAATAGAATCTGCAACTGAGGAAAAATAAAGCTGGCGCCGTCTTTCCAAAAATGTGACTTAAGCCCAAGTCTTTTGGCCACTGTGATTATAGCCACAGATGTTTTCATTTTAACTGCAGGGGAACACAAACAGGTGTAACAGAATTAAGGCTAAGTCACAGAAATTCAAGCTTCTATTTTCCTGGTGGAAACTACTGATTCAACTTTATATCAACAGGGTGAGATGCTTTTTAAAGTCCAATAAGATAAAAGTATGTCCAGAACATTTATGAAATAACTAATTAAGGCTAATGATAATCCACACATATGGATAAATATAAAAGTAAAGACAATTTCTCTAAATATTCTCTGTCCATTCAATTTAAGGCTTAGAAAACTTTCTTAAATTCAAAAACATAAGTAATAGAAAATTATTTTCTCAACCCAGAGCACCTAGATACTCTAACCTCAACCCAGAGCACCTTAAAATATGGTCATAATTGTCAGGAGAAAACTTGGAGAGCTCATATAAATTTAAGCAGCGATACCTCTGCCAATTGTATATAAATATTACTGAATTTTTTTCTGTCAAAGATTTTTCTATGATTTTAAGCTATACAGCGGTGATAGCAGCTTTCTAAACAAACATGATTTTTAGGTAAGTACCATAGGCTTACTAAAATCGAAGTCCCTTTGTTTCCCAAAATAGAAACAGTCACTCTGTAGCCTAACAATGTATAGGAATGAGGAGAAAATCAAATGATGGATCTGAAACTCTTCTGTAAACTGGAAAAAATACTATAAATGTACATTATTATGCTTTTTTATTCTAGATTTATATAGGAAAGATGAACTCTTTTTATTTCCATTGTTGTCAAAGGCACACCACTTTCTTTTTTTTAAATGCAAACAGTTAAAAATTTTATTGAATGTTTACATATAACATACCAGAAAAATCCTAAATCCAGTACAAAAAAAGTAATATATGAATGCTTTTAGTATGAATTTAAGGGGTACAAGTGCAGTTTTATTACATGGATATATTGCATAGCAGTAAAGTCTGGGCTTTTAGTGTAACCATCACCTGAATAGTGTACGTTGTACTCATTAAGTAATTTCTCATCCCTTACCCTCCCCCAAGTCTCCAATGGCTATTATTCCACACTCTAGGTCTGTATGTACACTTTACTTAGCTCCCACTTATAAGTGAGAACATGGAGTGTTTGACTTCCTGAGTTGTCTTGCTTAAGATAATAGACTCCAGTTCCACCCATGTTGTTGCAAAAACATGATCTCATTCTTTTTTACTTTCTAATTGTTGTGACTAGTGAATTATGCCATTTGCAGTAAAATAGCCTCAATAACTTAATTGTAAATGTACAAATCTGATTTTCCAGCTGATTGGCAGTACTTTTAAACTTTTTATTGAATTATTAATAAAATATGTATACAAAATAGTACACATACCATTAATTCATAAGTTTAATGACTTCGTGACACATAGTACACTTATTTAATGAACATCCATACCAAGCATTACTACATAACCAGCAATCAGAAGCCCTTCAAATGCCTCCTCCACTCACTACCCCATTATCTTTACTTCCAACAGCACAGGTTAGTTTTGCCTGTTTTGAACTTTGTTTAATTGGGACTCATTCAATATGCAACCTTCTTTATCTGATTCCTTTCACTCAGCATTTAGGTTTGCATGATTCCTCCAAATTCTTAGGTACAGAATACTTAGTTCACTCTCATTGCTGTTTAGTTTTCCATTTTGTGAATATACTATAATATATTTACCCATTCCTCTCTTGGTAAGTATTTGGGTGACTTCCAGTTTGGGACTAACACAAACGCTGCTATCATGAACATTCTACTACGTGACTTCTGGTGAATATATGTACACGTTTCTATTGGATTTCTAGGTCTTAAATTATGCATATGGTTTGCTCTAACAGATATTAGTGCCGGCTTTCAAAGAAATTTACTTAAAAGTCACTAAATACATTTGTTTAAAAATAAAATACAAATAAACTCTGTTCTAAAATAAGGCAGAAAGGAAGAAAGGAAGGAAACAAGGTTGATTAGCCTCTGAATTCTTGGTTAAGTACCAAGTATAAAATACATCTGTGAAAAAAGTATCCAAATGAATACAATATTTTTCAGTTATTTTTATATCAGAAAAGTCTATTTGGCGCTACTCTTCACATGACTGATTTTCAAGAAAGGCATTTAATAATATCGGTGATGTATTGTAAATTTTGACTTTGTGAATAACGGAAAGAGTGCTTATTGGGGCATGCAGCAGCATTCAGAATGCCCTTTCACCATATAGCATGTCAGAATAACAAATGGCATACTCTGTAAAGAAAATTAATTTAAATAAGTCAGGTAAAAACTCACCTTTCTTGATAGAAAAGATACTTTGTATAAGAAATTAATCTTATTTATTGTCTACCTGGACAGGTAATGTATTCAGGTTTTTCCAATCTATTCCTTTGTGATAAAATAGACTTGAAACTCTCTCATCATGAGTGCTACCACTTCTAAAATCCTCCTGTACATAATGTGTTTTTATCATATTTGCCACTTAATTATAAAATTCTGTGTTTCTAATTAACAAAATTTGCTATTTCTTTACTATTCCAACTCTGGTAAACTTTCATTTTAAGCAATGACCTAAGCCTTGAAAAGATATGGCCATATGATTTCTATGAGTCTTTACTAAGTTATACATTACCCATATGCAATGTTTCTCAGTTCTAACTAAGATTCAGAAATATTAATAAAAGATATGCTGTTTTCTAACTATTGTGTTTCATTTTACAAAATTTTACCTCTTCAGAATATCAATTACATATATTGAAACATGCAATGCTTCTCCTTACTGTAATAGACCTACAAAGAGCAACATTCATCTATGTTATGTTAATAACCATTTCACGTGCTAATGTCAGAATTTATTGACCTTCAAAACACAGAACATACCTTTCTTATCAGAGATATTATAAATGAAAATCTTCACCAATTATTTAAATATATTAAAAATTATCAACACTAGAGTTTGTATCTGCATATATGGATGTACTTAGCTGTGTGTATAGACCTATGTATTTGCATATAAATTCTGGTGCAAATAGATTATACATGTGTACATAATGGCTCAATAAATATGAATGTTATTGGTCATTAATTCAAGAAACATCTTCCATTTTCTGTTATGTTCAATCCATGGTACTAAAATTTGGAAAGATGACAAGGCTGAGCACAATAAGTAAAATATGTCCTAGAAAGGAATGCAATACATGAACACAAGTGAGAGTAAGTTACAAAATGATATGAGCCATGAGAAACGTACACAGCAGTACTTGGATTGTGAGTGTAGTCCTCTATTTTATAAAGAATGAGGAGCATGGGAGGATGACTAAAACATGATGTGAGTTTTGAAAATGATGGGTAGAAACTATACTTATGGATATGTGAGATAGACACCGTATGCAGTGAGAACAACACAGGCAAAGGCATGGAGCCAGGGCAAGGAATGGCAAGCAGTTTAGTTTAATTGAGGCAGAAAGTATACGAAGGAGAGGAATAGTAATTAGACAGGCACTGTGTCAATTCTATCCTGACCCGGATGAGTTGGTCACCCTAATTCTGGGTCCTAAATAGGTGGGAGCGTTCTAATGGGTCACTTAATTTCTCCAAATCTTTCTTCTTTCATCTGTAAAATATGGAATTTGAAAAAGATCAAGAGTTTCCAAATACAAGTTCATGAAACTCTGTTGTAAATTTATGTTATGGATAATATGTGATGTTTATTTCATTATATGCACATATAAAACCTTTCCATTTTAAAATTATCTGCCATTCTACCCCAGTAGACAAATATGCTAGAGAAAATAGTATCATAAAATTATTTTCTAGTATACTTTTAGAGATAAAATTACTATCATTTTGGAAAACATAAATTTTTACTCAGAAAACTAAAAGAAACTGAAATAGTGGATAATAGAGATATCAGAAATATGGCTGGGAAAAGTATATACAAACAACATATTAGATGGTGCATTAAAAAAGTTACTTACATTTACAATAACTAGGATAACAAAGAATTACTAAGAAAACTTTAAATAAAATATGTATAATATTTATCTGAAATAAAATTTAATAGGCTAATAAAAAAGAAAGTTGCTTGAATTTCACCTCACACTTTTGATCAAAACTGTCGCAGGAAAATAACTGGAAAGTTATACTGTCTTCTTGGATGGGTATGTTAAACATTATAAAAATGTAAATATTTCCTCTGAAAAAAACAAAAGGTTTATTTTTGGACCCAGACAAGCTAATCCTGATATGCTAATGGAAAAAAATATAAGCAAGCTTGTCAAAGAACATTCTGATGGAGAACTATATTGAAGGGCTCTATCCCTTCCAAATGACATAAAAACATAATTATTAAAACCATTTTTACTTGTGTGCATATAGACAGATCAAAAGAACAGATGAAAATGTTTAAAATGCAGTAGACTCAAAAGATATTTTCACATATGATAAGGAAAGAAACCTAGTGTGATGAAGATAAACTATTTCATAAATGATATTGAAACCAGAGAGTAGCTCCAGGATAAAAAAATGTACTCATAAAATAAACTTTAAAGAAAAATAAATTATATGTGGTTCAAAGATTTAAGAACAAAGAAAGGAATCCATTCTAACTACATTAGAATAAAACGTGAGAATTTTTAAAAGTAGGTTGAGAATGAGAAAAGCATTTCTAAAAACAAAACCAAAGCACTATATAGTTATACTTAAAAACAAAAGTTTTTCTAGATCTGTCAAAAATGGTGTTCGTATTTTAATAGGGATTGCATTGAATCTGTACATCACTTTGGGTAGTACAGACATTTTAACAATGTTGATTCTGCCAATCCTTGAGCATGGTGTGGTTTTTCCATCTGTTTACATCCTCTGCTACACTCAGTATGGAACCAGAGAAGACTTCGTATAGCTGAAAGCAACCTTAAGTAAAAAGAACAAATTGGGAGACATCAATTTACCAGACCCCAAGCTATACTACAGGGCTATAGTAACAAAAACAGCCTGGTACTGACACAAAAACAGAGACATAGACCAATGGAACAAGACTGAGAACCCAGATATAAAAACATCCTCATATAGCCATCTAATCTTTGACAAAGCAGACAAAAACATACTCTGGGGAAAAGAATCCCTATTCAGCAAATGGTGCTGGGAAAATTGGACAGCCACATTTAGAAGACTGAAACAGGATCTGCGCCTCTCACTTTTCAGAAAAATCAACTCATGACAGATAATAGACGTAAACCTAAGGCATGAAACCATAAAAATTCTAGAAGAATATGTTGGAAAAACTCTTATAGACATTGGCCTAGGCAAAGAATTTATGAAGAAGACCCCAAAAACAATCACAGCACAAACAAGCATAAATAAATGGGACTTGATCATATTAAAAAGCTTCTGCATAGCCAAAGAAACTATCACTAGAGTGAATAGACAACTTACAGAATCGGAGAAAATATTTGCATGTTGTACATCTAATAAAGGGCTGATATCTAGAATCTATATAAAACTCAGGAAAATCAGCAAGAAAAAATCAAACAAACCCATTAAAAAGTGGGCAAAGGACATGAACAGAAACTTTTCAAAAGAAGATAGACTAATGGCCAAGAAACATAATAAAATGCTCAACATCTCTAATCAGGAAAATGCAAATAAAAACCACAGTGAGATATCACTTAACTCCAGTGAGAATGGCTTTTATCAAAAAGTCTCAAAACAACAAATGTTGGTGTGGATGTGGAGAGACAAGAACACTCATACACTGCTGGTGGGACTCCAAACTAGTACAACCTCTATGGAAAGTAGTATGGAGATACCTCAAAGAGCTAAAAGTAGAACGACCATTTAATCCAGCAATCCCACTACTGGGTATCTACCCAAAGGAAAAAAGGGCATTCTATAATAAAGACATCTGCACTTGAATGTTTATAGCAGCACAATTCACAATTACAAAAATGTGGAGACAACCCAAGTGCCCATCAATACATGAGTGGATTAATAAAATGTAGTATATGTATACCATGGAGTATTACTCAGCCATCAAAAAAAATGATGAACTACCTATTGCATTATCCCGGATGGAGCTAGAGCCCATTCTTCTAATTGAAGTATCACAAGAATGGAAAACCAACACCACATGTACTCACCATTAAATTGGCACTAATTGATCAACACTAATGTGCACATATGGGAAATAACATTCATAGGGTATCAGGCAGGTGGGAGCAGGGAGGAGGGGATGGGTAAATCCACACCTAACAGGTGGCTTGTCAGGTGGTGCAAAGACAATTTTTGGAACCAAAGCATTTGTACCTCTGTAATACTTTGAAATTTTTTTAAGTGTTTTTTAATTTGGTGAGTACAAATATACCATGACAAAAAACAAACTTGAAAAATCACTTGAAACTCATGTAACAGGGAAAGAGCAGTTTTCTTTTATGTATATGTATGATTAAAGATGGCTGTGAATATCAACTCTCTTTCCTTCCAGAAGTACAGTCTATTTTCCCTCCCCTTAACTCTGGAGTGACTATTATCTACTTTGAAACTATAGTTAAGCAAAAGTGATGCTACTATGCCTATTCTAGGCCTTTCCTTTAAAAAGGATCAAAAGTTCTTGCCTAGATCAATTGGAGTCCTGAGACCACCATGACTGTGAGGAAGCCTAAGCTGGCCACATTGAGAGACTACATGGAGAGATGGTTGTCTAGCCCCCAGTTGTTTTTGTAAATAAAGTATTCATATAAGCATAGTCCCAGTTGTTATCTGACTGGCATCACATGATAAACATAAAGCAAAAACCATCCATCTGAGTTCATCACCCCTCAGAACCATAAAAGATAATAATAAATTGTTATTTTGTCTTTGAGCTTTCAAGATGGTTTATGAAGCAATAGATAACCAAAATAATATGAAAAATCCAATAACCAAACACAAAAATGAACAAAATACATATGGTAGATTGTATTTGCCAAAGAGCTTCTGTCCCACATGCTCTTCTTCAGGGACTTTTACACAACCCTATCAAGAGAGGAGGTGTAAGAGCCAGACTCAGATATGACTCAAATGGAATTATCAGAGATTTGAGTTTAAATTAACTATGATTAATATGTTAATGACTTTAATGGGGATAGTAGACAACATACAAGAATAGATGGGTAATGTAATCATTGAGGTGAAAACCCTAAGAATCAAGACAAAATGCTAGAAACAAAAATCGCTGTAACAGAAATGAAGAATGATTTGAGAGGCTCATCAGAAGGCATTAGGGGGAGGGGAAATATCCAAGAACCCTAGAATAATCTCAAAAGTGTAACATACACATAATTAAAATACCAGAAGAGAGGGAAAAAGGACAGAGAAAAATAATATTTGAAATACTAATGGCTGAGAAATTTCTAAAATTAACAACTGACAACAAATTACAGCTTCATAAATTTCAGAGAACACCAGGAAGGATAACTATTATGAAAAACTGCCCTAGGCATATAATATTTATATTCAAACTGCTGAAAATCAAAGACAAAAAGAAAATCTTTAAAGAAGCCATAAGATGAAATACTGTATCTACAGGTCACCAAGGGTAAGAATTACAGCAGGATTCTTATCAAAAACCACTAAAGCAAAAAGAGATTAAAGTGAAATGTTTAAAATTTTGAAAGAGAAAAACAACCCATCAACCTAGAACTGTTGCAAAATTATCCCTCAAAACTGAAAAAGAAATAAAAACTTTCTCAGACAAAAACTGAGGGAATTTACTGCCAGGAACTTGTACTGAAGGAAATGTGAGAATAATTAATTCAGGCAGAAAAATATTTAGGCCAGAAACTTGGATTTACTTGAAGAAAAAAAGCACAAGAGAAGGAATAATTAAGGCCCCCAAATTTTATTTTTCTTATTCTTAATTAATTTAAAAATAACTATTTTAAAAGTTATGATAGCAATAAGGCATTGGACGATATATTAATTAAAATTAATGACTTCAATATCAAATGGAAAGAAAGTTTAGAATACTTTGCTTTAAGACATCTGTACTCCTTGTAAACTGGTATCGTATGGCTTGACAATGGATTTGGGTTAAAGTATATATTGTAAGTTTAGATCAACCACTCAATTTGTTTATAGAAGTACAATTAATATGATAAGAAAGGAGATAAGCTGTATTATGTCAAATGCTCAATTAAAATCAGAGAAAGCAGAAAATGACAGGGAAAAACAAAGAACAATGAAATAAACAGATAACAGTTATAAATATAGGAGATATTAATTGAACTATATTAATAATCACTTTAAATTTCAACTGAAAGATACAGGCTTTAAGAGTGGATTTTAAAAATTCAAGTGTATATTTTCTGTAAGAGACATACTTTAAATACAAAGACTTTCATAGGTTAGAGAAAGATATACCATGCTAACACTAATTAAAAGAAAGCTGGAGTAATTATATTAATACAAGGCAAAGATGACTTCAGAACAAGGAAAATTGTTAGGAAAAAAGAGGGGCAGTATATAATGTAAAAATTGTCAATTCTCCAAGAAGACATAACAATACTAAAGTTTTAGGGAGAGAGGCCAAGATAGAGGACTAGAAGTAGCATTCACATGACACTGTCAAGGAGAGGATCAAAAGTTGCAGGTAGATACCCACCTACAGATGGACCCTCTTAGAGAAAGTATTGTGAATCATCAGACAGGTGATGGGAAACACTCAGAGTGAAGGAATAAGGGATGAAAAGATCCACTGGCCAAGATCAGAAGGTACCTAGGGAAGATGACTACATGTGGGGAAGGGATAAAGGAGAGAGCCCCAGGGCCCCAAGCTTCCAATGTGGACACTACAACTCAAGCTGTGAGGGGCCCCCACCACCACTGAGGGCCACCATTCTGATCAGGGAACTCTTGGAGACTGTATGGTGAAGTTGCATTGGAGAGTAGGCTCAGCAACGACCCGTTGGCACCTGTTCCCAGGTTGCTACAGCTGATGCCACTCTGAGCTCTGGCGTCTAGAGCACCTGGTCTACACAGGGATTGGCTGCACTGCAACTGCCCCAACATTGCCCCTTGCCAGGACAGGGAGGAAGCAGGGAGAGCAGATGCCCACAACTGGGAGCCAAGCACCCCCCCACCAGGGAATTCAAACAGAGGGGGCATGTACACTATTCAAGAGGTCTTGCAGTAGCAGCCCCAGTGGCACCTGTGTGAGGAGAGATCCCTAGCCATCCAATAGCCTAGCCCATGTGGCCCCACCCCCCAACCAGAGGAACAAGCCCCCAAAGCCTGTGCACTGCTACATCAAGGTCTATGTCTGTGCGACCTGCTGCCCCCGGCCACCACCTGAGAACAAGCCCCCAGCCCCACATGCCATGCAGAGTTACACCCCTGTGGAGACATGCAGTGTGTGGCAGGCCACATCCCCCAGCCCTAAGTGCCCACCAGTAGGCCACAACACAGCAGACCCTAATGCTGTCTAGTAGGCCACACCCCCTGGCCCTATGCACCACACCTCCACAGATCCACACCCCATGCAGTGGGCCATGCCTCCTGGTCCTGTATGCCAGCCAGCAGGCCAAAAAACCACTGCTTCCCAGCTCCATCCACCACATGGAGGTCCGTGCCCCCATGGCCTCACATGCCAGCCAGTAGGTCACACCACCACTGCCTCCCAGCTCTGTCCAACATGTGGACGTCCATGCCCCCATGGTCCTGCCTGCCAGATGGTGGTCCATGCCCCTGAAGCACAGCATGATTCCATGCCTGCAGTCCATCTCTTCACCAGGGACATGCTAACTATAAGCTGTCCCTTCTGCATACTGCCATTACATCTAGACCTGGGTGTAATGAATGCCCACCCACAGGCTGACACTTGCAGCCACCACCTAGATAGGCTTACCAAGCAGCCCCTGCCACCACCACAGGAAGACCCAAGCAGAGCAATCTCCTGCAACACTTGCCTCCATGGATAAGAATTCACCCAGTCCCCTGCCTGACCTTCCAAGAGTGGCCTAGTGACCAACCACTTCACACGAAGATGCCCCAGCATAAGCTTAGACTGTGACAACCACAGGGGAATAGGACAACATAGAACAGCTACTTTACAAGATCATAGTGCATCCACCCTTCTCCTACCAGATCAATCTTCTGGAATAGGACACAAAACCACAACCCAGGGACCTCTCCTTCATACTAAATAGGAGAGTTCACAGCAAAGGAGAACGGGAACACTACAAACCTATCTGCCCTGAACTGAGACAAGAGATTTCAGATGAGAAGAAACAAGCAAAAGAACTCTGGCAACATGAAAAACAAGCTAGTTCAAAATCCCGAAAGAATCACAATAGACCTATAGCAACAGACCATAACCAAAATGGAATTGTTGAAATGTCAGAAATGGAATTTAGAATATGGATAGAAAATAGATGAATAGAATTGAAGAGAAAGGTGAAAGATAACACAAGCAAAAAAAAAAAATTCAGGACATGAATGAAAAAAATGAAAGCATTGTTAAGGAGATAGACAACATAAGAAAGGATATAACAGAACTTAAGGAAAACAAAGAGTCACTTATGAAACTTCAAAATACAGGAGAAAGCCTCAACAACAAAGTAGACCGAGCAGAAGAAAGAATTTCAGAGCTTGAAGACAAGGCTTTCGAACTAACCCCATCAGTCAAAGATGCAGAAAAAAAGATTAAGGAAAAATGATCAATCACTCAGAGAAATATGGAACTATGTAAAGTGAAGCAATATACAAATTATCAGTATCCCTGAGGAAGAAGAAGAAAAAGCAAAAAGCATGGAAAACCTGTTCAAGTGAATTATTGAGGAAAACATTCCTGGTATCACCAGAAATTCAAATATCCAGATACAAGATGGTCATCAAACACCATGAAGATTCATAGCAAATAGGACATCTCCAAGACACATAGCTATCAACCTGGCCAAGGTCAAAGTGAAGGAGAAAATCCTACAAGCAGCAAGATGAAAGCAACAACTAACCTAAAAAGCAAAACCCACCAGGCTAATAGCAGATTTCTCAGTGGAGGCCTTATAAGCCAGAAGGGGTTGGGGCCCCATTTTTAATCTTCTTAAACAGAACAACTTCCAGCCAAGAATTTTGTATCCCGCAAAACTAAGTTTTATAAATGGTGGAGAAATAAAGATTTTTCCAGACAAGCAAATGTAAAGGAATTTGTTACTACTAGACCCCATTTCCCTACAGGAAATGCTCAACAGTGCACCATATATGGACAACACAATAGATACCTACCAGTGTAAAAAACACCTGAAAATTAAAGCTCACAGTTCCTATAAAACAATAACAAAAGAGGGAAAACAAAACAACGAGGTATCATTCAACATGATGAACAGAACAGTAGGCCACATACACTGAATGTGAATGGGCTTAACGCTGAATTAAAAGACAGACTGGCTGAATGGGTGAAAAACTGTTGTCTCCAATAAACCCATCTAACTCTCAAGTGTACACACAGACTGAAGGTAAAAGGATGGAAAAAATATCCCAAGCAATGGAAACCAAAAGTAAGCTGGTGTAGCCATTCTCATATCAGATAAAATTGACTTTATATGAACAATGATAAAAGACAAAGATGGCCATAATATAATGATAAAGGGGGCAATTCAGCAAGAAGACATAACAACCCTAAATATATATGCACCTAACACAGAAGCTGCCAGATTCATAAAGCAAATTTTACTAGAGCTAAGCAAAGTAATAAACATAATCATCATAATTGGCAGGGACTTCAACACCCCACTGACAAAACTGGACAGACCATCAGAGCAGAAAATCAACAAATACTGGACTTAAATGGAATTCTAGAACAAATGGACCCAACAGACATTTATAGAACACTCTACCAAAAAACTACAGAATATACATTCTTATCATGAGCACATGGAGAATTTTCCAGGATTGATCATATCCTAGGCCAGAAAGCCAGTCTCTACAAATTCAGAAAAATAGAAATCATACCATGTATCTTCTCAGACCACAGTGGAATAAAACTAGAAATCAATTACAAGGGAAACCCTCAAATCCACACAAAGTCATGGAAGTTAACCAACATGCTGCTGAACAATCCTTGGGTCAAGGATGAAATTAAAATGGAAATCAAAAGATTCATTGAACTGAATGACAAAGGGGACACAATCTTTCAAAATCTGTGACATACAGCAAAGGCAGTAGTAAGGAGAAATTTAATAGCCTTAAATGCTTAAATCAAAAAGACAGTTCACAAATTATCAACCTGATGTCACATCTCAAGGCAGTAGAAAAAGAAGAACAAACGAAACCCCAAGCCATCAAAAGAAAAGAAATAACAAATGTCAGAGCAGAACTAAATGAAATAGAAACCAAAAACAAAATACAAAGGATCAGTGAAACAAAAGATTGGTTCATTGAAAAGGTAACCAAATTGACAGACCACTAGCCAGATTAACCAGGAATAGAAAAGAAAGGACTCAAATAACCTCAATCAGAAATGAAAAAGGAGACATTAAAACTGATACCACAGAAATACAAAATATCATCCATGAGTACAACAAAAATCTCTATGCACACACATTAGAAAACCTAGAGGAAATAGATAACCAGAAATACACAACCTCACAAGTCTGAATCAGGAAGAAATAGATATCCTGAACAGACCAACAACTAGCAGCAAGATTGAAGCAGTAATAAAAAAAACTTAACAACAAAAAAAGCCCCAGGCCAGATGGATTCACAGCTGAATTCTACCAGACCTACAAAGAAGAATGGACACCTATCCTATGGAAATTATTCCAAACATCAAGAAGGAGGGAATCTGCCCTAACTCATTCCATGAAGCTGATATCAGCTCAAAACCAAAGCCAGGAAAGAACACAACAAAAAAAGAAAACTACAGACCAATATCCCCTATGGACATTAATGCAAAAATCCCCAACAAGATACTAGAAAATTGAATTCAACAACACATCAAAAAGATAATTCACCATGATCAAGTGGCTTTCATTACAGGGATGCAAGGATGGTTTAACATATGAAAAGCAATGAACACGATTCACCACATAAACAGAATTAAAAACAAAGACCACGTGGTCATCTCAAGAAATGCAGAAAAATCGTCTGATAAAATCCAGCACCCTTTCATGATGAAAACCTTCAACAAACTAGGCATAGAAGGAACATAACTTAAAATTATAGAAGCCATATATGACAAACCAACAGCCAACATCATACTTTATAAGGAAAAGTTGAAAGCATTCCCCCTAAGAACTGGAACAAGACAAGGGTGTCCCCTGTTACCACCTCTACTCAACATGGTAGTGGAAGTCCTAGCCAGAACAATCAGGCAAGAGAAAGAAATAAAGAATATCTAAATTAGGAAAAAGGAGGTCAAACTACCCCATTTGTCAATGATATGATCCTGTATCTAGAAAACCCTAAAGACTCCACCAAAAGATTCCTAGACTTCATAAACCAATTCAGCAATGTCTCAGGTTACAAAATCAATATACATGAATCAGTAGCATTTCCATATACTAATAACAGTCAAGCTGAGAGGCAAATCAAGGACTTAATACCATTTACAATGGCTAAGAAGAAAATGAAATACTTAGGAATATATTTAACCAGGGAGGCGAAAGATCTTTACAAGTAGAATGACAAAGCACTGATGAAAGAAATTATAGATGACACAAACAAATGGGAAAACATCCCATGCTCATGGATTGGTAGAATCAACATCATTAAAATGTCCATTCCATCCAAAGCAATTTACAGATTCAATGCAATTCTCAACAATACCTATGTCTTGCTTCACGGATCTAGAAAAAATAATCCTAAGCTTCATTTGGAACCAAAGAAGAGCCTGAATAGCCAAAGCAATATTACACAAAAAGAACAAATCTGGAAGCGTCACATTACCTGACTTCAAATTATACTACAAGGCTATAGCAACCAAATCAGCATGCTACTGGTATAAAACTAGAGACGTAGACTAATGGAACAGACTAGAGAACCCATAAATAAAATCATATAACTATGACGAACTGATCTTTGACAAAGCTGACAAAAACATTCACTAGTGAAAGAAAGCCCTATTCAAAATATGGTACCGGCAAAATTGGATAGCCACGTGAAGAAAATGAAACAGGACCCATATTGCTCACAATATACAAAAATTAATTCAAGATGGATTAAAGACTTAAATGTAAGGCATGAAACCATAAAAGTTCTAGAAGAAAACATAGGAAAAACTCTCCTAGACATAGGTCCAGGCAAAGAATTTATGACTAAGGCCCCAAAGGCAAATACAGCAACAACAAAAATAAATAAATGGGACTTAATTAAATTAAAATTTAATTTTCTGCACAGTAAAGGAAATTATTAACAGAGCAAACAGGCAACCTACAAAATGGGAGAAAATATTCGCAAATTATATATCCAACAAAGGAGTATTAATAATTTCCAGAATCTACAAAGAACTCAGACAAAAAAGCAAGAAAAAAAAATCCCATCAAAAACTGGGCAAAAGACATGAGCAGATTTTTTTTCAAAAACAGACAGACAAATGAAACAGACATAAAAAAAGTTCAATATCACTAATTATCAGGGAAATGCAAATTAAAACCACAATGAGATACCATCTGACCCCTGCCCAAATGGCCATTATGAAAAAGTCAAAAAGCTACAGATGCTGGCATGGATGCAGAGAAAAAGGTACGCTTATACACGATTGGTGGGACTGCAAATTAGTACAGCCGTTATGGAAAATAGTATGGATATCCCTCAAGAAGGTAAAAGTAGATCTACCATTCAATCCAGCAGTCCCACTGCTGGGTTTCTACCCAAAGAGAAGAAATCATTTTATCAAAAAGACACCCGCATTCGAATGTTTATTGCAGCGCAATTAATTTCAAAAATATTGACTCAAACTAAGTACCCTTCAATACATGAGTAGATAAAGAAAATGTGCTGTGTATATATATATACACCATGGAGTACTACTTGGCTATAAAAAGGAATAAAATAATGTCATTCACAGCAACTTGGATGGAACTGGAGATCGTTATCCTAATTAAACTATCTGGGATGGAAAAACCAACAGCACATGTTCTCACTATTAAGTGGGAATTAAACGATGGGTACACATGGGCACAAAAAGACATAAAGGACAGTGGAAACTAAAAAAGGAGGAGGGTGGGAGGTGGGTAAGGGATAAAAACTTGCCTATTGGGAATAATGAACACTCTCCTGGTGGCAGGCACACTGAAAGCCCTGACTGCAGCATTATAGAGTGCATCCATATAACAAAAACTTTTGTGCCCTCTTAATACTTTGAAATAAAAAAATAAAATTTTATGTACCTAACAACAGAGAGCCAAAATACATGAATCTAAAACATTAGAAATAAAAGGAAAATATTAGCAAAATCCACAATTATAGTTTCTGACTCTAATATATCTCTATTAGTAATTAATAAGCAGGTAAATCGTTGGTAAGGATGAGGCTGACCTTTGTAGCTCTCAATCAAATTGATCTAATTGGCATTTATTGAATATTCTATCCAACAATAGCAGGATAAACATTCTTTCCAAGCTCATGGAACATTCACCAAGATAGACCACATTCTGGGCCATAACACACATCTTAACAAATTTAAGAGAATAGAAATTATACAAAATATGTTCTCAAACCACAATGTAATTAAACTATAAAATAGTGACAGAATGAAAGCTGGAAGATCCACAAATATTTGGAAATTAAGAAAAGTACTTCTTAGCCATACTGAAAACATAAAGCACTCTACATGTTGAATAATGTTTGACTGTTTCTTATTTCTACTAAGAAAGAAATTTATCTCCTATTGAAGTTCCTTTATAAATAACACCTTCTTAATGGTAAAGTTTAAAACCATAAAATAGTATGACCTCCATCAAAAGACTTATTATAAATATTGTATTTCTTCTTAGTTCAAAAGTATGTTTCTTGGGATTAGAAATTAGAATGGTATATTATATTATTTGCTATTGTCCCTATAAAAATTGTCTACTACAGTAAAATCAGTGAAGTATATATTTTTTCGAATTAGACTCATTTTTATTAACCAAGACAGTCATGGAAATCTATTATAAGACCCAACACATCTTCTACTATTGTGAATATGGGTGGGAACAGTAACAGAGCCTCTCATTCCCATTTTATATGCTAAGATTAATTCTAGAGAAAGTAATTTCTGCCAAGGAAGATCCCAATAGTTTCCTCCACTCAATAGTAAAACTTGAGAAGAAGAATTTGACCCCTTGTCTTTATTTCAAATTCTTTGAAATTAAGAAGTTTCACCGGGAGTTAAAAAGAAAGTTACGATAAAATATTTTCTTTAAATCTCCCTCCAGCAATCAATGTGGATATAGAATAAAATATAATATAAAATGGAAGAGAGTATTTACAGAATATAAAATAGTCTATAGTCTAATAGAATAGAAGTAAAAACAAAATTTTTGTCTCATTCACTAAAGCTTTGTTTAAGCTACAGACACCTCTTTCTTAATTTAAAATGTGATATTTAAACTCACTAACTTCCAAATTAAAAATATTTTATAATTATATCACTTCGTACTTACTATGTCTATACTTGCACTTGTATCAAAGACCATAAGACTACTGGCAATAAAAAGTAAAAATCTGTCAATGAGTATGCATTGTTGTGCGTACTTTTCTGAGTATGCACACGAAACTGAAATTTACAAGCTGTGTGTTTCCAGCAGCTCCACCTTCGTAGACAATAAGACAGTTAAGCTTGCTGCAAAGCTTGATTAACATACAAGGATATAATTAAAGGTACTATAGGAACCTATGGGAATCAATACATCCCTGAATGTAGAGGGACCCTGAATGTAGAGGGACAATATGGCCTTGAAAAAGTCAAATGCCTCAATTTTAGAATAAAACTTTTCTTTTTAAGTTATTATTTAGATCAGATCATTACAATGTAGGAAATAATTTATTCCACTTGTTGTGATTAACATTTCCTATTCATCAGACTCTTCATTCTGTAGGGTTTTCAAGGAACATATTCTAATGATGGAAATTATTGAACAATCCTGAAATTAATAGCATCTCTTACAGATATTAAATGTCTTTGTGTATTGCCATTTCCTATTTTTTAAAAAGATAGAACCATTTTTCATTTTCTATTGAGTGCTGTTATAGATAATTGAAAATGAAAGTAGTATGAAATCATCATAAAAGCAATTTTAGGTAGATGTGGAACAATTTGAGAATTTTTCAAAGAACAATAATCAATACCTTGCCATCAGAAGATGGATTAAAAAAATAGTAGTCAATATCCCATTATTAAGTCCATTATAACCTCCATATAGAGCGTATTTGTTGTCATTGTCATTGTTTTAGGAAACTGAAACAATCAAATTGTATTTTAACAACTGAATAAATGAATGGGCTAATCTATAGCAAGAGAAGCTAAATAAATTAGTCACCACTTCTGCTCTACCAAAAAGAAATTTTGTAAGTCATTATTAAGCATATTAACTAATCATTTATCAAAACTGTATCCACTGGCATAGGAAATGTGTTAAGTTTTCCAATATAAACCCCATTGCAAGGGAGACATACTAGTTGTAAAACATGCTTTTATGTCAAATTAGTAAAAAGTATTTAAATGAAATATTTTCTGGTAATAATTTTAAATAAAAATAAGAACAATCTAAGATTAATGACTTCTGAATCATAGATTTTTAAACCAGAGACAAATTATACTAACTAGAATTCAATAATAACTGTGATTACCATAATGAACTCTCAGTTCACAAGCACTAATAAGTGTTTCAGCTACATTATCTGGAATGAACTCAGAATGCCATGTGAAAGGCTTGGATTTAAGATAGTTTTATCACACAGTTACTATGTGTTTTTGGGCAAATCATTTAACCCTATGAGATTCTATAAAATTTTTATCATTTTTTTAAAAATTTACACCTTGAAAATGCACCATGAAAGTCAAAGAAACCTTTTTGATTGGAGAGACTAAAACTTCTTTCGATGGATAAAGTGTTTTGTTATAGTACTAGCCTGTTCAACACACTTAAGGCCAGTGGAAAGGTAACAATTTTAGTAGTATTACAATTTCAAGCTTAAATTAACCTTATACAGTAGTCCATCCTTATCCACAGCAGATACATTTCAAGACCCACAGTGAACGCCTGAAATTGCAAACAGTACTAAACCCTTTATATACTGTTTTTTCCTATACATACATGCCTATGATAAAGTTTAATTTATAAATTAGGCACAATAAAAGATGAACAATAATAGCTAATAATAAAATGGCACAATTACAACAATACACTTTAATAAAAGTTATGTGACTATCTCTCTCCCTCTCTCTCTCTCTCTCTCTCCAAATATCTTAATATTTTGGACCATGGTTGACCATGAGTAATTGAAATCACAGAAAGTCAAACTGAAGATAAGATTACTGTAATCACAATTTTTCTTTATTGATCCCGTGACAAATAGCCCTTTCCACTTTGAAAAATGTATGCTAACTATTTTTTTGAGTGACAGGGTAAGAGATAAAAAAAAAGTTCAAAATTTTAAGAATATGTCTGGTATACAAACCCTGAAAATTAATTAAGAACTCCAATATATTTTTACCAGATTTTAAGCCTCTGAGGAATGAAAGTTCTTCAAGCTCCTTCTCTGAAGCAAACTATTTAATTCAGAAATGAATTATATAAGGTGTTTCCAAAATTCAGATAACTAAGGATTACTAAATTTTGCAAACTATGTTATTCTACCACTAAACCCAAAATAAAACACACTGGATATTCTCAGAAGAATACCATGTTACAAGTTAATTAAGTGGAGGTCAAATATATTCAGGTGGTAGGACACCTGGAATTAATGTATAATTTGGGGGAAATACAGTAGTTTGCAATATCAATATATTTAACAGAAAATAACTAAACATAGAGAGTTTTTTTTTTATTTTGAATGCCACATATGGCAAAATATGTGAATCAGGAGCCAAAACTTAGGAAAGTTTATGGGTAAATAAATTTAAAATTGGTGCTATCCATTAGTTTATCTTTTTTTTGGTTTTTGCTGAAAATATAAAAGACTGGCATAAATTAACATAACAAATAGTCATAGAACATCTTGCTCTCTGGGAACAGAGTTAGAAAAATTACATCTTTATGGAGCTGATGTTTGCCACATAGATTTTCCTACAAAGTTTTCTAATGCTATTATTTTGAAAGAAAAATTTACCACATTCACTTGGCAGGAGATCTGATACGTGCACACCATGGAATCATTCTGTTGGAGACACACTGAATCTGACTGAATGTGAGGATCTCTGATGCCTTCAGGGCTCTTTATATATGAATTGATTAACTTAGGGGAACGAGAGTCCTGCAAGAGGAAAGCTTTTAAGATGAGGGCTGGGAATGGAGGGAAAGTAAACAGAATAAGAGAGGTAAAAAAAAAAAAAAAAATATATATATATATATATACATATACACACACACACATATGTATATATCAGTCAGCACGACATTTGATTCCCAGCACTGTCACTGGGATCTTGAGAGACTATGGGCCCAGAAGATCATCTTTGGTCTCTATGTGAAAAACTGTACCCGAGCTGGAGGTTACTGAGCATTTTCCCCATTTTGGTGCGGAAAACAGCACCCACGTTGACGTCGTAAGAACTCCTCTAGTGTGTCATTGGCAATGCCCAAAGATATGCCTGGAAAACCCCAATGGAGGCTAAGTGGCTTTGTGGAAGAGATGGCAGGCCCAGGAGGCAAAACAATATTCTTCAGGAACCTGGCTGACCCCAGAGACTCTCAGAAATACTGTGAAGTAGTAGATAGGGCTTCCTGGAGGTCTGAGATCCTGCATAAGCTGCCTCTACTGCTTGTAGAGGCAGTAAAAGTCACTGGAATTTATTATTATAATAAATAATGAAATAAATGGAACTGCACAGACCCCCCAAAATAAGCATCAAGTTTCCTTAAAAGTAGCATGTAACTAGAAAGTTGGGTGAGGATCTTTTTCTACTGATACAGCTCATTTTACCAGATTGGATGCTTGAATGGAGAGAAGAATGTACAGTGGGAATTCTAAAATTAAATATGATTATTCATATGACCCTTTTCTGGTTTGAATCAAGGGAAGGTTATTTGAGTAACATCTGTGTGATAACCTGAAAATCTCCATTGAAGAAGATATTATTTTACACTCTAAATTACATCATCGGTAATCATTGCAACAAGGCTGCCCATGGCCTAGATATTTTAATGTGTATGAATTCTTGGCCTTTAAATCAAGACACCACCAAGACACACCTTGCTTCTTGCCCATTCTTTATATATACACACACACATACACACACACGAGATAAATTGGTCTTCAAGTCTTATAATTAGTAAGTTTGGAAAATTGGTTTTTGAAAAAGTGATTGAACTACATAGCACTATTTAAAAAACCATTCCAAAATTTTATCATATTTTTTATCCACCAAAATTTAATTTGAATTAACGGACTTTCTCAACCTATAAATAACCTAGATAACACAGCCTAGTGTACCAGACTTTTTTATAATTTAATGTGAGTTATTCCAATCTCCTTACAAGATTGCCTAAAACTAGTGTTCTGTAAGCTCACATGTTTCTCCAAAAAAACCTTAAGCTCTGAAGGAAGAGTTCATGTCTTATTTATTTTTGTCTCCCTGGTGTCTAGCAGAGTGCCTGGAACATAACTATTTCTTGAACAATTATACAAAAGTAATGGGTACCTTGTTTTGGAAGGTGGAAATGGGTTTTCAGTGGATGTCACTCTGCACTATGAGACAATTTGGACACAGGAATATCTGTGTGAGGAATTGGATGACTATCAAACCTGGCAAAAGAGACCTGGATATAAAATAAGGCAAGGGAGAGAGCAAAGAATCAAGGATGCATTTTATTCATTGTTAATTTTTCTGAGATCTCTGATAGTAGAAGACTCTCCACACTGCTAAAATCAGTTTCTTGCCGTTTCTAAGTGTTGCTAATAACTACTTAGTTCTTACTGGCACCTGAGAGAAGTATTAACTTGTTCCAAAAGTGATTTCCAGCAAGGTGAACGTGTAAAGAGAAGTGTGTTCCGATACAAAACTCTGTGGAGACCAGCTACAGCTAAGTGTTGGAACAACGAATTTTGGTAGGATGCTGAGGTGGAGGACCAGCCCTGGAAGGAAGCCTCTTGTTCGTTCTGCAACCACAAAGTTTGGACCTCAGCCCCGGACTATGGAAGGGTAAGGTCTTCCTCTGTCATGCAACATATAGGCCCTAAGTAAAAAGACAGGTTTTTCTCCTGAAATCTTATGTATGGACCTTTTGGATCCCTGTGTTCTATGCCAGGATGTGATGAATATTGGGGTAACCGTGAAACAGCTACTGCTTCTTTCTTCATAAGTTTCCCAGTAAATACGTTAAATACTGTTCAAGACTTGGTAGGTATTTTTAAACACCTCTGCCCTTGTTTGTTTGACAAAGAGGGAGATCAAATATCATGAGAATTGAAATATGTTTTAAATAAATAGAGTGCTACCTGTATGACTCTGAATTAAACTCTGAATTAAACTCATTCAATAAGGTTTAGGAGATTAAGGTGTATTTTTGAAAAGTCTCATTAAAAATATTTTGACTTAAAATTAGTAGTAGCCCTAAGCAAAATTAAGTAGAAGTCAACTCATATTTCAAACTGACAAATATTTAAATGCCTACAACATGTAAGTTTTCTCCTTTCCTTTTTCCCTTAACAGCAGCTACTTCCAGTCAAATGATATAAGTAAGAGGAGCTTATTGTGTTAGCATGTATTTTTTATTTGATCTGAATTTTATATGAACTTTTATAGGAATTCTGATTCAGGAACTTGAATTCATGAGTTTGGGGTTTTAGCTGCAACCATTTACTGAGTAGATTTAACAAGAGGCTATTAGCAATCAGGGCTATGAGCCATACATATATCCATTGAGGTTTTCTTGTAGATTTAATCAAAAGAATTTAAAGAAAATTGAAAGGGGAAGATTTTTGGAGAGTTGAAGAGCAATTATCTGAAGCATTGTGTATCAATAACCAAGGCTCTATTAATTGTTCTGTTTTTAATAACCTCTAAAGTTTATTTTCTATAAGAAAAAGAGAAAGGGTGAAAGAAAATGTGGTATCTTTACTACTGATTACAAGTTCTGCTAATAAAATCCCATAATTGACTCACTGTCATACATTAAAACCAAAAGATTACCCACATCCAATATTTACCAAAACTTTAAATCTTAAAGCAAAAAATTACAAAGGCTTATTGTTGCCTTTATGTTGTTGCAATAATAACAGAAAATGAAACATTACCTAGCCTGCATCATGGCCAATTTTAATCATGGAAGGTGCCTAATTTAAATTATGATTAGTAGAATTTACACTAATCACTTTTTATTAATCATAGTTTATTCGGTTTTATTTTAATAACAACTTATTATTGCATTATAGTAATTCAAATAGTAAAGACATGAATGAAGGAAAAGCAAATAATCACTCCATCCTTCCACTTCTAGCTATTAGGTGGGTCCAAACACACGCATTTTTATTCTAATAAATATTATAAGATTACTTTCTTTGAAAGTAGGGGGAATTACCTAGGATCTGAGATTCTGCATAAACAGAAGTACTAAAATCATTGAAATTTAAATAATAAAGTAAATGGAATTTCTGTAGACTCTAAAAGACAAGCATCAAGTTTCCTGAAAAGTATCATGTAAGTAAAAAGTTGATTGGGGACCCATTACCACTCACGTACTACTATTAGCAGACTGGATGCTTGAAAGGAGAGGAAAGCAAATGAAAATTCTAAAGACAAACACGATTATTTATATACCCCTTCCCAAGTTGAAGCAAGTGCAAGTTTAGTTGGATAATATCTACCTGAGAATTTACCCTCCTGCCATTAGAATGGAAATGATTTTACCACACACTGCCAATATTGGATATTAGCAGATATATAATGAACAACAACAATAAAAATGGTGGTCTCATGTTTTCATCTTCACTTCCCCGATGATTAGTAAAATCTAAGCCTCTGTATTTTACTTTTGTATTGACCATTTGAAGTTTCTCTTTATGACATGCTTATCCATACCCTTTGCCAATTTTTATTGGAACGTTTGCCTTTTTCTTGCAAATATCTAGAAGGATATTTAGGAATATTAGGCCTTTAACAGTGATTTTTTTCTTCCAATGTTTTCTTTTTAAAGGATATATTTTACTTATATAGTCAAAGACAAACACAAAACTTAAATATATGAAATGTGGACGTCCAAGGGGGACATGACATCTCATTATAGCCTGCTTTTTTTTCTTTCCAAATCGTGACATTGTTTGTCATACCTCAGCATATGCCATTCTCATTTCTCATACACTTTTATTTTGGAATGAAGTTTAAATTTTTTTATAAATACCGTTGCATAAAATAGGCTCTTTGAAACAGACAACATAAACAAATTCTGTTTACCACTATGCATAGAGGCCAGAAATAATTATTTTTAAAATGATTAATTTTAATCCATCTGGAACATAGCAAATAAATGAGTACTTTGGGAAGTCCTTGATGCCAAACATTTCCTTGGTATCTCTCTGCTTATCTGTCTCTTTCAATGTACGTGTGTATGTGTGTGTATGTACATGTATACTGTCTTTCCTTGTACTGTTCAATCATTCCACTAATAATTTAACTCATAAAAAAACCTTCTAGCTTATGATTTATCGAAGATAATTTTAAAAGCAATAGTGGCAGTTGCCTGTACAGAAAATTTTCAAGAAGTAACAAGGTGATGTCCTTTTTTTGTTTTATATATTAGAGCCAGTATTCATATATTCAAAATTATAATGAGACATCTTAATACAAATATGCAAAGGCTATATATGTAATTTAGACTTTTTTGTTACTTGGAGTGACTTAATGTCACTGGTGCATCTATCACACCAGTGAACATTTTAGGAATTATTTTGAGAGATACAAAAGCACCAATAATGTAGTCATATCTTATATTTTAACATCCAAGTATATGTTAGAGCTTGTAATCTTCCTATTCAGTGGATAACTTTGACTTCCTTTTTTTCTTATTACCTAAATTTATTGCCTCCATTGCAGAGAGTTTTGGTAGTATGTGTCTATTAGCCCTATTCTGCAAGCTAATTAAGGATTAAAAACTATTTCTTTCTCATGTTTGAACATCCTATACACTATCTTAATGTAATATACTATTCAGCAAATGCTGAACAAATACAAACAGTCCCTGACTTAAAATGTGTGACGTAAGAATTTTCAACTTTATGTTTCTATGCATGTTTAAGGTAGGCTAGGCTAAGCTGTGATAAGTTAGGTATATTAAATGAAACTTTATTTATGATATTTTCAAGTTATTATGGTTTTATCAGGGTGCAACCCCATTGTAAGTTTAGTAGTATGGTTTATTTTCTAAATTCTGAGTTGTTTAGGCTGTGAAGGCAATTCTCATGGACTAATTCTAAAATGTTTAAAGTAATGGCAGCATCATTGGAGTAAATGGATAACTTCCAAGCTATTTTGGCATGGATAGCATTCATTTGGATGTCTAAATTCTGGCATGTTTGTCTACACCAGAATGAAGTTTCATTACCCTGACAGGGTTTTGGCAAAAATCAGTGCAAAGGCGTTCGTTCACTCCAGAGGATGAGCCATGGCAATCAGAGGCAAGGATGCAACAGTATTTTGATTCAAGCAAATATTGTAAATTAGGATCCTTGACAATATCCAAGAATATGGCATAGTCTAGTCTCTTAACAAAAGCCTTGGAGAGTTTAGAATAATGTCTGACCAAGCACACTAGGTAGAATTTATTGCCATTAAGACCTTCACATTTCATTCATAAGAACTTAGCACTTTCTTTTCTAAAAAACTAAGGCAAACACTCAGGCACATAGTGTGGAGTGTAAAAAGATCATTATTCCAAAGCAAATGATTTATTTAGAACTCATTCTTGCTTCCTTAAATACTAAGTCTACGGCAGCAAGTTTAATCAAAGGCCAAACAATACAGTCAACCAAGGCTATAGGTAAAATATTTTCTGCTGAAGTCAGGTTTAGTTTCGGAATTCAGTGATTAGCACAGCACCTGCCCAGTGATACCAACTAAGTTGGTCTAGACCACAGAGCTGCCCAACAGAAAGTTCTGTCATGATGGAAATGTTCAAATGCAGTGCCCGATATAGGAGTCACTAGCCACATGTGGCTATTGGCACTTGAAATACGGCTAGGATGACTGAGAAGTAGAATGTTTAATGTAATTTAATTATATTTAATTTAGATATAAATAGACATGTCTCTAAAGGCTAACTTACTGAATAGCACAGGTCTACGGCAGGGGTTGGCAAACTACCCCCTATTGGCCAAATCTGGCCCACCACCTATTTTTTGTAAATAAAGTATTATTTTATTTTATTTACAGACACAGTTATTTGTTTACATATCATCTATGCTTGTATTGCACAATGTCAGTGCTGAGTAGTTGCAACAGACACCACAGGACCCAGAGTCAAAAATATTTATTGTTTTGTCCTTTAAAGAAAAAGTTTGCTGACCCCTGGCTTAGGAAAAAGGGATTTATAGCTTTGCTTTCATTCACTGTATTGATGAGCTATAAATGGCCAAATCAAAGCAAGAACAGAAAGTAAGCAGGCACTTGGAAAATATCCAAACAATCTATCCTTATAATTCTGTTAGGCTCTGACTTTAATTGTAGCTGCATGTTTAGGCTAGAAGAATAGAGCAAAGGTTCTTTTTTATTGTGTATATATTTAAGGTGTACAATATGATATTTTGATATACTTATACATAGTGAAATGGTTAGCATAGTGTCGAAGGCAAAGATAATGCAGGCCTCTGAAAGCAAATATACCATCTTATTCATCTGTATATATTTCACAGTATTTAATACAAGACTAGAGAAATATGTAACAGTCAATAACTTGCTATTATTTTTAATTGAATCAAATTGGAGATGTATGCACCTGTCTCCAAAAAGACTACACACAAACTAAAGAGCAAATTTTATTAAAAAAATTATATTTTTCCTTAAGTGTACAGAGTATTAGATCTATCTCTTTCAAAGTATAATTTTTGGTATAAAAGTTCACTGAGAATATAGTTTAAATAATAAGTGAGTTTGGTACTTTGTCATATGTGCTCTGTTTGTAAGTTTCAAAACATAATCATTCATTAGTTGATTATAAATTATAATTTTAGACAGAAGACAGGGTTTTTGAAAAGAAAGCATCCCTTTTCTTTAAAAAGAACTTGAGATTAATCTCTAAAATTTGGAGGGAAAAACCTGTTTTACGCTAAAGCACAGAAATAACCCACATGGTATAATTTTTTCCAAGACCAATGTCCACAAATGGCTAAAGAAAGGAATATTTTTCTCAATAGTTGCATCAGGAAAGTCAGACCTAGTGACCCGTCCAGTGCACATGGCCACTGTCAAATTACATACACACTTATTGCATGTGCTGTTCCTTCATTAGACACAGAAATATTTAAGTGATATTGGAGCTTAAAAAGCTGAATGAAAAGCTAGAAAGAAAAAACAAAAAAGGCTAAGACCCAGCTAAGGCCAAAGGGCTCATTTTGCCCTTAGTTTTTTGTTTTGTTTAGTTTCCTTATCACGGGAAGAATAGATAATATGAGATCTACCTTCTTAAAAAATTTTAAGTATACAGTACTGTATTGTTCACTATAGGCACAATGTTGTACAGCAGACTTCTAGAACTTACTCATTTTATAACTAAAACTTTATACTGATTGAACAGAAACTCCCCATTTTCCTCTATTCCCAGCAACTGGAAACTACCATCTGCTTTCTACTTCTATGAGTTTGACTATTTTAAATACCTCATATAAGTGGAATCATGCAATATTTTTCCTTCTGTGATTGGTTTATCACACTACGATACATGTTATTTTGTATGGCAGGATTTCCTTTTTCTAATGGCTGAAATATTCCATTGTATGAATATACTACATTTTCTTTATTCATTCACCTGTCAATGGACGTTTAGGTTGTTTCTACATCTTGGCTATTATGAATAATGCTGCAATAAGCATGGAGGTGTGGGCCGGAGACAGTGGCCCATGCCTGTAATCCTAGCACTTTGGGAGGCTGTGGCAGGAGTATTACTTGAGGACAGGAGTTTCAGACCAGCCTGAGCAACATAGTCAGACCCAATCTCTACAAAAAATTTAAATAATTAGCTGAGCATTGTGGTGCATGCCTGTGGTGCTAGCTACTTGGGAGGCTGAGCCAGGAGGATCATGTGAGCCCAGGAGTTTGAGGTTGCAGTGAGCTATGATCCTGCCACCACACTCTAGCCCAGGCGACAGAATGAGACTTTGTTTCAAAAAATAATATGGAGGTGCATATATCTTTTTGACATACTAATTTTAATTCTTTGGGATAAATACCCAGAAATGAGAATGCTTATATGATTCTATTTTTAATTTTTGAGTAACCTCCAGACCATTTTCCATAGGGGTTGCACCACTTTACATTCCCATCAACAACATATAAGAATTGCAAATTCTTTACATTCTCACCAACACTTTTTTTTTTTTGGAGAATGGCCATCACAGTGTGATATATCTCACTGTGGTTTTGATTTGCATTTCTCTGTTGATTAGTGATTTTCAACATTTTTTCATGTACTTATTTGCCATTTTCATGTCTTCTTTGGAAAAATGTCTATTCAAGTCCTTTGCTTATTTTTAATTGGGTTTTTTTGGGTTTTAATATATTGTCTCCATTTTCATGTTTCTCAAGATTTTTTTTAATTTCCTTTTTGATTTCTTCTTTGACCCATTGGTTGTACAAGATTGTGTTGTTTACTTCCACATATTTGTGAATTTTCAGTTTCCTTTTGTTTTTGATTTCTAGTTTTATTCCATTGTGTTCATGAAGATACTTGGTATGATTTTAATCTTTACAAATTTGTTAACACTTTTCGTCACCTAACCTGTGATTGATAGATAGATATAAATTGACCCCATTATCATTATATAATGACCTCCTTTGTCTCCTATGATAGATTTTGTCTTAAAGTCTAATTTGTCTGATATAGGTATAGTCATTTATGCTGTCTTTTGGTTACCATTTGTATAGAATATCTTTTTCAATCCCTTTACTTTCAGTTTATGTGTTTCTTAAATCTAAAGTGAGCCTCTTGTACACAACATAATTTGATATTCCTTTTTTTATGTATTCAGCCACTCTTTTTTGATTTTTGATTATAAACCATTTACATTCAAAATAATTATTGATAATGAAGGACATACTATCTCCATTTTGCTTATTGTTTTCTGTCTGTCTTCTAGTTCTTTTGTCCCTCTTTTCCTCTCTGGTTTTCCTCCTATGTGTTTTATTGATTTTTTATAGTGATGTGCCTCGATTATTTTCTCTTTTACATTTGTGTATCTGCTAAAGGTATTTATTTTCCTAGTTGATACCATGAGGCTTACATAAAACACCTTATGCAATAATAGTCTATTTTAAGCTGATAACAACTTTAATTGCATGCAAAAATTCAACACCTTTACTTATCCTGTACCCACACTTGGTGCTATAAATGTCACAATTCAACTTTTTCTTCATTGCATATCTATTAACATTTTTATCATTATAGTTATTTTTAATACTTTGTCTTTTAACTTTTATATTAGAATTGAAAGTGACATGCACAACTGTTACATTATTACAGTATTCTGTATTTATCTATATATTTACTTTTAATAGTAGGCTTTTCTCTTTTATATGTATTTTATGTTTTGTCCTGTTTTCTTTTGTTTCAACTTGAAGAATCACTTCTAGTATTTCTTGTAGAGCAAATCTGGTGATGATGAATTTTCTCAGTTTTTATTTGTCTGGGAAAGTCTTTATTGTTCCTTCATTTTTGAAGGACAAGTTTGTCAGGTAGTATTCTTGGTTGACAGATTTTTTTCCAGCAATTTGAATATGTAATTCCAGACTGCAAGGTTCTGTTGAGTAATCTACTGGTAGTTTTATGTTGTCATCCTCAGATGTAACAAGTAACTTTTCTCCTGTTGCTTTTAAAATCCTCTCTTTTTTCTTGACTTTTGACAATTTGATTATAATGAGTCTCACTGTGGACTTCTTTAGGTTCATACTGTTCTCCTTTGAGCTTTATTAATCTGTACGTTCATTTCTCAGATTTGGGAAGTTTTTAAATCATTACTTCTTTAAATAATCTTTTTCTCCCCCAATTCCCTTTCTCTCCTCTCCTCCTGGTACTCCCATAATGTATATATTGTTTATGCTTGATGGTATCCCATAAGTCACTCAGGCTTTCTTCACTCTTTTTAAATCTTTTTATTTTTGCTTCTCTGAGTGGGTAATTTCTAATAACCTCTCTTTAAGTTTGCTGATTCTTTCTTCTACCTGATCAATTCTGCTGTTGATCCTCACTAGTGAATTTTTGACTTCAGTTATTGTGTTCCTCAGTCTGAAAATTTCTATTTGGTTCTTTTTCTCTAGTTTTCATCTCTTTGTTGACATACTCATTTTGTTCATGCATCCTATTTCTGACTTCATTAGTTTTCTATCTGTGTTCTTTTATAACTCCCTGAGCTTCTTTAACTATATTGAATTCTTTGTCAGGTAATTTATAGATCTTATTTTTAGGATGGTTACTGGGGGTGGGGGAGGATTTAGGTTGTTCCTTTTAATGGGCCATGTTTCCCTGTTTCTTCATGTTTCTTGTACATCTGCTTTGCTATCTGTGCATTGAAAGAAAGGACCAGTTCTTCTAGTCTTTAAAGACTAATTTCAATAGGGAAATGTTTCTACCAATTAGCCCAGTTAGGAATTCTGGTAGCCTGTCCAACCTTTTATGTGGATGTGTCTTCACTAGAATTGTGTGTATTTACTTGTACAGAGGGATTTACTTGTTTCTCTTTTTTTTTCAGGAGCCCATAATCTTTTGTTCCCTCGGATGTTTAACCAGTTCACACATGCCAATATATTAGAGGAATACTCCACTCCTCTCCCTTCCTTCTTATGAAAAAACCTCAGATTTTGCACCTTTTCACAATCACACAGAACCATGCAAGTTGTGGTAAGCTGTTTGCCTTCTTTTCTTCTAGTTGTCCCTAGACATCCAAACTATTCTGATTCCATCAGCACACTGAGTGAGGTGAGGCAGAAGTTGGTCCCTCTGACAGTGCAATGAAACATTGGGTTGTTGGCAGCATGTTCTACTCTTTATCCCTTGGATGATAAGTTTACATGGGTTAAGTAAAAGTACTCTTTTTACCCATTTAAATGTGGCTGTTCTTGGTTTTGTGCTTGTCTGGCATACAGCAAACTCTTAATTGAATGATTTGGGGCTTTTCATACAGTTATTTTAGTCTGTATACTCTTGTTAAGTCAACATTGCTATAAGGGAACAATGACTGTGACTTTCTATCTACCATCTTGCTAATGTCACTCTGAAAGTGTGACCTGCATTTCTGAAATTGTACTTATGTCAGAGAGAATTTTAGAAATTTACAGAATGAGAAATGGGGCATATCAATATCTATAAACTATGTTAGGGTTGAATAAAGCTGATATAACTAAGAATTAGTGAAAAAGCAAATAATGTGATTAAAAGAAAAAAGGTAGATGTTAGCATGAGATCATAAATACACACACACCCACACACAGACCCCTATCTGGTATCTTAAATCATTTTATATATACCAGATGTCTTTTATTTAAAGACAGTAGTCTTCAAGAATCATTATAAAGGTTCTATCTAAACTCCTTTTAAAACTATAAGGATAATAATAGCTAAAATAAAAAAAATACCTACAAAGGTAAAATAATAAATTTGAAAAATTCTTTTTTCAAGACATTTATAATACCCTCCAACAGTGAATATGAAATTAAAATCAATTACTCTACAATCAAAAGAATTCCTCAGCAAATGTTGTATGCAGTGAGTTAAATGAAGTGAGTTTTTAATGGAATAAGGTATATTTTCACTCCATTGAAGTATTCATGTATTCATCAAACAAATATTTATTGGACATTTACTATGTGCCACAAACTATCTGAAATGCTAAGGATACAGAAATAAACAAAACAGTGTACCCTCCCTCATGGAGCTTATATTCCATTTTGGAAGAGGGAATTCTTAACATTTACATAAGATCTAGTAAAAATATATTACTGGAACACCAACATTTTTAGACAAATACTAATTATTAGTGGTATCAGTAGTGTTGTTTACAAAACATTTCTGCTTTTCACCCATTCCATTCACATGAAAGGATCACCCTTGATGTCCCTTCTGATGTTAGTTTGGCCATGCAATTTGCTTAGGCTGAATAAACCATAAGTGGACTAGATCTCAATCTAAGTCCTGAGTGAGAATAACCTAGAGCAGGCCTTTAAGGTGAACTGTGATAGATTATAGTGTGCGTGAAAAATAAACCTTTGTTGTTGAATGTCTGCAAACTATACCTTATAAACCAAATCCAACTCACAACGTATTTTGTAAATAAAGTCATTCTTATTAGATTACATTTGTCTATGGTTGTTTTGGTGCTACCATAGCTAAGTTGAATAGTTGTAGCAAAGCAACTGCTCAGAACAACCACACAGGGCAACTTCTGTGAACTCCAAAGTCTTAAATGTTGTTATCTGGCCCATTATAGAAAAAGCTTGCTGGCCCTATCTTAAGTCACTGAGGTGCATGTGGTATCTATTATCTCACCGTAACCTAGATTTATGGTCTGAATTGTGTCCCTCTCAAACTCATAGGTTGAAGCCCAAGCCCCTAATATCTCATAATATGATTGTATTTGGAGATAAGTCCTTTAAAGAGGTTATTAAGTTAAAATGAGGCCCTTAGCATAGCCTTTATCTAATCTGACTAACATCCTTTTAAGATAAGGAAAATTGGACATACAAAGAGACATCAGAGATGCATGTGCACAAAGGAAAGCTTATGTGAGTACACAGCAAGAAGGTGGCCATCTGCAATCCAAGAAAAGGCCTCAGAAAAAACCAAACCTACTAACATTTTGTTCTTGAACTTCTAGCCTCCAGAACTGTGAGAAAATAATTTATGTTATCTCAGCCACACAGTCTGTTGCATTCTGTTATGGCAATCCTAGCAAACTAATACACTAGCCTATCCTGACTTATGCAAAAATTGGTACCTAAATGTAAGTGATGGTATCATAACAACAACAAGAGTAGCTAAAACATGTGGAATCACTTAAAGTATGGAGCAGCAGCAATGAGAAAATGATATGGGAGACTATAAGAACAGTGACTGAAGTTTTGAAGTGGAAAAATTTTGGCAATATACTCACCTGCAATAAATTGAAGAACTCAAAATATATTTTTTTAACCTGTAGACCTAGGTTTGTAAATAGAAAGTAGAAAGGCAGCGATTGGATTTATTTGACAACCTCAAAAAGAATTTACTGTTTGTGAGCAAGAATGAAGGGAATAGAAAGAGTCTCTAAAATAGTCTTGTAGATTTGGAATAAGCAACTGTTTCTCAACGCCAAATGGTAAAATATACAATAAATATTTTGAGCAACTAAGGCCAATTATAATGGAGCCTTATAACAAGGATCAAGGATATGGGATCACATCCATGGTTGTACCTCTGAATGAATTAGGTGTCTCAGGGTAAGAGTCCAATTAGTGATGGGATGCACAGAATCTGTTCAAATTTTTAAAAAAAGCTCAAAGATATCTGCAATAAGGTCTTACGGAGAAGTAAAGGAGGTAGGAAAAGAAAGAGAGAGAGAGAAATGCAAATTAGGAAGTGTAGGAATATAGAAAATCTAAGAAATCATTGAAGAAAAATAACTGTGTAACTGGTTGTTGCCATATGGAAGCGAAAGGAATCAAGTCATTTAGGAGTTCCATGTCAAAATCACTGGTCTTGACCAAAAGATTCTACACTGATTTAAGAAAACTATCCTTGGTTCCTGAATCATCCATGAGCAGGCAGTTGGTGAAGAAAGATGCTCATCCCCCCAAGAAAGTATCTCTTATAAGGAGGAAGTGGGTTCACAGAGAAAAACAGAACACAGATCTACAGCCTAGTAATAAAACCAAGGCCTAATAAGGAACATTATTGAGCACCCATTGCATTGCTCTCAAAATATCTACTCACAAGAGTTTCAAATTATTGTATACTCATGTCACTGTATATCCCATTTATCATTTAACATTTTTTGTATGACATTATTTTTGTATGACAATCCTATCTCTGTAACCCCATTGTATATTGGATGTATATGAAGAGATAATTTGCCTTTTTAATTAGTAAATCTCTTAAGAGATGGAGCTGATATACGTCTACTATGTGTTAATATTATTATTTGTTAAAGAAAGAATATGCCTCATAAAGTACAAAGAATTCAGAATTTGAGCCTCATGTTGTGATTGAATGGGGTTGTTTCCAATGCGAAGAGGTGAGTGAGTGTATTTTGCATTGAGAAAAAAAATTAATCAACTCTTGTCAATAAGAGGGTAGGCTAAGGTAATCATTACTGTTGTTCTACAAATAATTCTGCTTCTTCCTTCCATGGTACTTGCTGACTTGAAATTGAATGTGACATATGACTTTTATTGACCAGTGTATTGTAGTACAAGTGACATGTGTCTCTTCCAGGTGGAAGGCTTACAAGTCAGTAAACAATTTCTCACATTTCATTTTTGCTGCCTTGGCAGTCATGAAAGTACAAAAATAGGCTCTCCCTCATCCTGAATTTCCTGAGTGAGAATGTGGTACAATAGATTTTTTCATCTAACCCATGTTGAATATGTAGTATAAGCAAAAATTAAGTTTTTGCTCTTTTTAGCCACTGAGATTTGGAGATTGTGGGTTTTCTCAGCAAAAAAAAAAAAAAAAAAAATCTATGACCCAATGTTCCTTTATAAAATAAACATGCATTGGTGACTGTATTTAATTTGCTAAATCAGTATATGCTCCAGAATTTGAAAGAATTAGTTAATTACTTACTTCAAATTAGTAAATTCCTGAAGTATTTTCCAAGATGTCATGTTATAATTAAGGTAACTCTTACCAACATAACTGTATATTTATATTTATTTCTACCTCTGTTCTGTCTTTATATCTAGCTTCCAGGTTCTCTTTAACCTACGGCAATGGGTTTATGTGAAATATTACTATGTTAGATTTTGTTCTGTATGCATATGTATAATTTCTTTGTTGACTGTTCTTATTGAAAAATAATGTAACCCACAGTGTTCCAAACAATCAGAACACATTGTGTATTTGAAAAGCCAAATTAATATAGAGTGTGCTTGTTTGATAACTCTGCAATTAAATGATGGCAGGAAATGTGTTAGTCTCCAGGGACAAAGATCTTGAAATTGCTTTTCTTAGTTTGCTCAAACAAAGAAAAACAAATCAAACCAAAATATGCAATACAGTTGAATAAAGTTGTGCTCATAAATATTCTTTTTTAATTTTTTTTTATTTTTTTAATTTCAAAATATTAAGGGAGTAAAAATGTTTTAGGTTACATGGATCATTTTTTTAATGCTTGAGTCCTGGCTATAGGTGTGCCCATCAACCAAGTAGTGTTCACTTTACCCATTAGGTAGGTTTTTGCCCCTGCTCTACTCCCCCCTTCTGCCTGGTTGATTTCCACTGAGTTTTACTTCCTTCTGTGCACATGTGTGATCATCAGTTAGTTCCAATTTAATAGTGAGTACATGGGGTGTTTGTTTTTCCATTCTTAAGATACTTCACATAGGAGAATGGTCTCCAGTTCCATCAAGATTGTTGTGAAAGGTATTAATTCATCTTTTTTTAGGGCTGAGTAGTACTCCATGGTATACATATACCACATTTTATTAATCCACTCATGAATTGATGGGCATTTGGGTTGATTCCACATCTTTGCAATTGTGAATTGTGCTGCAATAAACATTTGAGTGCAGGTGTCTTTTTGATGAAAAGTCTGTTTTTCCTTTGGGTGGATACTCAATAGTGGGATTAATGGGTTGAATGGTAAATCTACTTTTAGTTCTTTGAGAAATCTTGGCACTGTTTCCATAAGGGTTGTACTAATTTGCAGTCCCACCAACAGTGTATAAGTGTTCCTTTCCCCCTGCATCCATGCCAGCATCTATTGTTTTTAGACTTTTTAATAAAAGCCATTCTAACTGGAGTAGGTAAGGTGATATCTCCTTGTGATTTTAATTTGTATTTCCCTGATGATTAGTGATGTTGAGCATTATTTCATATGTTTATTGGCCATTCGTGTTTCTTCTTTTGAGAAGCCTCTGTTCATGTCTATTGCCCACTTTTTAATAGGGTTGTTTATTTTTTTCTTGCTGATTTGCTTGTGTTATTCATAAATTCTGGATATTAGCCCTTTATTAGATGTGTAGCTTGCAAATATTTTCTCCCATTCTGTAGGTTGTCTGCTCTGTTGATTGTTTCTTTAGCTGTGCAGAAGTTTTTAGTTTAATCAAATCCCATTTATTAATTTTTGTTGTTGCCATGATTGCCACTAGGATAGTAATCATAAATTTTTTGCCTAGGCTGATATCTAGAAGAGATTTTTCTACATTTTCCTCAGGAATTCTTATGGTTTCATTGCTTAGATTTAAGTTTTTTATCCATATTGAATTAATTTTTGTGAGTGGTGAGAGGTAGTGATCCTGTTTCATTTTTCTGTATGTGACTATCCAATTTTCTCAGCACCATTTATTAAATAGGGCTTCTTTCCCCCAGTGTATGCTGTTGTCTGCTTTGTTGAAGATCTGTTGGTTGTAGGTAGATGGTTTATATCTGGGTTCTCTGTTCTCTTCCATTGGTCTATATCTCTATTTTTGTACCAGTGTCATACTGTTTGGGTTACTATAGCCTTACAGTATAGTTTTAAGTCTGGTAATGTGATGCCTTTAGATTTGTTCTTTTTGCTTAAGATTGCTTTGGCAATTTAGGCTCTTTTCTGATTCTAAACAAAGCATAGAATTATTTTTTCTAGATCTGTGAAGTATGACATTGGTAATTTGATGGGGATTGCATTGAATGTGTAAATCACTTTGGGTAGTAAGGAGATTTTGACAATGTTAATTCTACCTATCCATGAGCACTGTATGTTGTTCCACTTGTTTGTATCCTCTGTGATTTCACACATCAGGGTTTAATAGTTCTCCTTGTAGAGATCTTTCACGTCCTTGGTTAAGTATATTCCTAGGTATTTTATTTTCCTTGTAGCTATTGTGAATGGTATTGAGTCTTTGATTTGACTCTCAGCTTGATTGTTATTGGTATATAGAAATGCTACTGATTTATGGCCATTGATTTTGTATCCTGAGAATTTGTTGAATTTATTTATCAATTCCAGAAGACTCTTGGTGGAATCTTTGGGGTTTTCTAGATACAAGATTACATTGTCGTGGTATATGTATACCATGGAGTATTACTCAGCAATAAGGAACAACAGTGAATTAACACATCTGGTATTATCCTGGTCGGAGCTAGAACCCATTCTTCGAAGCGAAGTGTCACAGGATTGGAAAAACAAGCATCACTGGTACTCACCATCAAACTGGTACTAACTGATGAACACTTACATCACACAGGGCAATAACATTCATCAGAGGGCGGGCGGGCAGGAGGGGGGTGGAAGGGATGGGAAAAACTCTCACTGAATGGATGTGGGGAGCACAGTTTGGGAGACGACCACGATTGTGGCTCTGACACGGGCAGAACAGGGGCAATGTGTATGGCCAAAGTGTTGTACCCCCATGATATTCTGAAATTAAAAAAATAAATTATAAAAAAAAAAAAAAAAGGATTACATTGTCAGCAAAAAGCAGTGAAAAGTGTGACCTCCTTTTTCCCTATTTGGATAATTATTATTTCTTTTGTTTGCTTGATTGCTCTGGCTAGGATTTCCAGCACTATGTTGAATAGAAGTGGTGACAGTGGGCATCCTTGTCTCCTTCCAGTTCTTAGGGGGGATGCTTTCAACTTTTCCCCATTCAGTATGATGTTGGCTGTGGGTTTGTCATATATGGTTTTTATTATTCTGGGATATGTTCCTTCTATGCCTCGCTTGTTGAGGGTTTTTATCATGATAGGGTGCTGGATTTTGTGGAATGCTTTTTCTGCATCTACTGAGATGATCATATGGTCTTTGTTTTTGCTTTTTTTTAATGTGGTGAATCACATTTATTTATTTACATATATTGAACCATCCTTGTATCCCTGGGATTAAGCACACTTGGTCCTAGTGGATTTTTTTTTTTGACATGCTGCTGAATTCAGTTTGCTAGTATTTTATTGAGGATTTTTGCATCTATATTCATAAGGAATATTGGTCACTGGTTTCCTTTTTTTGCTTTGTCCTTTCCTAGCTTTGGTATTAAGGTGATACTGGCTTTGTAGAATGAGTTGGGGAGGATCCCCTCCTTCTCAATACTGTGGAATAATTTCTGTGCTATGAGTACCAGGTCTTCTTTGTAGGTTTGATAAAATTTGGCTGGGAATCCATCTGTTCCAGGGCTTTTTTTTTTTTGGGAGGTTTTGTATTACTGTTTTGATCTTACTGTTCTTTATTAGTCTGTTCAGGAGTTTTATTTCTTCCTGGTTGAGTCTTGGGAGGTTGGGTGTTTCCAGGAACTTACCCACTTCCTCTACATTCTCTAGTTCATGGGCATAGAGATTTACATAGTATTCATGGATGGTATTTTTATTTCTGCAGTATCAGTTTTAATGTCACCTTTTTCATTTCTGATTGAGATTATTTGAGTCCTTTCTCTTATGTTCTTGGTCAGGCTAGCAAGAGTTCTGTCAATTTTGTTTATCTTTTCAAAGAACCAACTTTTTGTTTAGTTAATGCTTTCTCTTAGGTCATTAAATATGAAATGTCCAATTTCAAATCAAAAAGTGTAGTTTATCATATCTCAAACAAGAAGCAGTACAATTAATCAAGGTATGCACCTAAACTATCAATCCAGTTTTGCTATCTTAACAGTAGCTTGTTTATGCCAGCAGCGAAGAAGCCTGGAGAGCAAGTGGCCATGAAATTGCAAAGGTGTTTTCCACAGCTGGTTGAGAATTGAATATTTATCCTTTCAAGAAGTGGTCCAAAGCCTGGAAGAAGTGGTAGCCAGCTGGTGCAAGTTCTAGTGAATACGGCAGATGTCAGAGTGTTTCCAAGTCCAGCTTCTGTCGTTTGAGCTGTGTTGTTTGTGAGACATGTGGTCAAGTGCTGTCTTGCAAGAGGATTGGCCTGTTTCTATTGACCAATCTTGGCAACTTAATTGTAGGCATCCTCATCATTTCATACAAATGGTTGCAGTAGACATCCTGTGTAATCAATTGACTAGGCTTCATGAAGCTGTACTGAATAATACCAGCACTGGACCACCAAACAGACACCATTGAATTTTATTGATGAATAATCAGTTTTGGACGGTGTTTTCATACTTCATCATTATCCAGCCATTGTGCTGAACACTAGCAATTGTCAAAAAGAATCCATTTTTCATCACATGGAACAATATGGTGTAGAAATGGTTCGCCTTTATGTCATGACAGCAAAGAAAGGCAAGCTTGGAAAAGATTTCTCTGCTGACGTTCATTTAATTCAAGTGAACCCATCTATCCAGCTTCTTTACCTTACTGATTTGTTTCAAATGGTCCAATATTGTTGGATGAGAACATCAAACCTTGGTGCTAATTTACGTGTAGGGTGAGATGGACTCACTTCCACTACAGCTTTCATCTCATCATTATCCACCTTGGTCTCAAGTTGCCCACGTGTCTCATTTTCAAGACTAAAATCACCAAAATGGAACTTCTCAAACCATCAAGGTACTGTGTAATAATCAGCCTTCCCAAACACTTCATTGATATTTTGAGCTGTCCGTGTTTCATTGGTTCCATGATGGAACTCATTCAGAAATAACATGAATTTTCCCGAGGAATGTTTTTGCTGTGTCCCACAGATTTTGATAGCTTTTGTCCTCTTTGTCACTCAGTTCAAAGAATTTTTTGATTTCTGTCTTAATTTCATTCTTGACCCAATAATCATTCAGCAGCAAGTTGTATTTATTTCCATGACTTTGTGTAGGTTTGAGTGTTTCTTTTGTGATTGATTTCTAGTTTTATTCTGCTGTGGTCTGAGAAGGTACATGGTATGTTTATGAATTTTTTGAATTTGTTGAGACCTGTTTTGTGGCCTAAGATATGATCAATCTTGGAGAATGTCCAAGAATTCTTCTCAGCAACACATGGGACATTCTCCAAGATTGATCATATCTTAGGCCACACTTTTGTGGTAGAATGTTCTGTAAATGTCTGTTAGGTCCATTTGATTTAGAGTTTGGTTTAAATCCATAGTTTCTTTTTTATTTTCTGCTTTGATGATTGGGTGTTGAAGTCCCCAGCAATTATGATGGCTGTATTTATTTCTTTGCTTAGCTCTAGCAAAATTTGCTTCATGTATCTTGGAACACCAGTGTTGGGTGCATATATATTTAGAATTGTTATGTTTTCTTGTTGAATTGATCCCTTTACCATTATATAATGATCCTCTTTGTCTTTCTTTACCTTTTTTGGCTTAAAGTCAATTATATCTTATATGAGAATGGCTACACCTGCCCTCTTTTGATTTACCTTTGCATGGAATATTTTTTTCCATCCTTTCACATTGAGTCTGTGTGTATCCTTGTGGTTTAGATGCGTTTCCTGGAGCCAGCAGATATATGGGTTGTGTTTTCTCATCCATTCAGCCAGCCTGTCTTTTGAGAGGAGGATTCAGTCCATTAACTTTAGTTGATAGCATTGATATGTGGGATGTTGATTTGTTCATTCTGTTAAGTAGTCCCTTATTGCTTTATTTTACCTTGTGCTCTATTGTTTTATAAGAGTTGTGAGTTTTGAAGGTTTTTAGGTGATTTTACACTGGTAGGTATGTGTTTTCTGATTTTCGTATAATGCTGTTCTGAGTATTTCATGCAGGGCAGGCCTGGTCATGGCAAATTCCCTCAGTGTTTATTTCTCTGGAAGAGACTTAATTTCTCCATTGGTTGTGAAACTTAGTTTTGTAGGATACAAAATTCTAGGCTGGCAGTTGTTTTGTTTTAGTTGATTGAAGATGAGGCCCCAATCCCTTCTGGTTTGTAAGGTTTCTGCTGAAAAGTGTGCAGTTAGCCAGATAGGTTTTCCTTTGTAGGTTATTTTATGCTTTCAGCTTGCTGCTTGCAGAATTTTCTCCTGCATTTTGACTTTAGCTGGGCCTATTACTATGTGTCTTAGGGATGACCTATATGCTATGACTCTTCCCAGTGTTCGATGTCCATCTTATATCTGTATGTCTGAATTTCTGGTGATACCAGGGAAGTTTTTCTCAATAATTTCATCAAATAAGTTTTCCATGCTTTGACCTCTTTCTTCTTCTCCCTCAGTGATACCAATAATTTGAATAGTCCTATATCTCCCTCAGGGATTGCTCAGACTTTTTTATACTCTTCTCTGCCTCTTTGAATGACTGGGTTGTCTCGAGAGCCTTGTCTTCAAGCTTGAGATTCTTTCTTCTCCTTGGTTTAGCCTATTGTTAAAGCTTTCTGCTGTGTTTTGAAATTCCCTAAATGACCTTTTCATTTTTTTAAGTTCTATTATATCCTTTCTCATAATGTCTAGCTGTCTCGTGACTTTTTCATTTTTTTGTTTTGATTTTCTGAAATTTTTTTGGCTTCTTTTTGCTGGTTTTCAACTTTCTCTTCAATTCCATTCATCTTATTTGCCATCCATAGTCTGAATTCCATTTCTGTAATTTCAGCAATTTCCTTGTGGGTGGGGTTCACTAATGTAGCTCCATTGTGTTCCCTTGGGGGTGTTTAACTATTTGGTTTTTTCATATTGCCAGATTCTTTTCTGGTTTCTATTCATCTGGTTCTTCTCTCAACTCTGGGTTAATAGGATTGCAGGCCACCTCTTCACCTTTTCTGGGGATTCTCTCAAACCAAGTCCAAGGGTGATGACTACTCAGGGCTGTGGGGTCCTGAGTTAAGTGTTGTACCTTGGGAGGTTCTGTCATCCCAGTAGTATTGGTAGGGACTCCCTGGTGGGGTCTTGGGGTCAAGGCACAACTCTGGAATCTCAGGGTTGGAATCACAGGCCCAGTGGGGGCACTGAAGCTACAGGGGCAGAGCCTGGGACTTGGGCACAGTGAGAGCTTCTGAGCTGGCTCTGGGGATTTTGGAGGCAGAGCTGCCTATATGTGGGGCTGTTCCACCAGTGTGGGGACTGCTGAAGTACAGTTGTACAAGCAGGGTATTGGGGTATTGTCTCAGCAGCCCAGTGTCCACATAGGCAGGCCGGAGCTGCTGGTCAGCCAAAGTTCTCCCCCCAACACCTAGGACACACTGAGGCAGTCACTCCAGGCTTCCCAAGTGTTGCACATTGTGTCTGGGGCTCCTCCTCTCTTCAGCTGCCACACCGGGGAGGAGGTATGCTTGGCTCCCAGTCACAGTGCATGACACATAGGAACATCTGTTCCCTCCCTGGCCTGGCAGGGGTGATGTAAAGGCTACTGCTGGAAGGATTGGTCCTGAGTGGACCTGGCTCCATGCCCCAGAATGATCAGGATGGCATCGGTTACAGAAACCCAGGATCAGCAGGCACTGGATCTCTCCTGAACCTGCTCTCCAGTGGAATGTCTCTGCACAGACTTTGGGCAGCTTCCCAATCAGCCCAGAAGTCTGCAGTGGAAGGAGGAGAACCCCTCACAGATCAAGCTGCCTGTAACTTTTGTTTCTCTCATAAAAAGCAGTGGCCCCTAGGGTTGCTTCTATCCTGCCATCTTCCCTTTTTCCCAGCAGTGTGAATTGTATTGGGAGCCCCACCTTAACCTCTGAGATAATAGGTGATGCTTGTGAGTAACAATCAGACACATCCTGTTTGATTGAGTTGGTAGGTGCTGTAATGAGCTATAGAATTTTTCTCCCTGTCAGTGGTTGATGCTGGCAGGAAAGAGCCAAATGCAGAGATGCTCTAGTCCCTCAGAGCACTTGAATGCCCTAGGCTTTAGGAGGGGCCCTGTAGATCCCAAGGGGTTGTTTGTTCTCCACCACGGCAGAGGTGGGTGGAGGAGCGAAGCTGGGCATGGCAAGGTTGGGTGAGCCTTGAAGGCTTTGCAAAACCTCAGCATGGTTCTAAGATCATTTTCCTGGCTGCTAGGGGAAATTTTCCCCAAATGGCTGCCGGGAGTAAGCTCTGTCCCTCTTACGTTACCCCTGCCCACTGGCGTCTGGTTGTAAATGGGCACCTGAATGCACCGCACTGAGTTGCTATGGTGCCATGGGCTGCAATCTTCCCCACTCGGGGACCTTCCCTAGTCCTACAACATGGCTTCGATCCTCTACAAGTCTTCAAGGCTGTTTTTCCAGCCTCTAGGGAAATATACTGGGAGGAGGATCAAGGCAGGATCTCCACACCAGGAAGGCTCCTCCTGAGGAAGGGGCTGCAATTCCCCCACTGGCTATCAGAAGTGAGTGTTAACAAACCCACAAGGGGGGGTTCAATGTTACTCACCACACAGAAAGCCAATTATTGAGACAGCGAGGATAGTCAAGGAAGAGAAAATTTATTACAGTGGTGCATCTACTGGGAGGGGAAGGTATGAACTGCCTCAAATCCTCCTCTCTGATCAACAGGGTCAGGGGTTTTTCTGGAGGTGAAATGAATAATGGAAATGAATAATGTAGGAGGGGAGTGGGCATCATTACATGTTTCGGGTTGAGTGCAGAGCACTCAAGCACAGTGAGAAATTATGTTAGTACATATATCCCATGATGAAAAAATGGAGGATAAGTCCCTCCCAGCATGGGGATTTTAGTATTATAATGAGCTAGGGGTTAATATTGATCAGTTTTTCAGCCTTGTGTGCAGGCTCAGCGGGTTCCTGGGCACAATCTGTGATGGTGTATCACTTATCTTGTCGTCTCTGGACAAACAGGTGGTGTAAGTCTTTGTAGTTATCTTGTGACTGTTAGGAGGCTCCACCATTTCTGGGAAATAAATTCAAAAGGAAATGTATCAGTGCAACAGAAAGTTACAAAGTTCTGGTCAGCAAATCTTACTGGCCTGGAACTTGAAACGTAAGAGAACTACAAAGAAAAAAAACTATAAAAATGTTTTCTTGCTCATAGAGCCGGTTACATGAGCTCCACCCCTCTTGTGTTCCCCTGCCTTTTGGTGCCCAGTTGCAAATGGGGTGCCTGAACGTGCTGTACTTGGTTGCTATGGCACCGCAGGCTGGGATCTCCCCTGCGGGAGGACACACCCTAGTCTGACAATGCAGCTTTCCTGCAGTGGGATGAGAGCTCCCCCAGACTGCTGCATCTCGGACCCCCACAGTATGCTCCCATCAGTCCTGCCCACATAGGTTCCCTCACCTCCTGAGCCCTGCTCCCAAGTCTCCCCCTGTGTTCCCTAGCAACCCACTCGAATCCTGGGGCATGGGATGCAGCCTGTGTGTCTGATCTGCTGGCATTCATCTCCAGGAAATGCTGGTGGGCAAGAAGCTCCCAGATCGGGCACTCTGGGTCCACTGCAGGTCCTCAAGGGGAAAGGCATGGGCCCCACTCTCTGTGGAAATCTCAGACTGAGGATATACCAGCTGGGAAAAGGCAGCTGCTAGCCAAATTCTTGGCTCAAACTGCTCTTCCGGTTGCAGTGGGCAGGGGAGTGGTGGAGGAGGATAGGAGTCTGAATGGAAGAAAACTGGCTCTCTGACCTCTTGGGTTACTCTCCTTGGAGAGGAAGCCACAAGGAATGTCCAGGCTCTGGGATCATGCAAGTTCTCCCCACAGTTCCATGGTTGCCACAGTGCTTGGACTCATGGGGGTGGAAAAGCTTCCAGGTAACTTGGTAGCCCGCTGATCACTGAAAGAGTGTGGGAGGCAGAAAGGGATCCCCCTTTACCCCTTCACTGGACTCCAAGCCTCTCTGGGTTTGATCTTCACTGATATCTTCTTTTCCTTTTTCCTCTTCCTTCTCTGCTTTGCAATCATCCTGTGTGAGGTCCGCGGCAGGCTCCAGTACTTATTCTTCTGACGTGCACCCGAGCTGTGTCCTTTCTCCCCTCTCCTTTATCTGAAACCCTTCCTTCCCACTGGGATGATCTGGTAAGTGACGTCTCTAGTCACCCATTTTGCCTTTCTCCCTCCATAAATGGTCTTTATTAAAAAAAATTATCTGCATTGTTTCTTTACATGGATATGCTACTGTAACATTTTTAACATCTCTAGAACAGATTTTTTCAGGCATTTAATAGTCAATACAGATGTATTACTCAAGCTGTATCCTTGAAGTGTTAATAATCTCATAAGAGAGGAAACCATCATCAAAACAAGTTGCGGTATCTGTGGTGGCTTATTGGGTAAGAATCTATAGTTTCTACAAGGCTATGTTTTCATCTCTCTTTTTCTCATACTTCTCAGAATAAGCAGGCAACATTCTGCACAAAACAAACAAAAAAAGCATTTTAAAGTTGCCTGTAAAGAAATCTGTTTATATAAAGTTAAGAAAAAAAGTTAAATGTTATAAAGTTCCATTTGTTATGTTGTTCAATATTGATTTTGTCATTCAAATTATTTGGAGTCAGTGTATATGTGAACTATGACTCATTAAAGTGACAAGAGTTATTTAAATTTTGATTTGAAATTGGGTAAAACAATTTTTGTCCATACATATGTGTGCATGAGTATGTATAGATGTAATACAAATATATATTTTTAACCTTGCAGTCATGTCCCTCATCTAGTTAAATAAATAAAACACAGACATTAATGATTTTACATTTTAATCTCCACTATGACCACATTTATTAACTTTTCTTTTTGTTCCATTTATAAAATGTGTCAAGTGGTTATTTCTTATTTCTAATTAATTTAAAACCTAAGATAATTGGAATATTTCTAAGTAATTCCCCTTTAATTACTCCCAAACAAGCAAAATATTGCCATGGAAAGAGTCAGGCCATCACAAATTGTACTGCTTGACTTTAACCTCCAGTTCTTTACAATGAGAACTATGGATAAAGACCTATTTTTAAATTTAAAAAATTCTACACTGAAGAGAAAATATTGGCCTCATAGCTCCCTACAACTGCTCTGTTCAATATCCCATGGCAAATTTTGTCCTTGCAACAAAAAGAAAGATGGGTTATTTGTGTCTCATTAATTTTTATGTGAAATTATTCTTTGTTCTCTTGGCTGCTCCCTGTCTAAATTGGAAGGGAAATAACTAAAGATTTTTTTATTAGTTTAATTATGTAGATTTGCACATGCACTATTTGTGATTAAAAAGTGGATATTGTGGATATCCATAAGAAATATTTAGTAAGTATCATTTCCTATTTCTTGTATTCATATTAAAGCAATGACAATGTCATTAGACAATTGAAGGAAAAGAAACAAAGCAAGGAAATGATAAGGGGTGAAGAGATCATTATTGTTCTCCGTAGACCCAACATTAACTCCTATACGAAAATGTAAATAACAAACTTCAGAAATAAACATAGGCTTTTTAAAAAATACAAGATTATGCTATATTAACCAAATCCTTCTGAAACCTCTAAACATATTCAAGGACAGCTAGTGCTAAAACAAAGATAACTTTTATTTCACTTTTTAAATATATTTTACCCCTTACTATTTCCTTCAAGAACAGAGCAGAATTTTTTTACACATCATAAAGGTTATTAAATATGGTGATGATTTGTATAAAATTAATGATTATAAGTATTACTCTATTAAATAGTTACCAGTATCTTAGATTCAGTAAGAAAAGTAATATGTACAACTATATTTAATATATATCCATATAAATTAGAAATAAGTTTTATAAAAAGTAAGAATAATATACTTCCTAGGCTTTTTCTCTAAGCCTTATTAGGGGCTGCTTTCTTAGGTAAACTATAAAAGAATCAAACACATCTCTCTTAATGTCTTGCTATTGTGATTGTCGAGAGAATGAAGACTATCTAGGGAGAGAGGTAGAACACTGGGGAAGATGTTAATCATGAAGTAGAATTACCAAAGAAAACATATGTACAAAGAATAACATTAAAAAGTAGGACTCAATAAGTGTATATATTAGAGACTGAGATAAAGCTAGAGTCAGACATAGACATAGATAAAGAAATAGAGATGAATATGTAGGTACATTATCAATATGTACATGTTAATAGTATTTATTGAATTAATTAATTAAGCACATGGGGCTTTTCTTTTTTTCAAACTGTACATTCTCTATATTTTTCTGAACCCCCTGATATTCTCATGTTCTTATAGATGAAAGTATTCTTAGTATAAAATTGGTGATTTCTAATAGTCGTTAGTTACTTCATGAATTTAAAAACTTAAATAATACAGTGGCAAGAAGCATGGTTGTTAGAGTTAGAAAGATGAATCTCTCTGCCTTACTTGTTTTGTGAACTCTCTGTCCCTCATTTTACTATCTGTATAACAAGAAGAAAGTTTGATAATTTACTAAGTTGTGAAACAATAATCAAGAAGGGAGTTCTATGTATATGGTTATTTTCACAAATATTATTTTTATGATTATAAAGATTGAAATTTTTTTTAGTAATCAAGTATAATACTGTAAAATTTCCCAATCTTTTATTAATATCAATTCATCAGTTTTCCATAAGTAAGACAAAACCAAAAAAAAAAAAAATAGGGAAATTGCTGTAGCCCACATGAGGAGAGTAGGTTGAAAGAGAATTGAGGCAGATATTCATTTTTTTCTCTGACCTATTTTTTTAACTCCCAAAAATAGCACTTAGGGAACACATAGCAGATAAAAGATGTAAAACAATAACGTAAAGCCAACTTTACAGTTGTTAATAAAAGTTACCCAAAAAGAAATACACACACACAAAAAAAAAACCACTGAAACACTAAATTAACTAAACCAATACCCATTATATTAGTTATTTAAGGTATCTAACTATATGCCAGGAATTCAAACTAACAGGATTTCAGAAAGGGATATGCTTTGTAAATCAAAGAAATACCTGTCAAAGGAAAGAATACAAAAAGATGTATTGGCATATAGGTGAAATTATAGTTATAGAAGTCAAACAATTTAAACCCAACTGGTGTTATGAAAACGGAACAGAAAAAAATATATAAGGGAAAAAACTAATTTAAAGATTTAATAGGAGAAAAAAGTCAAAGGAAGATATAAATATGTGAAACAAAAAGCCATGTTGGTATGGGGAAAAATCAGAAAAAGTCCACCACCTCATCTGTGACATAATCTCTCTAAACTAGTAAAATTTAAAAATAAAGAAAGACTTCATCACACAGATTAATAGGGTGCACATCACAGTCAATGGGGAAAAATAAGAAAGAACTTGACCTCAGGTTTCTCCTTGGCAACACCAGATTTCATGAAATAATAAGGCATTCGTTCTTACCAGAGGCAGTTCCCCCCTGGGACATTTGGCAATATCTAAGGACATTTTTGGTCACAACGGGGTTTAGGTGCTACTGGCATCTAGCGAGTAGAGTCCAGAGACGCTACTAAACATCTTATAATGCACAGGGAATCCCCCCATAGTAAAGAATGATCTATACTAAAATATCAATGGTGTTGAAATTGAGAAATCCTGCAATGGAGTAATGAAGGATGAAGTGGTGAAGAAAACAGGATAAGGCCCAAATATTCTTTGCCCATTAAGATTAACATTTAAGTCTAAAGGCAACAGAAAGATATTCTCCAATATTCCAAATTCAGGAGTATGGTGTTAGTGAGATCTTCTTGAAAAATATCCGGAAGATAAAACAGAAAAATAAAATATGAATCAAAATGAAAAACTTATAATTAAAAATTTACATGTAAAAACACTGACGTTAACATTAATTCCAACTAAGCATAGAGTTAAATACAAATGTCTAAACAAATAGTTTAGAACTCTAAGCCATTCTCTGACCACAATATAATAAAACCGATTCTTTTCATTCTATTTTCTTGTCGGTCAATTTGTATGGACCATAGACTGATATATATGGAATTTTTATTATTATTATTTTCTTGATATTCTGCAATTTGTTTTTTAATTTTCTCTTTGATTACAGAATTGTTTGGAGGGAGCTTGAAGTGGATGCGTGATTTTGAAACTTTTTTTTTTTAATGAACAGAGCACAGGTGAGCTCTGGAACAATTTCAAGCAGCCCAATGTACTTGTAGTCCATGAAGAGTGGAGTCAGGAAAATGAAATAATGGCTAGAGTTCCTTTAAATTTGATGAAACTATAATCCAAAGATGCAAAAAGCTCAATTGACCCCCAAAACCAAGAAATATGAAGACAACTAGTGCAATGCAATAAAATTGTTTAAAAATAGGGATAAAGATAAAATATTCAAGATGACAGAGAAAAAAGATATCTTAACACAGAGGAAAAAAGGAAAGAATGAAATCAGACTTTTCATCAAAAGTCATAGATAATAAAGCAACATTTTTAAAATGTAAAAAAAAAAAAACTGCCTGACTATCATTCTATACCCAGCAAAAATATCTTCCCAGAGGTGAAATAAAACTTATTCAGACACACAAAAGCTGAGTGAATTAATCACCAGCAGACCTGCAATACAAGACATATTCTAACCCCTAAATTAGAAGCACTGTGAAACTAATCAGAGCACTGTGGCATGTTTTGGTGGCAGAGGTGTTCACAGAGCTTATCTTTGACCATGGGGAAATTGTAGGAGTGTTATCAGATGTGACAATACCCACTTTGGTGAAGGTAGTCATTGTGCTTTCCTTCCTTCCAGCCGTGCTTGATGACAATGTACAAAATCATGTCTTCAGTGCACAGTTTGTCCATCAGTTTGATGGGCAGCCTTGTGATTTTCATGTATCTTATGGAGCCTTGTTCGATCTCTTTTAGGGACTCTCAGCTTATACATCAAAGGTCGTCCTTGCACCTTATGCTGAGAGAACAGTGGTTTGGGTTCACCTTGGACCCCTACTTAAGCCATTGGAGCGAAAACAACCAAATGTACCATATGTGTCTTCATCCTCATTCACATCTCTGTGTCTGCATCAAAGTTGCACAAGGGTCAAATGGAGCAGCTGATGGTAAAGAAAATATTGAAGGAGTTGGAGCCACCAAAGAAAGAAACAAAAATGACATGACAGGTGTCACTGGACCCACCTGATGCACCACTGCCAATGTTCAGGCCTAGAAGGGAGGAAAGGATAGGGCAGTGTGGCTCATCCCAGCTATAGCCTTGTCTCTTAACTTTTCCATACCTGTTAGAACATTGCCATAGACAAGCAGTGTTAGATTCTGCAAAGGGCCCAGGCTTATAGAGGTAACAGAGCCCAGAGAATAAGAAGACTAATTTTTGTTCTAAGTAATATATTTAAAATTATGGGACAGTCATCATTTTAGCTAATCCTCACAACTTGAAATTTAAAGTGGTTTAGCTACGCAAAAGGTAAAAAGACTAAGACAAAAGAATCCAGGAAATGAGACTCCCAGTCAGAGGGTATTTTCCATGCACACATGGCCCAAAAACTTTTCACCAAGGAAGTAATGGTGACTTAGCTGAGTAACTAGCCTGGGGTTACACAGCAAGTCAAAGACACAGTGCAGGAGGCAATTAGACATGATTGCAAACACAAGAGAGGCTTGTACGGGAACTGCCCAAAATGAGATGGGGGAACAATCTAGGAGGGAATCGCTGCTGTAGCTCTGCTTCTAACAGCAAAGCTCATTAGCTGGAAAATGGTAATACAGATGAGAAGTTACGTCTTTTAAAAATGTACTCAAATACCTTTACCTATACCTAGGGCTCACCGTGTTGTACAACTTCAGAGGGCATAATTTACATTTTAAGAAATATGCTCCAGGAGGTGCCATTGACATTGAACACAAGGGGAACTGGTTGCATGAAGTTATAAAACATCACAATCTCCACCATATACCTAATGTCAGGGCAGCCAAAAGCATAAATGGGCTGGCACCTTGGGGATGGAGAAGGCACAGGCATCCAGAGTTCAGAATCAGGAAAATAAATCTGTCTTGGGAGCCAGGTTGAGTCTAAGGGGCTCACATCCCTGGAGGAAGCCTCCATGGAGAATTTAAAATTGAAAAATTAAGCCAGGAGCAGTGGTGTACACTTGTAGTCCCAACTACTTGGGAGGATGGGGCAGGAGGATCACTTTGGCCCAGGAGTTCAAGACCAGCCAGGGCAACATAGTGAAACGCCCCATGTCTTGAAAAAAATTGAGAAATTGACCAAAATATGAGGGTTTGGATCAGAGCCCAAGATTAAGGGTTCTTTGAACCTCTTATCTAGAATTCCTAATACCTTTGAAAACTATAGCCCAAATTATGCTGTTAATTTCCCAGGGTAACAAGAACATGTTTGAGTTTCATTGGGAAGGATAAGTGGCAGTTGGGGGTCTCAAAGTAACTGCCTCCACATCCCTTTTCCCGGTCTCATGATCTGAGGCCCTGGGAAGGGGTGGATTATCATGCAATTTTAGGGAGCATAGCGATGCTTTGGAGTGGGCAAGAGTTTGGGCTGACCACAAGTGGATAAGGTATCCCTACTCTACCTATATACTCGGGGACAGGTAATTTACATTTATGGCAAGACAATTTATCAAGCTATTAATTGCTATCTTTCACTCTTTGACAAAGTCTACATCCAGAAGGATGAAACAGTAATTCTGCCCTCTTCTCCTCTACAAAATTCTGTGCTTCTGGTCTCAGGGGTTATTAATGGTGTATATTTCTTAGCCTAAACTGAATTTGCTAGGCACTGGTTATAGAACCCTAACCAGATTTTCGTATGGGATGGCTGTTTATCTCAGTGTGCACGAAAGGGAGATGATGGCTGGGGGATTGAAATTCTTTCCCACAATGAACACCAGGAATTTGGAAAAACCTCCACTCGAAGGCTGGAGTCAACTACTCCAGTATTACCTTAGAGCATGAAATACAGATAAATTACTTCTTCTGATGAATAACAAAACTCTTAGTCATGTTACACTTTTTTCCTACTTGAAAACATTAGTATGTTCTTGAAAAGCCTGTTTGTAGAAAGCAGAGGTGGAACCATGAAAACATTGAGTATTTAGAACCTCACTTTCCTGTCAGAAGAATCTCTAGGCAGTGATTTAATATTAATAGGTGAGGATCTAGGTCCCTATATTGATATCCTGTAATAACTTTATTTTCTTCTTAAATTTCTGTATATTTTTAGTGTTTGCCATATATTACATATTGTACTAGACTCTGATGGTTGTAACAGTGAATAAAAAATACTGTGTGCCTAAAAATTCTAAGAAGGCACATCTAGAGTAATGACAAAATGAAAAAACCTGTCAGGGCAAATTATATGCAAAAACAAGAGAAGAATAACTAGAATTATTGATAAAAGCATATACATTCCATACATATTCTATAGCTTTATAAGCACATATTTCTAATAATATATTATTTTCAATATATATTTTAATAATATATTCAATATATATTTTCAATAATATTTATGGCTATTATTATACAATATAATTGTGTATATTACACACAATATTATTACACAAAAATGTGGCTGTGATACACAAACATCTAAAAACAAAATATTTTTCTTTGGCATCACATTTTAGTCAAAAATACAAACCACAAATAAATATTATCTTTTGGCCATACCATGAACAAAAGATAATGCATAGTTAATAGATCCTTTGTGGCTTGACTTATCTGTATTTGGGAATATCATCCTTAATTCCCTTGTGTTTATGAGAAAAAAATCAGACTAATAATAGAATGAAAAGTCAATTGCTATTTTTTGGAGAATCACAAAATTATTAACTTGTAGCATGAATATTTCTGTCTCCATAATGGATTGGAGTTCTAATTTCATTACTTAAATGGAACTTTCTTTTTCCAACTGGTAGGGAAGATGTATTACAGGAAAACAGTGAAGCTAGTTTCTGCTCTTTCTGCTGCCATTTGATGGTAATGAGGATGAATATAAAATTATAAATATGATATAAATATTAGATGGGAAATAGTGATGTTACCATTATTCAAATTATCTTTCATTATTTTCAGCTCACTAATTTTTTATAATCCATGCTTGAAATAGCATTATGCAATCTACAATATACACTAATTGAAACCATGTCAGCAGTTAGCATTCTATGAACTAGTTTAACTTTCAGGGGCTTTAATTTTAGCTACCATAGCCCTTTTGTATCAATGAGTTTTTACTTGTGTATGCAGTGTGGCTGATGGATTCTATTATTCTTATTTTGGAAAGTCAGAGGGCAGACAAAGGAGGAAGATAGTGTTTGCTTGATATTTATTTGTTTTCTGTTACCAATATTTGACACCATTACTCTAGTCTGCAGTTGAGTTGAAGTGAAGGATAAGAAGTTTTTTAACACAATTTTTAAATTATTTTCTTTTACTTGCTGATAACTGACTGACTATTTCAACTTCAGTGGCCCTAAATTTACTAGAAATACCAACATAGGGTTAGACCAGACTTGCCTTTCATAAATCTTTGCTTTTCTTGCTTTCTCTTCTGTCATTGCTCTAAGAATTAAACACAGATCAACTAAATACTATCCAATGTTACATCTAGCCACCTGCTTTATAAATTACATAAATCAAATGCAGAAGTACTTCTAAGGTCACTTAAAGCATATATGTTTCCTGAAATAAACATCTTTGGCCAGTCTCTTTTTATTTGTACCCCAAAATTATTCATACATATAAAATGTAAATCACAATATTACAAAAGTTTCCTCTGGCAAAAAGAACCATTTTGTGTCACACTACAATGTAAAAAGAACAAAGGCTCTATCTGAAATATAGTACATGTTATAGTTCAATCATCATGGAATATGGGAGAATCCAACCCATTACATAATCAAAATGTCATCTTTTTCTCAAATGATCAACAAATCTTGCCTCTGGTTATGACATATTTAAGAATCTCTAAACTAATAATAAACATGACTCCACATCTGATCAGTCTTGCCTGTAAGACCCAATTTCTGATTATTAGGTCCCCTTATTTTTAGAAATATTATTCCCCTACCCCTAGCCTTGTAGATATTAGCTTTGTAGATATTATCTAGATTATTGGTTTTTTCCAACTATATTTGAGTTTATTTATTACACCTATTATTTCTTCTGTTTCCCAAATCATGTATTCTTTTTATTCTTTTTATTTTACATGCCCATTATTTCTTTAAAAATGTTATTTTTCTTTTAAAACAAAACCCTTGAGGTACATGCTTGGTTATTAACATTTTTCCTCTCTTTCAAAGTAGAAAAAAAAATACTCTAGGTATGAACTTAACTCCAAATAAATGTACCTCCTGTCGAAAACTGTGAAGGTCTGAGATTTTAAGGTACTTGCACGCTAACATGGTCGCCTGCCACAGTTTCATGTTTGCTGACAAGAGACTCCTAAGTCAGAGACAAACGACCGTCTTAACCAGGGCACAACAAGCAACATGAGCATCAGCACATTTGTATTCCAGCCCACAAGCCCCAAAGGGGCAACACAGATGAGCCCAGGTGAATGCTTGCTTACAGAGTCAGTGGGTTACGTTACAGCAGAAACACGGATGCTCAAGCCATCAAGATGTTTTCCGTCATGAGGAAGGCTCCAGGGGTTAATCTGAAAGACATCCCCTTACCTATTCTTTCAAAGATCCCCAGGCACCAACATTGTTGTTATCCCTTCACCATGACAAAATCCAGTTATCCTATCCCATATGTATAAATTCAACTTTTTTCCTAATCATCTCTTGCTCAAATCCAGCTCTTTCATTAGATGACAGGTTCAAGAAAGATAATCATGTTTAGACAACATAAACCCCTTATGTCTCTCACTTTGGCCCATATGTTCCACCGTAGGGAGAACTGACAAGCAATATATTTGACCAAATGATCACTACCCATATGATCTGTGACTATGCCAGTTTATAAGAGAATCTTGGGGGCTGAACCAGAAGCAAGTTTAAATTCTCTAGATCCTCTTGCAGCCAGACTTCCACCCAGAAGAACTAGGCTGCCTGGGATTGCTGTTAGGGTAATGAAAGAAACACACCATGCCCAGGAACAATTAGGGTGGATTCCCAGAGTTTCAAAATAGATTTATATAATCCCTACACCTTTTTTTTCTGAGTATTGCCCAGGAAGTGGCTGAAAGGTGATAATTTCTTTTGAGAATAGTCACATTGAGTGACCATTACTTTATTAAATAGGAGGTAGAGTTAGAAAACTTTGTGAGCCAGTTTTTAAGGAGGCTATTCCAACATTTAAAAATATCAGATAATAAGAAGTATTGAAAGTCCATCAAATACTTTGGTTATCTATTGTCAGATGATACGGAAATCTGAAAACATGACACAGATTAGTTTCAAGAGATGACTAGAATCATAAGCATCAGTCTTGAATGGCAACACAGTAAGCTAAAAAAGTCAAAATGGTGGTGAAGCACCACTGATAACCAAGACAGGGTGAAAAATCCATGTAGTCAAGTTGTCATGAGTGGACGGGGACAATGTCCTGCGCCATATGTCCTCACTTACAAACAGGTCAGATTTCAGGAGGTGTTACAGGAGTTCAGTGGTACCTCTGCATTAGAAATATGCCATCTCTTATGTGCCCATTCTACCACAGTTGCAGATGTGTTGCCACGTTTAGTACGATGCTGGATCCAGGTAGCAACAGTGCTAATCTGCATGGTGTGGGCTCAATCAGCAGCTTGATTTCAGTTGATCACATTAGGAAACAGGCCCTTACCATGGCCATTTACATGGGAAATACAATCTTTCTTTGTTTCCCCAGTTTATGGCCCCAAAATGGGTGTCTTTTATCAGCTAGTCTATAGTTTTCCAAGTGGCAGACCAAACAGTTGGAGTCAGTAAAAACATAGCAGGGTTTATCAAGGGGAGCATTGGCCAAAGCTATGAGAATGATGTTCAGTACTGCACACAAAATGGAGTAACCATGATCATTTTGGTTCTGTATAGTTGGTGTTAATGTTGAATAACTGCACAAGCCCGAGGATACTGTTACCTTCCAGCTTAGGTAAATCATCAATGAATCATGCCCAGGCATTTAGAGGAAACTCTGTGAATTTACCGCCTGAAATTTGCTTCAGACAGCAAAGTGGAGAATAAAGTTTCCCCTGAAGGGATAGCTGCCACATTTTCAGGTAAAATTGAGATGTGGCTAGGGCCAGCCATTTGACAAGCGAGGCTTATTAGACTCTTCCCACCTTGTTAGTCGTTACCTCTGAGTTGAGCACTCAACAATGTATTATCAGACCAGAGAGTTATAAAGAGCTCTTCCTAGGTCAGGCATTCCGTTTTGACCAGAGCCTAGGAGCAAGGTAGTAGCTAACCTTTGTCATGGAATCAACAAGTCCCAAACCCCAAGAGGAATCTCCAAGTGGAAGCTGTTTTCCTTTGCCAGAGGATTTAACTAGCAAAATTGTCAGTCACAGAGACTCGAGGTTCAAAGGAGTCACTAAATCTGTAAGGCCCCAAGGGTACTACTAGCACTTCTGTATGCACAGCTCTTCCCAACTGGGAGAAGCCATTCTGCCGCTTATGGGACAGGGAAGTATAAGCATATAACGTTTCATTTCCTACTGATGCAGCGGGTCCCCCAATAAAGGGAGGAAAATCCCCTGAACTTGCCAAGTGGATTCTCGGCTTCAGGCTTGAAAGAATTCAAGAGCGAGCCAACTAGTGACAGAAAGTTTATTGAGAGAGAGACGACAACAGATCCTACTCCAAAGACAGGCTAGAGGTCCTTTCCCGAGCAGGAGGGGGAACTCCTTATGGGGCAATGGTAATGTTTTTAAATGTTTAAAAACCCTGTTAGGAAACAGCTGTACATGACCAACATTGTCTTGTGGTAAAGCCATAAAGGTTAATCATAAACTGTTGTCACAGAAAGGGAAGCCCAAACAGTTTGTAAGGCATCTGGTTTAGTAATTCATCCATCCTGGGGTGGTCTCAGGCCAGTGACTTACTGGCAACTTAGGTTAGGGTCTTGTATTGGCCAAAATGGCTGCGCTTAGGCTCTCTTGATCTTCTTTTTCTGCCTTATCCCTACATTACTACTATACATTCAGATGTAGAAATAATGGTATGCTGAATCAGCCCAAAGAGTTGCACCCACAAGGTTACACTAGCTTCCCTCCCCCACTATAAACCCTGCCCAAATCCTGTCAGTGGAATATAGGCACTCCTTCCCCCGTTGAATCGGATAGGACAGTGACTTGATTATTAATGTGATGGATAACAGAGTAATAAAAGTTTGAGTAACTTCATGTCCCTGAAATGCCTCAATAAACTTGAATAGGCGTACTGCCCCAGTATACTTCATTCCCCTTGCATATGGACTTCATTCCCCTTGGGCATCAGATCCACCCTTAGTCATCTTTCTCCTAGCAGCTGAGTTCAGAATAGAGGAATGAATTGGACGTGGGAAATGGAAACAACATTTTTCTGACTGTAAAAGTGAGAGAGATAAGGTAGCCAACTGATAGGATATGATTGCAAAAGAGTGTTTATTTAGTTTAAGATGAAAAAGATATTAGCATGTTTAGAAGATACTACGAAGAAATTTAATAATACAGTCTTTATTCCACTATCGTGTAATGGTACACTGGGGATTCTGGCATAGAGTGGGTTTTAGATTCAAAGTAACAAACAATAAATAACAAACAAATAATCAAATTAGCTCATATGTATTACCTGATTATAGTACATCAAACATATATAGTCTCTATTTGAAATTCTACTTCTTTTTAAGCAGGAAACCACACATGATTTTGACTGACAGATGCTTTAAAGCACTCAAATGTAAGCATGAAATTACATCTACATATTTCTTCACTGGAACAACTGCTTAAAAAATACCTGGCTGGCATTAAAACCCACTTAAATGACGTACAGATAGTTCACAAATGTCTCTAAACCAATCTGTCCCCTGACCTACCCGCTACCCCCAACCCTGCAACAAGGGAGGGAGGAAGGGAGGGTGGAAGGGAGGGAGGGAGAGAGGAAGGGTGTGAATGGGGGATTAAGTTTACAAAAATTTGATTTAAAACATTCTCATCTACAATAATTTCATGTATGCATATCAACCCCTAAATGTAAGCAACCTGAGTAAAGATTAAAACACAAGGAGAAAGGGCAAAAGATGGATTAATTAATTAATTGATTGATCTATTTATTTATACTGCCTATTTTAGGGTAAAAATAAAGTATTAATGTAAAAGGTAGTAAAGTCCTCTTATTACTTCTTATGCTTTGGCAAATTTGGTGTGACAGAAGAGAACAAAGAAAGGATTATGTAAGTGGCATGGATTTTAGCTTTATGAATAAAAGTCTATTAGCTTTATGGAAATAGCTGTGTAGGTGTATTCAAGAGAACTGAACTACGTTCACATGAAAAGAAATGGTGAATGGAGTTTTTCTAAATGTGAAACTATGCAGAACCCTGCTTTGCAATACCAGGAAATCTGCAAGGGGAGTGCTGAGATCAATGTCATTATCCAGAAGGCATTACTGAAATAGATTTTAAATCCTTTGATGTAATTGCTTGCTGAGTTTGCCATTACAGCAGCTCTATCCTTCTGACTGATTGAGGGCCTTTAACAGCTCCAGTTTTACTGAGACTGCCAACGTACTCATGTTGGAATCTTAAAGTTAGACAGATGTTTGATGTTTAATTTAACTAATATGGCACACCGTGAGTCAACAAAACACATTTTGTGTAAGTGCCAAAAAAAAAAAAAAAAGGTGAGGGACAGAAATACATGCAGAGTTAATCTTACTGTTTCAGCAGACAAGCCTTTGCTCTTAGAATTATTAACATGAATTCTGATTTGAAAACCCCATGGCATCTTCCCTGCCCCTTGAGAAACACAGTCTTGATTCCACTGGAGCATTTAGAACCAGAACTCAATGAATAAATCAACAGTGTATAAAATCCTTAAGTGAAGCGTAAGGAGCAATGAGGTGAATTTTTTTTTTATTTAGACAGTCCTTATTTTCCATGATTCCTGGAATAATTCTTGCTCTTTGTAAGACCTCTATTTTTCCACAACAACCTATGACAAATAGAGAAAAACACATCTGATTAGCTTTTCTCTAGGTTTTCTCGCTTCTTGAAGAAAGACTGCTTTGACCAAAAACCACAAATTTCGTTCATGATATTTTCATTATGGGTGTGGCTAGTATAAAACAAACAAGCTAACTATATTTAACACCTCCATGTAGAAGATATTTCTCCTCAAAAAAAAAAAGGAATGGTGGCTGTACATTTTGTTTAAGACTGTGGCTAATCCTATCAGCTTCTTTAATTAATATCATTTCCCTAACATTGTTTTGAGAGAAAAAGAAAAAGCTGAAGATTATTTTTTAATGTGGTTTTAGCTAAAGCAAGACTATCTCAATGTCTTTTTGTCCTAAGTTTTATGGTTTTGCGGTAATAATACGGTTTTACAGTAATAATAGTGCAGAGCTATTAATAATGGTTGTAGGGCTGTTGGTGGGAGTAGCAGTCATAGAAGTAGAAGAAGAAGAGGAACTCAGAAATCATGACAATGGCCTTGACAAACATATGGTAGAGTCATATACTATAACTTGCCGGTAGAGAGACTACCATTACCCCTACTGTGTGAATAAGGAAACTGAGGCCTGGAAAATGTTGGTGACTTTTTAAACAACATTTGACTGTTAAGTAACTCAAATATACGTCATCAGGAGTGTCTCTGTAGCTGACCTTATTCAGTCTCCAGCTCCTACAGAGGAGTAACTGATACCTCCATGTGGCCAAAGACCTCTACCAAAAATCACACTGTTAGCATAAACTATCTGGCATGGCCCAAGCCTCCAAGCAAAAAAGGATACTTCTTTTTTTTCTTTTTTCTCTTGGCCGAAGAATGACCAGACATACTAAAAGCAAGGCAAGCATGAAACAAAGGACAAGTTTTGTTTACAGAGCAAGAGCAATATACAGATTTACAGAGTAAGAGCAAGATACGCTTGCCACAGAACAATGAACAGATCTTTTGTGGTAACAAAAGGGCCAAGAAAAGATATTTCCATCAGGCCAGATATTCCAAGGGCTTAGAGTTCATTTTCCAGGAGCTGGTCAGGGGCCAAAACTTTCTTTGCAATGTGCAGGTTTTAAACAACGCAGGCATGCTGATTAATTCCTACCCCAAATTACTCGCTCATTACACTTCTAATAATGTTTTCAAGATCTACTTTCCATTCTAATTATAAATGCCACGGGGCAGAAATTATAACAAATTCTCCAGCTTTGCTTGACAAAAGTGCATGGAAGTTTAAGGAACTAGAAATTAGTGATTGAAAAGATGGACCATGAAAATAATTTAAACTGGATAAGGGAAATAAAGATTAAGGTCATTTCTTAGATGAGTCTTTTTGTTATATTCTTTTGATATTTTGGGGATAATACATATTTTTGTTTAAAACTAGCAAGTCCTAACTCCATCATATTTCTCTAAATTCTGCTTGAATCTTGAATAGTTCCTTTTTATTATTTCTCTATTATCTATATCTTATTATACATGGCTTCAAATTTTTTTGACATTTTCAACATTCCACTTGAAAATCTTCTTAGCCAAATCTACCATTTTCCTAGGCATATTTTATTTTTTCAACATTACTGCAGTCAGCAGTTTTGCCAAACTTTAGTTTACTACATATAGGGACCTCACTCTCCTTTTATCCAGCCTCCGGTTACAAAATCTCACTGTCATCCAACCTTTGCTAACAGTCTCCTTAAGATACTTTCAACTTTTACTGTCTCCCTGGTTCCAAAACAATGCACATGTTATAGTTTTTGTTATGGCAGCACTTCAACTTCTGGTAGTAATTTCTGTTTGGCTTAGCTTTTGTTGCATAATAAGCTAGTTCAAGACAGTGTCCTAAAACAACAATTTATCATCACTCCTTGTTCTGTGGGTTACCTACAGTTGGTTGGGTGGTTCTAACTTGGAACTTACTATGAGGTTACAGTGAAGTGCCAACTGGGGCTGCAGTCATCTGAAGTCTGAGTGGCCTCAATGTTGAAGACTTCTCATTCCCATGGCTGCAAGTTAATGCTGGCTGTACTATGAAAGCTCATTTAGGACTATGTTATGGAATGCATATTTGTGCCCTGCCCCCCAAATTTATATATTGAAGACCTAACCACCAATGTGATAGTATTTGGAAATAGAGCCTTTGGGAGATAATTACAACGAGATGATTTCATAAAGGGGGGGGCTGGTCTGATGGGATTGGTGTCCTTAGAGGACACACCAGTGTTTTCTCTCTCTCTCTCTCTCTCTCTCTCTCTCTCAGTGTGAGGACACAGTGAGAAGGTGGCTTTTGTAAGCCAAGAAGAGATCCTTTACCAGAACCCAACCATGGAGCATGCTGGCACCTTGATCCCAAGACTTCTGGCCTCCAGAACTGTGAGAAAATAAATTTCTTTTGTTTAAGTCAATTCATCTAGGATGCTTTCTTATGGCATCTTGAGCAGCCTAATATAGGCTGTATCCTAGAGCTCTAGTCCTCAACCCCCGGCCACCACCTGGTACTATTCCATGGCCTATTAGGAAACCTACCCCATCACCACCTGAGCTCTACACCACTCCCCCACACCCATGGCACCCCACTGCTGCCCCCCATTCCATGGAAAAATTGTCTTCCATGAAACCACTCCCTGGTGCCAAAAAGGTTAGGGACCGCTGTCCTGGAGCACCTACATATGGACCATCCATGTGATTTGGACTTCTCACACCATGGTGCCTGGACTCCCAGAGAAAGCATCCCAAAAGCAAGTGTTCCAAAAGTCTCAGGATTCTTATGACTTAATGTCAGGAGTCCCATTACATATTCCTGAGAGGAAGTGGGAATTAGCCATCTCCTATTGATGCAAGAAACAGCATGTGTTTAGATGGAAGGAATTGTTAGCAGCCATCTTGAAAACTATCTAGTACACTTGGCATCTGTGGTGTGAGAATTCATTTATTTTTTTCCCTGGTCTTGAGTGATCCAATTCAGACAAATCTGGGTAATGCAATCAGATATAGGAGAGTAATACAGTATCCTTGTAAGATCAGGCAATGGAGAGTCCTGGTTAAGGGTGAAGAGTCAGATTTAGCAGACATTTCTTCTAGATAGTATGTCAAAGAACTTTTTTTTTAATCATGTGTTATATTCACTGTTTAGGTTAAATTTTAAGGTATTTAGGGCTGTAATATTATTAATGGGCTATATTTCCCATATTGATTTAAATACTGTCAGGAGAACCATAGGATGCCTCAATGCCCATTTATGCTATGATTTTACATGTATTTTTAGAACACTTATCTCTAAATACTAGTTTTAATAATAAGGGCTACAAAAAAGCCTCTACTTTTAAAAGAAAATGTTCCATTTTGTCATTTAATTGTTATTCTAAAATGTTAATTATATTTTCACTAATAACTTGCAAGAAAAAGATTGAGCAGCAGGTCCACAATGCATTCTTTCCCATCATTGGTGATGTTGTAGCGGGAGGATATGTTCACAAACTAATTTTTATTTGGTAAAGTCCTCCTCATCTATGAAATGCTCAGTTATCTAGTATTGTTTATGGTAAACAAACCTATAATCTATGGATAATGGTTGCCTGGGAAATGTTCTGTTTGCAAGGTAACTATCTGTATAAAATGGAAACATATCTTGATAGAAAAAGCTGTCTTCTGTGTAAATAGTGTAGCCATGTACATTACTTAGAGACATCACATGTTAATCTAAACCAGAGCATGTCTGTAAGGAGAGAAAGGGCCTAAAAATCTACTGACAGTCAAGGATCTCCCCCTTCTTTATCTGTGCCTCATGATTACTCAAATCCTTGAAATTGTTAGTAAAGTTAGTATTGGGTAATTTCTTTGATTTCTGTTAAGTCCAACTTGACCATCTGATCCTTTGCATTATTTCAATTATATTAACTACCATTTATTGACTGACAGGTAATTAATATATTCATTTAGTTCCGTCTGTTAAAGAATGGTGAGAATACTTAAAATCTGAAACAAAAAGACAAAGCTGAATTTAATGTTTAGCATATTGAAAAAGAGCAAAAACAATCAGTCACAATCTCCTTTGAGCAGACTACCAATCTCATACAGGGTTTTGGGAAACATGAAGTGCAGGAGTGGTTAAAATTCCTATGGTTCATGTGGGCTGACACCTTGTATGGGAGCAGGGTTGTTGGGTTGATATAGCCGTTGATTGGTTGGCATCAGAGGTGAGTTTATTGAAATGAGTATTTTCCTGATTGGCTGACTTTCCAAATTATGGAGCTATCACTGGTTTGTTGACTTTAAAAGGTGTGCTCACTGGTGAGACTTGTTGCTGATCAACTGAATGAATTTAAACTGTTTCTGGTGGTGGTTTGTTACCATAGCTCCAGAACAGCCAGTCTTCCTTTTAGAGTGTGGAGTTTTATTCTCTAATCAAAAAAGAAGGAGAGAAGGAAGGAGGGAATGAAGGAAGGAAGGAAAAGAAAGAAAGGAAGGAAGGAAAGAAGGAAGGAAGGAAGGAAGGAGAAAGAAGAAATCCTATGTTTGGGATTCTGTACCTTAGGTACAGACCTCTTTCTAAGACCTAAGCATTCACTCACAAATGCTATACCAGGAGTTCAGTGATCTGCCTCAAACCATTCACAGATGGGCCTCTAAATATTAAACAATATGTAAAATACATTTTTATACAAATAAGATACAAACCATCATAACAATGCCCCCTCAAAAAATGTTTGAGCTCCTGAATACACGAAACATTGAGGTGTATAAAGAGATGACAGCGTATTAAATTTCAACCCACCTAATAAGAAGCTTTGGCTTTTATAAGAAACATGAGGGAACTTAAGATCTGTAAGTAAACAATTTGGCAAGTAAACAGTTCTACTCAAAAATATTTAGTGGGCATCAGGATAGGCCCTAACGCAATAAGACCAATGTCCTTGCAAAAAGGGGAAATTTGGACACAGAGACACACATGCTACAGGAAGAATGCTATGTGAAGATGAGGACAGAGATCAGGCTGGTACTTTTATAAGCCAAAGAATGCCAGAGATGGCCAGAAGACCTCCAGAAGCTGGGGGAGTGGCATGGAACAGATTCTTGGAGCAGATTCTTCCTCACAACCCTCTGAAGGAAACTAACCCTGCTGACACTTTGATCTCAAGCTTCTAACCTGCAGAAATATGAGACTGTAAGACAATAAATTTTAGTTGCTTAAGTCGCCCAGTTTGTGGTACTTTCTTATGGCAGCCATAGCAAACTATATATCAAAGTATACATAGAGTGACAAAGTCTCCCAACTAAAAATCTTCCTTTAACTACTTAATGATAACGAAATATCACCCTAGGAGTTTCATTTATTTAAATCAGAATGAAGTCACTCTTTCTAAACCAATGGCTAGGAATGGAAACAATTCAAACTATTATCATTTATGTATGCTATAAAGCAAATAAATTTCATCTTCTTTCATGCGAAAAATGGTTTTTTCTATTATTAAGCCCAGAAATGACAAGTTCACTAGTGGGTGGTCTATTGCAAAAGCAGAGTCAAATTAATTCCACAAATCTTGCTTAATAAAGTCCTATGTTCAAGCCAATAGACAGAAGCTCTAGGTATGGTACATCACTAAGTTTTTTGTTTTTGTTTTTGTTTTCTTCTCTAAACCTGAACTCCAATCCTTTAAAATGAGAAATCTTGCAAGGCACATGAGATACTTTCAATTAAACATCTCATGCCATTGCTTCATTATATAATCTATCAATTTGCTTTCAAGTACAATTCAAACTATTGACCATATTCTGATAATGATTTAATTTATAAGGGTAGTATTTCATCCCCAAATATGGCCATTATTACTTTATTCACTCTATACCCACATCACAGTCCTCCATCAAGAGGCAAAATCTAATTGCTCTCCCCTTGTCCCTTGGTTGGCCTTACTGAATTGCTTGGCCTGAATAATGAGGCAGAAATGGTGTTCTGGAAATCCTTTGTAGCTTCCTGCTGGGCTTCTTGGAACACTCAGTTTTGGGACACAACCTCTGGGAAGCCAGCTTCCCTGTTCTGAAAAACCCAATAACATGGGAGGGCCATATATAGATACAGGAGCTCCAGTCAACAGCCCCCCAGTTAAGCCATAGCAAATAGTCATCATCAACTGTCCGCCATGCGAGTGAGCATCTTGAATGACCAGCCCAGCCGTTTCTCCAGTTGACTGCAGCCACGTGTGATCAAGTGAGAACAACACAGGTGAACTCAGAGAGCTCACAGAACTGTGAGAGATGATGGTATTTCTGTGAGCCCCTATCTTTTGGAATTTCTTGTTACATAGTAATAGATAATAGAAAAATAAGGTTGGCTTATGATTACTCCATGCCTAAGCACCATCTATATAAACAGACTCCACATATTATTTCCAGGTATCTAAAAGCAAAACATCTTTCATCAGTGTATGCTTTGTAAAATCCTGACATCTCCTGATTGGAGAAAGAATCTATCTGATTAATTGGCCCAAGAAGTAGAACTTTGGAAACTAGTTAACTTTTAGAGGAAGGATGTTTTAAAAATAAGCTGTTAAATATTATTTTATTTAACAAATACTTTATTTTTAACATCTATAGCTAATTATGGCCAGTGTAGTTTCAAAAACAAATTATGATCTCATGCAATGGGTAACAGTTATTTTATGGAATGAGTCTGAATGTCTGCAAGGCCCTTAGAGCCTACACCAACTTGAAAAATAAAACTTTAACCTTGTCTTCTCATCTCTAAAATAAGAATTATCATGGCACATTACTCCAAAGATTTTGGTGAATTTTAAATGACAACATAAATATAAAGTATGTAGCATGTTGCTTAGCACATAAGTATTGATTAAATGTTACTTATTGTTAGTTTCCAGCATATTAATAACTAAGGAAATGTTAAAAGCGTACAATTGAAATACTGTCCAATATATAAATACAAGACGAAAGAAGAGAATTCACTATTGTAAATGTGTCAGAAATTTGTCAGTGATCACTGAGGGTTGGTAAATGATTGTTAGTCTGTGTGTGTGTGTGTGTGTGTGTGTGTGTGCACGCACGCACACACGCACACATGCATGTGTTGTCAGGGAAAGAAATATTGTGTCTCTGATACCCAGAGTTTTACCAAATAATTTTCCAGTGTAGTTCCTCCATGACTAGATTATTTTATTTGAAGTAATAAGTGTCTTTACTAAATGTAAGAGCCTCATTTTAAATTTAACTGTCCAGACTGAGGGAAAAAATGGCAGTCTGATAGAGACCTCCCACCTCACCACTCCCAGGGAAGGAGGTAGAAAACGCCACCAGCTGCCTGCATGCAAATCGCTCACTCCAAAAACAGAATTGTGAATTTACAGAGAAACATCATGGGACACTCAGCCCAAGAAAACAGGTGACTGGGAGATACATTCACAAATATCAGAGAGCGTAGGGAATACAATAAAGACCAGAGTGTGGGAAGGACATGCTCACCAGGTTAGCACAGTGTGTCCTGACCTACAGGTGGTCACTCACCATCCACACAGACTTCCCATCCATTCAGTCAGGGACAAGCCCAGAGTTGGTGCAAAGCTGTTTCTTGAGACAGCAGGCTCTGTGGAGAGGAAGAAATGTTGGGAGCCATATGGAACTCTTGGGTGCACTGTACAGGGACTGCTCAGGGCCGGGAAGGGTCGGGGCTGAGATACATCTTCCCAGGGCAGTACACAGGAATCTGGGGGCAGGCACCTTGCCACTGGAAGTCAGCAGAACCAGGGCACAGACGTTGAATGGAGAACAGCGGGACACACCCTTAGGGGCTGCTGGCAATTGCCTCCATGGGACCCAGGCCAGTTGAGAAGAGCTGCTTTCATGGCGTGATCTGAACACTGTTGTACACCAGGCTGGCAGTTGGCAGCCATCTTGAAGGTCTCCTGCCTGGAGCTGACTGTTAGATAGGTCCCTAGCTTCACCCCACCCCTGGCCCGGGGCTCTTCAGCCTGGGCACAATATGCTACTCCCATGGTGACCATGGACAGCTACCTCCGTGGGTTCCAGGTGGGATGAAGTCCATGATCTGTACTGGTGGGACCTCTGTGTATTGGAAATAGTTTGTAGCCTGTCCTTCCGGTCCTGCCTCCCCAGCTCTGGCCTCCTATGTGCCCGCTATATGCTGGTCCTAGTGCCCACTCTTAAGGTCCCAGCCCTCCTGCACCCCAGAGATTGGTCATTTTGAAGGTTGCTTACCACAGTGACTCATTTTGTATAAGTACCAGTTCTCATGCAACCGAATGCTTCAAGTGCCACAGGCTGAATCAGAGAAACTCCCCCTAACACTGCCAACTTTATGAGGGAATTTCGCTCGATCCAAGAGTGCCTCCAGCTGCTACTATTCCTCCTGGTGGGAACATCCCCTGGCAGAGAATTCTGAGGATAGAAATGCCCACCTGCCTCGCCTTGTGGTCTAGTGGTGGAAAAGGGGTGTACAATTGGAGATATCCCTATCAGCCAGTGACACGTGGAGATGCACATCAGAGGGCCAGATACATGAACTGTGGGAAAACTTGAGAGACCATGAGTGGTCCTATTAGAGGGTAAAGTGCCCGGGCTTGTGGACAGGGAAGAAAAAACCTGCCACAGACCTCGGCAATCCCAGCTGGCCCCTCACACCAGGAGTAGCCCTCCAAGCCTGGTGAGAGAGCGCTCTGAACTCCATAGCAGCGGCACCCCCAGCAGCTGGATAAGCAACCTCTGAGCTGTGTAGAATTTACCCAATCTAGCTCTCACACTGCAGCCACAAGCTATTTTGCTTATCTCCCCATCTCAGGAGGATCAGAGTCAAAGTAACCTCTGGGAGCTACAAGTCCCCTCCCAAAGCTTGGGGCTTTCATATACCCCACCTGGAGGACCAGAGCCTAACACAGGTGGGCACAAGAGAATACCTAGGTAACTGGCTACTTCACACAAACTACAATCAATGACAGGGGGACCATCCCCACATTTAAAAATATTGCCTTCCATCTCAAGCTATTAGGGAGCTATGGATTTATACCCTCAAATACAATCCACCAGCTTGGAGCTCAAGTTGGGAGGAAAAACTCACTGCACTCACTGGGAAGAGGTGAAGACAACAAGTCAGAGGTAACCCAAGAGATCCACCAAACTTGCCAAAATACACTTAAGACAATACATACCAGTACTCCTCTCCCTGGCTCTGCCAAGGAATGAGCTTTGGGGGCTTGGAGACAGGGCCATAAACTAGCCTTAACACCCCCAGCTCTCAACCAAGAGGCCAGATGAGAAATAATCAGCAAAAGAACTCAGGAAACATGAAAAGTCAGAGTGAAAAGTCACCCCCAAAAAAATCATCAGTTCCTCAGGAACAGATACCAACTTAAATGAAATAGGTAGAATGACAGAAGAGGAATTTTGTTTATGGATTATAGGAAAGCTCAATGAAGTTCAAGAGAAAATTGAATCCCAGCACAAAGAAACCACAAGAAAAATGCAAGAAATGAATGAAAAATTTTCTAAAGAAATAGAAGTATTATGGAAAAATCAAATAGAAATTTTAGAAATGAAAGAGGAATTCAAGGATCTACGAAACACAGTGGAAAGCCTTAAGAATAGGCTGAATCACACAGAGGAAAGAATCTCAGAGCTGGGAGATAACTCCTATGCAATAAATAAATCAGTCAAAGAGAAAAAACACAAAAATAAGAAGCATGAACAAAGCATAAAAGAAATGTGGGATTACATAAAGAGGCCAAACATAAGGATCATAGGCATCCCTGAGGGTGAGCAAGAAAATTTGCATGGGCTGGAAAATCTATTTGAAGGAATAATAGAGGAAAATTTCCATGGCCTAGCCAGAAATCTTGATATCCAAGTAGAAGGAGCACACAGGACTCCTGGGAGATTCAACATGAAAAGGCCTTCACCACGCCACATAAGTATTAGGCTGACCAAAGTAAACACAAAAGAGGCACTCTTCCGAGCAGTAAGGTGAAAATAGCAGGTAACCTACAAAGGAAAACCTATCAGATTAACTGCAGATTTCTCAACTGAAACCTTACAAGCCAGAAGGGACTGGGGACCCATCCTTAGTCTTCTAAAACAAAACAATAGTCAACCCAGAATTCATTATCCAGCAAAATAAAGCTTCTTATATGAGGGACAAATAAAGACCTTTCCAGATAAGCAATCACTGATAGAATTTGTGAAGATGAAACCAGCCCTGCAAGAAGTACTTACACCTGCATTGTACACCAACCAGCACAAGAGACGCCCACCAGTGTAAAACTACCCAAAAACTGAAACTCCAGAAGCCAAATTTCACAATGGCTCACGAGGTAAAACAAAACAAGAGACTACCCAACAGGATAAAGAGAAATCCACCCCAAATATCAATTTTCTCAATAAATGTGAATGGCTTGAACTGCCCATTGAAGAGACACAGGCTGGCTGAATGGATTAAAAAATACAAGCCAAGTATCTGCTGTCTCCAGGAAATGCATCTTACACACAAGGACTCATTCAGACTCAAGGTGAAATGTTGGAATACAAGTTTCCAGGCAAATAGGAACCAAAAGAAATCTGGAGTAGCCAGCCTTACTTCAGATGATATAAACTTTAAAGCAACAAAAATAAAGAAGGACAAAGGTGGACACTATATAATGGTGAAGGGAAAAATCTTACAAGATTTAAAGATCCTAAATATTTATGCACCCAACACAGGAGCTCCCAGATACGTAAAGCAAATACTGCTAAATCTAGACAGCATAATAAATAGCAATGCCATAAGAGCCGGGGACTTCAACACCCCACTGACAAAACTGGACATATCCTCCAAACAGAAAATAAGCAAAGAAACAATGGACCTAAACAGGACTCTAGAACATTTGGGCCTAACAGACATCTACAGAACACTCCACCCAAATAACACTGAAAATACGTTCTTCTCATCAGCTCATGGAACTTTCTCTAAAATTGACCACATCCTAGGACACAAAACAGATCTCAACAAATTCAAAAAAATAGAAATCATACCATGTATCTTTTCAGACTACAGTGGAATAAAATTAGAAATCAATTCCAACAAAAACACAAATCTCTATCCAAAAACATGGCAATTAAACAATCTGTTGCTGAATGACTATTGGGTCAAGGAGGAGATTCAGATGGAAATCAAAAGATTCTTTGAACTAAATGATAATGGGGACACAAGTTATCAAAATCTGTGGGATACAGCAAAAGCAGCCCTGAGAGGAAAACTTATCACCTTAAATGCCCACATTCAAAAGACAGAAAGTTCACAAATCAGTAAACTAATGAATCATCTCAAGGAAATGGAAAATGAAGAGCCAAACAACCCTAAACACAGCAGAAGAAAAGAAACAATGTAGAGCAGAGCAGAATTAAATGAAATTGAGAACAAAAGAACAATACAAAAGATTAATAAAATGAAAAGCTGGTTCTTTGAAAAGATAAACAAAATAGACAGGCCACTTGCCAGTTTGACCAGAATCAGAAAGGAAAGGACTCTAATAAGCTCAATTAGAAATGCAAAAGGAGAGGTCACAACTGACATCATGGAAATACAAAACATCATCTTTGAATACTATAAAAATCTCTATGCCCAAAAACATGAAAATGTGGAGGAAATGGACAAATTCTTAGAAACACAATACCTCCCTAGGCTCAATCAGGAAGAAACAGAATTCCTATACAGACCAATATCAAGCACCGAAAATGAAGCGGTAATAAGAAATCCTCCAACAAAAAAAAGTCCTGGACCAGATGGGTTCACACCTGAATTCTACCAAGCCTACAAAGAAGAACTGGTGCCTATACTGCAGAAATGATTCCATAACATCGAGAAGGATGGAATCCTCCCAAACTCATTCCATGAAGACAATATCACCTTGATAGCAAGGCCACGAAAGGACACAACAAGAAGAGAAAACTACAGACCAATATACCTTATGAATATAGATGCAAAAATTCTCAGTAAAATCCTAGCAAACCGAATTCAACTGCACATCAAAAAAATAATTCATCATGATCAGGTGGGCTTCATCCCCAAGATGTAGGGATGGTTCAACATGCACAAATCTATAAATGTAATTCACCATATAAATAAAAGCAAGAACAAAGACTGTATGATCCTCTCAATAGATGCAGACAAAATTCAGCACACTTTCATGATAAGAACTCTTAATAATATAGGCATAGATGGCTCAAACCTCAAAATTATTAAAGCCATATACAATAAACCCACAGCCAATATCATACTGAACAGGGAAAAATTGAAAGCATTCCCCCTCAAAACTGGAACCAGACAAGGTTGCCCACTATCTCCACTTCTATTCAACATAGTGCTGGAAGTCCTTGCCAGAGCAATCAGACAAGAGAGAGGAATCAGGGGTGTCCACATCAGGGCAGAAGAGGTCAAACTTTCACTCTTCGTGGACAATATGGTATTGGCACAAGAACAGAGACGTAGACCAATGGAACAGGACTGAGAACCCAAATAAAACCACCCTCATACTGTCATCTGATCTTTGACAAATTTCAGAAAAACATACACTGGGGAAAAGAATCCCTATTCAATAAAAGGTGCTGGGAAAATTGGATAGGCACGTGTAGAAGACTGAAACTAGATCCACACCTCTCACCTCTCACAAAAATAAACTCAAGATGGATAACAGACTTAAGCCTAAGACATGAAAGCATAAGAATTCTAGAAGAAAATGTTGGAAAAACTCTTTTAGACATTGGCCTAGGGACAGAATTTATGATGAAGACCCCCAAAGCAATCACAGCAGCAACAAAAATAAATAAATGGGACCTGATCAGATTAAAAAGCTTCTGCACAGCCAAGGAAACTATCACTAGAGTGAACAGACAACCTACAGAATGGGAGAAAATATTTGCATGGTACACCTCTGATAAAGGGCTGATAACCAGACTGTATACAACACTTAGGAAAATCAACAAGAAAAGATCAAACAACCCCATTAGAAAATGGGCAAAGGACATGAACAGAAACTTTTCAAAAGAAGACAGAGTAATGGCCAGCAAACATATAAAAAATTCCTCAACTTCTCTAATCATCAGGGAAATGCAAATCAAAACCACAATGAGATATTACTTAACTCCAGTGAGATGGGCTCATATCAAAAACTCTCAAAACAAAAAATGTTGGTGGGAATGTGGACAGATGGTAACACTCATACACTGCTGGCAGAACTGCAAATTAGTACAACCTCTATGGAAAGTAATTTGGAGATACTTCAAAGAACTAAAAGTAGAACTACCATTTGATCCAGCAATCCCACTACTGGGTGTTTACCCAAAGGAAAAAAAGACATTCTATAATAAAGACATCTGAAAGCAAATGTTTATAGCAGCACAATTCAAAATTGCAAAGATGTGGAAACAACCCAGGTGCCCATCAATACATGAGTGGATTAATAAAATGTGGTATGTGTATACCATGGAGTATTACTCAGCAATAAAAAATAATGGTGAATTAACACATCTGGTATTATCCTGGATGGAGCTAGACCCCACTCTTCCAAGTGAAATATCATAAGAATGGAAAAACAAGCACCACTGATACTCACCATCAAATTGGTACTAACTGATCAATACTTATGTCACACGTGGCAATAATATTCATTAGGGGGTGGGCAATTGGGAGGGGGGTGGAGGGGATGGGAAAACTCACACCTAATGGGTGCGGGGCACACAGTTTGGGGGATGTCCACAATTGTAGCTCTGACTTGGGCAGTTCGTAGGCATATATTTAACCAAAGTGTTATACCCCATAATATTCTGAATTAAAAATAAACAAATAAATAAATAAAATCCAAAATAAATAAACAAATAAATAAATTTAACTGTCCAGAGAACATTTATGTTGTGTTGGGATTAGAAAATATTGAATAATTGAAAAACTGAATACTTGAACAACTGAATAATTGATTAACATAATTGAATGGATTTTTTCCCTAAATTCATAGGTATACATTTTAAAAATTCTTACACCAGAAGATTTTTGTGTAATTCAAAGTGTGCCTTCCATTCTCATTTACATTCTTTGAAATTTTACAATCTTGGCTTCTGGGTAAAGTCTTGTGTAATTATTCTTAGGTATAAATTTTTTGCTTCCATGTACATGATTTAAGCCAAATCACATAATTTTCAGGATCTTTTTCTCTCTACTTTAATTTGTTTATAATGACACTTTATATTTGCTTTTATTTCTCCCTGTTCAGAAATGAAGAGAAGAAACAATACTCTGGATAACAAGGTAGTTACACGTGCAGAGATTGGGTAATAGCAAATATTAGGAAGGCTGTTATTACAATAAACTCCTAACTGGTCTCTCTGCTTCAATTCTTGGTTCTTCAATCAATTCTCAACACAACAGTCAGAGTGATTCCATAAAAATGAAAGTGAGGTCTTACCTCTAATATGTCCTATCCGTATAGCTTTCCATCTCACTCAAAGTAGGAGCCAAAGTCATTACAATGGCCTAAGGTCCCTACGTTGCTGCCACCCAACCCCTACTCCATTAGCGTTCTACTTTCATGTTATTGTTGTTTCCCAAACTCACTCCACTCCAGCTATGCTGACCTCATGATTGTTCATTCAATTCATCAGACACATGCACTCCCACTTCATGACCTTTGCATTTGCTATTCCCTCTGCCTGAAATGCTTTCCTTTATTCACTTATTCAAACTTCATGTAATTATGTTTATTTATCACTTCTTTATGACATAAAGAGTTTCTAGGATCTGGGGATCCAACAGTTAAAAAAACATTCAAAAATCACTCCCCTCATGGAGCTTACATTCTAATGGTGTCTGGAAACAAGATAAGATACTATACGTAAAACATAGTATCTTATATATATAGTATTTGTGTGTATATATATGCATAGTATATACATACATATATAGGGGATACTATATATATGGTATATCATATCATGATAAAAGCCACACAAGATCCAGAAGATATTATGATTATGAACACGCATATAGCTCACAATATAAATTTTAAATAGATAATGCCAGATTTTTTTAGAACTATGGAGAAAATAACAAATTTGGTGGGAGATTTTAACACTATGCTCAGAAAATGACATGATGCATAAAAAGAGTAAGAAAAAATGTACAATATTTGAATGCATAATTGATACTCTTAAACTTGATAGTTATATCCTATTTACAGTAAAAATGTGCTGATTTTTTTTGGTATAAATAAGAAATAGTTATTTAAAAAATCAACTATAAGTGGTTTACAAAGGATGCCTTGGTAAGTTCAAGAAAACCAACATTCCATGTTTGTCTTAATCCATTTCATTTTGCTATAACAGCATACCTCAGGCTGGGTAACTTATAAAGAAAAGAGACATATTCAGCTCAAGGTTCTGCAGGCTAGAAAGTACAAGCACCATGGCACCTGCGTCTGCTGTGCTTCTGGTGAGGTCTTTCATGCTGCCTCACAACATGGAGGAAGGTCAAGGAGAAACAGACTGTGGGAAAGGGCAAAATCTGAGGGGTGTCCTGACTTTATACAACCCACTCTTGTGGGAACTAATCCATTCCTACAAGAACTAATCCAGTCTTGCCAGAGCAAGAACTCACTCAATACTTCAAGATGGCATCAAGTCAGTCATGAAGGATCTGCCCCCATGACTCAGTCACTTCCCACCAGGCTCCACCTCCCAACACAGCCACATTGGGGATCAAATGTCAACATGAGTTTCAGTGGGGACAAAACAAACCATAGCAAACCATAGCAATGTTCTTTGACCATAATGCAATAAAAATACAAATTAACAAATATGAAGTAAAAGCAAAAATCAAAATAAAATCTATATACTATCCTTAAAATATATACTAGTAAGTGACCTATCAGTTTAAAATGGAACCATTATGTAAAATTCAAAAACACTTAGAACTAGTGAAAATGAGACATCTATATTATAAATCTGTTAGCTAAAAATAAACTGAAAGGAAAATGTATAGCTTATTGTATCCACTTATATACACACTTGTCATTTTCATCAAAATTCAAAAAAATGTGAAAATTATACAAACATTCAAATTTATACATTAGAATAAAGCTCCATAAATAGCTAAGTCATTTTCAAAAAATTAATGCAAAGAGGTGAATTAACCCTACCAGATATTAAAAATACACTGTAGATCACTATAATAATACAGTGTGGTACTGAGACTAAATCCCCCAAAATGTAAAAATAATAAAACAATTACTTATATGGTTGTCAAACTATTTAAGAACACCAAAAGTATAACTTCCAACCAATAATAATGAAAATATTTTAAATTTTTACTAAACACCAGCAGCTATACAGTGTTTTTAAATGAAATATACAAATCAGCTGCAACATTTAAAATTATTCACACGTTGGTAGTAATAGCATCCACGGTGTTAACTGCTTGACTTTGAACTGTCATTTGCAGAAATTTATACCACAAATTAGAGGCAATAGTCCATACAAGAAGAGACTTTTGTTATTTAATAGAGCCCTTCAATTCCAAAGAGCAAAGAACTCAACAATGTCAAATAGTCTTATAAGTGATTGGGATATATATCTCATAGAAGCTGAGTATTTCATAGTGGTTTCCTATTTGTCTCTGACAAATAATTTTTATAAATGAACTCCTTGATCATGCTAAGTGGTAGTTGTTTTCCTCTAAAAATATTAGATTTCTTATGACAGCCTTTTTCAATTTGACCAAGTGTATTCTTTTTACTCTTTGTCTTAAAAACTGTATTATATGACATCAGAAAGGTTTTAGGCTATTTAGAAGATCAAATTTGCACAAAGCTACAGAAGATTTAGTAATAATGAAGCTTTGTTGAATGCTAAATTGACTATTCTCCATTTATCTAAATTTTTTAAAAATTATTGATGGAGAAATAGCCCCAGTGGACTGGTGGCTATACCCACTATCACCACAGATATCTTTAAGTAACTCATCACTTTTATTCTTAGTTGGGCATTTCATGAATATTTTTTATTGATGATGATCGATCACTTTTTAAATTTTTCAGCTTGCTTTCTTGTCTGCATTATGGATTTGCTTTTCTTTCCTTTCTTTCTCAAGTTCATTTTCTTCTTTGGAGCTTAGGTTTCTATAGTACTATCATATTCACCTTTTTAAAATTTTTCCCTATTTTCCAAGCTTATGTTTCATTAAAGTCATATGTCATGTTATAGAATGAAGAATTCATCAATTTAGCCTTTCTGTATTTAACTACCTAATTTAGGATACCGAAGGTTTCATTTATAAAGAACTCTTTACTGATAGAAAAAGCTCTGATTACTTAATAATGACAGTATTTCTTCAAAAACTATAAACATTTATTCAATTAAAAACCTGGACTTAGTCTTTTACTAATCAATAATCAATGGAAGCAAGAAAATATATTGGCCGAATAATGACCTATATAGTATGTCTCCGTAGGCACAAAGGCCCATGGCCCCCTAAATTTTTGCAGAAAATCACTGACATGAGGCAGATTGATTAATAGGAGAAAAGGCATACAAATTTATTTAATATGTATACACTGGACCTTCAGAATGAAGACCTAAAGATACTAGGGAAATTGTCCATTTTTATGCTCAGGTTCAGTAAAGTATAGACAGCCATGTAGAAATATGATTAAACCTAAAGGGTATGATCGAATGCTAATAGACTGAGTAGGGAAACCCAGCAAGCCCTGTCTGTCTAGATTCTTCTTGGTCTCTCTGAGCATGCGTTTCTTCTGGATATGGGGCAGAGCCCTTTCTGGAGTGGGGTCTTATGGCCTACTGTCAAACAAGGTAGGTCAGATAATTTCATTATGGCCAGTTTTTACACAGAATAAATTTAGCTTTTATGGCTGGCTTTCAGGAAAAGGTGTTCTGGCTTTTATGACCTGCCTTGGGGAAGAGGGATTTTAGTTTCTATGGCTAGCCTCAGGGGAGAATGGGACAGAGAGACAGAAGGACAGGAGAAGGTCAGAGAAAAACTTTTGTTTCTGAGGCTGCTGCTGAAGCCTCCATTTTGGAGTACTGTTCTGAGCCCCAATATCTCCAAGAAAGAAGATAAGTTATTGAAAGCTGTGTTGTTTGAATTCAGCTGTCGCAAGACCAAAGACAGCCAAGATCTGCACAACAAGGTCAAGCTGTTGAAAATGTGTGTCCGTGTTTGGAGGGACAGGGGCAGAAAATGAAAGTGGTAGAAAGTAGAATTTTTGATAAAAGATTGACCTTTCACTAATGGATCATCAGCTCTTATAAGAATTAATTTAAAAAGAAAACAGACCCAAGAAGAGTTAGCATGTCAGAGCGTGGGTGTAGATCAGAATCAAAATATAACTATCTTTTTTATTTCTTGCATCTTTCCACAGAAATACTTTTAGAATATAATAGTATAATTATTGAATAACAACCTTTGTACATCATAACAATAAGGAATACTGGATAATAGAATTTGTTTTTCTGCTACATAATAAAATGTTCCATGATTGAATATTCACCTAAAATTGTGTTTTTATGAATTTCTGTACCTATCTTATCCTCAGAAGATCTTCTGCAAATTCATTTCTGAAACATCCAATATCAATGCAAACTGCAGCTATTAACAATTTTAAAAATATTAATAACATGGACTTTGCATCACACACTATCTGTATTCCAATACAGATTGTATTCATCTGAAAGGATGGATTTCATTGTTTATTAGAACAAAGAAATATCCAAATGAGTCTTGCATTTTACCTTCAAGTAATATGCCTCCCCTCATTATGTAAATAATTCTAAATAAACATTTATTATTTTTACTTTTTATGAAAGTAAATTACATGTTTCATGGTTAAAAAATTAAATTACACTAATACATTGAAGTTGACCCTTTTCAAATGTGCAAGAAACACAGATGGGAAAAGAAGATGTGAGGTTTGCAAATAACAGATTGATTGAATGATGTGTTTATTTCTGCTCTATCTCAAAAGTTTACAGATAATAAAGGAATAAAAAAAGTTATAAATCTGCAAGAACAAAGAAGAGAGTCCAAGATATGACAGTAGGAAAAAGATATCAGCAAAATTTGAAAGCTAAAATGTAGATACAGAAGTTGTGACTGACTTAAATGACTGAGGAAAGCTGGACCCTAAATACCTCTGAAGGCAGCTTCTAAGCACTACTAAATGCTAGAGGATGGTTTGAAAGTCTTTGTCAGTAGTGGTTAGATGCCCAAGAAACCCTCGTCTATCCAATGTAGTTAGGCAGTTCTCACCTTTCACCACTGTAACAGAAGACGAGAGGCTTAGTCTCTAGACAGCTTGAATAGACAGACTGGACTGTGAGGCAAAAAGCACAGCTGAAGGGGCCGGGATTAGGTGGACTGCTGTACTCAAAAGAGGGATCAAGTGGAAATTGACCTCCTAAACAGTGAAAACAAATTGACTTCAAGAATGCTGAGAGCCACATTCATTTACTACATCACTGGCAGGAAATCTGAAGAATGCTTTCTAGAAAACTGACTAGCCTCAAAGAAAAAGTCCACAGATACTGACATTTGGGAATACCCCCATCAAACTGACAAGTTCCTACTGCTAACATTACAATGAAGTCTGTGACACCACCAAGCGCCTACATAAACAGAATTTCCAAACAGCCTTTAGTGCCTCAGGCTTAAGTATAAACAGAAAAAGGATTGACACAGATTTGAAAAGAGACTTTACCATCATAAAAAGGGACTAAAATAATATAAAATAAAGGAACTCAGGGGGAGCAAAAACTATTCAGGGAACAATAGAAACGTAAGATCTTCAGATAAGAGAAGATATATTTTATATATATTATATATATAAATACATAAGATTTAAAAAACATGGGTTGCTATTTTTATTTTAAATGAGAATATTCAATAAACAAAAACTGGTTCTTAGAAAACACTTGTCTCATAGCATTAATAAAAATTCAGTAGAAGTTATGGAATTTAATAGTTGAGGATTTTTTTCAGATATTAGAAACAAAAAAGACAAAGATGTGGGGGATTTGGAGAGGAAAGATAAAAAATCAGAAGACCTGTTGAAGAGGTTTTAATAATAAGTTAGATTTTACAGAAAAGTAGAAGAGGAATTGAGGGCAGAGGTAGGATGAATTATCCAATAAATTATAAGATCATTTCCCAGAACTGAAGACATGAACTGCCAGATTAAAAAGGCAGGGCCCTGTCAGTGACCAGTATAATCAATGGGAGAAGAGGAACAAAGGATTAAGGATTAGAATTTCATTAAACTATTTTATAGTATACTGCAAACAGAAGACAGTGGAGCAAAGCCTTTAAAACTCTGCTATCAATCAAATGTGAATTTCGAATGAAGATATTTTCGGACCACAAGATCTCAAAAGACCACAAAACTTCCTATGCACTCTTACAAAGTCAGTGAGTAAACCAAGAAAAAGTAAATTCAAGCTCCAGAATATGAGGACTCCAATGCAGAAGAAAGATGAGAATCCCAACAATGGTGATCACGGGAAATCCCAGGCTGCAGCTCTGGAGCAGGCTTGAGAGACAGCAGTCCAAATGGTGCACGAGTATGAAGGTTTTCTCTGCAAATAAAATTGATATTTTTTCCTGGTTTTTTGAACATACTCAAGCAACATTTGCAGCTTAAATGGAATGTTTTAGAATTAATTAGTTGATAAGTGAATAAATAATTTTAAAAAGAAAAAAAGTCACTCAAAGACAAATTACATGGCATAAAAAAGCCACAAAAGTTGGGACTCAGCTGTAAATACTTATATTCACAATAATATGTACACTAAAACACTGATTTAACCCAAAACATGATATAACTCTTTTAGGAGGATGGAGGCAAGGGAAGTCTGTAAGGAAAAGAGATGGGGAAAAGAGCTGTATTCCCATTTTTCATAAAAGGAAATCAGCAGAAATATTAGCAATGAAATGTTACTAGTGGAACTTTTATTTCTTTTTTTTTTTTAATTTATTTTTTTATTTTCAGAATATCATGGGGGTACAATTCTTTGGCCATACACATTGCCCCTGTTCTGCCTGTGTCAGAGCCACAATCGTGGTCATCTCCCAAACTGTGCTCCCCACATCCATTCAGTGAGAGTTTTTCCCATCCCTTCCACCCCCCTCCCGCCCGCCCGCCCTCAGACGAATGTTCTTGCCCTGTGTGATGTAAGTGTTCATCAGTTAGTGCCAGTTTGATGGTGAGTACCAGTGGTGCTTGTTTTTCCAATCCTGTGACACTTCGCTTCGAAGAATGGGTTCTAGCTCCAACCAGGATAATACCAGATGTGTTAATTCACTGTTGTTCCTTATTGCTGAGTAATACTCCATGGTATACATATACCACATTTTATTGATCCACTCGTGTATTGATGGGCACCTGGGTTGTTTCCACATCTTTGCAATTGTGAATTGTGCTGCTATGAACATTCGAGAGCAGATGTCTTTATTATAAAATGTCTTTTTTTCTTTTGGATAAATACCCAGTAGTGGGATTGCTGGGTCAAATGGTAATTCTACTTTTAATTCTTTGAGGTATCTCCATATTCTTTTCCATAGAGGTTGTACTAATTTGCAGTCCCACCAGCAGTGTATGAGTGTTCCTATCTGTCCACATCCCCGCCAACATTTGTTATTTGGGGATTTTTGATATGAGCCAATCTCACTGGAGTTAAGTGATATCTCATTGTGGTTTTGATTTGCATTTCCCTGATGATTAGAGAAGTTGAGCACTTTTTTATATGTTTGCTGGCCATTATTCTGTCTTCTTTGGAAAAGTTTTTGTTCATGTCCTTTGCCCATTTTTTTAATAGGGTTGTTTGATTTTTTCTTGTTGATTTTCCTAAGTTCTGTATAGATTCTGGTTATCAGCCCTTTATCAGAGGTGTACCATGCAAATATTTTCTCCCATTCTGTAGGTTGTCTGTTCACTCTAGTGATAGTTTCCTTGGCTGTGCAGAAGCTTTTCAATTTGATCAGGTCCCATGTATTTATTTTTGTTGCTGCTGTGATTGCTTTGGGGGTCTTCTTCATAAATTCTTTGCCTAGGCCAATGTCCATAAGAGTTTTTCCAATGTTTTCTTCGAGAATTCTTATGGTTTCATGTCTTAGGTTTAGATCTGTTATCCATTGTGAATTGATTTTTGTGAGAGGTGAGAGGTGTGGCTCCAGTTTCAGTCTTCTACATATGGCCATCCAGTTTTCCCAGCACCATTTGTTGAATAGGGATTCTTTTCCCCAGTGTATGTTTTTCTGGAATTTGTCAAAGATCAGGTGACTGTATGAGGTTGGTTTTATATTTGGGTTCTCAGTCCTGTTCCATTGGTCTACGTGTCTGTTCTTGTGCCAATACCATGCAGTTTTGGTTACTATAGCCTTGTAGTATAGTTTGAAGTCTGGTAGACAGATGCCTCCCAATTTCTTCTTTTTGCTTAAGATTGCTCTGGCTAGACGGGGTCTTCTCTGGTTCCACACAAAGCATAGAATTATTTTTTCTAGATTGGCAAAAAATGATGTTGGTATTTTGATAGGGATTGCATTGATTCTGTAAATTAATTTAGGTAGCAAAGCCATTTTTACTATGTTGACTCTGCCTATCCAAGAGCATGGTAGGGCTTTCCATCTATTTACATCCTCTGCAATTTCCTTTCTCAGTGTTTCCTAATTCTCTCTATATAGGTCTTTGACCTCCTTAGTTAGATATGTTCCTAAATATTTAATTTTCTTTGTTGCTATTGTGAAAGGTATAGCATCTTTAATTTGTTTCTCGGCTTGATTGTTATTAGCATATATGAAGGCTATGGATTTGTGTGTATTAATTTTGTATCCTGAGACTTTGCTGAATTCATTTATCAATTCCAGTAATCTCTTGGTTGAATCTTTGGGGTTTTCTATGTATAATATCATATCGTCTGCGAATAGTGAAAGTTTGACATCTTCTGCCCCTATCTGGATGCCCCTGATTCCTCTGTCTTGTCTAATTGCTGTGGCCAGCACTATGTTGAAAAGAAGTGGAGATAGTGGGCACCCTTGTCTGGTGCCAGTTTTAAGGGAAATGCCTTCAATTTTTCCCCATTCAGTATGATATTGGCTGTGGGTTTATCGTATATGGCTTTAATAGTTTCTAGGAATGAGCCATCTATGCCTATATTGTTAAGAGTTCTTATCATAAAAGGATGCTGGATTTTGTCAAAAGCCTTTTCTGCATCTATTGAAAGGATCATATAATCTTTGTTCTTGCTTTTATTTATATGGTGAATTACATTTATAGATTTGCGTATGTTGAACCATCCCTGCATCTCGGGAATAAAGCCCACCTGATCGTGATGGATTATTTTTTTGATGTACATTTGAATTCAGTTTGCAAGGATTTTATTGAGAATTTTTGCATCTATATTCATAAGGGATATTGGTCTGTAGTTTTCTTTTTTTGTTGTGTCCTTTCCTGGCTTTGGTATCAAGGTGATATTGGCTTCGTAGAATGAGTTTGGGAGGATTCCATCCTTCTGGATATTTTCAAATAATTTCTGCAGTATAGGCACCAGTTCTTCTTTGTAGCCTTGGTAGAATTCAGGTGTGAACCTATCTGGTCTGGGACTTTTTTTTGTGGGTAGATTTTTAATTACTGCTTCGATTTCAGTGCTTGATATTGGTCTATTTAGAAATTCTGTTTCTTCCTGGTTGAGCCTAGGGAGGTAGTGTGTTTCTAAGAATTTGTCCATTTCCTCCACGTTTTCGTGTTTGTGGGCATAGAGATTTTTGTAGTATTCAAAGATGATGTTTTGTATTTCCATGGTATCAGTTGTGACTTCTCCTTTTTCATTTCTAATTGAGCTTATTAGAGTCCTTTCCTTTCTGCTTCTGGTCAACTTGGCAATTGGCCTGTCTATTTTGTTTATCTTTCCAAAGAACCAACTTTTCGTTTCATTGATCTTCTGTATTGTTCTTTTGTTCTCGATTTCATTTAATTCTGCTCTAATTTTGGTTATTTCTTTTCTTCTGCTGGCTTTAGGATTGCTTTGCTCTTCCTTTTCCATTTCCTTAAGATGATTCATTAGTTTACTGATTGTGACTTTTCTGTCTTTTGGATGTGGGAATTTAGGGCGATAAGTTTTCCTCTCAGGACTGCTTTTGCTGTATCCCACAGATTTTGATAACTTGTGTCCCCATTATCGTTTAATCGAAGAATCTTTTGATTTCAATTTGAATCTCCTCCTTGACCCAATAATCTTTCAGCAATAGAGTGTTTAGTTTCCAAGTTTTTGGAGGAAGATGTGAGTTTCTGTTGGAATTGATATCTAATTTTATTCTGCTGTGGTCTGAAAAGATACATGGCATGATTTCTATTTTTTTGAATTTGTTTAGATCTGTTTTGTGGCCTAGGATGTGGTCAATTTTAGAGAAAGTTCCATGAGCTGATGAGAAGAATGTATATTCAGTGTTATTTTGGTGGAGTGTTCTGTAGATATCTGTTAGGCCCAAATGTTCTATAGTCCTGTTTAGGTCTTTTATTTCTCTATATGTTTTTTTGTTTAGAGGATCTGTCCAGTTCCATCAGTGGGGTGTTGAAGTCCCCTGCTATTATGGCATTGCTGCTTATTATGTTGTCTAGATCTAGTAGTATTTGCTTTATGTACCTGGGTGCTCCTGTGTTGGGTGCATAAATGTTTAGGATTGTTAAATCCTCTTGTGAGATTTTTCCCTTCACCACTATATAGTGTCCATTTTTGTCCTTCTTTACTTTTATTGCTTTAAAGTTTATGTCATCTGACATGAGGATGGCTACTCCGGATTTCTTTTGGTTTCCATTAGCCTGAAAAATTGTATTCCATCCTTTCACCTTGAGTCTGAATGCATCTTTGTGTGTAAGGTATGTTTCCTGAAGACAACAGATACTTGGTTTGTATTTTTTAATCCATTCAGCCAGCCTATGTCTCTTCAATGGGCAGTTCAAGCCATTTACATTTATTGAGAGAATTGATATTTGGGGTAAATTTCTGATTATTCTGTTGGGTGGTATCTTTTGTTTTACCTCTTGCGTCATTGTGGAATCTGGTTTCTGGAGTTTTAGCTTTTGCGTAGTTTTACATAGGTGGGTGTCTGTTGCTCTGTTTAGTGTATAATGCAGGCCTAAGCATTTCTTGCAAGGCCGGTCTGGATTTTGCAAATTCTATCATTGATTGCTTATCTGGAAAGGTCTTTATTTCTCCCTCATATAAGAAGCTTAGTTTGGCAGGATACAGAATTCTGGGTTGACCTTTGTTTTGTTTTAGGAGATTGATAAATGTCTCCCCATTCCCTTCTGGCTTGTAAGGTTTCAGCTGAGAAATCTGCAGTTAATCTGATCAGTTTCCCGTTGCAGGTTACCTGCTCTTTTCGTCTTACAGCTCTGAGGAGTGCCTCTTTTGTGTTTACTTTGGTCAGTCCAATAATTATGTGGCGTGGTGAATGCCTTTTCATGTCGACTCTCCCAGGAGTCCTGTGTGGTTCTTGTACTTGGATATCAAGATTTCTGCTAAGCCACGGAAATTTTCCTCTATTATTCCTTCAAATAAATTTTCCAGCCCATGCGAATTTTTTTTCCTCTCCCTCAGGGATACCTATGATCCTTATGTTTGGCCTCTTTACATAATCCCACATTTCTTGTATGCTTTTTTCCTGCCTCTTGTTTTTGTGTTCTTTCTCTTCGGCTGATTTATTTAGCGCATAGGAGCTGTCTTCTAGCTCTGAAATTCTTTCCTCTGCATGGTCCAGCCTATTCTTAAGGCTTTCCACTGTGTTTTGTAGATCCTTGAATGCTTCTTTCATTTCTAGGATTTCTATTTGATTTTTCCGTAATATTTCTATTTCTTTGGAGAATTTTTCATTCATTTCTTGCATTTTTCTTGTGGTTTCTTTTGCTGGGATTCCATTTTCTCTTGAATTTCATTGAGCTTTCTTATAATCCATAAACGAAATTCCTCTTCTGACATTCTACCCATTTCATTTGGGTTGGTATCCATTGCTGAGGAACTGATAATTTCTTTTGGGGGTGACTTTTCACTCTGATTTTTCATGTTCCCTGAGTTCTTTCGCTGGTTTTTTCTCATCTGGCCTCTTGGTCGAGAGCTGGGGGTGTTAGAGCTAGTTTATGGCCCTGTCACCAGGCCCACAATTATTGTTCCTTGGCAATGCCAGGGAGAGAAGTAGTGGCCTGTATTGCCTTAGGTGTATTTTAGCAAGTTTGGTGGATCTTCAGTTAACTCTGACCTGTGGTCTTCTCCTCTTCCCAGTGGAGTGTGGTGAGAATGACCTCCCAGCTTGGGCTCTAAGCTAGTGAATTGTACTTGAGGATATGAATCCACAGCTCCCTATTAGCTAGGTATTCTGTTGTGTCCGTGGCAGACTCTGATCCCCCAGTTGGGGTATGTGAAAGCCCCGCGCTTTGGGAGGGGCCTTGTAGCTCCTAGGGGTTACTTTGACCCTGCTCCTCCTGAGGTGCAGGTAGAAACACAATTTCCTTTGGCTGCAGTGTGAGAGCTGAGTTGGGAAAATTCTACACAGCTCAGAGGTTGCTCATCTAGCCACATGTGTCTGCCCTTCTGATGTGTGTCTCCGTGTGATACTGGTTGATAGGGGGATCTCCAATTGTGCACCCTTTTTCCACCACTAGACCTCAGGGGGAGGCGGGTGGCCGTCTCTATCCCCAGCAGTCTCCACTGGGGGGATGTTCCCACGGGGAGGGGGGAGTAGTGGCCGCTGGAAGCGCTCTTAGATGGCACGAAATTCCCTATTGAAGTGGGCAGGATCATGGGGAGCTGCTCTGGTTCAGCTTGTGGCTCTTGAGGTATTTGGTTGTCATGAGAACCAGCAGTTATACCAAATGAGTCACTATAGCCAGCAACCTTCAAAATGAGCGATCTCTGGGGTACAGGAGGGCTGGGACCTGAAGGTCGGGCACTAGGACCAGCACGGAGCGGACTTGTCGGAGGCCAGAGCCGGGGTAGCGGAACCAGATGGACGAGCTGCAAACTGTTTCCAATACCCAAAGGTCCCGCCGCTACAGTTCCGGGATCTCGTCCCACCTGAAACCCACGGATGCAGCTGTCCCTGGCCACCACAGGCAAAGCCTGTCTCGCCCCAATGGAAGAGCCCCGGGCCGGGGCGGGGCGGAGCTAGAGACGCGGCTCACAGCTCCGCGGGGGCGGCTGTAAAGATGGCGGCCGCCGCCAGCCTGGCGCACAGCCGGGCTCCGATCGCGCCGGGAGCGCAGTTTCTCTCCCCCGGCCGCAGCGGCAGTTGCCAGCAGCCTCTAAGGGCGTGTCCCGCTCTCCGCTAAACTCCTGGGCCCAGTCCTGCTGACTTCTAGTGGCGCAGTGCCGGCCTGCGGGTTCCCGCGCACTGTCCCGGGAAGCTGAATCTCGGTCCCCGCCCAGTTCCTCCCCAGCCCTCGGCAGTCTCTGTATATTGCAGCTGCAAGTTGTGTCTGGCTCTGGCTACTTCCTCCTCTCCACAGGGCTCGCCGTCCCTAGCAACCGCTGTGTCCCAACTCTGGGCTTGTCCCTGACTGAGTGTATGGGGAGGCGCGTAACCGCTTGGGGGGCCGGTCGCGCTGCGCCGACCTGGCGAGCGTGTCCTTCCCGCGCTCTGGGCTCTATTGTGCTCCGTGCGCCCTCCGATCTTTGTGAAAATTTTGTACCTGTTTTCTTGGGCTGGGCGTTCAGCGTTGCTTCTCTGTCATTCGCAATGCTGTTTTCGGAGTGAGCGGTCCGTGCTCGCAGGCAGCCGCTGGCGTTCTTCACCTCCTTCCCTGGGAGCGGTGCGGTGGGAGGACGCTATCACACTGCCATTTTTTCCCCCTCCCCCTTTTATTTCTTAATTTGGGCTGAGGCCCCTAAATAATATGCCCCAAATTCCAAACTGTGGTTGAAAATAGGTTTTCAACACTTAATTGAATATCTAACCGCAGCCCATAAATGCAGCTGGAGAGCTGAGGACAAGAATTGGACGGAAAAGAGAGGCAAGGGTTTGGGGACAGGTTTAACGCTATGCTGTGAGCCCCTCTCCTTCTCTATGCGAGAGGAGAAGCGGTGTTTCCCTTTACCACTAGCACAGAGGGAAGAACTTCAGCCTTCTTCGAGAGAAGTTACTGAGTTTCTCGGTTGCACTCCCAGAGTTTGTCAGGACACAAGACACATACATGGCTGTTGACCACACACCAGACGTGGACCGTGCTCGGGGATAGATACGTTAGACCCAGGCAATTAGATTGTTGGAAAACAAAGGTCTGCAAGAAGGAGGTGACTCTCTGGGTTTCCAGGAACTGAACTGCTGGTGGGAGAATTTCAGTCACATTGGATGTCAAAAAAATCCATGAAATGACCTCACAAGAGAACAGATCAATTTATATCGAACCTAGAGTATAAGTATGTTGTCTCATGTTATTAGTAACCTAGAAAACCCCTCTCTGCTCTCATTCCTCCCCCAAGATTTGACGTCTAGGTGTCAGCAAATGAAGGAGGAGAAGCATAGAAGACCAAAGAAGCAGGAGTGGAGATCGAAGAATCCAAGCCTCCCCAGGGGGGTGAAACTGTACAAGCTAACAGCCTACGACAAACTTAGGCAGGAGAAGGAAGGCATCATGCCTCAACATTAAATGAAGTTTAAATATTTTACTAATACTTAGAACAGGCATATTAATTATTGAATATAGCTTTGTTTTAAACTTCAAATTAACCAAATGGATATTGTCCTAAATTTTCTCTAGGATCAAGGAAAATACTAGCTTCACCAAATAAATTTAAGGGGTCTATAGGAGATGTTTTAATTCCTGCTATTGTAACATGCCAGGAATTGTGCCTATTCAATGATACTGTTAGGTACAAAAACTGGAAAACCAAGAAATTGAAGTATGAGTGTATTCTTTAGATATATGAAGGGATATTTCAGAAGAAACCTTAGCAAAAATGGAACATGATTGCCTCTAGGAATAGGAATTAGGCACTGGGAAAGATGGTAATAGAGACTGCTATTTTCGGTATTTTATTTTTTAATTTTGTTTTAAATATTATTAGAAGATAAAATACCATATAATTATATAGCATACTTTGTCATTTAAAACCATTTGTAAGTATTAATTTGATAAAGATAAAAGAACTTTAGAAACTAAATTTAAAATCATTGTATAGGTCAGGATCCCAAGGAGCTAAATGAAGCTCTATGGCTCCATCTCCCATTTCTATGTCCCCATCTACACTTGTAGTCAAGTACCAGGATATCAGGTGGGGTCTATGACTAAGGGTCTACTAAGACAGCAGAACTCAAATTCCAGCAAGGACATCAAAAAGCTGTGGGACCTTACGCAAGTCACAACCTCTGCAGAATTCAGATTCAATATTTGCAGAAAGAAGGGGTTGGAGTAGTTGGACAAACAATGTCTCAAGTTTTTTCAGTTCTGACATGTAAAGTTTTATAATTACTTTGCAGTGCTTAGTGTTTCTAAATAGACTAGCTCCTACCTTGACTCCATCCTGTTACCCTCCTTTACTTACTCTAACGAAACTTGGCATTATCGGAAGTATTTTATGTGTGTGTGTGTGTGTGTGTGTGTGTATTTAATATGTTTATTATCTGCCTCCCCCAGGTGTAAGATTATGAGGGCCAGCATTATCACTTACCTCATTTATCTTATTTGTCACTGACATCTTATCACTGTTCTGTAAGGAAGCAGAATAGTGCCTAAAACACAGTAGGCATTCAATAAATAATTGTTGAATAAATAGATATATCTGTCCATTTCAAAGTTGTGTGACAATGCCACTGCATGGCATCTAATCTTCTGTGCTTGAATCCTAGATAAACAGCTCAAGAAGATAGATCATTTGTGACCAAAGCTTTATAAGTAAACAGAATAGAAAGGGTAATGTACACAAACCTACATCCCACTCATCGTAGGGCCTTCTAACATAATGTCAGTAACTTAACTTGATTGCAAAACTTTTTTTCTTGACATAATTCAGTCCTGTGTGCAATATTCTTACAAAACAGTGCTCAACTTTCACTATGGTTTTGTGTTTCAGCTTTTCTTTCTTTGCATTTAGCTCCTCTGTGCCACTGAAGAATTTGGTAAGCAACTCTGGTAATGGTCAAAAGTTGGGCACTTCAGCTATATGATGAGAGCACTATAGCTCTCAATTTTAATTCATATTATTATTAAGGAATAGGAAATATTACTTTAATTTCATTATGTTCTTTCAGCTGGGAATCAAATGAAAATGCTATGGATATCTTTGATGTTCTGTAAAAGAAGCTCATATTCCTGAGTGAATACAACTCAAAAAACCAAAAGTCTGTACCCTGGATAGTTAACATTAATGCTTGAATATCATTTAAACAAAATTGACCACATCAAAATGAATTAAGGATAAACCTATGTATGCCAGCTATCTATCCCTAGAGTTTTGTGCATCTATGATCAAATCGTAAAGGGAAAAGTCATGATTTGGAGATAAACTGCATGAATTCTCAGATCATTTCACATGACATTGGCCTTCATTATTAATCAAAGACCTGAATCATGCTCTTTGGGAAGATTTTTATCAAATGTTTTATATATATATATATATATATATTATATATATATATTATATCTTGATCAAATTAAAACTGCCCAAAGAAAGCTGAAAGTACAGGGTTTTTTCTGATCAAATTATTTATGTATTAAAATATATAGACACCCTTCCTTTCCTACTTTCTTCCTTTGTTCTTTGAGGAATTTAGTGAAAAAGCCTTTAGGGTCCTTTCACTTCTATTCTTCTTCTCCAATACTACTTGTCGAAGGCAGTGAGAGAGGGAGTTAGGTACCCTTGCAAAATGACAGCCAGGAAGGGTTTGGGGCAGCAGCTCTGGGAGATCATTAAGATTGATTAATTACGGTAGTGTTGAGAAAACAAGCAAATGGAATCAGGTTTCTTATTGTCAGAACAGGAAACTACATATATAGAAAGGAGAAAAGTTAGAATTAATTCTGTGAGTTTGGATTTGAATTGGAGGTATTGGGATGAACTTGTGGTACTGTGTGTGTGGGAGAGAAGTATACATATAAATGTGTGTATATACATGTCTATGCACACATATGTACATATACACAAACATACACATGCACCACATATACATTATTTTTTCATAGCTTAGGCAATTAGCCTGCTCAGTGGGACTAGAAGCAGTGAGTGCAAGTGGCAGTAAGCACACCTACCTTATTATGTCGTGATTTCTAAATACTGTTTTTCACTAGCAAGAACCAGGACTCAGAGCAATGGTTGGTTTGAGGACCACTGCAATAAAAATACAAATGAACCTAGAACATATTGATGTGATGGAAAATAAGAGTCCTCGCAGAATGATGAGAAATGTCAAAAAATGACACAAAAACCAGCCTCAAGTGTCTCCACTGGCCAGATTTACAGCAATTTGAGTGGCAAAATAAAGAAAGATATCATTAGTTAGCATTTTATGTAAGTAAGGAATAATGGAGTCAGAAAACCACTGTTTGGCAAAAATCACAGTAATGATTGTTTCAGGCAAGAATCCTCAACGGATGTTACAATTAGTCTGTGAAAGTTTGATGAGGAAAGTGAAATTTACATACTTTCAAAGCGTCTTCCAACAAAAATACAAAGTAATTATTCATTACAAAGGAAAAATAGTAACTTTACTTTGGAACATCACTTTAATCAAGTGATCAGAGTTAAAAATCACAAATAATGAGACTGAGAAATTGATATTATAACAACCTATAGGATAAAGTGTAATAAGAACATAGCATCACTTAGGTATATTCCTGCCAGATACATAGGTATAGATAGGTAGGTAAGTAGGTAGAGAATACAATAAAACAAATGTGATTTAATATCATCAATTATAGAATCCGCATTATGGGTATTCATCCTTCAAGCTATCCTAGCAAGCTTTCTGTAAGTTTGAAATTATTTTAAAATAAAAAATAAAAATGAAAAGGTATAGTTAAAAATTTTCTTTTAGAAAATGATGAAATAGTTTTTGCATAAGGGAAATCCAGCTAATGACAGTTGCTTGGTAATATTATGTTGGTGAGTGCAATACAACTTTGGTCATCATTTTCACTGTGTTTCTAGAGAAAGTAGTTAAGTTTACAGGAGCTTTACTACAGATGGGACCTTGAGTGAAGTTATGGCCAAATAGAGAAAACTGGTAAAATGCTTACTGTCAGCAGGCCTGCTGGGAGTGGCATCTGTGCCTGTACATTAATTCTTCTACTCACTACTATAATATACCCTGCCTTGATGTTGATTACAAATGAGATTGCCTTGGGACACATTATTTTGTATTTAGGTTCTCCTCAGAAATCAGGAGTTCAAGTACCTAGGAAAGTATAGATAGACTTAATTTTTATATATTCCTGCCAACTATTTCAAAAATACAACTGAACAAATCTTTCCCCCACTCTATCCTTCCCCCCGTGCTTTATCCATAGAAGGACTGAATTGCTGTTGTAAGGGTGAGTGGAAATTTTCCCTTTCCCCTGAAAGTTTGCTGAAAGTTCAACTCACAATTAAGGGAGATTAAAAAGAGAAAGGTTTATTTACCATGCTCATGGGGAGAATCACAGAGTGATTACCCAATATCCCAATGAAAGTCAGATATTTTTATACACGCCTTTTAGAGGGGAGGAGGGAAAATGAGGAGTATATGTAATTCTGTTTAGGGGCCATAAATGGTCGCTAGGGAGGATGCACGGATGGGGGAAACAGATTGACTTGTACGTTAACCTGAGAGACAGGTATTATGTTTTAAATGATTTGGGCCAGTTCTACTTGCATTCTGCAATATATTGAGATAATGGGGAGAGGAAGGGAAGTCATTTTCCCCTTTGATCTTTTGATCAGGTCAGTCTGGTTTATACAGATAGAGAGAAACCCCCTTCCAGTGCTTTTTGATCTCCGATGACCTTTAATTCAAAATACTCTTTATACCAAGGAGCAATATTTTGGGGTGAAATTTCCTGAGCTCCTTCACTGTACAAGGTTTACCTTTTTACATGCTAAAACACAGTAATAAGCTATAGAGATGGGTATATAATATGCACAAATATTTTACCATGTAAGCATTTTATGATAATAAATATATAAAATATTATTCTGACACAGATTTTAACCATGTACCAACTCACACAAAAAGTCATTGTAGCATTGATTACAATAGTCAAGATTAAGAAATTATCCAAAGGTTCATACATACCTGGTCCAATTATTGTTGCATATCTATATAGTAAAATTCTATGCAGTTATTAAAATTATGCTTTTGAAGATAAATTAATGATTCTTAAAAGTCCTTCCATATATTACAAGAAAAAAAGGCAAAAGCAAATTAGATAAATATAGCCAGTATGGTCCCATAAATACACCAACACATATATACACCTTAAAAGTTATTTTCTTTGAGTGGTGGAATTATGGGTAATTCTTATTTTCTCATTTGCAATTTTAGAGTTTTCTGAATTTTCTGTTATGAGTTTGTCTTGCTGTCAAAAATCAAGGGACTATGCTAATTTCATTTTGCAAATGACACATATATATTTGAATGTGTTTCCTTTCTGTTAGCCCAGGTATCATCATATTTCTTAGAAGCTTTTTACAGGCTGAAGGGAAATTGAGGTTGTATTTATCCTCAGAAGCAAAATTGACTCATTTTAGTTCCTATATTTATATCAAGTTGGTTTGAATGCCAACAGAGATTAATGGGTGATTCTTTATCTATGGTTCTCCAGAACTGCCTCATTTTAGAAGCAAAGAGCTGTGTGAAGTATCCTTTCATTTTATGCCCCTGCTGCACCAAAAATATGTAGCTTTTTTAAAAAAATCCTTCTGATTATGCCTTTCTTCACAAATATGCTCCATCAAAAATATTTGACTGACAATTAGCTTCTTCCGCTCATTTACCCATTTCTATCTCACCTTAGCGTCAAAAGAAAAATCTTAGGTTAAAATGAATCTCTTATTTAAATTCCTGAACCAATGTGGAACACAGTGGTCTCTAGAAATTTAAATTATTATTTCAGCATCCAAAGATCTGTCTTAAATATGGAATAGCACATCTAAAAATTTAAAACATAATTATTACTTGAAGTTTTATGATAATTCAATAAATTAAAAGCTGGACAATAGTAAGAGACACAAGTGAAATTGCACTGCCTCCAAAATATAAAATATAACCATGGTATCATGAATCTTTCATTTATCTAATAAAGAGCTTATTGAATGGCTACTTTGTGCATAGTATTATAGTTCCCTACTAGGGTATACAATGAAATATTTGGGCAAATTGAATTTTTTCTTTCTTGCTGGTTAAATTTAGAGTGAAAGTCAAAATAATGAAATGATTGTTTGTAAATCAAAGTGAAATAAGTATTTCTTTAAAAGGAAAGATATACATTAAATAGCGCAATAGTGTAATCATATTCAGTTTTTCATATGCAATGCTAATCATTGTTTAGGGGTGACCCTCATTCCTCCAGAGTCACAAGGAGCTGCAGATTATCACAAATCTAATCTTGATGGGGACTGATAAAATGAAAACAAAAATTATTATTTGTATTTCTTATACTGTTAGTGGTTTATATACTCACTCCAAATGTAATCACATTTCCATAGCCTCCTAAATCTTAGAAGGAAGCTGCGGTCTGCAATCCAAATAGATGAAGTTAATGGGTTGTGTTTTGGACCAATGAATAGAAAAAGAAAGAACTGTTAGCATGTCACCATGATGGACCTATTACTATTAGTGGAGAGCCTGAATTAACTGTAGGATGACCTTGGCAATGTATCCAGTTCCTTCCCAGAACATTATATAATGATTACACTTCCATGTCATTACCATAAGGCTGCTTTGTCATTATACAGAGAATCTGGAGCATTTTTTAGTCATCAATAGAAGATGGGGTTAAAATGGGAGGGAAAAGACTGTCCAGAAATTTTCTAGGATAATTTTTTCCCTTCAAGGGAAGCAAACGTTTGCAAGAACTCTGTTAATAATGCAAGAGGTTTCATAGCCCCATCTAGTGGTCAGAAACCAATTTACTGCATGAGTCACCTAGGTAAGCACCTCTACTTTTAAGATATGCATGATTTCAGCAATCATAGAGTATTGTTGTGTTCCCAGCTAGTAGGATACAAGATAGGCTTGATAGACTTGTCATATTAAATAGAAGTTGAATATTAGGTATGTGTTCATTTAGTAATTATTAAAATAATAGAAACATTCCTCTCCAGAATGAAATTAATTTTGGAGTTACTTTGTTGACTTTATTTTTCAGCTGACTTCTTGTTTAACGGTTGTTTCTGATAATAACATAAACCTCAAGCTTGGTAAAAATTTTGATAACAGAATCACATAAGCAGTTCCTGATATTCCAGATATCAGTATTGCCTCAGTCTTGAAAGTGAAATAAAATTGAAATGTTTTTAACAAATCCTGTATCTTGGTCAAATTGGAATGTTTATGGTTATAATCCTTCTAGAATTTTTGAGACATGAATAAAATAGACTGAACATATTGGCAAGCTTAATCTACACACCCCAATCCTCACCATACCCTGAAAATTCAAGGATTCCAATTTTTAAGTTACATACCAACATTCCATGATAAAAATATCCTTTCAAAACTTGTTTATAGTAAAAAAATATTTTTAAAACACACACATTGGTTAGTTCCAATTTAATAGTGAGCACATGTGGTGTTTGTTTTTCCATTCTTTAGATACTTCACTTAGGATAATGGTCTCCAGTTCCATTCATATTGTTGCAAAAGGCATTAAGTCATCCTTCTTCATGGCTGTGCATAGAGGGAAGTACAACTCAATGGAAATTAATCAGGGGGCAGGAGGGAGGAGGGGATGGGCGAAAACCTACCTAATGGGTACAACGAACACTATCTGGGTGACGGACACACTTATAACCCTGACTCAAGCATTACAAAAGCGATCCTTGTAACCAAATACATTTGTACCCTTGTAATACTTTGAAATTAAAAAAATAAAAAATTCATGTCACATGAGGAAAAAAAAACACACATTGTGCTACTGAAAGAAAAAATACCAGTGAGTACATAAAGTTACTGTAAGTTTCTATTTAGGCAGCAATGTGAGCAGAAACATCTAGAGACTCAAAAGTAATCAGCCAAGAACAGCTTGCCCTTCAGGAGGTTATCAGGTATGGTGTCACTGATACAGCTCCATACAGTGTAGAAAGTGGACGTGGTGTGCAACATACTGACCAGCTGTGAGGCTTCAACTGCTCAGAGATGCTATATCTGGCCCCTTAAGCAGCTTCACAGGCATCATCAATAAACCATAATCAGCATGTAATGGTCCGACAAGATCACCAACGAGAAGAGCCTGGAAGCCAGCCAGTCCCTCAGCACTGACAGGAGTTCACTGCAATTTAGTCCTGAGCTGGACATGTTTAGAAAATGGATGACAAGGAGAAGTACAAAGATCAACTGTCAGGCAGGTGAAAGCGGAGAGAGACCAACAGGAAATGAAGGAAAAATGTACTAATGCTGAGTTGAATCTCTGAAACAAGGCTGAAGCAACCAGCCAAATTGTAGGTACGGGACAATCAAAAAAGTGGTTGTTTCTAGTCCATGCAAAGTGGATAGATATCAATATGTAAAACAGTCTTATGATTCACACATCAAGAATCATCATCATTTGCAGAATCGAAGTGTACAATGAAAAAAGACAGCCTAAGTATTCATAGGTTAGTCTATTTAGAATTCAAGAATGGAAAGCAACCCCTAACTTTTCACTAGTGATAATCATTATCAGTGTTGACTATATGCATCTTCCCAGAATATTTTCATGAGTTTTAATCAACTATGGTTTGAGACTCTTGAATCTCTTGTTACCAGAGGACAAATGTGAGTTTATAAATGTAAAAAAAGGCTATACCAATTATGCTGAAAAGTGGAATGCCAAAGGTCAAAAGCAGAAAACAACTGGATTCTCTCCCCACATTGTCTGTGCAGGTAGTTCCACCCTTGGGTGAAACCAGCGTTCATCCCATGATTTCTAGTTTCTCTTGCACAATAAAAATACCTTTGGTTGCTTTTAGTCACAAGAAAGTCATAATTCTCTAACTGAAATATCCAGTATCTGTCAACTACAATCCTAACTGAAATATTTCTCTTTCCTTAGCTTAGATCTGGAAATTATTAGGCAGGGAGGAATACTTGGGTTAAGAGGGAAGCATGGTTAGTTTGACTCTATTTTGGGCCCCTGCAGGGTTTAACCGGGGATTAGGTGGGAAATAAAGTTGAGAAAAGCGCTCATCCCGCCCCCATCCCCAGTGGCACTGATGTAATTGCAAAATATTTTTCTTCTGCATTTTCTTCAGAATTCTCCTTCAAGTTCCTTGCCATAGCTGGAAACTGGCCCTCCCCTGGTGACAAGACACCCTCTACTGCCCTTGTCTACATTCTACTCTCAACTCCACCTCCACATCACTGCTACCTCCTCCTTTTATTTAAAAGTCTGTCATAATTCCCTATCACTCACTGTCTCTTTCAATTTGGTTATCTTCCAAAATTTATTTTGAATGCTGGCACATGCTTCAGGTATCCATGTAAGTGATATATATAAAGTCTATTTCTCACAGTTCTTGAATCCATTTAATTTAGTATTCGCTTAATTTCTCCTCGTCACATCCGTAGCTGCCACGCCAAGTTTGCCATCACCCAGAATCACTCTGCCTCTGAAATCTTATTCTATAGTATCTTTCTCTCTGCTTATAATGCCTATTAGCCCAGTTCGTTTAGTCCTTATCTCCTACAATGTCTTGTTCGTGGAGGATCTTTAACTTTTCATTTTCTCCTTATCTACAAATTCCTCCTGCTCTCACTTTCTTCCCACTTAGGCTGAACTCAACCCCCTCGCCCTTATGTCACACTCAGCAAGAAAATCCGTGACCCTGGATGAATCTGCCTTTTCTCCTCCTGTATCAGAACTGTTTGAAATTGCTAAAGAAGCCCAGAGGAGGAGGAGGAGAAGACAGAGATAAAGGAGCTGAGAAAGGATGGGGAGAAGGGAAGGAGGAGGAGGAAGAGAGGGAGGGGAAGGAAGTGAAGGAGGAAAGAAGAGAAAAGAAAAAGGAAGAAAGGAGGCTTTTTAAATTCAAAATTCATACACACAACTTTTCTCTATCATTTGTTCTGCCTTGGTGTTCCCTCTTCCATTTTCTACACAACTCTCCCAAATCTCTGCTCTTATCCTCAAGCTCCCTGATCTACCACCCACTCAGTCACTCTCAACCAAGGGTCATGCCTACCATGACACAGACTCAAAAATGTTGGTAAAATTGTGCAGATTCATAATATTCATCCATTAAAAAAACTAGTTTCAACCACACCATCTTTATAGTCTTACCTTCAGTTTTAAGGTATAATACTTCAAAGAATTATACTAAAACTGTGTTAATTAATTTCTGTATCAGAGAACATTGCAGGCAACATTTTATTTAAGTATAATAACTGATTTGGGAGAGGTGTTGTTATTAATTTAATGAATTACTCAAGGTTGCACAGCTGAAATTCAAAAGCAAAGTGTTACTAATTCCAGAGCCCATTCCTTCGATGACTACAATATAATGCCCAGGAACACCTCCCACCTCAGTTTTTAATTTCATCTGTGTCCACTTCTTGAGCATTGAGACCCCATCCTTGGTCCCTTCTCTCTGCTGTGTATGTAACTACTCTGATCTTTTCCTCTCAGTGAAGAAACATGATCAGATTTTTCTCATGTTAAAGAAAGTCCTTCCTAATACTATCCACTGTTCTGTTAATTGCCTTATCTATTTCCTTCCTTTCAACCCTACTTTCAGAGTCTCATTCTCTCCACTATCTTTCTTACCATTAACTTGCTACCAATGGTGTATTGTGATTAATTCACCACAATTGTCCATACCTTATTCAATGTTCGTTTCATACGACTTCCTTCATTATCTGAGTTCCTCCTCATAACTCCCCTCTTTTGGTTTCTAGGGCATTACCCAGTAGTCCATTCCCACTTTTTTTATTTTTTTGGTCCATCCTTCTCATTTTCCCTCTTGGATTCCCCTTCCTCTGTTTAACCTTAAATATTAGAATTGGAATCCCCAGGATTCTGTTCACAGTTTTCCCACCCTACTTCTTTTTTTTTTATTCACACTAATCAGACTACTCAGACTACTCAGTCTTCATGGACTGCCTCATTAAATCCACTAATTTGAAATAATATCTGTACCCAGATGACTCATAAATTTATATTCCAGCTCAGACCTCTCATCTGTACCCCTAACCCATATATCTAATTCCTTATTAGACATTTCCACTTAGATATACTTAGGTTATTCAAATGTGGCACATATAAAAAAAAATCAACTAACATCCCAATATCTACCCATTCACCTATATGCTATTGCCTATTCAATGGTATTACCATCTATGGATAGATCCCATAGGTCTTGAGAGTCTTGCTTGATTTTTCTCTTTATTTGGTGTTGAAAGCAGTTACTCAATTTTACCTATTTAACTTCTCTTCAATGTGTCCTTTCCTCTTATCTCCGTGCCACTACTTTCATTCAGGACCTTATATTCCTCAATAATTTATGAGGCCTCAGCTGTATCATATATTTTTATATCTCTGTGCATTTTGACATTTTGTTTCCTATACCTGAATAAATGCATACATAAACTACATCATCCTCTTCCTTTGGCCAATTTCTATTTTATTCTTTCATATTTTAGCTGAACTTTTAATTCCTTCAGGATGTCTTTCCTGGCCCTTTCAGGGGCTTTTCACTGTGATATTAGAACAAATTTATTGGTCCCTATATCACATCATTTGTCATACTTTGTAATTGTCTATTTTCTCTAAATTATAAGTTTCCTGAGAGCAGTTACTGTATATTTATCTCCACTTTTATCCCCAGCTCCAAGTAATACTAATTTGTGTTACCTGTAAGAAAGTATGACTCCATATTAGTCTTCTCTCTCACATGTATAGAATACTCAAATCTCAACTAAATTCCAAACAGACGTGTGTGTGTGTATATAATTTCTATGAATTTTGGTCTCTCTACTTCTTATTCCTTAGGTTCAAGTTTTTCACCCTGACTGCTTTTAAATAACTTTTAAATTATGAATGATCACAATTCCTATTCACTTCACTAAGACTGAAATAACTTCCTGGTCTTTATTGACTTTTGCTGTTGAAGCCCATCAACCAAACACAACCAGGAATATACCTCTATTCAAATAAAAGCTAGATTCACAACTTTTACAATATAAAGGGAACACCCCCCAGAGAACTGTGGAGAGTCTCAATGAGAGGAAGTTAGCAAGGACTTCTTAAAAAGTTTGAGCTTATACTAGATGACTCCACAGAAGGATTAAGGAATGTGTGGCCAATTCTAGATTGGAAACTCTCAGGAACAATGGCAATTTGGTGAATGATTATCTTAATAAATTTTATCTAGAAAACAGGAGTAAAGACAAGGTATAATTATTGTTAGTAAATTGTCTCTATTTTACTCCAAATGTGGTCATGGAGTGGCCTTGTCTATGCTTTATTTTGAGCATTGTTTATATCCCTTTAGGATCATTATAATCTGGTTGTCACACATCTGTTTTTTTAAATTTTTCAATAATGATTCTGTCTGATTTGAAAAACTAGTTATATGATTTTTACTTATACTCCAAAGTAATATTTTCAAAAGTAATTCTACTTTTTCAACTTAATCCTTTCAATGTTCTAGAATTGCCTTGTATTAATTTGACACACATCTCTCTGTTGGAATTTGTATAAGATGTGTAATGATTCATCCAACAGTTAACATTTCTGTACTAACCAATGTCTTCATTTATTTGGTCCTTAATTCCTTATAATCTTACATTTTACTTACCTGCATTTGATGTGCATGTATTTTCTCAGAAATCAGATTTAAAATAATGAAGACATTTTGCACTTGAATACTTTATTAGTGTCTAATGCAATACAAGTTTCCCATTCTCATACAGGTTATTTTCACTCAACCTATATACTTTGCTTCCCAACCTTAAAAAAATTTCTCTCCTCTAACAATTTGTTTTCCTATTTCATATACTGTTACAATTATTTCTTTTATTTGAAAGAAATTATTTCAAAGTAATTTTGCATAAATGAATACATTCAACCACAAAACACTAAATTATCTTGTGTATCCTATTATATTAGTAGCAGACATACTAGAAATCATAGTTTATTTGTGGAATTATCAGGATGAGCCAGAGACCAAAATCATAGTAAATATTTCATACTGTACATCAGCCAAATTTAAATTAACTTATAGACTCAAATTTTAGGATCAGGATCTTTTGCATTTTTTAATTTATTATTAATTTATTACTAGAGAAGTAGCATAATTTAGAAAGGGTCTTACATTTCCTTTGAATCAGAGATAAAATTTTAGAGGCAAATACCAAGAACAAGAGTACAAATTGAAGGTAATAAAGGCCTAATCTATTGTAGGTGTGGCATCAAAATATAGGTACTGTTGCACTAAATACTTGTGGAAAATCATCAGTGATAGGTTAAATATGGAATGTAAAAAAAAAGTACTTCAAAGTTTACTTTGAGAGTTTCAAGCCAAGGAGAATGATGATATCATCATATTATTAACATGAATAGCAATGATGGCAAATTAAAACCTTTGTATGGGGAAGAATAAATCTAGTTTTGAATTCATTGAATTTGAACTAGTGCTCAATATCTTACTGGAGGTCTTCTCTGAAGAAATAGAGAAATAGAACCAGTGCTATCTTGGCAAATCAAAACCAAAACTATAAATGAATGTCTCCATCATAAAGAAAAAATTGCAACTATGGAAGAGGAAAAAGTGGATATAGAGAAAGGAAACTTGAACACATCATTAAAGAAAAATATAATCACATAATTATTTAGGCAAATATCTTTTTGGGTAAGATGGGGCAAGGAGCTTTTCAGTCAGTATAAAGAATAAGAAGAGCTCCAGTTCTTCAATAAAGTTTTTAAAAGCCTAAAATAAATACTCTTTTAAAGACCCTGTCCAATCTGTTAAGTGCAGTGTTGAAAAGATAAACAAAATTGACAGACCTCTTGCTAGATTAACCAAGAACAGAAGAGAAAGGACTCAAATAAGCTCATTCAGAAATGAAAAAGGTGACATGACAACTGATACTGCAGAAATACAAAACATCATTCATGAATACTACATAAATCTCTGTGCCCATAAACTAGAGAATGTAGAGGAAATGGACAAGTTCCTGGAAACACATAATGTCCTAAGACTCAACCAGAAAGAAATAGAACTCCTGAACAGACCAATAATGAACAGGGAGATCAAAACAGTAATAAAAATCCTCCCAACAAAACAAAAGCCCTGAACCAGATGGATTCCCATCCAAATTCTATCAAGTACCCATACTGCAGAAATTATTCCATAACATGGAGAAGGAGGGAATCCTCCCCACCTCACTCTATGAAGCCAGTATCACCTTGATACCAAAGCCAGGAAAGGACACAACAAAAAAAGAAAACTACAGACCAATATCCCTTATGAATGTAAATGCAAAAATCCTGAATAAAATACTAGCAAATCTTTGAGTACAGATGTCTTTTTTACAGAATGTCTTTTTTGCCTTTGGGTAAATACCCACTAGTGGGATGGCTGGATCAAATGGTCGTTCTACTTTTAGTTCTTAAAAGTATCTCCATAATACTTTCCATAGAGGTTGTACTAGTTTGCAGTCCCACCAGCAGTGTACAAGTGTTCCTATATCTCCACATCCACGCCAACATTTGTTGTTTTGGGACTTTGATAATGCCATTTCACTGGAGTTGAGTGTATCTCATGTGGTTTGATTGTGCTTTCCCTGATAATAGAGATGTGGCATTTTTCATATGTTTCTTGGCCATAGTCTATCGTTTTTTGAAAAGTTTCTGTTCATGTGCTTTGCCCACTTTTTAATGGGGTTGTTTGATTTTTTTTTTGCTGATTTGCTTGAGTTCTTTATAGATTCTAGTTATCAGCCTTTTGTCAGATGTGTAGCTTGCCAATATTTTCTCCCATTCTGTAAGTTGTCTATATGCTCTAATGATTGTTTCCTTGGCTGTACAGAAGCTTTTTAATTTGATCAGGTCCTGCTTATTTATTTTTTTGTTGCTGTGATTGCTTTTGGGGTCTTCTTCATAAATTCTTTGCCTAGGCCAATGTATATAAGAGTTTTTCCAATGTTTTCTTCTAGAATCCTTATGATTTCATGCCTTAGGTTTAAATCTGTTATCCCTTGTGAGTTGATTTTCATGAGAGGTAAGAGGTGTGGATCTTGTTTCAGTCTTCTACATGTGGCTATCCAATTCTCCCAGCACCATTTATTGAATAGGGATTCTTTTCCCCAGTGTATGTTTTTGTCTGCTTTGTCAAAGATCGTCTGCACTCAAATGTTTATAGCAGCATAATTCACAATTGCAAAGATGTGGAAAAAAACCCAAGTGCAGATCAATACATGAGTGGATTAATAAAATGTGGTATATGTATACCATGTTGTACTACTCAGCCATAAAAAAGTGGTGAGATAATATCTTTTGTACTATCCTGGATGGAGCTGGAGCCCATTCTTGTAAGTGAAGTATCACAAGAATGGAAAAACAAACACCACATGCACTCACCATTAAATTGGTACTAAGCAATCAACACTTATGTGCACATATGGAAATAACATTCACTGGGGATCAGGCAGAGGAGAAGGGGGAAGAGGAGATGGGTAAATTCACACCTAATGGGTGTGGTGCATGCTTTCCTGGGGATAAACATGCTTGGAGCTTTGACTTGGATAGTGTAAAGGCAATTTATTTGACCAAAACATTTATACCCCGGTAATATTCTGAAATTTAAAAATATATATATATTGAGTCTTCTAATCTGGGAATTCAGTGTGCTTTTCCATTAAGTCTTATTTAGTTAATCACCAAAAGGGTTTAATACATATATTTTGTATGTTATATGTTGATATATAAATCCATGAATTTCATGTTTTTGAAGTTATTTTAAATAGAACACTTAAAATTTTAATTTTTCAATTGTTTGCTACTAGTACATACAAATGCAATTAATTGTATTTCCACCTTTCATTATTTATTCTTGATAATTTCACTTATTATTCTAGCATTTTTGCAAATACTATAGAATTTTAGATAAATCATCACATTATCTGTAGATAAAGTATTCTCTCTTCTTTCTTTTCAGTATTTATGTGTTTTATTTCGTTTGCCTTACTGTATTGTGTAAGATTGTAAGCTAAATTTGAGCAGAAGTGGTGAGCACAAACATTCTTGTTCTGTGCCATGTAAACATGGGGTAAAATTTCTTTACATGCCACATTGTAAAGGGTGTGGAAAAAAGGGAAACTTCTGAACACTTGATTCATAGTAGCATTTGATTTTGCCCCTTGAAAATGTTTAAAAATTATCTACAAGGACAAGAAAAGTGAAATCATTTCAGGCAGAGGAAAGAATAGAACAATAGGCATAAAGACATTAGACAATTTTAAAGGAGAGTCAGACAGAAGATCATAAGACAGGTTTTTGAGTTAATAAAAATTTTGAAATAAGCATAACTATATTCACACAAAAATCTGTGTCCATTATGTCTAAGATGTTGATAATATTTTGTCCTTCTGAATTGATGACGCCCTTCATCTATGCATAGTACCTTCTTCACTTCTATTGATACATAATAATAGCATAGATAATTTTAAGGATATTATATTTTCACCAAAAATATCAGAATCCCAAAAGGAATGGGAAAGTGTATATACAGCTAGAGTTTACAGAATAAGGAAAGAGGAGGGAATGCTAGGAAATATAAAGTTAGTCAAGTTTGAGAAAATATGAATAAGTTGCAGGGAATACATGGCCTGTCTGTGAAATAGAATGAATATAATATAATGAAGTGCCTTGGATATATCTGAAACACATGCACACATACACTTTGATATTAAAACTATGTCTGTTTGCATTATTGTGTACATATGTGTATATAACATGTAAAATGTCATATGCCTTAATATATATGATGCTATTTCCTTCCTTATAGTAGACATTTTGTGGGAATAAAAGCATGTATTTCAGAGTTTTTATAACTTTACCTATAAAATGGATGGTATTTTAGTTAAAATAAGATCAGAATGTCCATGGATAGTAAAAAAATAGAGCTGTAAAATAACTAACAGTGTTTTCCTGTTGAAGGAGGTAATTAAAATTTCACTTGTGAATCATAATAAAAAATAAAATAAGATAAAATAAAATACTAGCAAACCAAATTCAATGGCACATGAAAAAAATAATCCACCAGGACCAAGTGGGCTTCATCCCAGGGATACAAGGATGGTTCAACATACATAAATAAATAAATGTGATTCACCACATAAACAAGAGCAAAATAAAGACCATATAGTCATCTCAATAGATGCAGAAAAAGCATTCCACAAAATCCAGCACCCTTTCAAGATAAAAACCCTCAACAAACTAGGTCTAGAAAGAACATATCTCAGAATTATAAAAGCCATATATGACAACGCCATAGCCAACATCATACTGAATGGGGAAAAGTTGAAAGCATTCCCCCCAAGAACTGGAAAAAGACAAGGATGCCCACTGTCACCACTTCTATTAAACAGAGTGCTGGAAGTCCTAATCAGAGCAGTTGTGCAATAAAAAGAAATAAAGGACATCCAAATCAGGAAAAAGGAGGTCAAATTATTGTACCTTGCTGATGATATGATCTTGTATTTAGAAAACACCAAAGATTCCACCAAGAATCTCCTGGAATTGATAAATAAATGCAGCAAAGTCTCAGGATACCAAATCAATGTACATAGATCAGTAGCATTTGTATATACCAATAGCAGTCAAGCTGACAGTCAAATAAAAAACTCAATACTATTCACAATAGCTACAAAGAAAATAAAATACCTAGGAATATACTTAACCAAGGAGGTGGAAGATATCTACAAGGAGAACTACAAAACTCTTAGGAAAGAAATCACAGAGGATACAAACAAATGGAAAAATATATCATGCTCATGCATAGGTAGAATCAGCATTGTTAAAATGTCCATACTATGCAAAGTGATTTACAAATTCAATGGAATCCCCACCGAATTACCAATGTCATACTTCACAGATCTTGAAAAAATAATCCTACACTTCATTTGGAATAAGAAAAGAGCCCAAATAGCCAAAGCAATCTTAAGCAAAAAGAACAAATCTGGAGGCATTACATTACCAGACTTCAAACTATACTACCAGGCTATAGTAACCAAAACAGCATGGTGTCGGTACAAAAATATACACGTAGACCAATGGAACAGAACAGAGAACCTAGATATAAAACCATCTACCTATAACCAACTGATCTTCAACAAAGCAGACAACAAAGCATACTGGGGAAAAGAAGCCCTATTCAATAAATGGTGCTGGGAAAATTAGATAGCCACATGCAGAAGAATGAAACAGGACCCCCTACCTCTCACCACTCCAAAAAATCAATTCAAGATGGATAAAAGACTTAAATCTAAGGAATGAAACCATAAGAATTCTAGAGGAAAATCTAGAAAACTCTTCTAGACATCAGCCTGGGCAAAGAATTTACGATTAAGGCCCCAGTGGCAATCATGGCAACAACAAAAATTAATAAATGGGATTTGATTAAACTAAAAAGCTTCTGCACAGCTAAGGAAACAATCAGCAGAGCAAATAGACAACCTACAGAATGGGAGAAAATATTCACAAGCTATACATCTGAAGGGCTAATATCCAGAATTTACAGAGAACTCAAGCAAATCAGCAAGAAAAAAACCAAACAACCCTATTAAAAAGTGGACAAAAGACATGAACAGAAGCTTCTCAAAAGAAGAAACACAGATGGCCAACAACATATGAAAAAATGCTCATCACTAATCATCAGGGAAATGCAAATTAAAACCACAATGAGATATCACCTTACCTCAATTAGAATGGCTTTTATTAAAAAGTCCAAAGACAATAGATGCTGGTGTGGATTTATAGAGAAAGGAATGCTTAATAGTACAACCCCTGTGGAAAATAGTATGGAGATTCCTCAAAGAACTAAAAGTGGACCTACCATTTGATCCAGCAATCCCACTACAGGGTATTTACCCAAAGGAAAAGAAGACTTTTCATGAAAAAGACACTTTCACTCAAACGTTTATTGCAGCTCAAGTCACAATTGCAAAGATGTGGAATCAATCCAAGTGCCCATCAATTAATGAGTGAATTAATAAGATGTTGCATACATATACCATGGAGTACTACTCAGCCCTAAAAAAAGATGAATTAATACCTTTTCAATAATCTGGGTGGAACTGGAGACCATTCTCCTAAGTGAAGTATCTCAAGAATGGATAAACAAACACCACATATACTCACTGTTAAATTGGAAGTAACTGATGAGCACACATATGCACAGAGGGAAGTAAAACTCAGTGGAAATCAAGCAGGGAGGAGGGGTGAGCACGGGAGGGGCACAAACCTACCTAATGGGTATAATGAACATTATTTGGGTGATGGGCACACCCATAGCCAGGATTGAAACATTACAAAAGTGATCCATGTAACCTAAAATATTTGTACCCCTTAATTCTTTGAAATTAAAACAGGGGAAAAAACCACTTATGAAGTTTGCACTATTACTCCCATTTTGCAGATGAAGATGTTGAGGAACAAAGAGGTTAGGTAACTCACCAAAGTCACATAGCTAGGAAGAGGCAGAGGTGCCTGGGTCCAGAGTCTATACTCTTTCACACTGCACTGTTTTGATGGATGTGTATTAAATAGTGCAGAGAAAGCCTTTCCCCTTGCTCTGTAAAGAGTATACAGTGAAGGGTCTTATGCTTTCTTCTGTCCCAGGTTTCTATTCCAGAGACAACTAATGTTACCAATTCATTGTTCATCTTTCTAAGGATACTCTACACATACATAATAAAATCCAGAGTCCCCCACACCCAATTTTTTTATTTTTCTATACATAGGGTAGCATTCTATATACAGTGTTTTGTACTTCTTTTTTTCCAGTTAAAATGATGTCTTGAATTTTATATTATATAATTATATTATTATTACTCAGCCATTAAAAAATGGTAAACTAATACCTTTTGTAACAACCCGGATGGAACTGGAGACCATCCTTTTAAGTGAAGTATTGTTAGAATGAAAAAACAAACACCACATATACTCACTACTAAATTGGAACTGATAGATCAACACTCATGTGCACATAGGGTAGTAAAATTCAACAGTAATCAAGCAGGGGGAAGTGTGGAGGAGGGAATGGGCAAATACCTACTTAATGGATACAATGAACACTATTTGGGTGATGGGCACACCTATAGCTGGGACTCAAGCATTACAAAAGTGATCCATGTAACCTAAAACACTTGTACCCCCTTAATATTTTGAAATTAAAAAAAAAAAATAAAGACCCTGTCTGATCTAATGAGTACAATGAATGCCTTTTGCATTCATAGGAATATTCAAGAGTTTACAGTCAAAAAACTGGTTTTTCTCCCTTGCAACAGTAAACTTTTTTATTTCTGTCATTGCCCTTTTGTAACCTTATGGATACTTCATTCTGCTTATTTACTTAATCATTCTATGCCCACCTAAAAGATTCTGTTCTTCCTTCCTTGTCCTCAATGGGTTAAAATCTAACATGCACAAAGTACTTGATCTCCTAAGTGACAATATTGTGAAAAAGATGGGAGAACTTGTTAACGCACAGGGAAAGGAAGCACAAAGTGTAGCTAACACCATGAGTGCCACAAGGGAGCATATCACACACAGAAGAAGAAACCTACATTTTCATTACCTAACACATATTGTAGTACAACCTCATTTCTACTTATGCTACTTTTTACCTGACAGCCTCTAAGAGCTCTTTGGGAGCCAGTGTGATTTCTCAAATAAATCTGTATTTCAGTTTGTGTGCTTATCTTATCTTGAGAAATCATTTTAATTACCCAGTAGATATTAACAATGCCTTCCCAGCTGTTACTTTCTATTATTTCCTTTAAATGAGCCTTTTGGCTGTTTTTAAAAATGTGTTTTTGCCCTAAAGATGAGAATGCTCAAATAGTTGTGACAATAGGCAGTACAAATTCCCTTCAGTTGGGAAATGAAATAGGTAGCTTTCCTAAAAATTACCCTGGTCTATTACTTCCACACATGGACATACATTATATTTAAGATTTTCATGAATTATATTCTTAAAATATTAGAGATAAAATTCATGTAGCCTTGATGAGAATCCCTCTAGATACAACTCTGAATCTATATAGGAAAATGTTCATTACTCAACTAATGCTTTAGGTCACTGAAAGAGACTAGAATGAAAAAAAATTAATCATAAACTACATTTCTGCTAATGCTTCACATCATGGTGTTATGACCCCTTGGGTATGGGTGGGTAGCACATTCTTATTGAATAAAACAAATTTTATTCTTCTATAATTTCAAAGATCTAACAATTTATTTGGCCTATCAAATTTGAAAAGCTTTCTATTAATATGTGAATAAACATAAGTATATGACAAATTACATTGTAATATAGTCATATGTGTAACTAAAATTATGACTTTTTAAAAATTCAGTTGCTTTTACAAATCTTTTTTCCTTTGACATTGGAAAAGAAATGTGGACTTAATTAGTTCCTTTCTTCTAAGCCATTTTGTCCTGAGACACCTCAAAAAGAATTTCAAGAAAACTCTGATTATTCTCCATTAAACTTCTTGTCCCTTCTAAGATTGTATTTCTAAAACACACAAGTCCATCTGAGAACACCTTTTTTTTTTCCATTTTGTAGCAAATAGAAATTTATCCTGCAACTCCTTACAGAAACCTGAGAGAAAATCAATGACCACTTTGACAAGAACAATGCCACTTTCTTTTGAATAGGTCACCTAGTTCCTAGTAACCTGTTCTCCCAGGACAGTTTACTTAGAAAATCAGACCAATCACCCCTGAGCATGCTTACTACTCTGGTTACACACAGTATATGAGAAACCCTAAACTTCACAACTACTGGGAGGCTATTTCTCAGTGTACCTATTTCATGCTTGAGAATTATTAATATTATATTTGTCTGGTACAAAAAGCATCAGCTGCTGTGACCATTCTCCATTGAGACGTGCCTATTAAGTCTGAATCAGCAAATGGAGTAAGACACATTATCCTTCTTTAGAACATGAGTTGCTATAGGCTATTGTTTGAGAACATGGGCTTTTAAGTCAGACTAATGTGGTTTTGAATCCTGATTCCACCATTTATTGGCTTTATAGCTTTGTATTCTTGGACATGTTACTTAAATCTCTGGACTTAAATTTCAGCATTTGAGAAATGCAAATAATACCAAAATGGATTGTTCTGTTAATTTATTTAGATGATGCTTTTAAAATCTTTAGTATATAGCCTGGTACATCATTAGTCCTCAGGAACAGTGAATTATTTTTGTTGCTATTATTATAGTTATCCACTTCATTTAGAGAAAGAATCTATATATTTATATTAAAAAAAATCTTTAAGGATTGAGTTTAAATCTGAATCCATAGTGGCCATGATGCTATAATTATCTTTTTAAATTTTGAAACATAGACATTGAAATGAATAGATTTATAGCCTAAATCTATAGCTCTAAAAGATCTTTGAAGTTTTTATTGACTTTAAAAGAGAAAAAAAGAAGGCAATATTTGAGATTTGGGATAAAAGCTTAGAGTATCAGGCGTGGGTAAAGCAGAGGTCAGGATTACCTTCTTCAGGTGTACTGATGTCTGTGATTGTTCATTACATTGCCAAAGCTGCCTCCTTAAGAACCCACATCCTGTACTTAATCCTCAGTAGAAACTCCATTTCTGACAGTGGGGGGAAAAAAGTATTCATGTATTCAGTCCTCTCCCATTGAGGTTCTTTTTCCTTTCTCTCTCTCTCTCTCTCTCTCTCAAGTTATTTCCAGCTATAATACAAAACTTGTGAATTGGCTGCTTCTTAGTAAATCTATGTCATTATAGCAATAGGTAATAGGCAGGTAGTTATAAAAGAGGAAGAGGAATTACCACATGCTAGTACTGTTCTAAGTGCTTTTCATGTAATGACTCACATAATCCCCATGACAACTCTATGAGATAGATACTATTGTTACCCCTATTTTATAGAGGAAAGAACACAAGCACAGGGAATTTAAGTAACTTGCCTGCAGTAATGGCTCATAAATGACAAACCCAAGCAGCATGGCTGCAAGGCACTTAAACAGGATACTACACTATCTCAGTGAGCAAGATAAAGATGACAACTAATCTAACATTGATTTTTTTAAAATTTTACCTTGTAATGATAGTAAATCTATTCAATAGATGAAATAATTGAAGACAGGTAAATTAAATGAGCTGGCCAAGATGTTAGAGCTCTTTAGATGCGAAGGCTGTATAAGAAGCCACGCTTCCTTTCTACATATGTCTTTTTTGTTCTTCTGTACCAGAGCCCAAAAGTCACCAAATGGCATGGTAATGAGTCTGCATCTCAAACTGCTTTGGTAACTACATTTTACCTGGAATTAACAGATTTTTTTTTACTTTTATAAATGAATAGAATTTTGAAAGGCTACCATTAAAACACCACCAAAAGGCACACCTTTAAATAATAGATATAGGTATTATAGTTGCTTAAGTAATAGTTAAACAAATTTATTGAATTTGGATAAAGAATATCAAGATAAAAACAGTTAGAAATATACATTTTAAAATAGCTATTTACAGGGCAACTCAGCAAAAAAAAATGTCTGATTTGCTCTAGTCTTACAGAAATACAACTATTGTAACTTTAAAATACACTAAGAGATGGAGGAATATATTCAAGCATGTATTAGGTATAGAAAAAGCTGGTAAAATAATCTGAACTACAGATCATTATTGGTTAATTAAATTCTGTTTTATAGATTCAAAATTGATAAAGCAATGTTACCACAACATTTTATTAGATAAAAGAAAAAGCAAAGAAAATATTAGTGTATAGGATATTATGCAAGGTTTATTAAGAAACATAAATCTAGTTTCTCTGATGGCGCTCAGATGAGAGGTAGGATAAAAAGTCAGCTCTTCCTTGTACACAGCAAAGCATCAACTGTAACACAGTTTAAATGAGCATAATGCTTAACAGGCTTTACAAATACTGTCACCAATCAACTGTGAGCTATGGGTCCAGTTACTTAATTGGGGGGGGAGGGTCACAGTTTCTTTATCATTCAGATAAAGAGTTTCACAAGATGATATCTAAGCTTCTTTCCAGCTCTAATAGCCTATTTTCTACAGAAAACTGGTTGATACAATTGCAGCAATATCAATTAATAGTGAACATTAAGCAGGTCCGACCATTTGGACAATATTATTTATGCCATGGTCTGATTTATGAGTTATATAGAGAAATAATATCAGTCAGGATTTTGTTATTTATCTATGTTTTTAGTCAACAAACGTTGTTGAAAATCTCAAAGGACACAATCAATGAAATATTGTTCCTTTCCTAAAGAAACACACAGCCTTACTAGGAGGCAACTTATTGTACTTAAAAATCCCTATTTCTCTGTCTAAATGCTATTATGATACTCTTGTTCTAGAAACAACAGACCCATCAGAGTTGAACTCCTAAATGAGGAACACAAGGAAGCCTTGACAGTGAGGATAACATTTAAGTTGGATTTTATAAGCTAAGTAGGAGTTTACTAAGGGAGAAAGAGTGCTAAATATAGAAGGAAGAGCCTATACAATGACACTAAATAAAAAAACGACCTGGGTCAGCCTACAGTTCAGGGTCACAGGAAAAAGACAAAGAAAGAAAGAAAGGAGAATAGTGTTCCTTTAGAAGGTGGATTGTGTAGTGAATCACATAGTTGAGAAATTGATTTTACTCTCTTGATTAGTGTAGGGGCCTCTTGATTAGTGTAGGGTGAACATCCACATGGATTAAAAAAAAAAAAAACTCTTCAGGAGCAGAACTGATTTTTATCCAAATGTCTCATCCCACAGGCTTGTTTTATATGTCAATCTGAGGCTTGCCAATGGCCCAATCAAATGGCCAGGCCATTAGCTATAGCCTATGAGTCCAGGAGATTCAGTCTTCCACATTCCCCACTGAAGTGGCCCTAACAGCCCCAATCCCTATCAGAGATTGGGGGCAAGGGCTAGTGGAAGTTTACATAGATAATACATCAATACCAAAGATATATTCTATAGTGGTGGGGTCATTCAATGGAGGTTCATAGAGGCCCAAAAGGATCCATTAGTAGTTGAACTTGGACAAGGGTCCTGGTGGTGATTGCATCAAATCCTAATCCAGAGAACATTATCTGTTTTCCCCTCATCTTGGTGCCAGAGGTTGCAGGGACAGTAGTCACTAGTACACCAGAATCTAGAAAGCCCAAGAAGAATCATTCTCCTCCTTCTCCCCACTGAACTCTAACCCTGGCATAGGGTCTCTTATCACTCCTGGGAATACAGAGTCATCAGCCCAATCCTTAATCTTGTTTATTTTCAAAAGCCATAACATCTGGACAAAAGCTAGCAGGGCCCTCAAACCTATTTCCAAGCCCTTTCCACAGGGAAAGGCAGAAAGACCACCCCCATCAGTTATAGGCGCCACCTGTCAGAATTTGCCACAGATTTTGTGGGGGAGGCAGCTGGGTCAAGAAGCTGGCCAGGGAGCAGACAGGTTTCTCTGTCTGATGTTACAGGGCAAGTTGGTTTAAGAGGAGACAGAGTGGGGTGGATCCCAGAAGGCTGTGGCCGCTGCTTGCATTCTGTTATCCTGGCAGCCACTGCACTCTGGGCACTCTGAAAAGAGAGGGTTTATAGAAATTCATCCCATGTCGTGCCACTGTCTTTTACTAACTTTAGCAAGATCACCTCCAGAGGGGATCTAATTAAGTCTCTGTGGTCTCTCCAGGACCACTGGGCAAAGCACTCATGAAGTGCTTTTTACCCTTTTTCCTCTCTTCTGATGTTTCAACAACTCACTGCACTGCAGGGGGTTTATCAGTTCCAGGGACCTGCTTGGAGTTCCTCAGCTCATGGGAGCCCACTGACCATCTCTGGTTCCAACTCTGGGTCCCTAAGCAGTGGCAAAGGGACTCCTTCCATAGATTTCTCTGAACCTTTTTGTTTTATCTCTAATCTGACCCACTGGTTGAGCCCAGCCAGAGAGGCAGGAGCTAAAGAGAAGGACCAAAGCTTCCTCTTCGAACTAAAAACTTACCTAAACAATCTGTTAGTATAAGGTAGACAGCCAGGGACCTCCGGCCCCTCCAGGGGACAAAGCTGGGTGCCCTGAGCAATTGCTACATCTGGGGGAGGAGGGAACACCCTACAAATCTGCCAATCAGAACTTAGCACACCAACTGCAAAAGGACACAGAAGATTCTCCAGCCTGCAGGCCAAGCAGCACGGGTACAATGGGGTCTGGAAGGTGACCTAGAGCAACCTAAGGCTAATTGTCATGTCATTAGCTTAAATCTACATTGCAGTTCACCCTCTCAATGGATTTTCTGAGAGGCTCATGGGAGAGCCACATATGCAGTAAGACTCAGGTTATATAACTCCCAACTGTCCATCACAGTGGTTCCATGGTGACATCTGAAGCAGGAGGAGGGCCCAATCCAGACACTATAAAACAAGACCCTAGACCATGACCAAGACCTTTTTGTTATGACGAGAGGCCTTTTGCCATTCTGTGGCGAACTTATCTTGCTCTTACTCTGTAAACCTATGTCTTGCTCTTGCTCTATAATCTTATCTTTATTTCCTCAGTAAACCTTGTTTTGTGCTTACCTTGCTTTTGGTGTGTCTGGCCATTCTTCAGCCAAGAGCACACCAAGAACTGCCATTTCAGAATTCTGACCCGACACGACACTAGCATCCTTCAAGAATGCCCCACAACTTCTGCTAGCACTTCCCAAGACCCACCGGTAAAGTGCCCCACAGAACCCTCAAACTCTTGGAAACAATCCACTTGTCATCCCTACAGAGTGCCCTGTGGACTCTGCTAGCACCTCCTAAAGTGCCCCATGGGATTTTCAGGCTTTTTGCTCCTCCAGAAGGGCATTATGCTCATACATACAGCTCCAATTTGTCAGGAGATCAGGTGAGCTGGAGAGAGCTGAGCTGTCAGATGTCATGCTAGCTGATTAAAAACAATAAGCCAAAATGAAAGTAACAGTAAAGCTCTTAATCCCTTACTGTGATGAATGATATAAGTAAGAGGCTAAAACCAGAGAAAGTTCTGACTCCCCCTGTTTTATTTTCCCCCAAGGGTCAGGTGGATCAGCACAGATGTGGGGGTTGTCTCGCTATTGTGTGACCCTGGAACAAAAGGCTCCTGCAGCTTTATGCACCCAGGCACAGGAGGGAAAGGTGAGAAGGAATGGCTAGAAGTGGAAAAGTACTGAGTATTGAGTCAGAGTGAAGAAAATGTCTTCAAGGCTCTCCAATGAGGAGACCTCCAAATATGGCACCTGGGAGAGGAATACATATACGCATATGAGCATGGCCAGAGGAGTCTGAGTTCTTGAGTACAACTTCCTTTAGAGACTGCAGTGCACTGGCTGTGCACCAAGTCTGGTGCAAGGAGGGCAGCTTTGCACTGTGAAACCTGCCATGTAAAGTCTTTGCAATTGCCTATGGGCAGGCCTGAAAGATCGCACGGGTTTTTTGGCCAGGAGCCAGATTTCAATATGCTTAATGGGCTATTCCTAAGAAGCTAAATTTTTTATCCTATAGGTAATAAAAAACCAAAGAAGGTTTTGAGGGTGGAAAATATCATGGGCTGCTTTGATTTTGTTTTTCTTAGATAGAAGAATGGAGCATAGGATGAAATGGAGAAAAAGTTAGGCAAAGAGAGAACTTTGCAATAATCCAAACAAATTCAATTTGGGCCAGGATTGTGGCAGGAGGGTGAAGAGAAGTATTTAGGGAAAGAATTCAGAGATGGATTTAATAAAAATCGTTAAACAATTGGATATGGAAGATACAGGAGTGTAGAACTAATTGGCAAGAACAAACATTTTAGCTTAGGAGATAGAGCATTGGGTATCTTTAGTGAAGATGGGAAATGTAAAAAGAAGTTTATGCTTGGGTGGGGGTGAGTCTAACAATTTCTAATTATTTTGACAGGCAACAAATATTCTGACAGAAGGCCTAGAGTCCACATAAGATTTGGAACCTGTTAATTGGTCTGGAAATCAGCAGATAGATGTTCACCGGTTATACCAATTATCCACATAACTGAGTAAAAAATAAGTGCATATCATTCTATCTGAATAGTTAGAAAAATGTGATTAGAAAAATGTGATTTATAGGATGAATTTTATGAATAATTGCGTAATTCCTAATTTTTGATATGTTCATAATAACTTTAAAGAGAATGGCTATCTAAATATAAAAACAACTCTAGAAAAAAATTGTGAATCATTCTGATAGCATGCCTATAAAGTAATAAAACATTTCTTGTTTAGTTAGTGAAAATATGGAGAGATGAATAGGCAGACAGAAAGAAAAGCAGAAAAACATATACCTCTATATATGCACATACTATCTATATGTATATGATGTGTGTATACACATATTATATACTATGTTCAGTAGATATTCCATGATAATTGTGAGCTGAAAATAAAATCCAAAGCCCCCCGCTAACTGAACAGACATTTCTCACCCAAAGGAACCCCAGAAAAAAGCCTTAAAACTGAGTTACCAGCCACAATGGGATGGGAGGTGTAAAGCACAATTACATGTGTGTGTTTTCTCTTCATAAATATTCATGACTCCTCCTATAGCTTGTTAAATATGTATATTTAGCCACCCTACTCAGTATAAAATCCTGTTCCCTTTTGTCACTTCCTTGAAACATGTGTTACTGGCTTCTGGCTGGAGTAATGTTTCCCAGCCTGTCAGAATGGCCACTGCAAGTTGATACTCCTTCACGAGACATTTAAAAAAATAAACCTCATGTTTTTTTTTTTAATTAATAATATCATCTCAGGCATTTACTAACAACATAAAATTGATTCAAGAAGAAAATCAAGGGAGAGATGAATTGTTTCAATAATTTGCTTATGTTTTAGATTACTGTTTAACTTTACTTTCTAGAATTAACCAACTCTGAGCAACTAGAGATGACTTACCTGAGTGGGCCCATTCTAGGCTTATATTTCTCTACTTTTTAACAAGGGGGACAATGAAAACTACGGCCATTATATTTTTAAGAGTGAATAGAATGGAGATAAACTAAGAAAAGCAAGGCAATATGTGTTAGACTGTTGCATCCCATTTCCAAAATGAATTTCATTCCTGCATTCCAGGCATTAAAACTGTGACGAGCTGAAATTGATTCTGCCTGAACAAAACAAAATTGTATACGTAGTTCTCCTACCAAAAAATATTTAAATTCTTCTTTTACCTTCACATTTATTAGTGGTTCTATAAAACAGATTTTCAACCTTTAAGTATATTGATGTTTAATTTACCTTAGAAACTTACATATAAATATTTAAACAAGGGAGAGAGAGGGCTCATGACATTTGGAGGTGTGGTATTACAGGCTTAGCTTTACCACAAGGAGAAAATGAAACTTTTCTTCCTATAGCATTTCATGGTAGTTAACCATAAAATAAAATTGACAGCTTGCCAACACTAAAAATCCTGTGCAAACATAGGTCATGGTATTCAGCCCCCAGTTATGTCTCTTGATAGCAATATTTCTGAGCATTCAAGTGGTTTAAACTCTGTTTTGGAATATCAGCCTGGATTGGCAGATATTTAAAACAGCTTGACATGGAAAGGCAAAGCTCAGTGAGACTACTCAGAAAGCAACAAGTCACAAAGTGTTCATTACTGCACCAAATATGTAGCTATCAATTCCTCGCCAGAGGCCCTTACCTGATATGGTTTTGAACAATTTCCTGGGGTGAATAAAGGAAGTAAAAGACTCTGAGTAATATATTCTTAATCAAAGTTTCCCATGTAACAGTACAATCACCCCATTTATCATTTTGTCTGCTTTTCAACCGCTTAGTATAAACCATGTCCAACATTCTCAGGCTACTCTAAGAAACTGATTCTAAGTTCTATCATGATGAATGACTCACCTAGACTTCCCAAGCTTTCCTTTTTTGGATCAATGTCCCAGGCACACTTGCTGCCAAATGGATTTCAATTAATCCATTGGGGGTTGTGGAGTAGAAAAACCATCAGTTTGAGAAAAAGAATGATCAATTAACCAAGAATTTTGAGTATCTGTTAAGTTCTAATCTCTGTGCAACACAATGCTGAAGGAGAAAAAAAAAGTTTTAGACATCATTCCTGCCCTCCAGGAGCTTATAACCTAACAGAGAAAAAGCATGACATAAAAAACAAGTCAGGTGCTAAATCTGTATGATACACGAATAAGAGTTAAGCAAATGTAAAAAGAATAATAGTCAACCTATTAGACAAATAATTCCCAGAGCAACAGGACTCCCTATAATTCCATTTCTTTCAATTTTCCTATATTTATGCAGCATAATAAGATGTTTACTTTAGAGAACTTCTGGTGATTTCACATCCATTTACTGCTATTATTTCTTATATCCAGACATCTAAGTGCTTTAGAACCTAAAAGACTTATATTTGTTTAATTCCATTCTGACAGACAATGGCTTTATAATTTAAATTTTTTCTTTACAAGGTTTAATCCATAAATTTTGAATAAGAGGTAGTTTTTATTTGAGTAAGTCATAGCAAAACTGAGAATGGCAAAAGTGTGCATCAGCTGCTGTCTGTGGACAATGCCTGTTAACTGACACTAAAAACTAATGAAAAATATCATCTAATCTGACATAGGTCAGAATGGATTCAAATTGGTTGAAGACATATTACACTCATTCTAAAATGTTGAAAAGAAAAATTCAGTCCATGAAGAGAAAATGCCTATATGACCTTATAAATCCCGTTGCTGGAACTTACAAGGAAGTGTGAATCAAATTTGATTTATACTATAGGTACATACATATAACTCTTCACAGTGATATGTTTGTAAAGGAAGACAATGACATTGCTTCTAAGAACACTCTTTCAGCATGACACAGACATAATTACATGATTACAAAAACTCAGTACCATCGCTTCAATTAGGAATTGGTATTTAATCGAGAGACTCCAAAGTGCCCAGAGATGTTCCTGGGACTGAGTATAGCCAAAGAGATGGCTTTCACAAATAAGTTTAACTAAAGATCCTTTGCATTAATGCATGAGCATGTCTATATACAGTTGTGTTTGTGCATATGTAGATGTGTTTATAAACTTCTGATCATTCTGAAATCCTACTTATGATATTTTAACATTGGAATTTAGTTTTAAACAATGACAGATATTCAAAGTTTATGGTTCTTTCTAAAAACACTGTAAAATTACAAAAGAAAATAAATTATTCAGCATTATTATATTTACATGATAGATTCTCGAACATCACGATTTCACTGACCTCATATAATGAAGATAAAGAAAACATTCAAAACAAGCTTAGATATAGATATTGTTATCATCATCATTATTGTATTAATTGGATCCTCTTATGTTGAGAGTTGCTGGAACTCCTACAATAAATTTTGCTCTCTTCCAAGGGGAAGGAATAAAGATTTCTTTACAACTTTTAAGCACAGGGGTATTTTGAGAAGATCACTATGGCAGAGTACAATATAATGTTGTTAGACAATTCAGTTTCAGTGGAGCCAGTGATCTGAAAGTGAAATACACCAAAACACCCCTAGAAAGTTAAAATTTCCCAAGAACCATAGAAAAGTCTCTTAGCATATATATTGAATAAAGTCGTTTTAGAAGGAAGCCGAAGATAGAGAGGTAACATTTGCTGACAGGAGACAAGACCACAGTTGGAACCAGAAGCACTAGTTCATACTTGAAGAATGGGAATTGTTATGAACTCGAACTTTCAAGGCTTTCAAGGTCAAATTACTGCTGAGCAAGACCTCAAGGAGTGGGGTAAACAGGTAGGTTCTCCACCTTCCTTTAATGTGTTAGTGACCACTAGGAAAGGAAAATGCCTATGTTACTTATTAGACATCTTGAAAGAAAAGAACAAGTGATTTCTGACTCCATCAATCTGGAACTAATGGACTGTCTGCTCAGCCACCCTATTTTTAAATCTAGTTCACTTTGAGTTGACTGGAAAATAATAAACATGATTTAGTCTATAAATGTTATCATTCCACATTTTCTCATATTTTTATGTTTTGTTGTAATATAACAATTGGCCTCAGCTACCGCCTTTTATTAACTGGAAAGCCATGACCCGTTGCTGTTGTTCCAGCACACCTAACTCTCTGGCTTTGAATGACCATTAGTCATTCCAGCAAATGAGCCTAATGACAACACTAAATGCAACTGCAAATCAACTCTATCTTCTTTGAGTTTTCATAAAATATATAAGGTGGTTCTTTCATTTGATGCAGCAATATAGAAATCTGATTAAAATAGACATTCCTAATGAGCTTCAGATGAGCAGCAAGTTGAAGCACAGAAAATTATTGTAAGATATTGTATCCTACTTGGATATGTTGTGAATTTTTTGAATGAAGGGCAATAAGGGCATAATGACAGCTGGCAATGGCAAGGTTCAAGTGTTATAGTACCTGATTTCTTAAGTGTGTATTGAATAAGAGGATGCTGCCAGGACACTGAATCAGAAAGTTTTTTAAAAAATCAGTTTGTCCATTTTTGGTTCTTATCTAGGAATTAAAAGGCATCAAGTCAACATATTGGTTAAAATCTTGGGCTGAGAAGTCAGTAGCATCTAGGTTCGAAGCTGTATTTCACCACTCTTACGAGCTGTATGATAATGGCCACATTACTCAAACCCTCTGAGGCTCAGTTTTCTTGTATTTAAATGAGAATAACACCTGCTTTTTCCGGAATGTTAAAAGAACTAAATAAAATGTGATATATAATGCACATAGCAACATATTTTGTGCCTAGTGCCTCGGAAATGGTATTTGTCAACACCATCATCATTTTTACTATTATCATGCTGTTGTGAAAGAAAGAGAATGGTTTTAGGACCTGAATCACCTCTGGTATGCAAGGGAGCAAGTCATTAAGCCACGAGGAATATATTTTTTCATCTCTAAAAAATAACAAGATCTCAAAGCTGCCTGTGTAATTTAAGTGATATAATGTAACAGATGCACAATGACTGTTAGTTTCCGTCTTTTTCTCATGGCTTCTTTCATCTGGGGCCATCACGGCTGCCAAAGCGGTGATTGCTGATGTATTTTCCCTCCTAGATAATGTATTTGCATTTTCACAACGGAAATCTTGGAACCCAATTCTTAAACCAAGCAATGGTGATACTAGAAACTTTTGGTGCAATGGCAGATTTTGTGACAGATGTTTTGGGGGTTGTTCCTCTCTGGAATTCCTCCTTGTTATTCTCATGGCCTTACCTCTAGGTAATTTGCACACTTTCTCCCCCCAGTTTTTACCGTTGGTTTACAGTCTTCTTCACATACCCAGCACCTCCTACTTTGCTAGTCAACTTAAACCTTCTTGTGAATGAGCCGCTTAGGATCCTAGCCTTGCAGTTGCCTGACCCTTTAATTCCAGCGGCCGTTGACCTCCATTCCACATACACACACTAAACTCATTTGGTTCAAAAATTACTATTCTTTTTTTTCCCAAATGTACTCCTCCTGCTATATTTTCCTTGTCCATTAACATTGCTATCTTATTGCCTAAGCCAGCAACCTTGGACTCACCCTTAATTCCTTCATCCCTTTTCTTGCCATATCAAATCAAAGACTGGACTTTGTCAGGCCTTCATAAAAATTAACTCTTAAATCCATCCTCTCCTTTTTCTTATTTTGCTGCTGTCTTAGATTCAACTTTATTATTTACCATTTGTATTTTTTTGAAATTTTTAACCTCAACAATCTTCAAACTGGACTCATAATCTTGATGTTCAGACTCCAAGATTCATCCTTCACATAATTAGAAAGCATAACTTTGGAACTTAAAATTCTTCAGTAAATGCCCATCACCTTTAGTATAAAGTTCAAATATTGCACAGCATAGAGGACTTCATGCTACATTTCTAACCCTTCAACCTCCTCTCCCACCATCTCTCATGAATATCCTCCATACCGAACCATTTGCTTGTCCCAAATGTCATTGTACTTAAAGCATGACATGACAGCATACACAGTTTCTCCCTAGAGCATTAACCCTTTAGGGCAAGAACTGTGTGTGTCTCTCTCCTCTCTGTCTCACTCTTTCTTTCTCAACTTGGTATCCACAGTACTTTGAAACATTCATAGAACATAAAGAATTTGTAGAGTAAATAAATGAATTATTACATGAATATATGAATGGATGACTGTTAGCATGATGGTGTTCAGGATTCTATGGTGTATAAAATAATAAAAAGACAAGGTCCCTTACTCTTTAGGAGCTTACTATTTTAGGGATTTGGAAAAAATATATGCAAGTAATTATCACAAATGATAGAATGTAATAAATTGCAAAGGTAGGTACAAATTGCCACAAACATAAAAGAGATACTACTTATTTTCTTTTCCTGTAAGATGAGAAAACAAAAACAATTTGAGATTGAGATAATATTTGACTTGAGCCTTGAATGACAAATAGACTTTGGTGATACTAAAACGAGGGTGCTTTTTTCTAGCATGGCCCTGCTCCTCCCCACCCTCCCCCACTGGGGCGGGGGGCTCTGTTTGACAACAGGGGGTACTCCGATGGATAATTGAATTATTGAATTTGTAAATAAGAGAAGTGGAAGGTAAGGCAGGCTGGATTCAGATTGTGGATTCCATTAAATATTACGGTAAGGAATTTTAACACGTTTAGATAGGCAGTTAAAATAGCTTTATGCCTCATTCTGGCAAACATGTCAGTTTCTTTGAAGGAATAAATGAAATGACATGGTAAAAAAATATATACAATTTCATAATAATCAATAGCCTAGCATTCTATAATAAACATTTTGTCACTTGAAATTCATCTTTCTGCATGTATCTGACAGATAGGGGCTATTTCAGATATCTCCTCTGCCACAGACTTTGCAGGGACCTTTCTTCCATTAAATTAGAAAGCTGCCAGAGAATTCTACCACAGTAAGATTTCTTTAAATTTCACATGCATTCCTATTCCAAATACATTAACATTAAAAACACCACCCAGCTTTGTCTGGGACTTAAAAAGTCTAAACGGTTGTGTTAGAAAGCAGAAAGATATTTGCGTTCTTCCTGCCCTAATCCCACCACTACCTTTCCCATAACTGGATGCATTCAACTAGCTTCTTAAACAACACTGCCATCTCCCTGACCTAAATATAATTCCTTTTCAGCATGTCAGCTACACATGTCTTAGATGAACCCGTAGTGATTAAAATTTAATGTGTATTCTGTCATTTTATTCATGTCTTCTTTCTCTTTAATCAGTCTGTTACATTTTGATGTTGAGTAGGTGAATAAGAAGCAGCTATATTAATATTTCCTAGTTCATCAAGCATTCTAAGTGCAAAATGAATTCTAGCTTGCAAGTCTAGGGAAAAATACAAGAGAAGGTAACTGCTGGAAAGGGTGGGAAGAAAGGCTTTTAAATTCATTTTCTGGTAGCTCCAACAAAGTTGGAACTTATATTTCCAGAAAACTCAAAATATGTTAATGATAAGAACTAACACTAATTAATTTATATATGCAAGAAACTGGCTAAGTTCCTTAAATTGATCATTTTATTTAATACTCTAATTAATTCTACAAGATGGGTACTATTTTACAGACAAGCAACCAAGACTTAATGATTGTTAAGTGATTTTTCCCAAGGATGACTATGTTACATATTTATATCTCCCTATCAATGATTAAGATTAAGTGTCCCAAAACCTTATAGAAACCAATTTAGAATTTGTATGGTACCTGCTTCTTATCTTTTTTGCCTTTCTATCCTCTGAACCAAGCTGCAGAAGGCTACAAAATACATTACCTGAAAGGGGATGATTTTTCAACAGATATCATATTGCCTACAAAGCAAAGCTACCAAAATAATGAGTTTTGCAAAGTGTAGTTTTAGCCATTATGTGGAATGATCTCCAAATGCTATCAGTTTGGAAATAAGATTGGTGCTACCATATCCATCTGTTGAATTACATATGAAAACTTTAATGGCAAAACCATACATGACATTGCTTTTAAAATACAAGCAGTAGGCACAGTAAAAAAAAAAAAAAAATCAACAGCAGATCAAATGAGGTCCCATCACCTTTAATATAACCACAGCAAGCTGATAGGAGCTGAGAATTTGCAAGTTCCAGCACACTCTGTAGCTGGAAACTGGCGTCTTTTCTTGTGAGTCCTCACTTTCTTCAGCTCCGTCTCCCCTACATTGCACATTAGACAGATATATGAGTTTCAGCACAGGAAGGAACTAAACCAATTTCTGAAGTTTACACCATGTGATGGGTTTCTAGATTATGAACACCATTCACACTCAAGATTTGGGCGGTAAAATGCAGTAAAAGTAGTGCTGAAAGGAATTATTAAAATAGGTAAGTCTAAGGCTGGTTTTTATTCCGTGATCCAAAGAGTTTTCATTAACCTCAATTAGGCATGTGGATAAGGGTTGCAGGATATAGATCTAGGTTGAGAGAAAATAAAGATATCTTGGTATTTGTCAGTTATTTGTCTAGGAACGAGCACCATATATCCAGATATGAAGTTGAAAATCCTGTAAATTAGGCTGTAATTTAATAATGCCAAGGGTTTTCCACTATAAAAAGGCATTTTAGTCTACAATAGTATCTTGTATTTTTTATCTTGCACTTTTAAATGCAGAGATGCTAAAAATTAAAATTACGCTTGAAAGACACAGGTGCAAATCACAAACAGTTCAAGAAAAAAGACCAATTCAAGCCTTAAGCAAGCTTCGGGTCACTTTTATTTTTATTTTAAGCTCATTGTTCCTTCTTAGACACACCATCATTCACATAGATTAGCTCTCTGATGAACCTGCTGCATCACCAAATTCAGTATCACCAAGTGTTAGAAGAATTCCTTGTGTGAAGTTTATCACTCAATGAAATATTTACATATTCAATTACCTGTGTGATAGATTTAAATTAAACCTTACAGAACAAGTCTTATTTTTCTAGTTTTTCAGTAACACTGATGGAAGTTATTAAAATATGTCATTCCCCAGAAATATCTTATAAAGAATTTACATATATATGTGCAACTTAAAGTGGTCCTAATAATATGATATATTGACTGTATACATACATGTTCTAAAACTACTTTCAAAACCACCATTATTAGAGTTAAGAAATTATATAGGCTGCCTTAATACAGTTCTGTCCTGGATAAATTTAATTTTGCTTTGCCATAAAGAAAAACATTTTACCAAGTTAAATTAATTTATGAAAAATGAGTAAAACAAGAATATAATTTAATTACATTTCTCAATTTTTAACACATGCATTGGGTTTATTTTCTTCTAATAAATGTTATCGCTATAATAGAAAAGTATATCACCAAATATTCAATTTTATGTTATATTCTTTAAAAATCACTAAATGTTGAAGTCATGAGTCTCTGGTGGATATCTAAAAGCAGACTTTTATATTCTAAATCACTGATGGGTAACTATACAACATCCTGTGTATGGTTTGAAACATTCGTCTTTCCACTGAAAAGAAACGGAGAAAGGCAGTGAGTGATAATAGATGGTGGAACATCTGGAGATTTGCAAAGCTTTAAGTTTGTCTTTGCTCACACAGGTTTGAAACTCTGTGCCTCAATTACCTTTTCAGAAAGTAGGAATAAAGTCATTTTGAAATTAATATTATGTAAAGACTCAGGCAAAACATCTATAAGTGATTCTTTCTAAAGATATTTTCATTTACTAGAGCCAAAAACCTTTTGGCAGATTATTTTTATTGATGCCTCTATATATGACTTTATGATTAAATTCTTGAGGTCCATGCCTCTGGATTATGTTATACAAGAATTATGGGGACTCCTTGTGGTACTTTTAGTAACTTAACACATGGGAATGGTTCAAGTTATATCTGGGCTACAAAGTTGTGCGTCCCTAAACTCTTGATTGCAGTGTCTTTCATCATTGAATCCCAGTGCCTAGCTTCTTAATAAAGTGTTGTTGTTGTTGTTGTTGTTATTGTTATATATAGAAATAACCATTAAGTACCTTTTACATGTCAAGCATTGAAGAAGTTTTCTGTGTGTTTCTTTTACCCACAGGACTTTGCTAATCCTGATAATACATTGCAAAGTATGTATTATTATCCCCACTTTACAGAAGTTGAAACCAAACCTCAAAGAGAATAAATAAGTTAGTTGCCCAAGTTACACAGTCTCTAGGCAGCATAGCACAAATCACCCTCGCTCCATACCCTGCTCTTTCCAGTGCCTCTTATTGGGATGATTGTAAATGCTACATAATTATGCTCCAATGTAGATGGAACAAAGAGATTTGTTTGGTAATTCTTGTTAAATACATTAAAAAGAAATAGTTGAAATAATCACCAGTAAACCCTTAAATCCTTCCCTTGGTGAATCAAAGCCATCAACTTGTGGTAGGTATGAATCTAGCTAATGTCCAAATAGTATAGCACTCTGAGTCCACGCCCTCTTGCTCTAGGAGAACTAATACAAATCATAGGGGGAAATAATAACATACTTAAGTAAGGACAGGATCTACAGGCATGGGTTGTAGGGAAGAGATGATAGTCTTAGTAAGTTAATTCCTGCTCTTTGAAATGTAGCACTATTGCTTTTGAGCCAGAGTTGAGTATAAAATGGATTCCAGTTCATCTCCCAATCTGATGAGAGCCACTGTCACCCCACAAAAAGCCACACACCACTCACTTCCTGCATTTGTTTTCCCATAGGCACCCTTTAATTGATAATCTGTCAACAACACTGAACATACTCTGACAAGACCTGTGAGTTTTATAAGAGCAGTCAGAGATTTGTTCATTTCTCTAAGAAGACCAGCTTCAACTCTGCTGATAATGTGTTTTCTTTTGAAAATGAGCAGATAGGCTGCTGGAATCACCCCAGAATCAACACCAACTGACAGCTCCAGCTTGTTAGGTTCACAGTGTCCACCGCTAGCAAGTTTAACTTTATGCACATCTTAGGCAAGTAAGAAGCAATTGCAGAAAGTGTAGAGATGAGAATGGAGGGCTATAGGAAAAAGACTTCATAAAAGCAAGGAAAATCTTACCTATTAAATGAGGATTTGAGCCAATTTTTTTTTCAGCTTTATTGAGGTACAATTGACAAATTAAAAGTTTTATACATTTAAGGTGTACAACATGGTGTTTTCATTTAAGTATACCTTGTGTAATAATTCCCACAATCAAGGTAGTTAACATATCCATACTTCACAGAGTTACTCTGTGTGTATGTAATAAGAACACTTCAGATCTACTCTCTTAGCAAATTTCAAGTATACAATACAAACAGCCCCTGAATTATGATGATTTGACTTACGGTTTTTCAATTTTATGATGGTACGAGTGTTGCACATTTAGTAGAAATGGTACTTCAGTACAGTATTCGATAAATTACATGAGATATTCAATACTTTACTACAAAATAGGCTTTGTATTAGAAGATTTTGCCTAACTGTGGCTAATGTAAATGTCCTAAGCATGTTTAAGGTAGGCTAGGCTAAGCTATGATGTTTGGAAGGTTAGGTGTATTAAATACCCCCAGGAATGGTGTATCACACCTGCACACCTAACTAAAATTTACTTCTGTGTTCACAGCTGTGAAACAATAGCCACCAACATTCAATAGCAAGTATATAAAAGGTCAGATGTCAAACTGTCTTTGTTCTGAGACATGACTTATTCATTAATTCTGACTACCGATACTGCAGTTTTCCATTACTCAATCTTGTAGGACTCTGTCTCTGCTGCTCATTTGACAACTGTAACATTTTTATACAGCCTAAGTGATAGCAAAATGAATATCCAAGGAAGTATTGAAGGGCATGAGAAATCATACAGTGATATTGTAAATTCTGAGGGTGTGTGTGAATGTGTTTCCAAAGTAGAGGAGTGATCCCACCACCCTCTGCTATAGCTCAGTAATGGTAAGAATTTATGTAGACTATTTTATGTACATAAACTTTCAGCATTTTTAGGCAATACCTGTAGGACTCTCTCCTTTTCCAGTGACTAATGACTCCCATAATCCTTCAACTTCATCCTGTCCCACCTCCCCGCCTCATTCCACTATTGAAGCTGAGTTACTTCGAGCCAGGCAGCTACTCTTTTTGCACTAAGTTTTCTCCTTTGAAAAGTATAACTATAATTTTAAAAGAAAATAATAATTTTAATTGATTTTTAAAAATTGTTTTGTTCCTTTTCCACAACTTTCCCCTTTATCCTCCATGTGAAAAAAGAAGGGAATGGTGATATCCGAGGTGAATCTCCTCTAAGCACCTGGACTCAAAATCTAGCTGTTTGCAGAACTGCTAGGACAGAGTCCTGAACTGCTTTTAGAGAATTCTATTTACATAGAGAAATACGATTGTGTTTGCATTTTGAATGAAGAAAAATTGATGAATTTTATGCAAAAGAACTGGAAGGAGAGAGAATAAGAATAAAAGATTTCAGACTCTGCCTCTATACTCACATAGGAAATGTTTTCTAAGTCCCAATAAAGTAAAGAATCTGAGGTAGAGACTAAGGGATCTGTTTCCTATGGGACTCTGTGGAGGCTGAAAGGAAATTAACCACATTTTGGAGGGAAAGAGCATCCCAGGAAGGCCACCACCAACAGGTGGCCATGGCAACTATTGGGTGTATGTGTCAACGGTGTCCCAGTGGAGCCTTGCAGGCAGAGCACCAGAATCAGGGACTAATTTAGCATATGCAACAGACCCCACGATGACTAACAGGAATACTGGGATGGGGTACACTGCAGGGAGCTATGGATTCTGAAAGAGTATGGAGGGACCTGATTCAGGGAAGTTTCTGCTGACATTCATCTAAACTGCTATTATTCTAGAAAAAATAAAAATTCTTTTTAGCATTTTAATTCATTTTAGCACACTACCTAATAGTCTCAATTATACTTGTTATTGTTTTTAAACCCATCATACTTTGTCCCAAACAAGTTACACATTAATAAATTCCCTAATCAAGATTTTTTTAAATGCCAACTTGATTTAGAATGAACATTAATATAGAAAATACCACCCTCCACACCTGTGTTTTGAAAGTAGTTCCCAGCAATTGATTTAATACCACAACTGTGGAGAGCAAATTTATTCTGCCTCCATGTCCCATTTTGCTTGTGGCCAACTTAAGGCACAGAGGAATTATGTGATTAGCTCAAAGTCACAGAGCCAATTAGTGTCAGGGCTGAGATGGCCTATATTTAGCCTATAGGGCTCCACTCTCTGCCATTCTCATTATTTACTGCCATTTTCATCCCCCGGCTAGCTGTCCTAAGTAGCTCCGCTGTTCCACACCAAAATGACTAAGGTCTTGGTCAACCAGCAGCTGATGCTGCTATAGATATTGCTCTGTGAACCTGTTCTCTTTAACACTCCAGGGAGAAAGAGGAAGTTTTCATTATTATTGATTTGCTCCTTTGCTGGATGATGTGTTGTCAAGAGAAGAGAAAGGCAGGACCAGGAGTAAGGACTCAATCATTTTAATCCAAGCTCTGCATGTGGCCTTGGGCAAGGGCCTTCATCTTACAAAACTTCAGATGTAAAAGGAAACTCAGATGCACATTTAGCAGTGTCGTAAAGAAACAGGTATTTTATATTAAATTAGAAAGAATTTATCAAGGTTATACGATTTCTAATTATCAATTTTGTTATTAGGATTATGATGCTGTAATACTATATTAGTTTGAAAACAGTCATTTGAATTCTTCAAAGAATTTTAAGTTATTGAAGCAACAACTGCCTATGGATTTCCCTAATCCTACTTTTCTTATTCTTAAGAAATCCATCATCCCTAAAAGTACCAAACAAAGGCATTTGCTTCAGTTTAGAGTTTTGCTCTTAATATGCCAAAAAAAGAATATAAGACAACCTTCAGAGGTAGACAAAGATTTATTACCAAAAAGAAAGAGGTTTTGGTTTGGGTATTTTCATTTTCACATATGAGCCAAAGTGCTTTTCTGCTTTCTAAATCAGAAGTGCTAATAAAAGATGTCAAATCCTTGCCTTTATGACTGTGACAGTACTTTAACAAACATTCCTTAATACTTGCTGAGGTGAAAATTTTTATCTTCAAGTCTCTAAACTTGGTTTTAGATCCCTCTGATTATTTGCAGATGTAGTTTTGTGTTCATTTATTTTTTATAATTCATAAAAAGTGTATAGAAACGTAAAACCCCCTACATTCAATTCTTACATCTAAATGGACTCCTTTACTGCCTGTTCAGTCTGTGAAAATATGCTCCGTTGGCTGGGCACCTGCAGTGAATACTCACAACGCTGCAGTTTGCAAGATAAGCGCTAAATGGGCCCTGTGCAATATTCTACTGCAAAACAAGCCTTGACCAGGCTGACTTTAGAGGGGGGGAAAAAAAGTAGTGAGCATTTTCAGGTCCAGTAGTATCAGGACAGCAAGAAAAGAGAGGCTCCTCCTACCAAAGGAAAATTCTTGAAGGATAACTGTATCACAGGAGTGAAATCTACTCCTAATATTTAGTTTAGATTTTCCTTCTGCCAAGAATACAAATGATTGTCTCTTTCTGACTCCCTCAATGCCATTTTCCTACTTCCTTCTTCTTTTGTCTGTATTTTTTCATGAATAAGAGAACAGAAGTCAGGTACAGAAAAAGTCCTGTTACCCCAACCCCCTCTTCCCAATGTCTATTTGTCCAATTGCAGTATCCATGATGTACTCACTTCAGTGAGTGAATTTATAGCTACAGCAAATGTATTTTCCTTCTTGTGCTCTTGTGGAGCAACTGCTATCAAATGAGCACAGTGCCATCAACAAGACAGATAAGTACCTTCCATTTCCCAATTACATGTGAGTAGGCAGAAAGCAGAGGGCCAGCAGACTGAATGACAATCCGAAAGGACAATTTAGAGTCAGGTCACATTGCAGAGGGCTCTGGAGTCATTTGTAATTGGACTTGCTACCAGGTAGCCATAACGGTTTTTCATTTTCCATCAGACATTTCAGGCCAGATTGCAAAAGAAGTGATGCCTTTTAGTGACATATTTCTACCTGACAGAGTCTAACATAAATGTTGAATATAGTAAGCACTCAGGTGGTTTTTTAATCAAATCAGTAAAACTTTTCTTTTTTCCAACTTTACAATTCAAATGATTTTCCCACCCTGTCCATTACCAACCTCAATGTATAAATAGATTTTAAAATTTTAGCACCAAGCTTCTTAGAATTGAGTGACTTCTTAAATTATGGTCTATGCCAAATTATTTAAGGCACCAATTAGACCAAATCAACATCAAATATAGTAAGATCAAACTAGATAAGATATATAACCATCCATCTGGTTAATATAATATATATGTGTGTATATTCATATATGTGCATATCCACATGCCCACACAATATATACACATTATATAGTATATACATATATAGTGTATATATAGCATATATTCATTATATATACACATATTTACATATCCTTCCCCATATACATAGTCATATTCCTCTTTCTTCACAACAGAAGCAAGCAACACCTATTCTAACACTTTGCCATTCTACACAAAGTTTATGCCTCTTGCTTCACTTCCTCAGTCTTTGCATTGAGAGAGGGATCCAATTCATTATCTTACTTTACCTGTCATGTTAACAATACATAACCATAGCACATACTTGGTCTGTTTTGTTCTCTCATGTCTATTCCTGGGACACTATTTTCCTTTTATTGTAAAAGGCCAGTTTTTCTTCTTAACTGTTTTTCTGCCCAAGAGAGATTGCAGCTTTTCATGGAAGCTCAAGGCCCACCAAATCATCAATATAGAACTGGGGAAAGGCTACCTAGGGAGTTGCTGGAACTTTTAAATGCAAAGGAATTTTGAGTTTTTGAAAGTTCTCAGGGTACAATAACACTTTTTTTACTTTTTCAGAGAAAAATGTGTATCATATTGACACCTAAGATTTTAGTTTCTATTACCAGTCGTGAAAATGTCTTGCATATGCAGTCATAAAGACTTTGTTTTTGAGACTTCACCATTCTTGGCTGATGATGGGTTCATGTGGACTAGGCAGTTGTATTCTTTGTAGCATGATCTATTAGGAAGGGGGCAGGCATGGCAGGCTGCCGATAGTCCAGATTTCACATGATCACTGTATAAGTTGGGTACATCCAGAAAGCACAAATTGGCACTCAGCATTTTGGAAAGCCATTGAGAATGTGTCTTTTATTTGAATGGGCCCTAGACAATGGGCAGTTCAGGGGAAACTGAAGTTATGAGTGTCCCTACATGATAAATTACACAGAATCAGAAGAGAAGCTGGTTTTCACAAAGAGTTCCCAAACCTCTGTTGCACAGTAATCAGAACTTATTGACATTTATAATAGTTGAGATAATTTTATTTGCTTCAGAAAATAAGCAGAATTTGGGAATACAAAGCAGTTTATGGCTCCCATAAAGTCTTTCCAATTTTATTCAACAACTTCATGTCCTAAATCTTACTTCAGATACCAGATACATCTGCATTTCTGCTGCTAGCAATTCTGGAGCTAAATCTCCAACTTAGAGGGAAATTTAGCAAAATTGGCTAAGAGCATGAATTTTGAAATAATATATGGATTTCAATACTAACTGTAGTTTCTTAGCTATGTGACTTTAGTCAATTTTTTTTAGCTTGCCTATAAGGAACATAGCAAAGTATGAGACATAACAAACACTCAATAAAGGTAGCTCTTATAATAATATTTTAATGGATCTGTTTTAAATACCTCTTAGTTCAGATACAACTGCGGCACTAAGAAAATGCAAATTAGAACACTGAACTTTTAAGATGTACTTAAAGATTATCTAATCTTAGGGGTAAACACATCTTATCAAGACTCCTTTGTTTCATTCTATTAGTAGGAATAACAAACTTTATATAAAGGAAAACACCTTTTTTGTCGATTACCCTCATTTTTTTCTTCTTTATCACTGCCCTCTGCTGAATGCTGACCAAGACCAGAAACTAGCTTAAGCACTACTAAATGTTATCTTCTTTAATCCTCACAAAAAGCTAATCAAGTAAGTACTTTTATTCATTTCACATATGAGAAAACTGAAGTTTATAAAAGTTAACTAACTGACTCAGAAACTCACAATTATTAAGAAACAGAAAAGATTTAAAACCAAGTGTTTCTCACTCCAAAGACCAAAATCTTAGCTATATAGTATATTTTATCCTGTGGCATGTTCATATCATAGGACAGCAGAAAGTAACTTGGTGAAGATAACTTCAGATCTTTTTTTTGCCTAAAGGATGATTTTTCTATTTATTCTTTCTTCATTTTAAAGGGTTTTACTATCAATAATCCAGGACTTCTTCAAACAATGTTATGATTTTACCCAGCATAGTTGTCTTTTCTTTCAGTAATTGGACAATGATAACCAGCCAGCCATCTATTCATAAGTAACAATGTTCTAAAACACTGGCATCTTGTGGTAACCTAAAGCTACAACAGCCCTAAAAGCAAGCATCAATCTGGGAAGTCACCTGTTTTTATTTTTGTTTTCTCCTTGTCTGGATAAGTCACAGTGGGAAAAGAAGGGCTGTCTAGTTTCATTATGTCAAGACTGATGAGACTGAAAACCTCATGACTTGTTCTTGAATTCCAAATTATCTTTAGTTGAGGAAGGGTAATGTGGCAGGGGGAAAATATCTCCTCCTCTTTGTGCCAGTTTTCACTGCAACATCAAGCATAAGGTAAACAATTCTAATTAGGTTCTTTGTCATTTGTATACCAGTAATTCTTTTTTATGGGTAACAGAAATGCTGTGCTTTCAGAAACAGGTAGCTTTCCTTCCTGTCAGAACAGGCAATCCATACCATCTTATTGATTTACTCAACCAATTAATCCATTGACTTTTTTCCCACCTATAAAAACAACAGCAATAAAAACAGCAAACATATTCAATGAAAAAAGATGATGGAAATTAAAAATCAGCTATGAATAAAAATCATTAATGAAAATATAACTACTGATATTTGCATTTTCTCAGTGCCTTTTCTGCCACATTTTCCAACAGAATGTTTCACAGTATGTTGCTGAAGCATATCAAAATTCATGGAAATGATATAAGAAACTTCTTAGTAAGACATGAAACTACAGAAGAAATAAGAGCATTTTTATTTTGTGTACATTTGGCTTCTAGTTCAACAGTTTATGATTTTCTTTTCAAATTCAGTTGACACACTACTATATCCCAGGCTAAAAGATCTAAACTACCACCGCTCTTGAATTGAGAAGGCCAAGGCATTTGAAACTTTTACTGGATTTATGACCTAGAAAAGCAAAAATAGAGCTGTATGAGGAAATGAATAGAACTATAAAGCAGATTCGAATCTATCTTGGAGGAAAAAGGAATGAACCAAAAAAGTCAGAAGATTCCAGAAGTTAAACATTTATCCTGGGCAATGGTGACCGACCAAGTGGGTTAAGTGAATGAATGTGTTGGTTCACCTCTGGCTGACCAGCTATTATATACATTTTACAGTATTGCTCAAGAAAAATTAGAGTGAACCAAGAACTTCAAGAAGACTTTATTTAAATTTCAGTCTCAGCTACACATGTAAATTATAAGACTAAGATCATGTTAAAAGAGAAAAAATATGTCTTTTATTCTAGGAAGCTGAACCATCTTAATGATCCTTAATTACCAAACATCACATTAAGCAGTCTAAAATTTTTAATCTGAAATAACCCTGGAGGCATTATATGTCAATTCTGTAGTGATTATTAATCTTGTGTAGGAAACTCTACATTATATAAAATATCAAAAGCTAGATAGAGTTTTAATTGTCCAATCACAGAGATTTTCTACCAAGTTATTATCTCAGAATTATTAGATATTAGGAAATAACTAGCTTCCACAGAATGTAAGTGGTACAAACCCAATACCCACCAATTAGAAGGCTAGTTTCTCAGCTACACGTGTAAATTACAAGACAACCTATTTCTCAGCTACACATGTAAATTATGAGACAAAGATCACATTAGAAAAGAAAAAAATATGTCTTTTATTCTAAGAAGCTGAACCATCTTAATGATCCTTAATTACTAAATATCACATTAAGCTATGATAAGAAACAGTTCATACCTGATCTAAAGCAGTACCAAAGGAATTGTCCAATAATAGAAGTGCTATAGAGAGAGGATCTTTGGATATTGGAGACTAATTGGATTTATGGGCAGGTGGAAGAGTATAGAATAAGTCCTATAATTACAATTTAGGTAGCTGCATAGATAGCGATAGTATCTGCTGACTTAGTTCATACAAATACAAACAGATTGGGGACCAAATATAATAATTCATTTTGGAACATGTGGTTTTCGATCCACCTGTGTGACAAGTGTGAGGATGTGGAATAAATATCTGTGTGCATCAATCCAGAGCTCAGAAGGAAAGTCTATGCTGAAGCCGTGGATTTGAAGTCACTAGCATATGAGCAATATTTAAACCATAGAAGTGGATAAAATTGACCAGGGAGAGTATATAGACTGAGAAGGAAACAGGCTAGGGAGAAAACAACAACAACATCAAAACTGGGAAAACAGCAACATCTAAGAAATCAGCATTAAAGGAAACTGAAAAGAAAGACGAGCTGAAGAAGGGGGCAGAAAAGTAATCGTGAGTGGGACAGAAAGATAACCTGAGAGAGCTATAATTCAGAAGTCAAAGAGGAAAAATTCTGCATGTAACTTAGTAGTTGTCTTAGTCTACTAGGGCTGTCATAACAAAATACTGCAGACTGGGTGGCTTAAACAACAGAAATTTACTTTCTCACAGTTTTGGAGGCTGGAAGTTCAAGATCAAGGTGTCAGCAGGTTTGGTTTCCCTTGAGGCTACTCTCCTTGGCTTTCAGACGGGCACCATCTTACTGTGTCCTTTTCTCTGTGCATGTATATTTCTGCTATTTCTTCCTCTTCTTACAAGGACGTGAGTTATATTGGATAAGGGCCCCAATCTGATGACTTCATTTAACCTTTATTATCGCTTTAAAGGCCCTATCTCTAAACACAATCACATTGGGCATTAGGGATCCAACATATGAATTTGGGGAAGGGACACAATTCAATCCATTACAATAGTCAAACACCTTTTTTTGATTATTCACCATTTATAAAATAAAAAGGAAATTCCTGAGCATGACAAAAAGATCTTTTACAAAGTGGCACCATTCAATGTTCTAGTCTCATCTCCCATTACTTTCCCTATATATCCCAAATTTAATTCCACTAGACTTTTTGCCTTGTCTTGTTATGCTTTATGTCTTTTTGCTCTGTACCTTTTGGGGTCATCTTTATTCTCCACATGATAAAATCCTATTCCACTTTGAAAACCTCCCTCAAATGTCACCTCTTTTCAAAAGACTTCCCTTCTCCTTCCTAGCAAAAGAAATGCTTCCCTCTTCTACTCAACATTAACATTTTGTTCCTATGTCACAAAGCACCTATTAAATCCTATAATTACCCCACTAGAACGTGAGCCCATCTAAGAAAATCTATATCTTATTGGTCTTTTCTAAATTAGTCCTCTAGTATTGTTCCAGATCCATATCAGATGTTTATCAAATGTAAGGCAGTGAATGAGTGAATAGGTAAGAATAATAAGTAAATTAATAAGCTTCTACACTTTCCAAAATGAGTTATTTCTCTAATATAGATATTATCAGAGCAAGTAAGAGACAGTCACGATTTAACAATTAGCTATAGTGCAAACACAAAGCAGCAAACAAATGAAAAAGAAACACTATGGTAGAGATGGTATAAAAATTCAGGGATTATAAACAAAACATAGTCTGAACCTTATGAAATGTATACATTAAGGGAGATGTGAGTCAAATTGCATGCAGAAAAACGGAACAGGTCCAAATTATATTATTTTAGAACCTACTTGTTATACTTTTAGTTTGCCTTGTTCTGTTATCCTGGAAGTGAGCACTGAATTTGATGTATTTTAGATGCAAAGAATTTGTCCGGGTGGATGATGCAATTGGTCTCCTTGAGTTCTTAGGTATAGAATCTCAATAACAGTCCATCATCATCCAGTTTAGCAGGAGCCAATATTTGTCTCCCTATTTTAAAACAGTTATTATATAAAGGTTCCAACATGCATATAATACTCTAGCAATGATATTAATTTCTCCTTCCAGAAATGGACAATATTAGTGTCTCCATATTGCTGAGGCAATAACTAAAAGAGTTGGCAATAAAAGAGATATCCAAGGGGGAGTTCCAAGAAGCTAGTCTCACTCAGTGTCTGAACTGGGACTCAGGGGACTCCCTTTTTCTAGTTCCCAGTTCACTACCTATCAGTAAATGTTCTTGGAGATACATTAACTCCCTCCAGGCACAGTTGCTTTTCATACCAGCTGATTTCCAATCCAGTCCATTAGCTCTTACAATATTGCCTCAGAACAACTGAGACAAGACTAAAATCGTTAGTCATTTTCTCCAGTAACCCTGTCCGCTTCTTTAATCATTTTAATGACAGAGCATCGGAGCTCAGCCCATGGAATTTGTTTAAAAAAAATACTACTAAAGAATATCAGGACTTCTCCACTGTCATTTTTAGCACAGGTTTTGTTCAAGTCATTCTGAACTCCAAGTAAAATGCTACATATTAGTGTCTTGTTTTTCCCAAAGCTGAGCAAATTTGTCAATAGTGATTCTCCTCACAGCTGACAGACTAATGCTTTAAAAACATAAATCAGACCATTCACTCTCCTGTTCAAAATGCTCACACCATTTTGAATCCACACTCCACATGGTCTAGAAGGCTCTACATGCTTCTGTTCCCCATCTTCTTCTCCTGCTACTGCTTCTACCAATGTTTGCCTACCTTACTGTGCTGCAGGCTCATGGCAGCCGTTCTTCTAAGATGCCATGCTTATTCTTACTTAGGGTTTTTGCATTTACCATCCCCACTGCCTAGAACATTTTATATCTAAAACTTCTGCAATGCTCTTTACTTCACTTAATCCAAGTCTTTGATGAAATATCACTTTTTCAAATTACCCTTTGGGGTAAACACCTTTCCTAAAACACACACACCCACACACCTGTCAATCCCTGTCATCTTCCTCTGCTTTTATCTTCTTAGCACTAATCACAAGATACAATCATGTGTCATATTACAGACTTATTTACTTATTTTTTAACTTTTTAAATTTTTTATTTTTAATAATTATGGGTACATAAGAATTGTACATATATAGGGGTTCACATGATGTTTTGATACAAGCATGCAATGTGTAATGATCAAATCAGGGTAATCAGGGTATCCATCGCCTCAAGTGTTTATCATTTCCCTGTGTTAAAACAATTCCAATTTCACTCTTTTAGCTAACTGAAAATATGCAATAAATTACTGTTAACTATAGTCACCCTATTGTGCTACTGAATACTAGATCCTACTCATTCTAACTATATTTTTATACCCACTAACCATCTTCTCTTTATCTACCCCTCCCTACCATCCTTCCCAGCCCCTGGTAACCATCACTCTATTCTCTGTTTCCATGGGTTCAATTTTTTTTTTTTAGCTTCCATATATGAGCGATAACATGCAAGATTTGTCTTTCTGTGCCTGGCTTGTTTCACTTAACATAATGTCCTACAGTTCCATGCGTGTTGTTGCAAATGACAGTATTTGATTATTTTTATGACAGAAAAATATTCCATTGTGTATATGTACCACATTTTTTCTTTATCCATTCATCTGCTGATGGGCACTTAGGTTGATTCCACATCTTGGCTACTGTGAATAGTGCTGCAATAATAATGGGAGTGCAGATATCTCTTTGATAGGCTGATTTCCTTTCTTTTTGATATATAGCCAGCAATATGATTGTTGGATCATATGGTACTTCTATTTTTAACTTTTTACTTGTTTTTAAAAATCTGTCTCCTATTTTAGAAAGTAGAGTCTTAGGAGGGCAGGGCCTAGAGCCATACCTAGTATAGGGTAAACAATTTTTTAATAAATAATGAATTATTAAAAGAATTACTTGTGCTTCAAGACAAAGAACTCATAGAAATTTGTCTAAATGTCATCAAAATAAACATCAGAGATTTGTACAATGTGCTATAAAATTTGACATTTTCTAGAGTAGATGATAGAAAACATTAGTACACAGCAAAAGCCAAGCATCCCAAACTAGGGAACAGAGAGCATTTTAAACCTAAAATGAGCAGAAGACAGAAAATAATAAAAAATTAGAACAGAAATCAATGGAATTGAAAACAGTAAAACAATAGACAGCATCAATTAAACCAAAAGCTGGTTCTTCAAAAAAGATCAATAAAATGATAAACCTCTAGGTAAGCTAAACAAGACAAAGAGAAAGAAGACACAAATTACCAGTATCATCCATAAGAGATGAGGATCATCACAACTGACCCCCTGGACATCAAAAGGGTAATAAAGGAATATTATAAACAACTCTACATCCACAAGTTTGAAAAATTAGATGAAATATATAAATTATTTAAAAATACAAACTACCAAAACATGTTCAAGGAAAAATAGATAACCTGAATATCCCTATTTCTGTTAAATAAGTTGAATTGGTATTTTTAAATCTGACAAAAAGAAATCACCAGGCTCAGACAGTTTAATTGATTAACTCTACCAAACATCTTAGGAAGAAATAGTACCAATTCTCCACAATCTCTTCTAGAAAATAGAAGAAGGAAACCTTCCCAACTCATGTTATGAGCCCTACATTACCCTAATACCAAACCCAGTAAAAGATATTACAAGGAACCAATATCTCTCATGAATACAGACACAAAAATACTTACAAAATGTTAGTGAAGGAGTTTAGGAAATTTCACCCCAAAATATGACTTTTTGTTATAAAAATGTTTTGAACTGTAAGCCCCTTGAGATTAACAAAGCACTGGAGTTGTTACCGAAAGCTCGGCACTTGTCCTCAAGGCTGCATCAGAAGAAACAAGAACAACTGGTTTGAGGAAAAGGAAAGAGAAGTTAATTACTTTGCTGGCAAAGGAGGAAAAATGGTGGACTTTCTCGTCCCCAAATCCAAATTTCCTGAACAGAAGCAAAAATACAGAGCTTCTAAAGGGAGGGCTCCTCAGCCCCAGGCTATTGTGGTTAGCTATTCTAATCATCTCGTCTCTGCCAAAGACAGAGCCTGTGACCTCTGACAGCCACCCACCAGGGAGGCTGGCACCAGGGCTTAGGATAGCTGATTCCCCAGTCCCCTGCCCACTCCCGACCACCTGCCTGAGGCAGGGACGCAGGCTTCAGTACTCAAAAAGAGTGGGGGAAGTTTTAAAGAGAGAGAAAATATCTTTTTGACTTTTTCTTTTTTCAGGCCATTCCCTCTGTTACATATTCTCCACTCTCTGTATTTTGCTCCCATAACTATGGGAGGAGGGGTGACTACTCTGTTACAGAGGGGCTTTATCTTTACCTGTGTAAACTGTTCAAAAGATCAAAGGGGGAATTGACTTTCCTTTCTCTCCCTGTTATCTCAGTATATTGCAGGAAGGATCAAGAATTCAAGCAGACCTGACCCAAATTATTTTAAACACAATACCTGTCTCTCAGGCTAATTTAATTTGCAAAGAAATCATTTACAAGTTAATGTGTGTCCCCCATCCAATTGTCCTCCCTAGCACCATTTGTCACCCCTAAATAGAATTACTTGTACTCCACATTTCCCCTCCCCTCCAAAAAGACAGGTATGAAAATATCTGAACTTCACTGGGATGTTGGGTAATCCTATGTGATTCTCCCCATGCATGTGGCATTGGTAAATAAACCTCTCTCTTATTAATCTGCCTTAATTGTGAGTTGATCTTTCAGTGAACTTTTGTCAGAAAGGACAAGTTTCCCTTCATCCCTACATTAGCAAATCAAATCTAGCAATATATAAAAAGGATAATATCAATATCATGACCAGGAATGCAAGGCTGATTCCATATTTATAAGTCAGTCAATGTAATTTATCACATTATAGATTAAACACTAAAAAAGTTCATATTAATAATTGCAGAAAATCATTTGAAAAAATTAATCACCTAATTATGATAAAAACTTTCAAAAAATCTAGGAATATAAGGAAAATTCCTTCACCTAATAAAAGTATATACATATATATACCTTTAGATATAAATAGCTAAACATATATGTATACATATAAAAGTGGCTATCATACCTAACAGAGATAGACTAAACTTTTCCCACATAATATTGGGAAAAGACAAGAATATCCTTTTTTCTCATTCTTATTCAACATTGTACTGGAAATCCAGCTAGCTCAATAAAACAAGAGAAGAGAAAATAGAAATAAAGATAATATAAAAAAAGAAATAAAACTATCTTTATTCAAAGATAACATGATCGTCTATGTAGATAACCCTAAAAATCAACAAAAACCTCTTGGAGCAATTAGTGGATACAGCAAGCTCACTGGATATAAGCTCAACATCCAAAAGTCAATTGCTTTCCTATATACCAGAAAAGAAAAATTATAATATTAGATTTTAAAATGCTATTTAAAATATCAACAAAAAGATGAAATCCTTAGGTAAAAGTGTAACTATACACGCCCAGCCCCAAATAACTCAACTTTAAAGTAAAGATGTTAGATCTTCCCAAATTGATATACAGATTTAATATAACCTCAAATCACATGCAAGCTTATTTGGAGATACTGGCAAACTGATCTTAACATTTATATGCTAGAAGACCAAGCACAATACTAAAAACAAAGAACAAAGTTGGAAGAGTCACACTACACAATTTCATGATTTACTGTAATGCTGTAATAATCAAGAAAGCATGATATTGGTGAAAGAATCAACACATAAATCAATGGAACAGAATAGAGAGCCCAGAAATGCACCCACACAGGTAAAGTCAACTGATATTTTACGAGGTCAAAAAGGGAATACAATGGAGAAAGTATAGTCTTTTCAACAAATAGTGCTCGAATAATTGGATGTCCAAAGAAAGAAAGAAAGAGAAAGAAATAAGCAAAGGAAGGAAGAAAGAAAGAAAAGAGGAAGGATGGATAGAAGGAAGGAAGGAAGAAGAAAGACAGAAAGAGAGAGAGAAAGAGAAACATAAGCAAAGAAACTAGACACAAACCTCATACCTCACACAAATATTAACTCAAAATGCACCATAGATCTAAATGTAAAATTCAAAATTATAAAACTTCTAGAAAATGACATAGGAGGAAACCTGGGGGTTGGTAATGAGTTTTTAGATACAATTCAACAGCAAAAGCACAGTCCATGAAAGAAAAAATTTATAAGTTGGAACTTATTAATTGTTTTAATTGCTCTCCAAAGAACACTGTTAAGAGAATAAAAAGAGAAGTCACAGGCTGGGAAAAATATTTGCAAATCACGAATCAGATAAAGAACATATATCCAAAATATGCAAAATAATAACAACAAAAACCTCTTAAAGCTCAACAATTAAAAAAACCTAATTTAAAAATAGGCAAAGGATCTGAACAAACAACTTACCAAAGAAGATAGACAGATGGCAAATAGCACATGAAAACATCTTCAATGTCATTTGCCATTAGGAAAATGCAAATTAAAGAACCATGACATTCTACCATACACCCACTGGAATTTTTGAAATCCAAAATCTGACAATATCAGTTACTGATGAATATGTGGAGCAACAGAAACTCTCCTTCATTGCTGGTGGGAACGCAAAATGTCACAGCCACTTTGGAAGGCATTTGGCAGTTTCTTATAAAGCTAAGCATAATTTTACCAGCAAATGCATCCCATTTTTATCTATCTGATTTGAAAACTTAAGTCCATGCAAAAACATGCACATGAATGTTTATATCAGGTTTATTCATAATCATCAAAAGCAGGAAGCAACCAAAATGTATTTTAATAGGTGAATGGATGAACAAATTGTAGTATATCCACATAATGGAATACTATTCAGTACTACAAATGGATGAACAATCACTCCATGAAACAACATGGATGAATTTTAAATGCATATTGCTAAGTTAAAGACATCAATCTGAAAGGCACCATATTATATGATTCCATTTATATGACATTCTGGAAAAGACAAAACTATAGAGAAGGAAAACAGATTAGTGCCTATTTAGGCACTGGGGTGTAGGAAAGGTTAATTTAGTGAAGCCCAAGGATTTTTTCAGTGGAGTAACTATTTTGTATGATGTATAATGGTAGATACATGATACCATGCATTCATCAAAACCCATAGAATTTTTCACAAGAAGTAAAACTTAATTATGCAAACAAACAGAATCCAGAAAATCTGTGGTCCCAGGATGGAATACAGCCTGTGACAAAAGAATGTGCCTGTATTACAAATAGATGATATAATTTCACTGAAGAGGATGGGAGAAAAATGTTCTGATGTAAATAACTTTAGAAATGTAGACACCTTAAGAATACAGAAAAAAAGAAAGTACCTAAGTAGTGAATTCTAATTAGTAAGGTAGGTTCTCACAGGGGTCCAAGATAACAATCCTGAAACCATATATAAATGTATACTGGGATTGAAAAACGAGTAAGTGGATGGCAGATGGTGGAGCCAGGTTTCTCACTGTTGGAGTGGGAGTTTACAGATTAGCAAGGAGAGAAGGATCCATGTGGTAATGGATTGAAGTTGGTGACATCAGTATGAACTCATGTTCAACTTAATGTAAATACAGATGGAGAGATACAGAAATATTTGTAGATATGTGTGCATACACAGGTTAGTATGTACATACATATTTCCAAACTTTTTTGGCTGAGAGAGCCTAGATGCAAAGAGTACACCCAGCACCCAGATCTTAGTTTCTAATACCATTTTCCAATAAAAGGAATCATAAAACAAGAAGAAAAAAAAAGAACCAGGGCTCCTTAGAGAAATGGCTGATTCTAGACCTGAGGAATAGAATATACAAGATGAGCCCGGGGCATCATTTAATGCCAAAAAATGAAGAAGTGCTATATTAACACGCACACACACACACACACACATACACGATGGGGACATGTCAAAGGAAGAACAGGAGCCAAGTGAAGAAAGTCCCAATGGCTAAAGCTGGAACAATTGAAGCAACAAAACAAATAACATATTATTGTATTATAACCCAAAACACATAAAATAAAACCCATGAGTCTGTACTGATCTAAATATATGATTGAATTAATAAATGGGTGAAGACAGACAAATGTTCAATACAGAAGGATTCCAGATAGTTGACGTAGAGACAGCTTCATCAAGGAGATAGAGCATAATGCCCCGCTTCTTAAGTGTGGACTGCACATATGAACGATTTTCTTCCAAAGAGTACATAAAGAAAGGGGCAAAAAGAGTGATGACAGTGGAAAAACCTGACAAGCACGACCTCAGCCAGGCGATCAAGGTTAACACCAACAGTGATAAGTCACGTTGAAAGTCTATATCCTTGCTATGATTTAACAAAAGTGGCACTTTATCTCTTGGCCTTTCTCCTCAAAATACATAACACCAGTCTATTCAGGAAAAAAGACAATGTTAGACGAATCCAAATTGATTACAAAATATCTGACCAGTATTCCTCAAATTGTCAAGGTCATTGAAAAGAAGGAAAGCCTAAGAAACTGTCATAGTGGAAGGTATCCCACGGAGACATGACTACGAAATGTTCGTGGGGTATCCTGGATTAGAAAAAAAAACCAAGAAATTTGAATAAAGTATGATCTTAGGTCAATAATGTATTAATATCATTTTATTAATTATGACAAATATTTCATACTAACATAAGATGTTAACAATAAGGGAAACTGGGTGTGGGGTATAAGAATTCTCTGTACTGTTTTTGCAATTTTTTAATGAATGTAAAATTTTCTAAAATAAAAAATTTTATTAAAAAATACATTGCCCCACTGGTATCCTTAGAAATTAAGCGCAAATTCAAACTCAACAGAACATACTTTCAATTTTCTAGGAACTAATTATTCCCATTCTCATTTCCAAGCTAATTATTAAACACAATAACTTAGAGTAGAGGTTTAAAGAGATTTACTTTCGAAGTCTCTGTAGTTTTAATTAGGAAACTCAAATATGCACACACTGTTACAGATTGTGTATTCTTTTTAAATTATTATAACAGGCCTGACCAAGAAGGAAAGGGCAGGAAGTCAAATCTCCTCATTTAATGTGACGTAATGTCCTGATTTGAAGAGTTCCCTTAGATATATTTTTTTATACAGTGTACTACGTTGAATAACACCCTCCAAAAAGTCAAGTTCACTAGGAACCTCAGAATGTGACCTCATTTGGAAATAGTCTTTGAAGATATAATTAGTTGAATTAAGATGAGGACATATCAGATTAGGGTGTGCCCTAATCCAGTGACTAGTGTCCTTATAAGAAGAGTAAACAGACACATCCACACAGAGAGAGAGAGAGAGAACACCATTTGACGTCAGAGGCAGAGCTTACATTACAAACCAAGGAACAGCGATCTGCAACCACCAGCAGCTAGGGAGAAGCAAAGGAGAATCCTCCCCTAGAGCCTTCAGAGATTAATATGGCCCTGCCAATACCTTAATTTCAGCCTTCTAGCTTCCAGAGCTGTGAGAGAATAAATTTCTGTTGTTTTATGCCACTTTGTGGTAATTCAGAAAACTATTACGTACAGATTTTCAAGATGGGCTACATACCAGGTAAAAAGGATGGTTATGCCTTTCTCAAAGCTAATTCTACATGTTGTGTTTCTTTTTTCTCTGGCAGTGCCAGGATGCTGAGGAGTACAGAAATATTAAAATGAACACTTTGATTCTTAAACTTCATGCAACTTTATATTGTCATTATATTCTTTTCTCAGCTCTATCTCTACCTCTTATCTCTGACTAGCAAATTGTGCTATTTGGATGAAGGAACTTCCATTTAATTAAAAATGTTTTTCATAAGTGAATTATTTTTTTTCTCTGAGCCCAAGAGCCTAATTTCAGCTTGTTAACCTCATTATGTTCATGAGATCACTTTGGTAAAATTCTAAAGCTTCTCTCATTTACCTTCTTGACAAAAAGTAAAAATACACACCAGACAAGCATATTAAAGATTGTGCTCTAATTAAACCTTTTATCTAGTTAATATGCCTGAGAAAAGGAAGCTCTTTTCTTTTCCTCCAGTATGTAAAGCGTTTTTCTTTGGTCCTAGTCTCCCTGACATCTTTTATTTCTCAAATACATAACATGCTCTAGCTATTCCATGATACTCTGCTGGAAAAAGGTCAAGCCTAATTTTCCAGTCCTAAGAAAAAAAAGCCTTGAAAATAGCAGTACTTTTCCTTAAAGTCATTCCTATTCCTTGGCCTAAGGAACCATAAGATATATTAAGATAAATAGGAAAGAAATGAGTTTTTAACAGTGAGAAAAAGAGAGAGCATTTTCAGCAAGTTACTTGAGTTCATACAGTAGAAAAATGATTTCACAGCTTTGGTAAGGCAGAATCACTGCAAAGTAAAAATCTTTTTCTTTAATTCAAGATGAGGAGGGGATGGAAAAGTTCATAATAGAACGAATGCCTGCCAAGTCCAGAGCACATTTTGATTGCCTGTGAAGCCAGAAACAATAGAAGGGTAAATAAAAAGGTGATGTTAAGATTCCAAGTAATGCAGGTCATCATTTTTACAGAAAACTAATTGCAATAACCTTCTTAGCATTTTCTTCTGTATACTGTTGAGAAAAAATAAGATGGGCAGTAGCAAAATAAGACCTGACAAATGAATGATACATTCAGCAACTCCAAGCTCCCTAGATGACAATCCTACTTTTGCTATCCAAATCTTTTCTGAATTGCTTATATTCATGACAAGTCATAAAAAACAATTTCTTTTTTTGTATGCTCCATGGGTCAACATTTATTTGGTACTGTATTTGTACACAATAGAATTCAAAGTAAGCTACAAGTGTTCAATATTAGAATTCAGACAGAATATGCATCAGTAAACACTAACAATTGCAGTATATGTGGACCAAAAGTAGCAGAACTCATTTCTGTGTATGCTTGGAATGAATAAATAAAAGTGACAACAATTCCATCTACCACACTTGTGTAGCATCAAGTAAGAGTCATTATTCCCACCTTGTCAATAGTCCACTTCTCACTTGTTTCTGTTGGGATTCCCAGGAAATATTTTCAGAAGGCAATTTTCTTACAGGAGGTTAAATAAAAAAATAAAAACGAGCTTGTAAGGGAAAAAGGACTGGGCAGAGGAAGACATTGAACTGTGACACAGTTTCAACAGTGGCCTCATCCAGTCTCCTAAGAGGCTCTGAAGCAGGTCTGAGCCTTCAAAGATGCGCCAAGATGAGGAAAGGGAGAAGGGTCTTTGTAACGCTGGATCCACAAATAGTTGGATGTGGGCTGCTCTTGGGTACACGGCTTAACAGCTTAACATTAGGCAAGACAACTGTCTTTCAAGGGCAATTTTGAGAGAGTGGCTCAACTGTGGACTGTCAGCCGGGGGCACTCCCAGCAGCTGGGGATAAGAGTCTCAGTCCTGAAGAGGGGACTGAGCAGAGCACCTCAGCATCTACCATAGCTTTTGGGTTGTTCCCAGCTTTTGTGTTTTTTTTCTCTATGCTTACTTACGTCACTATTATATCCCATTCGGCTACCCTCTAGCCATACAGCTGCTAACTCCCCCTTTTCTCCTAAATCTTCTCCCTTTTACAAATCTTGGTCCTGATGGCTTACTGCCTATTCAAGTCCTTAAACACCTGCTGACTATTCCAGTGCTCCTTTGGGAATCTCATTTCAAACCAGCTGAATGTAGCCAATATGGTAAAGAACAACTGGTCATATCTAGAGTCAGGGAAAGAGTAGGTCCTGTTACAGCAACAGCTGCCATTGGCGCCCCACACATAACCCCTCATTCTTATCATTTCACTTTATATTGGCCTGAATTCCAGCTGCAGGAATTTCTTTGCCTTATGGCTTTGTCTGTTTGCCAGAGCTCACTTTGCCCACCTGCATGCAGACCAGTTAGGCCTGGAGAAGCCAAACTAATGACTGATGAAAACCCGAGTACAACATACCTCAGCTCCCATACTCCTCACCTGGAATCATGCCGTTGCATGGTCTTCTACCCTGCCCCTCAGGTTTCCCCAGTGGGAACAAGTTCCAGTTATCTGTAATGGTAACTTGCTTGATTGCAAACTTTCCTGAAGGCCTTCCTTTCTTGAAGGTAACTTCCTTGATTGCAAACTTTCTGTACTCTCTGATGAAGATTTTTGAGATCATTTCCCAAATAAAAATATTTTCAGGTAAATCCTTGTTTAAGGATATGTTTTTTTGGATAGCCCAAACTAAGACAGTTGTATCAGTCTGAATGTCCACATAAGAATAAATTTTAGGTGATGACCAAGGGGAGTAGCAAGGGGGAAAATAAGCAAAAGATGAATTTATTAATGAAGACAATCTAAAGGGAAGATTAAAAGAATTAAAAAATATGCCAGAAGAGATTATATATGTGTGCATGCGTGTGTGTGTACATATATATATATATATATATATATCTCAGAGGATTGTTAACTGATATATGTTTTGTTTCCACTCACATATTTTAGTTTAGAGCCAGCTCAAAGTAACCATTACAATGAGACTTACAGATAGCATGGCCATAATCTTCATCACTAAAAAAAAAGTTTTGAATACTTTGCCAGTCGCATGCATCTCAAGGAGAAGAAGACAGATCTGTGCAGTAAACATTTGTTGTTTATTTATTGTCCAGCTGCATACATCTCACTCTTTTGGGGAATCCTTTTTTGTGTATCATCTTGCGAGGGGACAGCCACCTCCCACTATGGAAGCCAAAGTGATAGTCTATCCCTGCTCTAGACTATCACTGAACAGACTAATCAAATACTTTCATCCTGGACTTTGAATCTTGAATCAACATAATGATCTATAGAGGCTTGAGGTCATATTTGTCACACTATCAGCATTTGGATCAAAATCTTTCCACAGGGTGACCCTGACTGTGGATCTTGCAGTGTGGCCTTCCCTGTTTATTTTCCTAATAAGTATTCAGTCTCTACCCAATTCCGTGAATCCCTAATATCCTTTCAATAAATGCTATTTTTCCTTAGAGAGGCAAATTAATACATATATACCAGTAGTATGTAGAGTCCCAAAGGAAAACATGGGAAATTTGGGATTGATTACCTCACCACAATGGAGCAGTAGTCCATGGAACTGCTGTTAATATTTCTATGCAACAATTTAGAGCTCCCTGGTACTTGTCACTGTCAAGCCTTAATCTTCATATCTTCCCAATATATTCCCTTAAGGTGCTTATTTTATTGTTCCCAGTCAAAATAACATATATGCTTTTAAGTGACAAATGTATATGTTTTATAGTTTACCTAGATTTGAGTTAATGTAATGTTTTTTATAATTCTAAAATGAAATATTTGTGTAAACGTGACCTACAGTTCAAATTTATGTTTCATAATTACACATTTTCTGAATCTGTACAACTTTATACATTAAAAGAGAAATACATTTTTCTCATTGGTCATTTATTTTAATTGCATTTAATGAAGAGCCTATACAGATGAAATTGCTAAAGTCACTCATAAAGAATTGTGAGAAAATATTGAGAAAGTTAATTTAAACTGCATATTTAAAGATCAAACTGAGAAAATGATTCCTCTATAAAAGTTTTCAAAATAATGATTTTCAAATACATTCTAATTTTAAAAAATCAAATTTTATATTGCCTATTTTTAATGTTTAAGATATGAGATCCTTTCTTTCTAAAATTAGTTAAGAAAAAAAATGAAGGTTAAGTCACAGAGAAACATCTGTGTATTCACGGTGTAAGTGTATTCAACTGTACCATGTTAATTGATCTAAGACATCTTCCACTCTGTTTTGATTATCTGCATGGTTTATCAGGAAATGGAGTGGGAAAGCAGAGATTATTTGTGTGGTTGTATTTATCTTAATTTTGAAACTGTTCAGTTTCATTTCTCTGAAAGAAACACCTCTGTATTTCTTTGAAGATTTAGATCAATTCATTTAAATCCTAACATGAGGTCTTTTCTGGATTAAAAGGTAGCAGAAGAGAACTGAGCATATAGACTATAACTGGGAGTCTAGGTCCACACAATGATTAAATCTAAAAAGAAATTAAGCTACGCTATGGTCTGAATGTTTGTGTTCTCCTAAAATCAATATGTTTAAATTCTAACCGCCAAGGTGATGGATATAGGAGGTGGGGCTTCAGGAGGTGATTAGATTCATGAGGCTCTGCCCTCATGAATGGGCTTAGTGCCCTTATAAAAGAGACCCCCAGAGAGACGCTTTGCCCCTTCCACCAAGTGAGAACACAGCTAGAAAGCACTATCTATGAGGAGCAGACCTTCATCAGACACCAAATATGACAGTGCCTTGATCTTGGACTTCTTAGCTTCTGGAACTGTGAGAAATAAATGTTTGTTGTTTATATAAACCACCCAGTTTATGATTTGTTACAGCAGCTCAAATGGACTAAGGCTATTTAAGCAGATCTGATTAATGTTCATGGAAACAAAATTAATGCCATTATTTATTCATTGAAAAGTAAAAACATTAATCCTTTTTGTATCTTGACTTCATAATAGAGAAGGAAGAGTTGGTTTTATGATTATACATTACTTGGAACATGGTCTCTATTGACCATAATAATGATGAAGTACCAAAAGGTAAAGGTTGTTTTAATTCAGAGATCTGACATATTACTTCCCAAACCAAATACAGTTAATTTTCCCTTGACAACATGGGGGTTAAAGGCACCAACCCCCAACCACCATGCCGTTGAAAATCCATGTATAACTTTTGACTCCCTGAAAACTTAACAAAGCCTTACCAACAACATAAACAGTCAATTAACACATATTTTATAAGTTATGTGTTTTAAACACTGTACTTTTATAATAAAGTAAGCTAGAGAAAAGAAAATGTTATTAAGAAAATCACAAGGAAGTGTCTTAGTCCATCTGTGTTGTTATAAAGGAATATCTGAGGCTGGATAAATAAAAGATGTTTATTTGACTCATGGTTCTGCAGGCTGTCCAAGAAGCATAGTGCCAGCATCTTCTTCTGATGAGGGCTTCAGGCCACTTCCACTCATGGCAGAAGGCAAAGCACAGCCAGAATGTGCAGAGTTCATGTGGCAAGAGAGGAAGCAAGAAAGAGAGGAAATACATGCCAGTCTTTTTAATATCCAGATCTCATAGGAACTAATAGAGAAAGAACTCACTCATCACTACAAGGATGGTGCAAGTCATTCATAAGGGATCTGCCCCATGACCCAAACACCTCCCAGTAGGCCCCATATCAAACACTGGAAATTAAATTTCAACATGAGATTTTCAGGGGTCAAACAAACCATAGGCAAAGTATAGCATTTTTCCCCTGGCCCCCCAAATCTTATGTCCTTTTCACACTGCAAAATACAATCATCCCTTCCCAATATTCCCAAAGTTCTTAACTCATTTCAGCATCAACTCAAAAACACGAAGTTTCTTTTGAGACTCAAGGCAAATTCCTTCCAACTATAATCCTATAAAATCAAAAACTTGGAAGTAAATTAGAAATTTCTTCCACCAGATACCCTAGGTCATCATTCTTAAATTCAGCCTTCTGCAAAGACCTAAAGCATACACACAATGCAGCCAAGTTCCTTGCTACAGCATAACAAGGGTGACATTTGCTCCAGTTCCCAATAAGTTCTCCATTTCCATCTGAGACCTCTCAGCATGGCCTTTGATATCTATTTTTCTATCAGGATTTTGGTCACAACCACTTAACCAATCTCTAAGAAGTCCCAAATTTCCCTTGTCTTTCTGTTTTCTTCTGAGCCTTCCAAACTCTTACAACCTCTGCCCATTACCCACTTCCAAAGCTGCTTCTACATTTTCAGGTATCCTTATAGCAACACCACACTCCCCTGTACCAATTTTCTGTCTTAGTTCATTTGTGTTGCTATAAAGTTGTATACAGAAAACAGGTTTATTTGGCTCATGGTTCTGCAGGATGTACAAGAAGCATGGTGAAGAATCTGCTCCTGATGTGGGCTTCAGGCTGCTTCCTCATGGCAGAAGGGAGGAAGGAGCCAGTGCAGATATCACATGGTAAGAGAAGAAGTGAAAGGAAAGAGTGAGAAGGCACCATGCTCTTTTAAACAACCAGTTCTTGTGGGAACTAATAGAGCAAGAACTCACTCATTAGTGGGAGGATGGCACTAAGCCATTCATGAGGGATCTGCCTCCATGACCCAAACATCTGCTGTTAGGACCCACCTCCAACACTGGAAATCAGATTTCAACATGGGATTTAGAGAGGTCAAACAAACCATATCCAAACTATGGTAGGAAGAGAAAATACCTTTACTATTCATTAAGTGAAAGTGAATCATCATAAAGGTTTTCATTCTAATCATCTTCATGTTGAGTAGGATAAGGAAGATGAGGATGAAAGATTGCTCCTGCTGTCTCAGGGTGGCAGAGCCAGAAGGAAATCTGTGTTCAAACCTGTGTTATTCAAGGGTCAACTGTAGTTTAAAAGCACTAAGCTTGAAGTTAGGATACCTGGTTGGTGTTTCAGCTCTGCTGCTGCAAACTGTTTGATCTCAGGCAAAATTTTCTCCACTTTAAGCTTATTTAATCATCTGTAAAATGAACACATTAATATCTACCATACTTGATTTCCACAGTGATTGATTTGAATAAGATAAAGTGAGAAATTATTTTATGTATAAATTACATTACACAGGGGTCAACCTTGAACAACATGAGCTTGAACTGGGCAGGTCCACTTATATGTGGATTTTCTTCTGCCATCCCCTGCCCCCGCTGAGATAGCAAGATTAACCGTTTCTCTTCCTCCTCATCCTCAGCCTATTCAAGGTGAAGACAATGACAATGAAGACCTTTATGATAATCCACTTCCACTTAATGAATAGTAAATATATTTTCTCTTCCTTATGATTTTCTTAATAACATTTTCTTTCCTCTAGCTTGCTTTATTTTAAGAATACAGTATATAATACAAATAATATCCAAAATATGTGTTAATTGACTGTTTATGTTATTGGTAAGGCTTCCAGTCAACAGTAGACTATTAGTAGTTAAGTTTTTGGGGAATCAAAAGTTACACATGGGGATCACATAACTAGTTAGCATGCCAGAGTCTTGTTCATTATCAGAATTAACCAGAAAACTGCTCCACCAACTAAGAACGGCCATGTAACGCCACTTACAGAATCAAGAAAGAGCTATCAATCTGTCAATCCTGTCCGTGTCCAGGCTGGGTGAGCTTTCCCATGTTGAGTCAAATTAAGCTTCAGGCTCCACTCCAGGTGGTACAGCTCCATCACTTCCTGTAAGTTTCACCTTACCCCTATCAGAATGAAAAGTATTAAAAAGTCCCAAAACAATATATGTTGGCATGGAGGCAGTGAAAAAGGAATGCCCATACACTGTTGATGGGACTGTAAATTAGTACAACCTCTAGGGAAAACAGTATAAAGATTGCTCAAAGAACTAAAGGTAGACTATCCATTTGATCCAGCAATCCCATTACTGGGTATCTACCCAAAGGAAAACAAGTCATTATATCAAAAAGACACCTGTTCCAAAATATTTATCACAACACAACTCACAATGGCAATGATGTGGAATCAACCTAAGTGTCCACCAATTGACGATTTGTCACACACACACACACACCCCATGGAGTACAACTCAGCCATAAAAAGGAATGAAATAATGTCATTTGCAGTGACTTGGATGGAACTGGAGACCATTATCTTAAGTGAGGTATCTCATCAATAGAAGAACAAACACCACATGTTCTCACTAATAAGCAGGAGCTAATTGATGGGTACACATGGTTATAAAGTGGTGTAAAGGACATTGGAAAGTAAGAAAGAGGGAGGTTGGGATGGGGGTGAGGAATAAAAACTTACCTATCAGGTACAATGTACACTATTCTGGTGACAGGCACACTAAAAGCCCTGACTTCAGCATTACACAATTCATCCATGTAGCAAGAACACTTGTACCCCCTAATATTTTAAAATAAAACTTATATTTTAAAAAGTTACATATGGATTTTTAACTGCACAGTGGTGGTACCCCAACGACTGAATTGTTCAATGGTCAACTATGCTTGAGAGTTCAAGACCTCTTTTGACAAAGTAGTTCAAGAATAAAATTTTTAAACCCTAGTTCCCCGTAACCTACAGAAAAACATAATCAGATCTCTTTAACATATTGTGCAAGATTTTTCATGCTCTGGATGTTCTAAACTCATTGCTTATCATTCTCCATATAAATCATTGATTCTAGCAATGCTGCACTTTTTGAACATCATGCCTTTTTATGTTTTCTACTTAAAATGCTCTGTCTTCTTTTTCCTCATTCGAATCTTATCTCAGATGTCATTTCCTATGTTAAGCTTTCCCAAATTCCCCAAACTTTTGCCTCTCCTCTACTGCTGCATGGTACCTTTTTCACAATCCCATGGTCGCCTGATGGCCTATTTCAAGAATCTTCAAGCAGACTGTGAGCATATTGATGGCAGGTGCCATGACTTACTCTATGTCTCAGACAACCGGCACAGGAAATGACATACAATGTGTCTTGATATGTTTTTATTTTACAAATGAATGAATAATTGTCACATTACTCTATGACTGATACCTTGAAATATACCATCCAGTAATTGGGAGAGTTGCAGTGACAAGAGATTGAGAAAGTATCTTTGGCATACAAAATAGAGATATTAAAAATAAAAAGTATTTTTCTCATTAAATCATTACAAATAAATCATTTGTATAAATCTACACAAAGTGCTTATTTTTTTCATTTTTCTAACATATATTATCCATATTTTGGAATTTGCTCCCAATAGCTCAAATAGCAGGATTATTTATTTTTGGTGTAAACTCACTGTATAGATGTGTGATTTGATGACTTTCAATAGTATATAATAAGTTAAAACATAAACCGCAACTAATCTATGGAAAGAGATACTATACTTTTTCTATACTGTGGAAGCAGTAGTAGGCAGCTAGAAGCTCATTGTTTTCTTTGCTATCATCACTGGCAGGTGATAAAGGCTATTTAACCAAACTCACTACAGAATGCTTTTTCAGCTATTTTATCTGCATTTACACGTTCTCATTCTTTTGTTTTCTGTCACCTGTTCCGTTTTTTCCTTCTTTTATCATCCATTTTTCAACTCTGAGAGTGTTTCTAGTCTGTTTTTATCTATCACAATCACTCAACTATTTTATAAGCCCAGAAAGAGATGTTAAAAATCTTTAGCATTCTCTTATAATTAGAGAATAAAATTTACTAAAATTTAACAAGGCACAGACCAGTGCTCTGGAGAAATGGACTGACATTTACAGCCTGTCCTGGTTTCCTTTCACCATTTAATATATGCATTTCTATACAACTTATGACAAAGCCAGGTTATTGCAAGGCAACTAATAATTTGTCTAATTTTATTTATAAAAAATGGTTATTAAAGGCATACTTTTTCTTGAATCATAATAAAAGTTTTGTCATCCATTACAGTGTCTTTATTATCATCAACAAAAAAACCTATAAATAATTATCACCACATAGTCCCATAAGTTAGAAAGCCTTTCTAACCTGTATATGCTTTATTGTAAAGGCAGTGTATAGGAAGAAAAAATAAAAGATAAGTGACATCTTGCTTTAATAATCTAAATTAATAACATAATAGTCAAAAAGACAGACCCATAGACAGTAGTAATTTTTAAAATTTTTATGGCAATATTTCATCCTGATAGACAGTAACAATATAAGGTTTGAATCAGAATGGAGCCTAAGGGATTTTGCTGCCACTTAGGGAGTGTGTCTTAAAAGAATATTTAATTTCAACAGCCAAAAAGTGGATAGGAACTTGAAAGAATAGAATAGAAGCCTCAAAATGTGAATAAACAATTGGTGCTAGACATGTTCTGTCCAATACAGTAGCCATTAGCCACATATGGCTATTTAAGTCTTAAATTTAATCTTAAATGAAATTAAGTAAAATCAAAAATTCAGTTCCTCAGTTACACTAGCTGCATTTCAAGTGCTCAGTGGTTGTACATGTTTAGTGGCCACCATAGTAGGCAGCACAGAACAATATTTCCATCATTGCAGAAAGTTCTACTGTACAGTGCAGCACAATGAAGAACTTTTAAATAGTATTACAATAATAAAATGATATATTTTGAACAATCCACAGTTAGAAAAACCTTATTTTGAAACGACTTAAAGAGAGGGATGTCAGGTGAGAAGGGAGTAATAGATGGTGAACTATAAATCTTCAAATAACTAAAAGTAATAACTTAAATATATTTCTTAAGTATCTCCTTAACATTTTTAAATAGAAGAACTACCTAATTTGATCTATTAATTAAAATTCAAATAATAATCTTTTGTTTATTATGAATAACTATATTTGGAGAAAAAATAAATAATAATACGAGGCAGACCCAAAAATACAAGAACTGGACTTTATTTTACTTTTGTTTGGTTAGATGACATTTCAATACCTTCTTTGGTAACTTGGATTTCTAAGCTTTCAAAACAATACCAGCTTATCCAGGATAAAGGACCATTCAGGGACAGAATGAGAGTCATTTGTAATTCCCTTGTTATTTCTGATGAGAATGAAGAACCCAAAATTGACAATTATGTAAAAGAACTTGTTAATTATTTCTTACATCTTCATGAAATTTTGTATTGTCTTACTTTCACTCTTTGAGAAAAAGACTCTGAAAATTGTGTTCCTTTATATTGAAAAATATCAGAATAGCAATTCTGTTCAAAAGAAAGTTCACTGGTCTTGGAAACAAAAGATTTAAGGTCTATTCCTGTTTCTGACACACATTCATTGCATGACAAAGTCACCTCAACTCTCTGTGCCTCAGTGTTTTTCATGTGTAAAATGCTGTTTCAAAAACCTTTAAAGATGAGTTGGCACTTACAATGCTATCACCCACTTGCTGGCAGACGTCACCAACCAATCAGAGCACCATTTACCATGAAGCCAAGACACAGGCCTCAAGAATCATTGTCAACATCATCTTCCAAGAAGCCACAAACAATTAATTTGCATTTGAATAATCAGTTTAACCTCTTCCAAAATCCCTTATGGCTATAGCAGTTTTTGAAATAGCATAAAATATATTTTTTTTTAGATAGAGGAACAAATCCTAAAGAACAACTATAGATTCATTCTTGAAAAAATATGTCAAAGATATTTAATTTTGTGGACCTAAATGGATTTTGTTCCAATAGATTAACCTTTTAGGTATTGTCTGTAATGTCCCCTGAGCTGCTGCTTATCTAAGTCTTGAGCAATGCTTGTACAGAAAAAGGAGTGGCTGGCATAATTATTTATTCAACATAGTGTTCCAGAATTCAGGGTAGTAGTCATGAAATGACCCCCATCCTTCCCTTCCATACTGAGTTTAGATCTTCTCTTCTGTGCTTTTATGGTCCTCTTTGATTATCTACCACAATGCTTACTTTATGGTATGTAATTGTCCTTATTTCTCTTTTTCCCAACTAAACTATGATTTCTTTAAGTTTGGGAGCTACATCTTGGTATCCAGAGGCCAGCACTGGCTATACTTAGAGACTTATTGGACATTTACTGATTTAACTAATGGGGTTTCAGAGATAAAAAAGAGTCCCTCCCGTCATCCTCGTGAGGAAGGAGGCAAAAACATTTACATCCAATAGCATATGACTACTATGAGAGCACTTCACTCAGCTCAAGAGATGATTCTTTCCTAGAGGAGGTGACATCTGAGCTGAATTTTGAAAGGAGTAATATTTACCCAGGGGAAGGGGGGGATTGGGGAAAAGGATTCAGTGAATAATGGAGACTCCTTGCTTTACTTGAGGAATGGAAAGATTTTTGTAGCTGGAGACATATTTGCGAGGTAGAACATATCTGAAAATAAGTCTGAAAAAGTAAGGCAATGGCCTGTTTGTGAGTGATGGTGATGTGGGACATTATGATATCAAAATATTTAAGTGAGTAGTGAGGGATTCAAAGCCATTTCTCAGAGGTCATTCTAGTAGCATTCCAGAAGTTGTTTTGGGCTTGAAACAAAAGAGGCAGTGATCCCAAAGGCAGTGACAGCCCTGGTCAAGAAAAGACCAGTCCATGGACCACAGCATCAGGGTTGGAAAGAAGTGACACAGGGAGAGATTATTCAAAGGCAGACACAATAGTTTCTGATCCTTGATTGGTCATGAAAAATGAGCAAATGGTGTAAAAGAGTCAAAAATTTACCACAAAGTATAGATTTTTCCTACTATCACTTAACACCCTGTGAGATTTCTAGAGGTTTTTTTCCTTTTTACCTTCCAATATAATTAAATTCCTATTGTCTTTCAAAAACTCCTATATAGAAAGAATCAACTCTCACTTTATTGATTTTATTAACTCTGTTATTACAAGATTAGCTTGGTAATTTTTAAAATGAGATTTAGAGATGCACATAATTAAGAATAACAACTGCACATTTTCCGCTGGGAAAAGGGTTTTTTTTTAAATCATAAACCAATCATCATTTAGACAAAATTCATTATTTAGTTATAAGATTAATATACAATATCATTTGTTGGATTATTATAAAATTAGGTGTTAGGAGGGGTCCCTCAGAAAAATCTACCCATGTGATTGCTTTATAAGTCAATTTGTCAAAAGATAGAGTAAAATATGGTATAAGTTTAGGAAATTCTTTGAGCTTCATAATTCTATAATTTGTTAATTAGTATCAGCATGGACAAACTGAATGAGGTTAAATATATATGCCTTCCTCTTCCTCTCATGCCTCAGTTGACCAACCTTTCTAGGAGTCTAGTGATCTTTCACCTTGGCCGCCCTCCCTGACTGCACCAAAACCCCAGTGGGGGCGACCATTCTCTTACAAATTCTCACCTCCCACTCTCCACACCCTCTCCTGTATAATTAAGAAGCAGAAAATATGGATCAGAATCTTAGATCTACATTAATTAATTGAATGGCTTTTTCAAGTTGCTTAACATTTTTTAATCTCTTATTTGAAGATAGAGATAATTATATCTTCATGCCTTACAGTTGTTTTATGAGGTTTAAAGAGAATTAAACATATTTAATATCTTGCATATTGCCAGACACCTAGTAACTTTTCAAAATAATAGTTATTAATATAATCATTGTTATCCCAATACCATTAGGATGTTATCCTTCAGTGAATGAGAGGCCCTATATGAACATTAATTAATAAAGACATGTTAGTGTTCATCTTGTAAACTTTATTGGTTTTGAGTGTTAACTATCAGGTAAATATTGCAAATGAATAGCCCCTTCTATAGCCAATACTTAACCCCACCTTTCTTATAACTGTGTCCTCAATTTTCATAGGTATTATAATTCCAAAAAGTGCCCATGACTAGACAAATTTGGGAAATGCTGCGTTAAACAAAATTTTAAAAGATTCTTCAAGACTGTAGTAATTCTCCCAATTCTTTAATATGTTTATATACATTGTAAGTATTTGAGAAGGAATCAAGAAACCAATTCAACCTTTTGAGCAATTTCTAGACCTTGGTTTCTCCGATCATACTAGGGAAACCCTGATACCCCAAGGGGCTTTAATAATAATAATGTGATACAAGGTCTAGTCCTGTTACGTGTCTTTTCACACTTCTAGGTCAGACCCAAAATTAGTTATCCAATCTATAGGCTTCAAGACACAAATATCCACATCAATATTTCCTAAAATATCTAGTCAGATTCTTGGTCATAAAAATTAACGTTTCCCAAAGAGCATTCAACCATCCTCTTTCCTTTGTTTTTCACTGCCAACTACTTGAAATTTAGGACTTGCTTAAAAAGTGTTTATACCTGTTTCTTTCTCTCTTCATCTTTTCACAAAATACCACACTCTGTGCCTGATCTAAGAGGTTAATTCTCATATTATTTCCTCTGTAATAGGCTTCTAATTATATCCAGATAATCAAGACCAATGCCTGTGTATGCTTTCTCTGAGAACTCCATATAAAGAATACAAATAGCTGAAATACTTGGATTGAAATTTGTGCATTTTTGCCTTAAATACTTTTCCAAAATAAAAGTGGTAGCCGGTTGCAGCCTCAGTTCCAATTAATGTACGTGATGCTCTCCAGCTGAGTACAAAAATGTGATTACTTACAATGAACAAAAATGGAAGAAGAGTGGGTGGATTTACAATTATGCACAATCACCACACTGCGTTTGTTGCTTTTCAATCTGGGAGCTTTGCAGACAGAGATAATCATGTGACCAAAAAGAGCAGCCCCAAAATGCCTGGACTCAGGTGAAAAAAACACTTCATGTGGAGTCACAGGAATGGAACTAAAGCAAACAAAATGACCAAAACAATGACAGAGGGAAGCTGTTGTCTAATTAGGGCAGTTTTTTATTATCTCAAAACAAAAGTATTCTCATCCATTATTAGTCAGATCAATTTAAAATAATCAAAGCTTAAAGTAAATATTTCTTAGTTTACTGTGTTAATAATAAATATGGATTTATTTTTCCCTCTTCTTTTATTTTAGCTGTAACCTGGGAGTGTGAATAGTTTGTATGGAACTATAGATAATTTTCTTAAATAAGGAATAAACTATGTGTTGAAAAATAACATTTTAGAGTACAAGCATTTATATACATTGTCTAATTAATTGAAAGAGAGATTTCTATAACTTTATAGGCTGATGCACAGACAGAATAGTACTTTCCCAAGGTCAAAAAAAAGCAAATGCAAAGCCAGGATTCAAACCCAGATCTCTATGATTTCAGGGCAGAGTTTCTTAACTGGCTAAGTTGCTACAGTCCTCTCCTGCATGAATAATGAACAAATAGACTTCACAATCTGCTCCATGTGCCTAGAACCATTCTATAATCAGGCTTGTCTTCCCACATAAGAGTTCACAGACATATTCCTGGAAGACTAATTTCCATATTTCCTGAAATATTTCCTGACATATTTCCATATTTCCTGGAAGACTAATTTCCATATTTCCATATATATTTGGAAGTCAACTGTAATAGCTTTTCTTGATCATAGTTGCCTCGCTTTTGACCCCCTACTGCATCTCTTACTATCAGCCAATTTCTGGTACATAGTAGGTTTGACCTAAAACTATGAGAGATGCTGTTTGGTGATGTGGCAGTGTGGAGGTGACCTGACCTAGTCTGCAGAGTGGTCAAAGCCTGTAACAGAACTTTGTCTTCACTTAACATATCTGTTAGAGATTATTTTTAAAATAGAATGATATACGATTGAGAAATAGGTCAGTCTGCTTTAACCATTTTATAATTAAGGACTTCACAATTACAGCACCTCCCTCGCAATTTTAGAATCCAAATCAAATAATATTAAGGATTGAAATTACTTTATGAAACATCTAGTCAAGTCCTTTCATTTTATAGATAAGAAAAACAAGGTCAAGTGGGGATTGGTCTCCTTGGACAGCCTTCTCCACTGAAAATACAACTTTGTTTATATCTTCATTCAAAACTATTTTTGATTAATTGAATAGTCTTTGTTTGTATCTACTGGGGTTTAGCATGCATGAGACATAAAGAATATTCTTTAATCCACAAAGAAGGCTTCAAGTTTTCTCGTGTAAATAATGAGAAAGTGCTTTTATTTCTTTGTTTAGTATCAGATACTCTTCCCATTGTCTATAATAGGCAGAATTTCTTTGCCTTTATTTGGTTTTCAGTCCTTGAGCACATCCTTGAATGCAATGTTAGGTTTATCTTAGTGTACTCTTTTACCATTTTATAAATGTGTTTCTGAGTCACCAGATAAGTTACCTTTGTTTTACCTCTTTCTCCTGAAATTTTGTGAAATCCCATCAGTAAAGGAAATCATCTGGAGGAATATTTATTACAGGAATTTATTCAAGTACCTACAAATTTGTCATATGTATTTTTTCTATTGAAATCTATAAGCATGATTTCAAAATCTACTTTCATTTTCAAAAATTGATAGAGAAATACTATAAAAATAATAAAAAAGGATCAGTTAAGAATCAGAAATCCAAGACATTATTCTTACTCTTACATGATTCTAATCAAATCATTTCATTTTTTTAAACTTGGCATGTTTATTACCCAGAGCTAATAATACCTGTTCTGCTTCCTCACATGGTTGATTTGAGCTTAAATGTGATAATGAGTGTGAGACTGCTTTGTTAGCTATTAGTCACTACCAATTACAATATCCATTTATGCACGCATTCATTTATCCAACATTTTGAGCTTCTATCCTATGTCAGGTTCTCTGCTAAGGACTGACTATATACAAGTGACCCAAAAGATATAAACACTGCTCCTCTGGCTCTTAGGGTATAATGGGGGAGGTAGATGTTAACCAAAAAGCACAGAAACAGGTATATAATGAAATTGTATTAAGTTGAAAGGAAAGACCAGGGTACTGTGGAAAAGAAAAAGAATAGAGACCTGCCTTAGATTCAGGGCAAGTCTCTTTAAATTAATAGCACTTAAAGAAGGATGAGCAAGAGTTAGACAAGGAGCCGGGGTGAAAAGTACTCCAGGTGTAGGACACAATATACATAAATACAAAATAAAAATAATTTTGGGTTTTCCAGGAATAAAAAGCAAATAGAAGAGAATGGTATAAGATAACGTTGGAGAGAGAGGCAGGGGTCAGATCACCCAGAAAATTGTACTTCTTGTGAAGAATTTTGGTTTTTATTCCAAGTACAATGGAAGGCCACTAATGGATATTAAGCAATAGATTGACAATGTATGAACAGTGTTTGTAAAGAAACACTTCAATTCTGTGTGGAGTGTATTTGAGATTTATTTTGTGATTAAAAAATGAGAAGTAAGAATGAAAATGAAGGACAATGAAATATGAAGAGGAATAATGTTTTATTTCTTAATTAAGGAATAGCTGGAGGAAGGTGCTATGAACTGCAATGGGAATGCTAGACAGTAGCAACAATTTTGAGGGAGGATCAGGAGTGAAGAGTTTATTTCACAGCTTGCTAAGATTGAAAATGTATGTTATCATGATGTACAAAGGTACACAGATAAAACTGGGGCCAAAAATTCTGAAATAATCATACTATGATTTACATGTGTCTCCTCCAAAATTCAGATTTTACCAATGTGATAGTATTAAGAGGTGGAGTCGTTAAGAGTTGATTAGGTCATGAGGGCTCCTCCCTCATGGATGGTATTAGGCCTTTATGAAAGAGGCTTCACACAGCATTCCTTCCCTCCAGAGGATGCAACATTCAAGGCATCATCTTGGAAACAGAGACAGGACACTTACCAGATGCCAGCACCCTGATCTTGGACTTCTCAACCTCCAGCACTGTGAGATAATAAATTTCTGTTCTTTATAAGTTACCCAGTCTGTAGCACTTCATTATAGCAGTACAAACAGACACAACACAAACAATCTGATTACTTCATGATGTCACTAAATCTTCCCTTTTTTTGAGTTGAATTGCTCCAAATATGTTTTCATAATTTGGGCACAAGTGAAAACTTTCAACTAGTATCTTTTAGGATTATAATGTTCCCAATCTTTTATGTGAAAATCCAAGAAATTCTAAAACCTAAAAATGCTTTTATAACTCACTTGTCAGCAAAACTTGACATAACCTAACCAAATTTGGCAGCAAAACCTATGTTGAAATGATGTAAGGTTTTATGGTTTTTGTTCCATTCCCCTTAGCTTAACTGTTTGCATGTTTCACTGTAAAAATATAAGCATTTGATTACAAGGAGTTGCCACAGATCCTTTTGGCAATGTTACATAATATATGATATAAACACATTATCATCTTTCTAAAATCTTAAAAATTCGGAATCCAGATGCACATCTGGCCCCAAAAATTTCAGATAAGAGAATGTGAGCCAGCAGTAATATTCACCTTCTTGGGAGTCATTGCATATTTGTCAACCAATCAACTGATTGACCAAGGACAAGAAAATTATTACTTATATTTTTATTGCATTTTTAGATAGATTTGGGAGTAGACTATCATAATAAATAGTTAAATCCCATATCCTTATCTCAACCAGAAAAATGGGATTTGGACCAATTCCGAAGGTATGTTTGTTTTATTTGTGTGTTTATTTTTAGATTAAAAGGATCCAAACTCCTAGCCAAGTCATGAGAAAAGAAAAAGTCTCATTCTTTTCAGAGAAGATTCTTCTCTGAATCTTCATTTGGTTTTGTTTTTGGTTTTGTTAATGAGAAAAAGAATTGCAGCTTAAGTATGGCGGTAGAACACAAGGCGGTGGAGCCTGGAGCAGGAGGCACTTAGCAACTTAGGTTTTCTTTCTGCTTGGAAAGCAGTAACAACTGCTACTGTATTCCCTGAAGAAAAAATTCCAACAACATTCTTGGATTTAAGAAATAAAACTTTCACATCACTTTGACTTTTAAGTGATCTAAGGTCTCTGTGCCCAACAGGAAACACTGCTAGATTCTTCATCAAGAGCCAGAGGGTGCATCAAGCATGAGAACACTACCATAATGCACACGTACACAGAGGCCAGAAAGTAGAAAAATAGGGAACCACCCTCCAATATCATAACGAGATAAGGCTCTGGATAATTTATCCAGCTGGATGAGTCTGTCTGCCCATTTAGCTAGACAGAGATAGGACAGCGCCCACAAACTGGACACAATTACCACAAGCCTATTGCCAGTTTTAGCCCTAAATCATTGGAACAAGGCTAGAAAGACAGATAATAATAATGATAATTATTGTTCTTACTTTAATATTAATAAATAATTATTATTAATTCTTGAATGCCTGTGTCAGGCCCTCAACTAAATATTAATACTTAACACGTATAATCTTGCTAATACTTATAACAACCTTGCAAAATAGACACTGTAAATTGTTACACATGCATAATTAGATACACAGAGACATTAAATAACCTGCCAAAGGATGCACAGTTTATAAGAAGTGAAAGAAGAATTCAAACCCTCCGCAGCTCACAGGGTAGTCCAGGATTTCAAACTAGGTCTATTCCCCAAATAATACCAACTAATACTTGTGTGACATTTGACAGTATAAAATGCAGTGGCTTTTCTGATTCTAAAAACAATATTTTGAAATGGAAAAAGCACTTTTCTAGGTGAGAAAAAAAAAAGGGAGATTCAGTGAGGATGAATGATTTCCCCTAATTCAGCCACTGGGGAGTGGTAGACCCAGGGACAGGAAGCAGAGCGTTGGCCCTAAGCTGGACCCTCTTCTGTTACATCATGTGGCTCCTGAGTTCAAAGATTTAGAATTGAAAAATCAGAGCTCTATTGTCTTCTTTTTGTTACAAACCTGAAATCTGAGTATTAAAGGAGATAAGAACCAGAACCAGAATAATGGCCTGTGGGATAAAACAATCACTTTGTTTGTTTAAACCAGTCCCAGCTTTATTCACTATTAGTTCACATATCACTTCTAGTTCTGGCTGTTTTTCTATGGATTCAATATATCCTCTTGCAAAACCTCAAAAGTTTCAATTTTATAGGCAGCTTTGGTTAGTGTCTTCCTTCATAGGACCGACATTAGTTCCCTGTCATAGGAGTTTTGTATGTATATGATATATACAATAAATGAACATGACTAAAAATAAGTAAATTCTGTACAATTTACTATGTAAATTATGAATGAAATTATTAAATTACTATTACAATAATTAAAAAGCCAACTTGGACTGCTGAATAAGTAGAAACAATACATCCAATCAAAAATAAGAAAATATTAAGAGGAGAAAGAACAACAGTTCACTCCCGCACGTACCCATCCCCTAAATCAAGACCTGGAACTGGTGTGGAGGGAGGGATGGGGCTTTAGTCTACAGAGATTTGGAAGAATCCTCTTGGACTTCAAGTTCTTTATGGATCTCTTTACTCTCTAGTCTGGGCTAAGAATATCCTCTACCTTAAGGGAATGTTGATTCCAAAAATTTAGAGAAGCCAGAAGAGAGGACAGAGGAAAGGAAGCAAAGAGCAGAGAGCTGCACGCCCTGGAGGCTGAAAGGCACAAACACGCTTTCCAGTTCTTTCCAGGTTCTCAGGTCCAATTCAGTTCAGCAAAACGGGAAGGGGCAGCACATTTAAGCAAAAGCTCTCTCTAGAAAACTCGATCACGATGTTGTATGTTCTGCTTCTCCTGCCGGAAGGCTCTTCTCACTGCTCCCAGCTCGCAGCAGCCCATCTTTCTAGACGCAACTTACGTTGCATCTCTCTAGTCAATTTTCTCTTATCCTTCTTGGTCTTGGTTAAATGTCTTTCCCAAGTATCCCCCCGTACCCTATTTAAGCATCAGTCTCCTTTTATATCTGTGATATTACAGGGTTAACTCCTGGAGGGCAGGGACTCCATCACACTGTGTGTTTTTCTAAGATCTAATGTAATCAGACATGGTGGGATATTTTACAACACAATTTTAATTTTATTTTCTAATTCCCTTTAAACAGCCTCAGTTAGGGAAGAATTTTTCTTTCCCAGAATGAAAATCCTGGTAGAACCTATGACTTTTCTGTTTACTCTGAGACTCACTTAAGTGAGAATTATTTCAGTTTTTTTAATTAAAATATCTTATCCAGTGCTGTAATCAAAACTTGCAATAGGACTTGGAGTTAAACCTTCTTTCTTCTTTTAAATAGGTCTGGATTTAGTAGCTACTTACTTTCTTGAAAGGGGATATAAAGCTTTTTCTCTCTCTCTGCATTTCCTCATCCAGCTTGCTATCTAAAATTTGAGTTCAAGGGAAGAAAAGGAAATATTGTGCCCAGAAGGTTGAACTTGACTGGTTATATTCTCTGGACATGGTGTTGTTTAAAGTGAACTTTTTCTCCCACAGGTGATTTTGTGGGTTCGTGGATCCTGTCCTGCTAGGGCACCTCCAACTGCTTCTCCTCACCTGGCTATTCCCCATCCAGCTCACCTCTTCAATTTCTGGTTTTCTGGTGGTCACTGCCAAGAGTGTCCCTTTGTTGGGATCTCCTCACCTTCTGGTAGAAAAGTTTTTGGGCAGAATCCCTTTTAAATTGATACTGACCTAGCATTTCTTCCATAGGATCACCATTGGAAGACAATGGAGTTATTTCAAGTGCAGCACCTACTCCTCCCTCTCTCAGCCCTGCCACCTTAGATGGACAGTCACAGCCCCCTGCCTTTAGATCACTTAGCTGAGAGCCTGACACCTGTCATTGTCCCTTCTTCTACCTGGAGACCACATCAAATTCTCCTTGAAAGCACAGGTTTAGAAATTAGCTACCATCATCCCCCACCCTACTTCAAAAAAAAAAAATCTTCAAAAGCTCCTTCATTCAATATCCACTCTTGATAATTTTATGGCCTACAATTAGGTCAGAAATTTCAAGTGTCATGAAATTGCATTTTGGTATTTCCTTTAAAAATTCTCGTTTGGAACCGGATCATCCCTTTTGAATTTAAATATTATTATCTTGGTGCCTCAGTCAAGTATCCAATTTATCTCAAACATCCAATCTGTTCTGCCCACCAGTAGAGTGCATGGCACATAGTAGGCACTATGCATTTTTGAGCAAAAAGCTGCTGATTTTATAACACTCTTCAGAGCATATAAATTGTCACTTCTATATTTCCAGAGCATATAAATTGTCACTTCTACATTTCCAGAGAGGACTTTCCAGATTTAGTATTTTGTACTGAGTTAATTAACAAGATCCATATCACATTATAATAAACCTCTTGGCAAAGGCATCTAGCAGTCCCTATCTTATTTTAATAACTGCAATCTTTTCTTACAGCTTATCTATCAGCAAAGCCAATGCTACAAATTTTGCTTCCTTCTCTAAGTGCTGACTTCGCAACATCTTTACATAGACCTTGCTCCTCACTAAATCAGACAAAATCAGGGTCAAGAGATGGAATGTGTACAGTATATGCAGTGGAGAACTCAAGGTTGAGAAGACTGAACAGACAACAACTTTTGAATTTAAATGTTGCCAACCCAACAGGCCATTCTGTGCACTCATGGCAGGTTCATATTAAGCCTCCTGAACTTCAGAAACTAAGGTTTCTGAATTATGCATGGTAACAGCACAATTCATATATGGTAAACTGTATTAATTGTGTAAATAAAAAAGTGCTGAGACACATTGAAATATCTAAGATCTCTCAGTTTATTTTTTCATATTTTTTATCTTAGTCTTGTGAGTAACTTAATATCTGTACCAAATTGTTTCCCCTATTCCTCCTAATTTTTTGCTCAATGTGAATGCCATAATTTAGACAATTATCAAGGTGATTATTTATTTTGTCTTTATGATTACCTTTATGAGTATCTGATCTCTACCTTATTCAGTTAAAGGCATCCATTTGCCCATGTGATAAGATGAAAACTTTTTAAAGAAAGAATGTAATGGGGTGAGGGTGGGGAAAGACTGGTAATCTTTTGTCTGGTAAGCAAAACAACCTTGCAGGAAGAAAATCTCTTACAAACCAGGTTGTTGTTTTGAGAAAGGATTTCTCAGATGCCCTTATTCCCTCTGCCTTAGCAGTATAGCAAAGACTCAGCCTGGAAGACTCAGATCATTCAGTACTCTAATGAAATGGAGAAAGCAGCCTTTATTATTGAGAAAATAACACCACAATATTCATTACTCTACAAAATAGCATGACTAAAATAAAAGTAAGCCTCCTTTTGTCCAGGTAAATTATGAGGAAAAGATGATGGAGAGAAACAAATGGCCAAATATCTGCATCCACATATCCTTCCCTGGGACTTCATTTCAGCGAAAGGGAAATGTGTTTAGTGGTTTGTGAGGTATTCACACATATTGCTACCCATCCTGACTTTCCATCTAAGAATGTGAAAAGAGTCCTTCTTTCAAACTGCCCTGAACCAACTCAAGGAGCAGCCATTTGATTCTTCTTTGTTGTGGATGAAATCAGAAGTATCAGCTTGAAGAAGCAGATATGGAGCCCACTTATAAAACTAGAGTACTTTATAGCAAGAGCTCCATAAGAGAAGCCTCTATCCCTACTTGGGCTGCACAGAAATAATAGCAAAAGGTCAGAGGGACCCATGGTTGAGGTGAGACGGTGCTTTGCCCAAATGGAAAGTGACCACATCACAAGATATACCATCCTCAGACCTGAACTGCAAATGCCAACGTGACAAGCAGCAGCCAAGTGGACTTGGCCTCTAAGACAGAGGGCAGCAGGCCACCTCCTACTCTGCCATTAGGACACATAAGCCACAATCTCTCTCCAGAAATTACTTAATCATTATTATCTGAGATCATAAAATGTCATCTATGTGGAGTCAAAAAAAAAATGTGGGTCTAAAACACTATTTCTCACGATTCTTTTTTTCCTCTAATTTCTTTACGAATACACATACTCGAAACTTTTTAACAATTACAACCAGACTAGATGGTCAATTATTTTTGTAATTAGTTAAAAATTGACTTATTAAATCAAAAGGCTATGGTCGATGCATCTGTTTGAAGACCACTAATCCTCTTATCACTATACCACTGCTTCATAATTACCATTCAAATGTTCTTGCCAGTAAAATATATGAGGAAAAACTTAACTTCACCAAAGAACTATAAAAAGTAAACCAAAAAAATGTATCAGAGTCAGTTAGTGTTGTTTTTACAAGACTCTTTATGTTCTCTTATCCTACAACCTCAACCAGTATTTGAGAAATGAATAAGATGGAGCAGAAACCCCTCTTAGGGGCCTTCCAGGCCCCCCAAGCATGGAAATAAAGGAAAATCTTGAATCCCTGGCACCTAGCAAGCCTTGAAAAGTGAATGGGAATAACAATAGCTTTCCAAGCAAGCCAGAATCATGAGGTTTTGGTTCCCAATGGAAACTAAAAGATGGCATCTTAACATATGTTCTTGAGTTGTTTTCCAGAAACCCTCACCAGATAGAAAATGCAAATAAGGAGGAACTGAGGAACTGAACTCTGACAGCCATTCTTTTTTCTAAATTTCTCCCTAAGGGGCCTGTAGAGAGTCATCTTAACATTCTACCCATCTTAACATTCCTTTCCACTAATTCAAGAATCCTTGAATCCACCTAGGACCCGTAAGCTCCCACTTCAAAACATCTTACCTTTTTTGGGCCAGGCCAATGTATAACTTTCATGTATTGATTTATAATTTTGCCTGGCTGAAATGTACTTCTGCCTTGAAAAACTCTGGTTTGCAAGCCATCGGGGAGTGCTAGTCTTAAGTGTTAGCTGCTTGTTCTCCTTGCAAGGCGCCATGCAATAAAAATGCCTCTTTCTCCCACTGCAACGCTCAGCTTCAGTGTCTGTCTTTGTTGTGCTGGGTGAGTGGACCCCAGTTTGGTTTGGTAACACGAACTCAAGTTATTATAGGTAACATTTACTAAGTATTTGATGTAAATAGAACCCTGTGTATTATGGTTTCCATGCATCTTCTCATTAAATACACTCGACACATTTTTTTTCAATGTCAACTACATGCCAGAAACTGTGCTAGTTACTGAGTAGAAAGCAATATACTAGACTAGATGGTATTCAGACAAATACTATTTCTGTCCTCTCTGGCTTAACTTCTTTTAGAGAATACAGACAAAAAGAAAAACTGATAAATAAATTAATTTAAATTTGTAATGAGTATTAGCATAGAAACACACAAGAGATAAAATAAGTCACATAAAATAATTTTCTTTAGTTAGGGCAGTCAGGGAAGACCTCCAAGGAAAACATCTTTAAATTGAGGCCTAAAGTGAGAAAACAACGCAATGAGTACAGGTGAGGGTGGGGTAAAATGTGGGAGAGCAGGCCGTGCATGCAACATACCTTATGCCAAACAGCCAAGGGCAGAGAGAGATTGGAGTAGTCACAGAACTGAAGGAAAAAGAGATTGGCTTGTGTGTCGCAAGCCAGAAGAAGTACAGCACAAGACAAATTTAGCAAGATATGCACCAAACAATCATGAAGAGTCTTGTGGGTTATGCTAAGAAATACATGTTTTATTTTAAATTCAGTGGGAAACCCCTACAGAGGAGAAAGTAAAAGAACGAGGTGATACAATTTAGGTGCTGAGGAGGTCATAGTTGCAAGAATGTGGAGATTGGGTAGGAGGGACCCAGAATGGAAAAAGGCAGACAGATTATACACTCTGGTAGTAATCTAGACAGGAGATAATTGTCATTTTGTCCCCAGGACAGCCCCAACAAAGTGGATAGAAAAACTTTAACAGTTTTTTTTCCTTCTCTTTTCTTTCTTTCTTGTAACAATTTCTCTTTAGTCTCATTACCTAGAAGCACAGCTCCTTAAGGACCCCAGAGGGCCCAAATGCTATAAATAGCCATGTCACCCCCTGCCGGATGCCAGAGGTCCAGACTTGTGCGAAGCTGGTACAGACCAGACCAGATGATCTGCAGTTACCTTTAAATCATTAACATATCATTATAATAATAAAAATCACTCCCCCAAGTGAGAATCAACACCATTTTCTGTTCATGAGATATATGAAAAAGTACATACATGAACTGTATCTGCATGGCTGAACCTCCACCTCCTTTATCCCGCATCTAACTAAAACTCTCACATCTCTCTTTGCTCAGGGTGCAGGTGCCTTTAGAGTACAAGCTCTCCTTCTCCATTCTTTGGCCAAAGAATTGAAAACCTGAATGCTTTACCAATTGGATGCTCTTTCTTTACAACTAATATAAAGTAAGGAAAGAACACAGTTTTTCAGTAACAAATTCTACTAAGGAGGTAATACTACAGATGGAAGGAAGAGGATAGACTAAAATTAAATTTTGGAATCTAATCAGCAGGGCTATTTATGATTTCAATGTTGGGGTATGAATGGTGAGGATTCAAGGATAATTTCTTTGCAGGGAAAACAGTAATTTGAAGTATGGTAAACTTTAGATATTGTTGAGAAATTTAAGTGGAGATGAATCAGTTAAAAGTTAGGTATGCAAGTCTAAAACACATAGGAGAAACCTGGCTGGAGATCTCAGTATCATGAAAATAGGATTAAAATCATGAGAACTGGTGAACAGCTAAAGAAAGAATACAAAAATGTTGCCCCAAACACCAAACAACCTTTTGAGATAAATTATATTATCTCCATATTACAAAATGCAGAAACTAAAACTTAGTAAAAAGTATATAACTTACCCAAAGGTTATACAACTATTAAGAAAGTTCATCTCAGTCCAGAGCCAAGCTCTGACTCAAAGTAATTCAAACCCAGACTCCAACTGAACACCACCAAACAATCAAGCAAACAAAACTAGTCAAACCCTGTCCATTGGCCTCCTGATTGTATTTTTCTTATGAACATTGATTACAGTTTACCTAAAATTTCTTGAACATGAAAGGTTATATATTTAATATATTTTCTAAGTATAAATTGATACATTATGGAAGATGGAGCCATCTGGTTTCTCACATTCATTTATTGAAAACTCCTGTTCACTAATTCTTTACAAAGTGAAGAAGTTGGCTCCCCACAGAGCCAGCATATGTGACCTTCCAGGCATCACTTTATAGAGCTGCCACTGTATTAACCATGAAATTATAAGACTTAATTGCCATTGCTTGTTTTTTATTATAATTTAGCATATACAGACTGATCATCGGTTTGTGTTTTGTGGAAACTTGAGTAACCCACCCTTAAAATTTCAAATCAATCTAATTTATTTTTAATATATACCACAAGGTGCACACATTTTGTACTTATTTCTCAAATAAGTTATCAGTGAACATGAAAAGGTGTGCAGTTTTAATTTTAGTTCACAAAGTTAATAAGGTTCAAAAAAGTTGTAAAAAAGCTAATTATGATTTTAATTTAAAGATTTCATTTCCATCCTGTTCCACAACCCAGTTTAGTGTAAAAGTAGTTTTGCAGTCAAAACTTTTTGAATAAGAATTGAAGAAAGTTCTGCACAAATATTCTTCACTTTTCTATGATTTACTACAATCACAATTCCTAAAAACTCTCAACAATGTAAAAGCAGGCTACCTCATGGACCTGAGAAGATAAAGACATACTACCTTCTTGAGATTTCAGGCATTAAATAGAATCACATTCACAAGACTTCTCAAGTATACAATGCTGCCTACAACAGGTTATAAAAATGCATTTCCCATAGTATTGAAACCTTGTAAATTTGAAATATTCATGTTCAGGATTGTATGTGTATTATAAAAGCTCCAGAAACTGAAAATCAGATTTTTGATGCAATAACTTTCATATGATTAGATGGATGGTAATTACTACAGTAAAATATGAGCATTTTGGCCCCCAAAAGGAAGACTGGAATATATTATTAACTAAGTCTGAATAGACCATATGGGTATATCCAATAACCTATTTTAAAAGTTGACATATTTTCAAATGCAATCCAGTAGACCCAAACTGAACTCTGTAAAATGCATATGCACATAAACAAATATGTCACACTTGAAACACAATACATTATTCACAAACACACCCCAATTCTTATAGATTTATGGAGTAATTTATATGGAAAAATATATACATCTCAACATTTCCATCCCATTCCAGCTACCTTAAACTAGTACTACTCTAACTAATGTGTTCTAAAAAGTAAACATAAAAAATAAAGTAAAATCTGTATGGCTTATAGTGAAAAAAAAGTTTTCAAAAAGATGAACTCAAACTTACTTAGACAAGACTTTTCATATGATAATGACCAAGACCAATCTTTCTTCTTATAAAATGATAAGCAGTTGCAAATATTGATCTTAGTAGTTATAATTTTTACTACCTCCCAGAAAAGAAAAAAGGATGTGTACCTACAGAATTTTATTGGTAAATTTAAATAGACCAAAACAATAAAAGAAGAGGACTAAGTTTCTCTGACTAAAGGTAATGCATCTCGATTTAATAGCTAGTGAATTGAGTTTAATTTTGGTTCTGCAGCAGGAATGATGGCTTCTCAAGGAATGTCACCCATTAATAAGAATAATACATTCAACAAAAGGAATATATTTATATTTCTTCATCTAGAATTCCTGTACATATCACCTGGCCCCCCAATTGAAATAGTTTTTGTTTTATAATTTTAGAATCTTTGTACAAAAGAGTTAAATCAATGCATTATTTTTTATCTTTAGAGAAAATGTCAAGATGAAATGAGTTATAGATGTACCAGGAATGCCTACAACTATGCTGAGAGCTGTATTTATTTTTGCTTCTTATAATTTAGATTAAATGTAAAGAAACACCTCCTGATACTGATTTCTTTGATATAAAAAGTATTCATAAAGGAAGGTAGTGGATTTTTTGCTCTGAAGCCTTCTAAATAGAGTATTTTTCTTTGTTTGTGACTGTGCACAAATTGCCTTATCGATAGACAAGGAAATTACTGGATCCAGCTCTAAAGTAATGAAAAATCCCACAGCTGATTGCCACAAACTATGTTATCATTTTATAGTCACAAATTATTCTAGATGATCTTTCATGGTTCTGTTAGAGCTACTACCCCATTGTAAATCAGAAAACTGTAATTCAATTACCATGGATGTTTCTATTTAAAAAGCTACTGATAGACACTGAAATCACCCACAGGAACAGTTGTCTCGCTTGGGTTTTCTTCGTTTTCTTCTCACAATTATGTATATAGCATTAGATCAACCCCGAATATTGTTATCACCTCCCCCCTAAAAAATACACATATAATAGAACTGATAAGGAGTACATCTATGTATATGGAGGAAGGGTAACCATTCTTCAGGTTGATCATGTGAATGATGCTGTAAAGTAGAAAAGTGAAGTAAGTGGAAAGGCCATTATTACTCTGAATTTGAAATATAAACACTCGAATCCACATGTTGCATATAATCACTGTACTGAGCTTTATCATCCATTTGTTGAGACTTCATTTTGTAGAGGAAAAGAATATAGTGATGAGATTCACATGTTTACAGTAGCTATTGGGTCTAAAAGATTTGAACAAATTGGGAATTTGAGTAAAATAGGGATAATACACATCCTCTACATCCTAGGAACAAGGAGGTGGCAATTCCATGAGGAGAAAATGGTTAACCCACCATAGGCCTATGCAACACCAGGCCTGAGAGGACGTTCAGTCATCCCCAATATATTAATCACTGCCAATAATTCCTGATGTAACCTAAAAAAGAAGTTTCAAAGTGGGGCATTTTACTTGATTAGAAGTACAATTTTCTATTTGAATAAAAGTTTATTCTGGTAATTTTTATCAAAGATGAATAGGAAGAAATGAGTACCTTATGGCTGAACTATCCAGAGAAGATATTTAGAGACTTTGAGTGGAAGCTCAAACTCTAGGAGTCAAGAATGCCCCTAGTGTTTGTGGTGTGGGCACCACCAAATCGAGCGTTAAAACTGAGCACTGTACTTTAAGTGGCACTGGAAAGGCCTCCCACAGATTATCTTCCAGAAGCCTGATTCTAATATTTCAAGTTGCAGGAATGCAGATCCCTCCTCTGATATTCACTTGTGAGGTGACCTTGGGCAAGTGTTCTAAATTCTTTAACCCAAATGATGTTAAAATGAAATGAAATAATGCATTTGGAGCACTCAAGAGTGTCTGGCACATATTAAGTGTTTTAATAAGTGTATTAATGAGAGATGTAGTTAAGAGCTTCTTTCTGCAGAATGATTCTCTGAAGCAATCAATTTTGATACAGACAAGGGTAGAGTGAGAAGAATTGACAAGCCACGGCAAGCAGGCTTACTCTGAGAGGCCAGCAATGATCAGAGTGGAAAAAGCCAGAACAGACAGAGGTGTAAGAGGAAATTAAGGGACTGAGGAGGGGACAAAAAAATGAAAAGAGGATAAAACACTCCAGAGAAGCTGGACATATAAAAAGAGAAACAGAAAACATGAAAGGAAGAATGTTGGATTTGATCACATAAAAATTAAAGGCTTCTCTATGAAAAATATGTCATAAACAAAGCTAAGCGACAAACCCAAAGTGGTAAAAAAAAAGTGTTTTTTCCCTAATTTCATTAAATAATTGTTTTTTTGAAAATCACTAAGAAAAAGATATGTACCTAAGTAGAAAAAATACTTAAATTCATAAATTCATAATTCAGAGAGAATGAAAAAATGGCCCATACACATATTAAAAATGTTTGAGCTCACTAGTAATGAAAGAATTGCTTTTTAAAACAACAATGGGAGACTTTCATTTTTTACTTTAAAATTAATATTTAAATATGCTCATTTCTGTTGAGATAAAACAAGCTTTTTTTTTACACTGTCAGTGTGTGTATAAATTGAGTAAAATATTTCTTAGGTCTTACGTTTAAATATTTAATCCATCTTGAGTTAATTTTTATATGTGGTGAGAGATAGAGATCCAGTTTCATTCAATTTTCCCAGCACCATTTATTGAATAATGTGTCCTTTCCCCAGTGTGTGTTTTTATCTGCTTTGTTGAAGATCAGTTGGTTGTAAGGATATGGTTTTATTTCTAGGTTCTCTAATCTGTTGCATTGATCCATGTGTCTACTTTTATGTCAGTACCATGCAGTTTTGGTTACTGTAGCCTTGTATTATATTGTGAAGTCAGGTAATGTGATGCCTCCACTTTTGTTCTTTTTGCTTAGAATCACTTTGCGTATTTGGGCTCTTTTTTGGTTCCATATGAATTTTAGAATTCTTTTTTCTAATTTTGTGAAAAATGATGTTGGTATTTTTATAGGAATTTTACTGAATCTATAGATTGCTTTGGACAGTATGGTCATTTTAACAATATTGATTCTTTTGATCCGTGAACATGAAATGTTTTTCCATTTGTTTGCATCATCTATGATTTCTTTCATCAATGATTTGTAGTTCTCCTTGTAGAGATCTTTCACCTCGGGTTAATATATTCCTAGGTATTTTATTTTTTTTCTAAATGTAAAACCTGAAACTATAAAAATCCTAGAAGAAAACCTAGGAAAAACTCTTCTAAACATTGGCCTAGGCAAAGAATTTATGACCAAGACCCCAAAAGCAAATGCAACAAAAATAAAAATAGGAAAATGGGACTTAATTAAACTATTATAAAAAGCTTCTGCACAGCAAAAGAAATAATAAAACAAATAAGTAGACAACCTACAGAATGGGAGAAAATATCTGCAAACTGTGTATCTGACAAGAGACTAATATCCAGAATCTATAAGGAAGTCAAACAATTCAGCAAGAAAAAAACAAACAACCCCATTAAAAAGCAGGCCAATCACATGAACAGGCTTTTTCAAAAGAAGATATATGGACAACAAACATATGAAAAAAAGCTTGACATCACTGATCATCAGAGAAATACAAATTAAAACCACAATGAGATACCATCTACCACCTTACTCCAGTTATAATGGCTATTATTAAAAAGTCAAAAAACAATAGATGTTGGCACGGATATGGTGAAAAGAAAACACGTATACCCTGATGCTGGAAATATAAATTAGTACAAACTCTATGCAGATCAGTATGGGGATTTCTCAAAGAACTAAAAGTATATCTACCATTCTATCCTGCAATCCCACTACTAGGTATCTACCCAAAGGAAAAGAAATCTTTACATAATATCAAAAAGATACTGGCACTTGTATGTTTATCACAGCACAATTCACAATCACAAAGATGTGGAATCAACCTAAGTAGCCATCAACAAATGAGTGGATAAAGAAAATGTGATGTGTGTGTGTGTGTGTGTGTGTGTGTGTACACACACACCATGGAATTCTATACTACCATAAGAATAAATGAAATAATGTCTTTTGCAGCAACTTGGATGGAACCACAGGCCATTACCCTAAGTGAAGTAACTCAGGAACAGAAAAATAAATGCCACATGTTCTCACTTATAAGTGGGAGCTAAACCGTGGCTACACAAGGACACTTAGAATGGTATAATGGACATTGGAGACTTAAAAGGGGGGAGGGGGAGGGAGTGACGGATGAAAAATTTTCTGTGGGGTACAATGTACACTCTTCAGGTGATAGGTAAAAAAGCCCAGACTTCACCACTATACAATATATACCTGTAATGAAACTCAACTTGTACCCCAATTCTATTTAATATTGAAATACAAAAAAGGAAAACAAATATTTCTTAGGAAAACTGGCAAGAAATTTAAATATGCTTAAACTATGGTCTTGAGATGATGACCAGGTAGATGGGCACACAGTTAAACTACCTTTCCCAGTCTACCTAGCAATTTGGCACGGTCCAGCTGTGAGTAAGTTCTAGAAGTGGAGTATGAGTAGAATTGAGGCCACCTCCAGGCATGGCCCATATAAACCTTTCATGCAGTATCCCATTCTGCTTCTCTTCCCTAATGTGTTGACCATATGCCATCTCCCAGGGCGACCACCAAATCCATGTGCTGACAAGGGCAGAGCCCACCACCATTATCCTGGGAGTACGTTCTTCCTTCTGCACCTTCCCCTCCAAAACCAGGTCTCCCTGAATGACCATGATGTGAACAAAAAGCATACCTAGCTAAGCACTAAGATATTGGGGCTTAATTGTTATAGCACCTAGTACAACTAAAGTAGACCTTTAGTTCTATTTCTAGAAATTTATCCTAACTATGTTTAAGGAGGTATATCAACACACTAACTATAATACTTGGAAAATATAAGAATTACCTAAAAAATTAATCAGAAATTAGCTACAGAAAATTCACTTAATGGACTATCTTGCAAGAATTAAAAATCATGTTTGATTTTATGGGGAAATGTACACAGAACATTAGGTTTAAAGAAAGGAGTATACAGAACTGTATGTGACTTATAATCACAATTTACACATACCCAGTATAACCACAGTTATCTTGAGTAATTATGAATTATGAGTAATTTTATATTATTATTTGTACCTTTTATTATCCAACCATTTTAGAATAAATGTTTATTCATTATATCTAGAAAAATATTCCCATGAATATTTTAGTGAAAGAAGAGGAGGGGAAGATAAAGAAGAAGAAAAGAAAGAAGAGAAAAACAACTCAAATTTTGCACTTACAGTAATATACGTCACAATTTTGCCAAGGCTGTACTTTGCACCCGAGCATGGAGCTTCCCAAGCAGTGTGCTGCCAGTAGGCCACAGATGGGCTGAGATATTGACCCTCTCCCACTGGGCAGCCGGACAAGGCCCAGGGCGATCGGAGCCCACAGGTAGTCTCCTCAAGGTCACCAGCAGTCTTGTTATTGATCCTAGTGTTCTACATAAATACCACCATTTTCCGCATGTAACATGACATGAATGATGTTAGAAATCATCAGTACAGTATCCTTGTTGAAGAAAAAGGATGGATTTCATGCACACCCATTCCCTTTTATCCAAAAAGAATAATATGCACAATAACTATTTTACAATAGAAAAAAATATATATTGGATAATGTATACCATTCACCTTGATTAAATCACTATTAATTTAAAAATCCTACCAATAATACAAATAGTAAATCTAAAATTACTATTTTTAATAGTAGTTAAAATGGCAATTCTATTTTTTCCCTGATAAACTTACTACCAAAACCTGAGAGAATTTTATTTAATGTTTCGTTATACATTTTCTCTTCATTTAAATCAAATATAGCTGATGTGTTTCATATACAAGTTCAAAGAGAAAATTAATAAAACATTTTAACATAACTATACTGTATTCATAAAAGTGCTACAATATGTTATCAGTCAGAAAATGACTACAAAATGAGCCAGATTTTTCTTATTTGACTGTGTTTTGATGAGCATGAATAAAGCATCTGAAGATGAAATACTTTTTAAAGCTCTAGGACACATACTGAAACGACAGAATATTAGCATTGGAATGAGGAGGGGGGAGTACACTTTAAAAGAGTTTCTTATCCTAGTCTACTGCTATGTGCTATTTAATGCATTCCAAAGAGTACATTGGTCTCATGAAATGTACTTCATGAAAATAAAATTGTATACTAAATGCTCTGTTAGAAATAAAAGAACCCCATCAACATCATCATGCACACCTGCCAACAATGATTAAACAAGGAAAAAAAAAACCAAAAACAAAAAACCCAGCAATGACATAATGAAATGAAATGTACCTCTTAAAAAGAATTGTAAGTTGCTCTTCCCCTCATATGTTCCACCAAAAAAAAAAACAAAAATAAAAACAAAAAACTTCACAGTGAATTAGTCTTAGATTTTCATCATATATTTCAGACATTGTAGTTAGGCTGCTACATTTTTAAGTAAAAAAAAAAAAAGGTAAATTTAGATTCTCTTCAGAAATTTTCTTGTGGTAAATTAGAAACAGAAATGCATTAAAGAACCAATTTCCTGCTTTAGAAATATGTATTTTTTTTAAAGACCTCAAGCCAAGAAATTATCTGGAATTTGTGGAGATGCTTAATTCTGGAAAGAATTGTGCCAGGAAAAGCATTTCTGGGCCCAGAGAAGTGAAGAACTTCTCCACTCATCCCCCAAAAAGCGCATAACCTGCACAACCAGCTATCTATAGAACAAGATAGTCTGAGCGGATCCTAAACTGAGTAGCCGGGCGCCCTTCCTTGGTGCATCCAGCACCTTGCACTCCCTTCTCATGGCACTTGGCACCCTGCTCTGTACTATGATTGCCTGCTCACTGATCTGTGTTCTCCAGTGAACAGTAACCGCCCTCCCTGTGTGCAGGATTGACGTCCATCATTGTATCCTCAGCTACCAGCATTGTATGGGTACATGTTAGATACTTGATAAATATGTGTGAATAAGTGAATTTATTCATTTATTCATACAATCTACAAATAGTTTCTGAACAGCTATAATATGCCAGGTATTATCCCAAGCACTAGGGGTAAGGTGACAAATAAGATATAGCATTTTATAGCAAGATCCAGCCTAGTAGACAGAAAAGGAACCAGCAGAAAGAAGCATTGTTTTCAAGGAGAGCAGCAGTGGGACTAGCAAGCTCCATCCTGTAGTGGCTCTTTAAGGCCTTAGAGAAAGGAGAAGAGGGACATATGTGACAGGCCCCAGGAACTCCCAGTACAGGGATGGGAAATGGTGATTAAATAACTAAGATGCTACAGTTATTGCATGGGGTCTATAAAGTGAAATGTGGGTATAGATAGTAATACGATCTAATTAGTAACCACAGAATGGTGAGGCCTGAGGAGGATGATGTTATATCAGGTGCTGATCATAAACTGAAGTTCTATATGCCACAAAAGCCTGAATCCTAGAATCTTTGGAAGAAAATATCTCCAGTATACGAGATATGTCAGTTTTTGTTGTTCATAAACCCAGACATTTAGCTGAATGAAATCTGGAGCAATTTTTTCACTTAGTATTTTAATGGTTTTTATGCTTTAAAAAAATACATAAAAATTCAAGTTATGAGTCATTTAACAGTATCAGCTTCCAAAAAGAAAGTGAATTTAGCACACAAGAAATGCTGCTGCTTCCACACATGTATGTCATCAACATGTCTCGTATTGTGTGATGTTTTTAATTATAAAATAAAACATGCAGACATATAGATAAATAAAGAAGAAGAAATCAAAAACTAAAGAATAACCAAAATGTGTTTTAATATGATTTGCTAAAATATGAGCTCCAAACACAAACTGCTCATTTAGAAAGGTGGATAATGCCAAGCTTTGAAACACAAAAGGGGAGATGGAAAGTCTTGTTTAATACAAGTGAAAGTATAAACATGTTCACTCTTTCTGGAATGCAGTCTGGCAGAGCACATTGAAATTAAGGATGCCTATGCCCTGGCATACAGCACTCTTATTCTAAGGTATGAAATCCAGATAAATCCTCACAGAAGTCCAAAGATGTACAGTGTTTGTGGTAGCAAGGAGTTGGAGGCAGCTTAAGTATTCATCAGTAAAGGAATGAACACTAAACTGTAGTAGATGCATGTTATGGAAGATCAATCAGTAATTTGAAATAATAAATTAGATGTTTATATGAGAGTATGACAAATCTTAAAAACAAAAATAAAGTTAACAAATAGAATAAAACCTATAGTACCATAATATTTGCATAAATTAAAACCCATATGTCCACAAGCCAACACCGTTTATTTCATAAGAATTCAAAAATATTTGAGAACATATAGGGAACATATTATTAGAGTAGAAGGGGAAAATAAAGAAAGAAGGGGAAAAGATTATATAAGTAAAATGAGAGAGGCCTGGAATGGACTAGTTATGACAATTGCTATGAAATTAATACTATCATTAACACAACTCCATGAGCTGGTAGATATTAGACACATATACTACACCAATACATGCAAGCATATAATGCCACTTTTTTGTTTTTCCCCTAAAACCAGCAAAGTCCTAGGCAAATCAGAATGAGCTGGTCACTCTACTTATTTATCTGATGAACAAGTTAGATAGCACACCTTCACCTCTGCAGTATGATCTGCTTTCCACAGATCTCTATTATTGGCTATCATCCTGCCCCTTAAAGGAAGCTATTTTTTTAAAAGGGCTTTAGGAGCTTTGGAAGTTCAATTCTTGAAAATCCCATGCACCAAAAAGAAAAAAACTCAAATATATTATATGTAATACTAATTGTATGCATACAAAATTGTATACAACTGATCACAAGGTTGAAAATAAATCATATATTTTTGTTACTTAAATTATCAAGACACTGAATTATATAAGAAACTATGAGGAAATAATGAAATATAAGATGTGGTCCCCTGTTAAAGTTGTTTTACAGCATCGATACTTGGGGAGCAAGCAAATGTAAAAGTATGAGTAGAAAATACCAATTGCATAAGTCAGATAATAATAAAATTCTCATTACATTATAGTCACAATTTTGTACACTTTCTACTGAAGCCAATATACAGAATTGTTTGTTCACTTCTTCATATAAAAATAGCCTTAATATATAAAATAACATTATTTTTGCTACCCCAAATTTAATCTAAAAGGCATGGAATTATTTTTTTCATTCAATTTTTTTTTTCTTTTCATTCTCAAAACAAGTCTCCACTTGCCTCCTGGAGGTTATTATTTTTTTATAACTTATAAAATTTTATGGCTTATTTCAGAGACCAGAGCAAACCATGCTTACCAATAGATAAACTACAATATTTGATTTTCTTCCAAAGAAAGTGATAGTGTCTGCATGAAAGATTGTGGTTTCCTGCTCCTTGTATAATATTTGAATTATAGCAAAAATAATTTGTTTTCATTCTTATAAACATTCACATAGGGAACCAGGACAAAATGGCCAACTAGAGACATTGCTTGCCAGACCATCCCAGAGGGAAGACATGATATCTGATAAAGGAGAGAGAAGAGATGCAGAACAGGTGTAGATCATAGAGAGAGAGAGGTGCCAGAGCCTGCAAGGGATCTCACAGAGGAAAATTGCATGAAAGAGAAGAAGATAAAGGAAAAAAGATATTGGAGAGGAGCAAACCCAAAAAGGCTCTGAGACCAGTGAAAGGGGATCCCTCTCACCCTTCCACAAGCATTTGGTGGCCAGCAGGCTACCAAGTTTCTTGAAGGCTTTTCCACCCACACAAGCCCACGCACAGCAGCAAACACAGTATAGAGGGGAGAACTTGCATGATCCCAGAGCTTGGACACTTCATGTGGGACTCCCCTCCGAGGAGTATCACGAGGGGCCGGAGAGCTGGCTTTCTTCCATTCAGATGCTACCTCCCGCACCCCTTCCCCTCTCCCACTGAAACCAGGAAAGCAGTTTGGGCTAAGAGTTTGGTGAGCAGCTGCCACTCCCCAGTGGGCGTGCGCTACAGGCTGGGGCTTCCGTGGAAAGTGGGACCCATGCCTTTCCCTTTGAGGGCCTGCAGGTGATCTGAGTTGCCCAATTTAGGAGCTTCCTGCCCAAAGGCGTTTTGTGGAGTCACATGCCAGCAGGTGAGACAGGTAGACTGAACCCTGTGCCCTCCTAACTCCAGCGGGTTGCTAGGGACACAGGGAGGAGGTCTGGGAGTTGGACTCAGGTGACCAGGAAGCCCATGTGGACAGCTCTGACAGGAGAATACAGTTGAGTTCCAAGAAGCGGTGAGCTGAGAAAGCACCCATCTCCCCTCCCCACAGGAAAACCATCCCGTTTGATTAAGGTGGGATCTATGGCGAGGAATAGCATAGCCCTGGGAGCCACAGCAACCAGGCATGGCTCATTCAGGCATTTGGGCTGACTGGGTGCAACAGCCCCTCCCCCACCCATTCCGACCAGGAGAGCAGATTGTGCCCAGAATTTGGCAAACGACTCCCTCTCTCCAACTGGCGTGTATTCCAGGCTGAGGCCTCCATAAAGAGTGGGGCCTGTGCCTCTTCTATGGACTTTTAGTGGAACTGGGGTGCCCAATTTGGGAACTTCCTGCCCTCAGGCATTTTGCAGAGCTGCACACTACCAGGTCAGACACACAGTTGGGGGGGCAGGCGGCGAGAGCTAGACAGCAAGATTGTGAATCTCAGAAAGCCCTATCTCCAGAAGCAGACTTTCTGGCTGCGTAGGGCCACTTTAGCCCCTCCCTAGTGGCTTTACCCAGAAGCTAGGAGCAGACCTTTGACCCCCACCGAAACAGCTACCTTACTAGCTTTTATGGAGCCTGAGGACAGGCCCATCCAACCCAGTCCAGCCCAGCCTCACTCCCCCAACTGCCTCCACTGTGGCAGACAATAAGGACTCACCTGGAAGTTCCAGGGCCCCACCCACCACCTGGGGCTTTCAAGTGCTCCTCCTGAGGCACTAGGGCTGGTCACAAAAACAACACTACAGCTTGTTCCTTCAGGCAATTGCCATCTACTGACAGGGAGGTCAATTTGCACAGCCCTTTAAAGCATTTACTGACTCAGTCATACAGGATGAGGTCATTTCTCACCCACAAGCACCACCTGTTGCTTCAGAGATTAAACTAGGCATGCCCTTACAATTCACACTGCTAAGAAGATGACAGGGCTGGGGAAAGAGAAAGAATTTCAAAGGCCTCCATCCTCTCTCATCAAAGAGAGACAGGGAATCTGCTAACACACATAGTTCACCACTGCTACAGCATACAAACAGCTAGCAACTGAGAAAACCATCACACTAAGGTTATCCACAACCAAGGCATTGATCTGGAACCTAGATCACCATCAAAGTATCCACAAACAAAGCTAAAGATTCTTACGAAACATATGCTATAAACACACTTGTACGAGTGGAAGGTGGAGGAAGCCCCATCTAAACAAAAGAAAATCGAAAAATAAGAAGCAACAGCTGCTCCAGATGATGATTCTGTGAAACAACTAAAGAAGTATGAAAAATCAGAGGGAAAACACAAGACAAAAAGGAAATACTAGATCTCTAGCAATGGATACCAACTGAAATGAAAATATTGAAATTACAGGAAAAGAATTCCAAATATGGATTATAAGGAAGCTCATTGAAATCCAGGAGAAAATGGAAAACCAACTCAAAGAAACCAGAAAAATAATAAAGGAAATAAATGAAAAATTCACTAAAGAGATCAACATATTAAAGAAAAACAAATAGAACTTCTGGAAATGAAAATTTCATTTAAGGAAATACAAAACATAGTGGAAAGTTTTAAGAATAGACTACATCAGGCTGAAGAAAGAATCTTGGAGCTTGAAGACAACTCTTTTGAATTAAATCAGTCATTCAAAAATGATGAACAGAATTAAGAAGAACAAACATAGCCTATGAGAAATAGGGGATTATGTAAAATGCCCAAATATAAGAATCATAGGCATCTCAAAGGGTGAAGAAAAAATTGCATAAGGTCTGGAAAACCTCTTTGAAGGAATAATTGAGGAAAACTTACCGGGTCTTGCTAGATATTTAGATATCCAGATAAAAGAAGCTCAACTAATATCTGGGCAATTCATCACAAAGAGGCAATCACCAAGACACGTAGTCATCAGCCTGGTGAAAGTCAACCCAAAGGAGGAGCTTCTGCAAGCCATAAGGCAAAAACATCAAGTAACTTAAAAAGGAAAATCAATTAGGCTAACTGAATACTTCTCATTTGAGACCTTAGAAGTCAGAAGGGATTAGGGCCCCATCTTCAGTCTTCTTAAGCAGAACAACTCCCAGCCTAGAATTTTGTAACCTGCAAAACTAAGTTTTATAAACAAAGGATAAATAAAGACTTTTCCAGACAAGCAAACACTGAGGGAATTTGTCAAGATCAGATCTGCCTTGCAGGAAATACCCAGAACTGCATTATACATGGATCAACACAGTGGTCACCCACCAGTGTAACACCACCCAAAAGCTAAAGCTCAGAGCTCAAATAAAGCAAAAGTACAAGAGATAAATCAAAAAAATAAGGTACCCAACAGGAGGAACAGAACAGCATGCCACATATCAATTCTATCAATCAACATAAATTGTTTGAATTCCCCACTCAAGTGACATAGACTGGCTAAATGGATAAAAAAATACAAGCCATGTATCTTCTGTCTCTAGGAAACACATCTCACCCACAAGGACCCTTACAGACTCAAGGTGAAGGGATGGAAAAAAATATTCTATAAAACAGAAGCCAAAAGAAAGCAGGTGTAGCCATTCTTGTATCAGATAAAATTGACTTTAAATCAACAATAGTAAAGAAAGACAAAGATAGTCATTATATAATGGTAAAGGGAGCAATTCAACAAGAAGACAGAACAATCCTAAATAGTTATGCACCAAATACAGGAGCACCCAGATTCATAAAGCAAACCCTACTAAATCTAAGTAGAGAGATAAACAGCAACATTGTAATTGTCAGGGACTTCAACACCCCACTGACAGAACTGGAAAGATCATCTAAGCAGAAAATAAATAAAGAAACACTAGACTTAAACAGGACTGTAGAACAATTGAGCCTAACAGACATTTACAGAACATTTTACCCCAAAACTACTGAATATACATTCTACTCATCAGCACATGGAACATTCTCAAAGATTTATCATATTTTAGGCCACAAAACATGACTCAATGAATTCAAAAATATGGAAATCATACCACGTATCTTTTCAGACCACAGTAGAATAAAACTAGAAATCAACTCCAAGGGAAACATCCAATTCTACAAAGTCATGGAAATTAAACAACCTCCTGCTGAATGATTATTGGATCAATGATGAAATTAAGATGGAAATTAAAATATCCATTGAACTGAATGACAAAGGGGACACAAGCTATCAAAATCTATGGGATACAGCAAAAGCAGTCCTAAGGGGAAAATTCATATCCTTCAATGGCTACATGAAAAAGACAGAAATATCACAAATTAACAATCTAATGGCACATCTCAAGGAACTAGAAAAGGAAGAGCAAACCAACCCAAAGCCAGCAGAAGAAAAGAAATAACTAAGGTCAGAGCAGAATGAAATGAAATCAAAATCAAGAAAATTATACAGAAGATCAATGAAAGAAAAAATTGGTTCTTTGAAAAGATAAAATTGATAGACCTCTTGCTAGATTAACCAGGTATAGAAAAGAAAGAATTCAAATAAGCTAAATTAGATATAAAAAGGAGATATTGCAACTGATATAACAGAAATATAAAATATCATCTTTGAATACTATGAAAATCTCTGTGCACATAAAATCAAAACCATAGAGGAAATGGACAAATTTCTGGAAAAGTACAACCTCCCAATACTGAATCAGGAAGAAATCAAACTCTTGAACAGACCAATAATGAGCAACGAGATTGAAGCAGCAATAAAAAATCTTCCAACAAAAAAAAAAGCCCCAGACCAGATGGATTCACAGCAGAATTTTGCCAGACCTACAAAGAAGAGTTAGTACCCATTCTGCAGAAATTATTTCATAACATAGAAAAGGAGGGAATCCTCCCCAACTCATTCTACAAAGCCAGCAACACCTTGATTCCAAAGCCAGGAAAGGACACAACAACAAAAAAAAAGAAAACTACAGACCAATATCCCTTATGAATGTAGATGCAAAAATCTTCAATAAAATGCTAGCAAACCAAATTCAACAGCAAATCAAATAAATAATCCACCATGACCAAGTGGACTTCATCCCAGGGATGCAAGGGTGGTTTAACATATGTAAATCAATAAATGTGATTCACCACATAACCAGAAGCAAAACAAAGATCATATGATCATCTCAATAGATGCAGAAAAAGCACTCAGCAAAATCTAGTACCCTTTCATGATAAAAACCCTCAACAAACTAAGCATAGAAGGAACATATCTCAAAATTTTAAAAGCCATATATGACAAACCACAGCCAGCATCATATTGAATGTGGAAAAGTTGAAAACATTCCCACTAAGAACTGGAACAGGACAAGGATGCCCACTGTCACCACTTCTATTCAACATAGTGCTGGAAGTCCTAGCAAGAGCAATCAGGCAAGGGAAAGAAATTAAGGGTATACAAATAGAGAAAGAGGAGGTCAAATTATCACTTTTTTCAGATGATATGATCTTATACCTAGAAAACCCCAAAGATTACACCAAGAGATTCCCAGAATTAACAGATAAATTCAGCAAAGTCTCAGGTTACAAAATCAATATATACAAATCAGTAGCATCCCTGTACACCAATAACAGTCAAGCTGAGAATCAAATCAAAGGCTCAAAACCATTCACAATTGCTACAAAGGAAATAAAATACCTAGAAATATACTTAGCCAAGAAGGTGAAAGATCTATACAAAGAGAACTATGAAACACTGATGAAAGAAATTGCACATGATACAAACAAGTGTAAAAACATGTCATGCTCAGGGATCTGTAGAATCAACATTGTTAAAATGTCCATATTACCTAAAGTGATTTACATATTTAATGCAACCCCCATCAAAATACCAATGTCATATTTCAAAGATCTAAAAAAAATAATTCCATGCTTCATGTGGAATTAGAAAAGAGCCCAAGTAGCCAAAGCAATCTCAGGTGAAAGGAACAAATCAGGAGGCAACACATTGCAAGACTTCAATCTATACTGAAAAGCTATAGTAACCAAAACAGCATGACATTTGCACAAAAATAGGGACGTAGACCAATGGAATAGAACAGAAAACCCAGATATAAAACCATCCACATACAGCCAACTTATCTTTGACAAAGCAGACAACAATATACACTGAGGAAAATAAGCCCTAGTCAAAAAATAGTACAGGGAATATTGGATAGCCACATGGAGAAGAATGAAACAGGGTCCATATCTCTTGCCACTTACAAAAATTAATTCAAGATGGATAAAGAACTTAAATGTAAGTCATGAAAGCATTAGAATTCTAAAAGAAAATGTTGGAAAAACTCTTCTAGATATTGGCATAGGCAAAGAATTTATAAAGAGGACCCCAATGGCAATAACAGCAACAACAAAAATAAATAAATGGGACTTGATTAAATTAAAAAACTGCTGGCATGGATGCAGAGAGAAAGGAAAGCTTACACGCTGTCGGTGAGACTGCAAATTAGCACAGTCTCTATAGAAAACAGTATGAAAATTCCTCAAAGAACTGAAAGTTGACCTACCATTTGATCCAGCAATCCCACTGCTGGGTATTTACCCAAAGGAAAAGAGGACTTTTCATCAAAAAGACACCTGCATTCTAATGTTTTTCGCAGCACAATTCACAATTGCAAAGATATCAAATCAACCCAAATGCCCATCAGTTCATGAGTGGATTAACAAAATGTGGTATATGTATACCATGGGATACTACTCAGCCACAAAGAAAGATGACTTAATGCCTTTTGCAACAATTTGGATGGAACTGGAGACCATCATCCTAAGTGAAGTATCTAAAGAGAAGAAAAACAAACACCACATGTACTCACTATTACATTGGAACTAACTGATGAGCACACATGTGCATAGAGGGAAGTGAAACTCAATGGAAATCAAGCAGGTGGGAGGAAGGAGGTGGGGAGGGGTGAAAACCCACCTAAGGGGTACAGTGAACACTGTTTCAGTGATGGGCATACTTATAACCATGACTCAAGCATTATAAGACTGATCCATGTAACCAAAAATATTTGTACACCCATAATACTTTGAAATTAAAAAAAAAATTCACATAGGTGAGAGGTCACTCCAGAAATGACCTGATTCATCATAAACCTTTACCCTTCTAATGCATGAGTAAATTTTTACTTTTGAAAGCTATCCCAGGGGGAGCACATAATTCTTGACATAATAAGAGTTTAAAAACAAAAGAGTGAAAACATTACTGTATATTTAATTAGAGTCCTCATTTCGGCCTAATATTGTTTCTTCTAGAACTTGTCTTTGTTAGCACTTTAAGAAGGTGAGTTGTGAGCTTTATGTTCCTCAGAGGAAAAAAAGATCTATCCCTTCCTTGTTTCTCTTAAGGATAGGAAGCAAGTACAGTGTCTACATTCATAAGGAGACCTGAAGATGTAGTTGCCAGGGAGGATGACAGCACAGCTCACTATAGCCAAATTCAGTAGCCAACAACATCTAGAGGTAAATTCTATCAAAAGGAGGTAACAATAACAAAAACCTTCAAAAAAACACTTAAGGAAATTAACCAAGGAGAAATAAATCATAGAACAATAAACATCTTGAAAACCTGAAAAGATAATTAGTTATATCCATGCTTGGCTGCATCATAACATTTTCATGACGCTTTAGGTCAGCTGAAGTAGCCTGTGTCCAAACAGAAGCCAGATGCACACGTGAAAGTGACTCTAATAAAAGTATCCCTCCACAAGAGTCTTTAGCAAACCAGAGCACAGCATGTGGTAAGTTGGGCTTGTTGGAGAGAGGAGGAGAAGGTGCTTGCTTTTGCTCTAGGATGGCAATGTTGGGTCTGATAGGTCATGCAAGTTCACAGGGTAGTCAAGCCTCCAAGAGCCAAAAGAAAACCACTTTTTCCCCAACCAACCCTTGTACCCCAAGAAAGGATGTGAAAGGAGGAGCATATGCCTAAAAACTCTCCATGTGTGCTCTTTCCATAATTTGTCCAAAGCTTTCCCCATTCATAAAGTCTTCTATTCCTGATCAAGAAAAAGAAGCTAAAATAGTTTTTACCTGCATTTTACCTGAGAAAAACTTTTGTTTTTAGCTTTTTCTTGAAGAACTGTATTGTATATTTTGACATATTTTCTGCTAAGCACACATACTTCATTGATTCCTTTTTCCTTCTACTTATTAGGTACTTCATGTTCTAATAGGTTTCTATGTAGTTTAAACCAACGGAAATAATTTTTTTTGAACAGGTAAATTAGAATTTCTAAGTGAGTAAATGTTCTGTTCTTTTAAGTTAGAGTTACCTTTTAAATTGTGTGTGCTTACACAATTTAACAATTTCATAAAGAATTATTTTCAAAAGGTAAATTTGTAAAATCTGGATAATCACTAATATATTCTTATTTCAACAACATCATTAGTAATTAATTGTTCACTCACATAGCATGTAATTATTAACACCTAGAATATGCCAGTTCTGGGATTATATCAATAAATCAAAAGATATGGTTTTTGTCCTAATGGAGCTAATAGTCTGGCTACTTGAGAAAACAATTTAAAATTTTAAAAAGCAAGATTGTAAAAATAAATTTCCAATAATAGTATTTTAATCTCTAAAAATATTAATTGCAGTATTTTTAGCAAACTAAGGTTTATTGCATATACAGAACTATCCAGGTTATTTTATTTTATTCTAAGTGAAGCTAAGCTACAACATTCTGTGATAATCTTTTCAGAACCTTAGCTTCACCTCATTTTTTAAAATACTAAAATGTAAGCTTCTACTGTACTTTCCAAACAATAATGCTTAGAAAACTATATAATACATCAAACCATCAAATTTCTTGCCCAGAAAATTGTGTATAACATATGTACAGCAATACTTTCACAGAAAAAATCATACTTTGGATAATAAAAGATTTAAAATTAGAACATTTCCCAAGTCATTTACTATTATTATTATTATTCAGTATCTGCCTACACACTTTATTTTTTGGAGAAATAATGATCTGAGCCTTTTGTTTTCCCTTTAGCACACTGGTAGTGTACTCTCCAAGTTTGAAAGGAGTAAAGGTGCCAACTATTTATGCTCTGTAGCCTTTGCTCTACCCGAGTTCTTCACGCCTCCCCAAGGTCAACTATTGCTCCATCATCTCTGTCCAACTACACACAGGGTACAACTACTTATATAAATGCGATCACTTACTCTTAAAGCCAATAAAAGTTGGTTACTGACCACTGTATTTGAAGAATTTTCAGATACTGTTCTAAGACTTTTTAAAAAAGGAAAAAAGGAAAAATAAAGTTAAGAAATAGATTAGGCTAATGACAGAGAAAAGGAAAAGAATGGAGACCATGTTTTCTTATCTAGTACCTAAAAAAAGCATCTGGGATATAGTAGGTTTTCAATGTATAATTGTTAAATTAATGAACAAACAAATGCATTAGAAATTAACTCTGGGAAGCAGAAGCTAATAAGAAAGGCTCTGTAAAATACCTCAAGTAAAACAAAGAGAGAAACCAAACTCACATAACCTCTCCAGGGGGTGATATTTAATATATATCAGAAAGTGAAAAAATAAACTTCACAGACACTAAGAATGGTATGTCTAAACTCATTCATGCAAAATTGCTTGTTGAGCTTATGCATATACTGTGTGCATGCAATATTCCAGGCACTAGAGGTCCAGCAATAAATAAAGCAGGTAATTTCTCAGTACTCATGACATGTACATTCCAGAATGGTGACAGATAACAAAATAAAGTATGCCAGGACTTCTGCTCCAGCCCATGAAGTATTAACTGCTCTAGGAATCACCTTTCTGCCAAAAACAAACAAACTAAAAGCAGAAAAAAATACGAGACAACTGTTTTCAAACATTAGACATCAGACATCCCAGGATTGTGAGATCTCAGAGAAGGGAAAAAATGGTGAATCTAGGAATGGTCCCAACTTCCTACTTGGAGGCAGTTTCCAGGATGCAGCAAGCAGAGCTTGGCAGTTTCCTGAATTGAAAAGACAAGTAAGAGAACCCAGGAGATGGTAGAATTTGTGGGGCAGAGTACCCCACAGGGAGGGACTGTGCAAAGAAAGAGCTTGGGATCTCAGAGGAATCTTCTCCTGTTTCTGGCAAAGTTCCATTCTGTGCCATCATGGGATGCAACTCCGTAAGCCAGAAGAACAAAAATGTGAAAGCAGCAGGCTACACAATTCCTGGAACTTGCACAGGGCTGGGAATAGATTGTGTTCCCACCAGGGAGAATGAAGAGACTTTTTAATACACAGTGCATTCAACAGAGGCCTCAAGAGGGTCACATCTTAATAGAGGATCACTTATACCCAGAGTAAAAGCTGTTCTGAACTCATCATAAACAGCTTAAAAGCAAGCCTCAAAAGCATCAAACTGTATCAAAAGTAATTTAACTGTGTGTACATTCACTTTCCATTGCTATATGAAAATTACAACTAATTTATCAGCTTAAATCAGGTTGCAATCAAAATGTCAGCCAAGGGCCAGGCATGGTAGCTGTAATCCCAGCAATTTGGGAGGCCAAGGGGGGAGGATTACTTGAGGCCAGGAGTTCAAGACCAGCCTGGGTAACATAGCAAGATCCCATCTCTACAAAAAATAAGTAAGTAAAATTTTTTTTAAAAAGATATCAGCCAAGCTGCAGTATCATGTCAAGCCTTACCTAGGAAAAAAAATCTGCTTCCAAGCTCACTCAGGTTGTTTGCAGAATCCATGTTCTTGTGGTCGTAGGACCAGGGGCCCTGGCTTTTGCTTGTCCTCCTTTGGAGGCCACCCTCAGGACCTGGGTACCACCCACTGCTCCCTGCCCTGTAGGCCTAACAACATGGCCACTTTCTTCATCAAGCTTGCAAGGAAAGCCTCCATTTCCAGTATGATAATATGAAATCTCATATAGCATCACAGCAGTGACAATCCATCACCTTTGCCATATAATGTAACCTGAACAGGACAGGACATCCCTTTATCTTCACCACATTCTACTGATGAGAAACACTCAAGGGAAGGGGATTATACAAGGGTGTGGATGCCAGGAGGCCAGGGTTGTGGGGGCCACACTAAAGTCAGTCATTCACAGTGTAACTTAATAAAGTCCAAGCTCTTTAAATGAATACAAAAAAATCTAATATTCAACAATGTGAAATTTATGAGATCAGTTGTCCAGTCAAAATTACCAAGCATGAAAAAGCTGGAAACATGACCCATAACCTGAAGAAATCAATCAGAAAAAACAGGTTATAAAATGACAAAGATGTTGGAATTATCAGACAAGGCCTTAAAAACAGCTATTATAAATCTTACAAATACTCACAAGAATGTAAAAGAAAAGATGAGTATAAGAAGAAAACACATGGAATATTTTGAATATCTCAATTAAACTCTTAGAAAAAGAACCCTACAAAATCCGAAATAAACAATATGTTGAATGGGATTCATAGCAGATTAAATACTGATACAGAAGATGTGGAAACCTAAAAACACAATGTGATAAAAATCATAGATAAAATAATTAAGAAGAAAAAAAATAGATTCTCAGAAAGTTATGGGACAATATTGAACAGTGTAACATATGTGTAATTGGAGATCCAGGAGGCAAGCAAAGAGATGGAGGTGTGACAGAAAAAATATTTGAAGAAATAATCACTGAATATTTTGCAAATTGATGAAAATTATGAACCCAGAGATTCTAAATACTTGCAAACACCAACCAGAAGAAACATGTAGAAACCCACACCAAGGAACATTGCAATGTATGACTAAAAAGACAAACCAAGGACTAGAAGAGAATATTTGCAAAGAACTTATTGATAAAGGACTTTTATCCAGAATAAAAAATAACTCTCAAAATGCAGTAATAACAAAAGGAAACATAAAAATACTAGACAAAAAGATTAAAATACACTTCACCAAAGAACATAAATAGATTGCACATAAACATATAAAAAGATGTTTAATTTCATTAGTCACTAGGAAAATGCAAATGAAAACCATAATGGGATAGCACACACACCTACAAAAATGACTAAAATGAAATGACCAGTAATATTGATGTTGGCAAGGATGTGGGACAACTGGAAGACAAGCAAAATGATACAGTTAGGGAATGCATTTTGGTAGTTTCTTGTAATGTTAGCATATCAGTTGCCATATCACTGAGCACATCCAAGAGAAATGAAAGACTCCAAAGACTGGTACAGAAATTTTCAAGCAGCTTTATTCACCATGGCCCAAACTGGAAACAACACGAACATCCATCAACAGGTGAATTGATAAACAAATTTGTAGATTAACCATAGAATGGAATACTACACACCAATGAAAAGAACTACTAATACACTCAAAAACATGGCAAATCTCAAAAGCGTTATGCTGAGTAAAAGAAGCCAAACACACACACACACACAGACACACACAAATGTTTTATTGCATTTATATACAATTCTAGAAAAGGCAAAACTATAGTGACTGAAGCTGATCAATGGTTGGTCAAAGGGAGAGGAGATTAACTACAAAGGGAATGTTTTAGGGAATGAAAATTTTCCTATATCGTGCTTGTGGTGATGGCTACACAAATACATATATTTTTTAAAATTCATCTACCATACATACAAAAATGAGTGAACTGTACTGGATGTAAATTATGCTTCAATTAAAAATAAATGAACAGATAAATAAAAAAATACATAAATACATAAAATTGCCTGAAAATTTTTAAGAAGCCAATAAGGACGATACTATAAAAATTAAATAAATATATACAGTACATGGTGTTGAGTGCCCTAGAGGAAAATGAAGCAACCAAGGAAATAGGGTGTGCCTGAGTGGGGTAAAAGATGGAATATTAAGTAGGTTGATCAAGAAAAGCCTCACTAAGGTGGTGACACTTGAGCAAAGATCCAAAAGAACCGAGGGAGAAAGCTATGAGGCTATCTGGGGGAAAGCAGGAGTAAACACCCAGAGCCCGGAGCAGGTTGATCATCCAGAAAGTCCATGTACCTGAAGCTGAGCGAGCAGGGGGTAGAAGACTTGGTGTGGTCAGAGAGGAAAGCGTGGATGGGACCCCTTAGAGCCATTAAGAAGACTTAAGCTTTTACTCTGAGCAAAATAGAAATCCAATAGGTGATTCTAAGGAGAGAAATGAGTGGTTTCTTTTTCTTTTTAAATTTTTGTATATATCATTTTAGTGCCTTTTTACTTTCTGACCTATTTTACCAACCTCAACAGGTTAAGTGAGTTTGGTTTCTCTCGTTTCACTCGAGGTATTTCACAGAGCCTTTCTTAACAACTCCTGCCTCTCAGAGTTAATTTTCTAATGCATTTGTTTGTTCATTAATTTAACAGCTATACATTGAAAACCTACTATATCCCAGGTGCTTTGTTTAGGTACTAAATAAGAAAACATGTTCTTCACTCTTTTCCTTTTCTCTGTCATTAGCCTAATCTATTTCTTAACTTTATTTTTCCTTTTTTCCTTATTTTTAATGTCTTAGAACAGTATCTGAAAATTCTTTGAACATAGTGATCATTTAGTGAATTTTCTTGGTTTTAAGAATATATCAGTTTGAAATATTTCTACCCCTATTGTGTAGTTGAACAGCAGTGGTGGAGCCGTAGTTGACCTTGGGGATGTGTGCACAACTTGGGTTGAGTGAAGCCTATAGGACATGCATAACTGGCACCTGTACTCCTTTCCACACTCAGAGGATATGCTATCAGTGTGCCAAAGGGAAAACAAAATGCCCTAAACCATTATTTCTCCAAAAACACACATAGTATCTTCTATAGGAAGATACTAAATTTTTTTAAAAATTTTAAAGGATGAAGATATGAGAATTTTTATAGGTGACACCATCATTTTCAGCCCCCAAAAAATCACATAATAATAGAAACATTTGAATTAAGTGGATGAATGGTAGTTAACAATTGAGCCATTAATTGATGTTGTCCTTTTTCTCTGATCTTCTCTTTCTTTCTGTGTCACTTTCCCTATACTTATTTGCTTCTCTTCCTCCCCACTTTCTCTCTCATGCTTAGGCCATTGACTGTAGAGAATACTGAGTGGCTTCTATAAATTGGTGTTGGGACAGCTGCAGCCACCCAGGCCTGGAGAGGAAGATGTGTGATGCTCTCCTCCAGAGAAGCCCACAGTTAGTCCAAGGACCAGACCAATCATCAAGGCATAAAGATTGCCCAAAGTGAAGTATAGATTTTTTTTTTTTAAGTCTGAAAAGAAATCAGGACCAAAAAATCTCCCAAAACAAGAAGTCAAACTCTTGGAACAAAAATTTGACCTTATACAGACTTTAACAGTGTTGTAAAAATTTACAGACACTAATCCATCCTACACACAGCTGCCAAATTAATCTTCTTAAAGTACACCTTTTATATTATCACTTCAGGCTCCCACCAAGAATAATGAGTTCTGTCCTGGGCATCGCACATTAAGAAGAATCTAGTGACTGGATTAAAAACAAACTGGAGTGACTTCTGGAGAGAGAACCCTGCAAGGCAATAAAAAGTCTTATCATGCAAAGGACAAGAGACAGATCTGTAACCCAGGGGATGCAGGTAATTTAAAGAAATTTTTTTTCCACCAAGCTTAAAGGAGTAACATATTACTATTAAAGCCATATCTTATAGAGAAAATTCCCCAGTAAAAATAGCAAACTATTTGGGTAAAATGTGATTTTAATTTTATCATTTAACATATGCTTCAGATTTAAATTTGTTTTTTAGACAACCAGAAGCGTGATATTTGTACGTTTTCCCAAGTGGTATAAAATTTTAATGTGACAGTGCTATCCTGAGAGAGCTACTTATCTATTCGTTAACGGAGTTTGTCTTCTAAAATTCCAAACCAAACAAATACAGCAGTCTTTAGTGTTTATTTCCTAAAAGCCATCATTGTTCCACAGTGCTTTAACTTGTCCCCTACCAAAAAATCTTCACTGACTCCTTAGTTGTACTAATTATACTTTTCCTCCCATGGCGCCTGTATTCACGGCTTCTGTTTTTTATTAGCTGTTTTGAGGCAAGTCAGAAGTGAACCGATTTCCTGGTGACGACTTCATGAGAATAGGTCATCAGTGGCTAAATCTCATAGGAAAACCACGTTAATAATAAGTAGAACCTCATTCAACATATATAAGCCAAGTGAGAAAAATATTTACATTTTGTCTACCTGCTCTTCCTCCTTTCCTTTATTTTTTAAAATTTTTATTTTTGTGAGAAAACTCAGCTCCTATCTTTTTCTTGCTTTTCTGCCCTCCTTTGACCATTTCTTCCTCTCCTCTACCATGCTGTAATCTATTGCCCTCTGACTTTCAGTCCTTCATTCACATCTAGGTGCTTTCTTTCTGCCTCCAAATGTGATTTTGATAACATTTTCTCCTTAGGATCCATCCATTATTGTAATTATCACTCAATCCTCTTTCTGCCTCTGTTTCAATGTCCTTAGAGTTCGCTATCTGTTCATTTTCTCTCCACTCTTCCCGATTCCTTGCTTTCACAAGAAAAATAAGGGAAGGAAGGTTTTGTTGGGTTTTTTTTCTTTTTTGACAGAAAATCAGTTTTTGTGAAGGATTTGGAGTCCCCCTTTGATGTACAGCCAGATAGAGTGCTCTATTGAAACTGGGTATTTTTCTATATAAAAGTACACACACGGCTACACTTTCTTGTGAATAGAATCAGAATCTATTAAATCGGGGAATTTTAAAAGCTGAAAGAGACCTTGAAGGCCATCTAGTGCAACCTCATTATTTTATGGATGGGGGCAAATAAAAGCCAAGAGTTGCTGATCTCTTTCATGTACCGGGCTTGTATTTTGTATTGCTCTATTGTTGTCGTTGTTATTGTTGTATATTTGTTAAGTATAACCTCATATTCATACCAAGAGTTATATATTCAACTTAATGCTAGAAATATTTACTAAGCACCACTTCAGTGCCAGTCTTAGGGGAAAAAAATAAGGAATCATCACAGATGGAGCACCTTATATTTTCCAAGTGCTTTGTACCCCATCCTATTTAATCATCACACTTTGACACAGAGAGAAAATGAAACTGAGCCTCATGGATGAGTAGTTACTTGCCAAGGATCACAAATCTACGAAAAGGCAGAGCTAGAATTTAAAACCAGTTCTATCTCAATTCAAATTCTGTTTTTGTTTTTTGTTTGTTTGCTTGCCTGTTTTGTTTTAACCATTCAGGGCTGTCTGTTCAATATAAACACAACCAAGTCAGTTTCTCAACCAGACTTGTCTCAGAGTTCCCAAACCATATGACAGTTTGCTCTCCTACATTTTGACCTCCACAGCTTTCATCCATGTTTGCCCTAATTATATGGACCATTATACCTATGCCGTGACAGCCTGGGCAGCCACTTTGTGTGTATGTGGTATATGTTTAATGAATGTATTAGTGATGCTGTCAATGAGAAAAAGTGCAAAAATGAGACAATGATGTGGGCAATTAATTTTAAAGTTTCTGTTTTAAAATTAATAACCATTATTATTTTTAAAGATATAGCCTAATATTCATTCTATTGAAAAAAGTTTCTCCCACTCTTTTGTAACCTTAGTTTCAGTGATTTTAGTTCCTTGATCATTTTTTTTTCATTTCTTTTTCCCACTTCCTCACTTGGTAATGTGTGATTCATCTTTACTGATCCAAGGATGTCTGTTGCTTCTTCTTTAATATAACAGCAATTTGCATCAGTATTAATGGCATAAAGTCCTACTCCTTCACCTGATTCTTTTCTTGCAGATAAAGAATAGTGAAAAAATTACTTCATACTTGAGCAATGTCTTGAAATAGACAATAATCCCTGCAAAATACATGACCCATCAAAAACAAAATCCTAAAACTTAAATTTTTGGTAGTTCAACATTGTGGAATACATTTTCTCATGTCTACTATACCTTTGATATTAGATAAAGACAATCAGAGTTAAAAGATTTTCTCCTATTTTGATTCTCAGTCACAGACTCTTGAATTTGCATTGGTATTACTGCTTAAATCTGCACCCACATATTCCACACACACAGTGCTGAAAAAAAGACTTTTGTCTACATAAGGATATAGGATCTCTGTTGTGTCTCAGTCTGTGCCAGTGGGAGTTACTTGGGAAGAGATTTTGTTTTGATCATTCACATGGTTCTTAACACTGAGTAAACAGAAGAGTGTGTATTGAATTAAATCAAAATGAAATTTGCCATAGTACTACAGTCTAGCTCTGATGCACAATTCTCCAAGGAAAAATAAACTGAGTTTGAGAAAAAAGAGAATAGAAGAGATCAGGGAAGGGGATACCTGATACTGCTGCCATATTCTATTTTCCACAACTTCCAAGAACTAAGGAGGTTGAGAAGTGAAGAAAAGCAGAAGGAAACTAACTTTCATTCATTTAACAATTATTTCTTAGGATCTACTGTGTGTTAGGAAATATGCTATGAATTTGATTTATTTTATATTGGTTTTTTGTAGAACAATTATGAGGTTTTAAATATTATACCCATTTTTTAAAATATGAAACTAAGTCTCAGGGTGGTTATGTAACTATTTCCAGACTATACATTTAGCAAAGGGTGGAACTGGAATTTGAACCCAAGTCTGCCTGCCTCAGAAGCCTGTGTTCTTTTCACTTCACCAAGATCCTTCCTGCATAGAAGCAAAGCCCATAAATGTAAATTACTCACTTTGTATCGATAAACAATATAGATCCTCATACAAACCAATTATCTAAAAGTGAATTACTGAACATTGCTATATAACTAGCAACTATAGTCTGAGATACTCAATAAAATGATAAATTTATTAAAGGCTTCAGTCCTGCTGAGTCTGTCTTTGTCACCTCATATAAATAACACAGTCAGCAGTGAAATCTGTAACCACTTGAAGATAAAGAGTCTGTGTTTACAGATGCCAGGGTTGCTGCAGAAGCCAAATCCACACACCTTTCTACAAGGTAGACATGTCCCCAGCCTCTGTCCTCTGAAACAGGCACCACCTCAGCTCTTCACCCTTCCACGTATTCTAGAAATATATGTGATAGAAGAAAACTCAGTTAGATAATACATTTTTTCCTCAGGGATAACACCCAAGTAAATGGGGCTTGTGCTGGCATTTTATAGGATCAAGATTCCAGCTTAGTTGTTCTTCTCAGGAGTGAATACAGATACATCATTTTTAATTGTTTGTTTTAGTAAGCAAGCCCTTCTATAAATACAGTGCTGGTAGTGAGGTAGTCTTGGGTCATGTTCTAGTTGTCCTCTGACACAGCCAGCCAGAGACCCAGAGGAGGCATAAATCCCAGAGAAATGTTTCTATAGAAGTAGAAAGTGCAAGACTGGGAAGTGACAAAGACAGCATCTTCTTTAATACTTTGATATTTTATATGACAAACTGAGGCTTAACAAGGTTAATTGACTTGCCCAAGATTTTTGTTATTTATGTAGCATAGTTAGTCCTAGGATTCTTTCTACTACATCAGGTTGCCTGAGAGAGCTCAGGAGAAGCCCTATCCTAAACTCTAGAAACCTAAAAGGAAGGAGTTGGTCAGAGCAAGTTAAATGAATGTAGCTGATCTGATTAATGTCTGATTCCACAGCAAGCCAAAATTATTTCTGTTAAAGCTCCAAAAACGTTGATAGCTCACATCATATTTTCAATTTTCAATTTGCTTTCATCCTTACATAGTCTACTTTGTGTTTTTCACTCTCCATTTGTTTTTAATAAACTGCATAGTTTTTCTGATCTAGAACTTACACATCCACATTTCTCAAAAATGTGCATTCCCTATTTGGTTTCCCATCTTAAACGAACAGCTTCCAAAAATGTAGTAAAGGATATAGAGAAGAAATTGGTCTCCAAAAAACCAAATCTAGACTCCTAGACACCTCCAACATTATCATCATCATCCAATTAACCAATAGAACTGTTAATTCTGTTTACTTAATATCCCTCAAATCTAAATCCAAAACTCTTGTCCCACTGGTAACTATTGTATCCCTTATCCCAATAGAAATCCCATTTTCTGCTTTTGAAAAATGACATACCAATCTCATGTGAAGAATATAATGTTGGCTGAATCTATTAAATAAGTAAATAACATTATATCAAATAGCACATCTTATATTTTTCAAACATGCCTAGGTATCAAACAACCAAACCATTTTTGCCTATCATGTATTCCCCAGGTTCATCTTCCTTTCCTCTCTTAAATAAGCCTTCTGCACAATTGTAATTTATGTCACCTTAAATTGATATATTCATGTCTTTCAAAAGCAACTTAAAGATCTTCACTTCCACATATGTGCTCATCCTGCAAGTACCATTCCAACTGTTCCACATTCTTCCAAAATCCATTTCATTTATCCCATTTCTGTCTCCACATTTGTGCTCCTTCCCCTGCCCTGTCTGAACTGAAAGACGATTCTTTTCAAATGGCCAAATCCTATCCAAATGCTGGAGAGCAAATGAAAGATGACTTTCTTTTCTACAGCCTTTCAGTCAGACTCTCAAGCCGTAGAAATCTCTCCCTCTTTACAATGTTAGTAGCACCTATTTCTGTCACTTAGGAAATTCTACCTAAATTCAATTGATACAGGGAACCTAGCCCTCAGGATATATTTTGGCCCTTGACATCAGTGACAATACCTTGGAGAGTATCATTACCATGGTTGTTGCTTTTAGAGTGAACAGTGACATGAGACATCAGCCCAATAAAACAGAGTCAGAGAAGGGAAAAGGTAGCCATTTCGTAACAGTTCAGAGGAATAGAAGGTGCTGTAAGTCAGAAATGTGATTATCAGTCTCAACTCCTCCAATATTATTATCACCATCCGATTAACCAACGGAACAGTTAATTCTGCTTACTTAATAACTCTGAAATCCAAATCCAGGACTCTTGCCCAACGGTAACTATACTACTAATTTCATCATTCAAAAAATACTTATTGAGTACCTACTATGTGCCAGATACTATTCTAATTCTGAGGATATGTGCTGAATTTTTTAAAAAATCTGTCAATTTGGAACTTATATTCTAATGGAAGAAGACATAAAAAGTAATAATAATAATTGAGTTGTACAATATATTAGAAGGTAATAATTTCTAAGGAGAAAGACAAATTAAAAAAGAGACTAGGCAGTGGCTGAAGAGTTCAATTTTAACTAGAATCATACAGGTAAAACCTCACAAAAAAAGCAATATTTGAGCAGACATTTGAGGAAAAGGAGGGGACAAGCCAAAAAGATAAGTGATAAAAATATCCTATCCTAGACAAAAGGAACAGCAAATGCCAAGGGTCCGAACTGGGGACAAGTCTGTCAGATTTGAGAAACAACAAGGAACCCAGTGCAGCTGAAAGAATTGACAAGAGGAGGGAAAGATGAAATCAGAGAGGAAGTGGTGAGGGGCACCTCCAGTAGAGCTTTGCCTTTTCCTCTGAAGGAGACGAAGATTCATCTGAAGATTTCTAGCTGAGGAATGATATGACCTGTCTTGTATTATCCTCCAGGGAAAAGAGAATGTAAAAAGTTCTGCATTCTGTTGTGATAGACTAGATAATTCAGAATAATCTTCCCACCGAGAACTAGAAAAGCAGGATAAAAAAAATCTGCTGAAGACAGTGAAGAGTCAAAAAAGAAGTGGAAAATTTTAGGGACATATTTGGGTGTAGAAGGAAGTTTAATAGTTAGCTTGGCATTGGGGACCACTTTTCCCTTAGGGGCTCGTGTCTTATCTAGGAAGAGATTTCTGGGAGGCTGAGAAACTGGGCAGAGCTCTCAACAGACAGAGAGAACTGGAGGGGACAAAAACTGGAATTTAGATGGGGTGAGAGCTGCTAAATGCCTAACCTATGGGTTGGGAAGAGGAAAAGTCTAATTTATATTAAACTTTCATAAATAAAATATTCATGATGTTATAATTGATAGAAGAGCCATGAAAAGAATAGTAAAATGTTGTGAAATTGCCAAACTGATTGAAAGAGAAAATTACAATAATTTAAAAATAATTAATTTAGAAAAAGTCAGCAAAGGAGAGATAAAGAAAGAAAACAGAATGAGCAAATAGCACGTCTTGACCCAAATGTTTTAGTAATTAAAGTAATAGCAATTACATGGCATGTAGATTAAATTCTCTAATTTAGAAACAAAAGTTATCAGACTCAATTTTTTAAAATGCAGCTATACACTGCTTAAAAGAGATATTTTTAAAATATAAGATTATAGAGGGGTTGAAAGTAAAGGGAGAAAAATACATATTTACTGGTTACTTATTTATCATCCCTCAGTTCTAAAAATTCCTTTCTATATCCTACTCTGTGACCCTCGGGCTGGGACCCTGCACACTACATTTCTAGACTGCCAGCTGAAAACCTTTTAGGTTTTTCAATGTGTTCTTTGGAATTTGGAAGAATCTGGAAGCTAGGAGGAGGGAGAGAGGGCTTACTTCCTTTATTCTTGTTTCTATTGACAATGGTCACTGTCCGATGGCCCTAGCCATGCGGGCCAAACCTATCAGCTCTCATTGCCTCCCCCAGGGCCAGCTTCATCACGGCATCTCAGTGGTACAGGTGGCAGCTGGGTAGAGCTCGCTCCTTGGAGGTCTGAACAACAGTTGCCCAGGTCACTCCTCATTGGAAAGGTCTTGGCACCAACTCCGCAAGCCTCTTCCTTTCACCTCAACTTTTTTCTTTTGTTCTCTCAGGTTAAGGGCAGCTGCTGCTGCTTCCTACAGTTACCATCTCTGGGTTACGTCAGTATTCCTTTTTGGTACCTTCACCTCTCCAAAGCCATGTAACCAATTCTCTTTATTAAATCTCTCGCTTGAAAGATCTAATGTGGTTTTTGTCTTCCTGACCGGAAAACTGGTACACCATGTAAACGCTAACCAAAGGAAGCTGATATAGCTATATTAATAACAGATGAGAAACACTTAAGTGAAAAAGCCCTACTAGAAATAGAGAGAGAGAGAGATTTCATAATGGTAACACACCACTGGGGAAATATTACAATTCTAAATATATGTGTACCTGATAATGTGCCCTTGATATTTATAAAGCAAAACAGAACTGAAGAAAGAACTAGGCAGATCCATAAATATAGTGAGAGTTTTTAACAAACCTCTCCCGGAATTGATAGAATAATCAGACAAAGAATAAATAAAGATGAAGATGAGTTGAGCAAAGCAAGTTCAGAGTGGTGAGGGTCAGAGGGGAAGCGACGGTGGAAGAAGGGAGTTGGAATTCTTTACAACATCTGGGCAAGAGACGGTGAAGCAAAGGATTAGAGGCGCGGCTGACGGAGGCTCAGAGAAGTAGCTGCGTTCTGGATATATGTTGAGGGTTGACGTTGGATGTAGACTGTAAGAGAAAGAAAGGGTCAGAGCTGACACCTGGCAAATGAAAGGGTGGACTCACCATTAACTGAGATCCGCAAGACTGTGTCACAGTAGGTTTGGCAGATGGGATAAGGGAGATCAGTTTGAACATTTGCAGTTGAAATGTCTTTGATTTCTTTATCTGCTACTTTCCCAGCACTAAGTCATTTGCCCACTCCACTTAAAAGTGGAGACCCAGTGCTCTCAGGAGCCCCTTGAGGGCTTGTCTGGGTGTGGCCCCTGCTTACCTCTCCCTCTCCACTCTTCCCTCTTCCCTCACTCCTCTTTCTGCTGTTCTGAGCTCATCTCAGCCTTCTAGGGTCCTTCTTACTTCGAGGCCTTTTACACGCCATTCTTGTTATTTACTATATCTCCCCTCTCTTGGTCTGAATACCTGGAATCATCTTTCAGCCAAATAATCTTATTCCCTGGGAACCCTTTGCTGAAGACTAAAACTGGGTCCTGTGCTGCCTTTTGTACACTAACACCATCCTCATGTTTTCCACTGTTGTATCACTTACCATACAACATTATAATTGCTTATTTACTTCTCTGTTTCTCCTACTAACCCAAAAGCCCCTTCAGAGCAAGTAACAGGGAGCCTGTATGCATATCTGATGTGATGGTGTCTGATACACTGCCTAATGCCTTGTTAAATAAACAAATTCTCTATGTAAGGCACAAAAACAGTAATTGTGAAGACATATGGGTCTCTGAAAATTAGAAAGCATGGCTTTAAAAATCTCTTTGTGTGCATCCTGGAAATTTAATTTTTAAGATATGATGTTATCATGCAACAATTGGGGAAAAAGATGGCCAGAAAAACCATCCTCAAGGTTCGATATGACCCCACAGAAAGCCTAGGCTACACATTAACTTTTGAGTGAATACACCTTATATTATTACTGTCATGCCATTTGTAGATTCCTCATGATTCCCACTAAAAATACATAATAAAACATTCTTCATTTCCTTCTGGTTTTAGTGGTGTGTAATTTTTTACTCTCAAGCATATGAAAATAAGCAAGCTAATTGTGAATAACATTGTCAGAAGCTTTTTTCCTGCAGATAAATAAAGGATCTTACTGTCAAATGGAGTCTGAAAAATAAAGCTTCCCTTCCCGACACTGTTGGTTTTTAATGTTCCTTGAGTATAGCACTTCAAGGATGCATGTCGCTTTGACATTTTAAGTCACTGTGATCTTGTCTTCCTGGCCACTGCCTCAAAATCTCCCCGTCTGGCCATTAAACCCACTTCATCTTACCCAGGATAAGGTTTGCCAGCTAAATTCCATGTAGGCAGCCAATTTTTCTCAGATTCAGAGAAGCCGTAACTACCTACCTCTTCAGATATGAAAAAAGATAAACCTAAAACCAAACAAACAAACTTGAGCAGACACTGAAGGAGGAGGCCTTCACATCCAAGAGTCCTAGATTTGGGGAAAAAACCTGGAAATTAAACTTCTTTTCTCCCCCCAAAAAAGACTTTCAAACCTGATACATTAATTTTTTCACATAACTCATAACTCTAATGAGGTATGTAGAGAGGAAAAAGCAACAGATTTCATCCAGAAATTAGACATAAACTTTCTTTCTTGAAAGCATATGTAGCTATGTTTCATAATTATTTTATATTTTTTGTATATAATTTCAAGAACAAATAAACGGTATCACTCTAATCAGTGTGTGCTTTCTGTTACTTTAACCACTCAAGGTAAGAATTACACAATTAGCAGAGAGTTCTCAATTGCAAGCATTATTCCAAACATCTACAAAATCCAGCATTCCTTTGATGTTGGTGTTTAGCTTTGTGTTAGATAGCTCCACGGGGACAAGCGGAGAGAAAAAGGTGAGACAGTTCTAATTGAAGAAGTCCATCTCACAAGAATCAATAACAAGAGGAAAAACAGGTGTGTTGCTAGGCAAAGTATTTTTTCCACTGCCCTATTCATGCCCTTTTCAAACATCTCATTTATGAGTCCAAAGCAGCTGTCACTGCACTATTTTGCAAGCCGGAGCTCAGCTATTTATGTTCTTCCTGCTCTTTAGAGCTCTCTATGTTGTTGTGGTTTTTTCTCCTTAGCACATGAGAAGCATAATACTGATATGTAACACCGTTAATTGCAACACAAAGATCTTTAATTTTGTATATGGATTATTTCAGCAATGTGCCCTAATTCTTATTCAAAGAATAAATGTTGAGGAAAAGATATACAGTCACTGAAAGAGTGGGAAGATGCAGGCTGGTTAACATAAAAATTGTGCACAAGCCAAGAAGGATGGGAGTAGTAATTTATTAATATTTGTCCTAATGAACCTTTAGAGGAACCTAGAGGAGGAGACATGCAGAAGTAATGATCAAGAAATAGAGGCTAGTGCTAAGCATCCCTCTATGTGGACCAAGAATTCTCTGTGCTCACATAAACATAGATCAGGTTTCCTTTTAATTTGTTTTCTAATTTTACCTTTCAAGATATTTTTAACAGATTGCCTACAATAAATTGTTTGGCCACTCTCAATTGTATGCATCAAGGTGATTGTACATATCACAAAATAAATGGTGGAAATAAAATTTAAAATTATATCTAGATTTTTTGGATATGCTGTTTTTTAATCAACATTCATATTCCATTAGGAAAAGCAATAGAGGCATATTAAAAGGATTCTAAACCCCAGGGTTATTTTCAATTCTGGTGTTTCAGTCAAAAGCAATGCTTATTAAAATCACTAATTTTATGCAAAAATAATTTTAAATCCATCAAAAAAAAAGAATTTAGTTACTGAACTCAAAATTGACTTGCCTGTGTTCTGAATTAAATACTTCAGTCAAGTTGTTCTAAGGCCTATTACAGCAATACATGATCAGATCTGTCATTTTATTATGCCAAATACAGCAAAGATCTATAGGTCAGTCACAGGACTGTTTGCCTTATATTTTCCAGAGAGGTGAAATCTCTTAACTGAATCCTACACTTAATCATCATCAAATCCCAAGCTATATCTCCTGATCCCTGTTTCGATTTAAAATAAAATTCATTTTCTGGTGCTCTGTGTGAGTTTGCTCCAGGCTTGACTCAGAGATTTACGAATAGCATTTACTGTTTGCTTGCTGACCACTTCAGCGGGTCCAATCCCCGTGGGTGTTTCCACGAGGCTGCTGCATGTTGGGAGGTGGGGAGAAGGAGGACTCTGGCAAATGATTTCATGCAGTAAAACACAGCACCCTCACTCTTGAAGCCAAAGCAAATATTTTGAGGATGAAGTAACCCCTTGGATTTGAGTAGCACATTTCATATGAGAATACAAGGATGTCTGAACAAACTTACGCTGTTTCCAATATTCCTGCCACATTCTATTCCTGGAATAAGAACCCCTATATTTCAGGGAAGAAATGTGATGGTGGTGATATAAATGGTGAGTCCTCCTTTTTTGTTTTTGTTTTTGTTTTTTGTTTTATTTTGTTTGGGGGGTTGTTTTGGACAGAGTTCAATCTGATTTTTGCTAAAAGTAAATTGTTTTCTCAGCTGGAAGTTAGTTTTCAGAAATGGAGAATGATGGTGGCATTCCCCAATCAAAAAAGGCTCTTGAGTATTTGTTGCCTTAAAAAAATGAGGGAAAGCAAAGAGCGCTGGAGGGAAATAGGGCTGCGCCACAGTCTAGAAAGCTGAGCAACAGCCTGTAAAACCCAGTAGGAATAAACTTCCCTTCAGTCCCTGAAGTTTAATGCTCTCTGAAATTTTCAACATTGATGATAATGCCTTACTTCTTTAAAGCTTCTCCTCCCTTGATTTCTGAGACTGACCATTCCCTGTTACTTTTCTTACTACTTTAGTAACCCTTCTCTCAAACTCCAACCATTCATCCCATAAATGAATATTTCCCAAAGTGTGATCCACTTGCATAACAATCTCGTGGGTGCTAATCGAAATCCCTGAAAATAAAGTATGGAAAGCTGTGTTTTCCCATGCTACCTAAGTGAGATTTCTATACACAGGAAAGAATCTCTGCTTTAAAAGTTCTTGTTTCCCATGTTTCATCTCTCTCCACTCACTTCTTGGACAATCACATGCGCAATGTTTTCTTCCAACTACCACTTACATATTTATGAATCACAAATCTTTCTTTCCAACCTAAAACATTCTTTTGGTCTCCAGATCCATTTTATGAACATTCTACTGTATATCTCCACTTACATGTCCCACAGGAATTGCAGTCCCCCACCGCCCACACACAATAAAACATTTGTTCATGATTCACAATTCTGATCTCAGATGCTAGCAGCAATATCTGCCCATCTCCCCCATTCAAAAACTGAAAAGTAATTCTAGACTCTTCTTCACTATGCTACATTATGTAGCAAGTCCAGTTAATTCAGTCTTTTAACGATTTAGTTCTATGTCTTAGTTCAGGACTTCATGGATTTTCATTTGGATTACTGAAGTATTCTCCTAACTGGTCCCTAAGCTTTCAGCAGGAGACATCATAATATAGTAGGAAAAAAACAGGGTGTCACGTCTTTTTTGTACGGCCTTGAGTAATTAATTTAATTTTCCTCCTCCTGGGGTAATAACTACTGAAGTAGTTAAGCAGGTAAAGCACCTAGCTGAAGACCTAGAAAGAATTAGCATGAAATACTTTCTACATTAACTTCTTCGGAGTAGGCAAACCTTCAAATGTTTTCAAAATGATGGTCCTAAAATGCAAATCTTACCATGCACAATTCACAGGTGGTCCTGTCATTCACCTGCTTCTAAACGTCCAGTGACTGCTCAGACAAATCTGAAAATCAGTAGCATGGCATTTGAGGCCCTTCATGTTCTGCTACCCTTGACATTTTCCTCAGGCACCCATGACCCATCTTTACACCAATTATGTCTCGAATGCCATTACTAATTTAAGAATTAGTTCAATCAAGCAAAAGACAGTAAATTTACTTGTGCATGGTAAAGGTTATCTTTGTTGTCTGCTGCCCTCAGCCAGCCACTAAAGAGAAGAGCCAGTGCTGGTTCATACCAAAAGGGACACATACCACACTTCTTTGTAATTAATCCCAAGTAATGATCTCCCTTATATAAAAATGTATTTGAATATTCAGGGCTGTTTTTACACATAATTTTCAGACTCTTTCAAAGTGACATGAGCTGAATAGCAGTGGGAATTTACAGCCAGGCTTTCTAAGCCATTATCGTTCCTCTAATGACAAAATACTGTCACCAGCACTTCAACCTTCATCAGAGTTCTGTTTATTCATTTCACCCATATCAGGACTTACAAATAAAACCCTACTTTTCTTTACAATGCACCCACAGTGCCTATTCACAAAAAGGCTAGCTCTAGGGTAGAAAAGAACCTCTTTTTAAAAGGTTCTGTTATTGGGGTTTGTTTCCAAAGGAGTTCCTGAAAGTCTTTTGTAGCTAAGCAGACCACTGTTAGAAGAAAAGCACTAAAAGCCCAGTGAGTCTGCCGACCTCTCATTCCAGGACTATGCGGATATTATAACCTGTGGAGCAAGATTGTTGAACCTTGTACACCGTGTTACATGGAACCTTCTTTATCATGCTGAGATAGGAATGACAGGCTAACATAAAAATCAGGCAGAACCAATTTTTCCTATAACATTTTTGTTTGTCTTTTTAACATACCCCTGCTCATTCATTTAAATTAAAGGGGGGGTCAGATGAGACTAAATATAATACTTCCCATATGAGAAGCATGTAACTTGTTATATGTAAAGGAATTCTAAATTTGCCTTAGAAGAGATTCTGACCACACAAAAGTATAATTTTTTGTAATGGTGTTGTGATCATAAATGCACATGTCCCATTTGTTTATTGATAATAAATGTATTCAATAATCTGTCTTCCACAGTCAAATAGAAGTTTAGATATTTTCCTCCTATGATATCACTGTACCCAAATGTTTAGTTTCACAAAGCGTTATTTATATTTCATGCAGCAATATAAGATTTCTGAAATATTGATCTGTAGAGTCGACATTTCTCTCTCTCTCATCTTCACCCCACACCCCCATTAAAGCTGCCAGGCTATTTTCTGCTTCTTTCCTCAAAGGAAGAATGTGAGGAAGCAGAAGTCCAGGAAAGGGGGCATATTAATATCTTCCTGAGTTTTGTGGTTGAACTAACAAATTCCTTAGAGGAATAAGGAAGCAAAGACAAAATATTGGAAGGGGCAGGGGGCATATATTTGTTAAAAGATTTTAAAGGTGGGGGCTAGGGGAGACAAGGAGGAAAGGAAACACAGAGGAGAAATTAATGACAACATAGATGAATATGGGTCCCAGATAAAGAAATTCTGAAGCCTGCCTGCCCAGGGAGTCAGTGGCACTGGAGATAAGTGTGGAGGATCCAAGTGTGTGGAAAAGTGTGGGATCCAAGAGCAAAGAAGATATCTTCCCTAGAAAGACTCCTCAAAATATGGCATCATTGGATGATGGATCTAGCTAGACTGGGCCCTATGTTACTAGCAAGTAATGAGAATACTGGAATGATTTTTATGTCCCCAACAAAGATCTAGAAGAAGCAAAGATGCCACCAAGATTTAAAGGTGCCAGGAAGACAGGGCCAAGCTACAACTCAGTGTGATCTTCAGGAAGCAAAGATCAAGGTTCAAACGGGACAACTGACATATCACTGGATCTTCACATGGACAGGCGATATCTGTTTTCCACTCTCCCAATCTTATGGAATTCTGTTAAACCACTATGACCCTTAGTCCCAGAATTTATACATTCATCCTGGGTAGAAGACTCTGGAATTAACCAAGATTAAATTTTCCCACTGCAGTGAAGTGGGTGTTTGAAATAAAAATTAGGCTGAATTAGGGAAAAAAATGTGGAACTATGTTTTTATAAATGTGACTTGGCAACCCTTATAGTTCATTATAAATTATCCATTCATTAGAATATATTTAACATTCTAACTCTTTGTTAGAAGTCATTACCATAGTGTTTCCATGTACATTATTTGTCATCATGGCCCAAATATTAATCATATACTTTGTATAGGGCATTAAGGTTATGTTGAATTAGATTACACAAATGCTAAATTTTATACAGCAAAACGTGTTTCTAATTTTTTAGATTTAGGCATAGAGAGAACACACGAACAACATAGAAATGAACAAAGATTAATGAAGAAGTCCATTACAATACATTTCTTACTAAGTATGAGAAAGAAAATATGGCCAACTTGAATTGCTTCAGATGATAAATATTTGAAATAAACACAAAAGCAGCATTGCCACAGATCAAGAAACTATAACACAGTACTCACGGAGTCCAACCAATTGCTGCAATTTTCACATCCATATATACTTGGAATTTTTTAAAATACTGGAAGTGTTTCAAAGTTTGAACCACTTACTAAGCTACCAAAAAAATACTCTACTAAAGGTCCACTTCAGAACTGATAATTAGAATGATCCTCTACCTTAGATCACACTTGTACTCTCTATCTCAGTGTTCTTAGATACTTTAAGATGTTCAATGTGTTAAGAATGAACAAAAAGCTCAGATAAGCTGCACAATTTGCAAGTAAGACTCACAAAGGCTGCCTTCTCTTTTTAGCCTCAGACTCTTTTCTTCCACAAGGGGGGAAAAGATCTATATGACACATTTCTCAAGGATTCTTTTATTCTGTCACTTCTCAAGCAGAGAGTAAAAAACACCTTTCCTCTTCCCCTAGTAATATATTTTGTGATTTTTCCATCAACCCAGCAACTCTGAAAATCTGCTGAAAATCATTTTAGTGCACTCACATGGGAAACTGCATTTTTCTCCCAAAAATATATTTTAAAAAAAGCTCATTTCATTGTGAAAACGTATACTATATATGTGGGCATATTTTACATATATATGTATACATATATACATATTTTGGATATAAAATCTCTAGAAACAGATATTTTAAATGTAAAACAAGAAGAACTATTCAAGAGAGGCTGGAATGTGAGAACATGAAAGGAAAGACTATATCCAAAATTATATGTATTGCTAGGCATTTGTACAACATCAAATAGCATAAAATCCAAATTTTAAAGTGAGAGCTTCATATTCACCAGATAATATATCTAAACCATAGGAATATTTAAGGCTTACAGTTAGGAAGAATTTATACAACATCACATCAAAAAGGCTTAAAAATTACTCCAGCACACAAAATAAAATGTGATGCTCTGGTGGAATAGTAACAGGAGCTTATTAATCATCTTATATAGATCTCTTTCTGGTACAAAGAAATCAGCAAAGAGTAGGGAAGAGGATTGAAAAAAATGGAAGCAATAAAAATTAAGAAGTTTTCTATAAAGAAGAAAATATTTTTAAATTCATTGGTAAAAGTACATGGTGGATTTTAAAAGAATATGGAAGATCAACATACCTTTTACATAGATCATTAAAAGCCCATGTCTCAGAAGAACACTAGATTCTCTTGATTATTTCAAAACCCCTATCCTTTCATTGTTTTTTTTTTAAACCAATAGAATCAATATATCTTGTGCCAAGATTCAAATTTTGATTAGTTCTATTCCTTTTAACTGGATGATGGCTAACATCCCATTCATCTCCAATAAATTTTCTAGTAATTAAATGGGGGGGATGTCTATAGGATAGAATTTGTAAAAATATTGTATAGTTTATAAAATGTAGAAATAATTTCCAATGGTTCAGCTTTCTGTACCTTTTTTTCCTCTCCAATATACAAACATGGACTCTTTGTAATATATACTTCTTAAAATATTATTTATAACTCACACAGTCTAATGATATTGGGGAAAACTCTTTAATCCACTCTAATTTTTAAGTAAATTCACAAGGTTCAATATGTTCAAATATTATCCTTACAAATGGCTTTTTAATTGCATGACTAATTTAAAACTGAATGACAAAGAAAACATGGAAGTGAGTCAAGAATTTAAGTGACAGTGGTACAGTTATACTCTATTTTATAAAAATAGGAAATGTCATTGATCCTTCTTCCACAAAAGCTGTATACAGAGAGTGGGTGGAGCAACATCCAGCATCGCATGAACATCCAGCAATCGCATGAACACCAAATTCAACAACTATCCACACAAGCAAGCAACATTCGAAGAACCAAACAGGGAGCGCATACACCTTTAACAGTATAGCAAGGAAGAGGAGAGCAAACACATACGTCATAACTATCCATGACTCCCAGTCACTGGGAGGGCACACTAGTAAACAAGTTGAAGAGAGAATCAATGTCCCGGAGGTAAAGGAATGAAGTATGGCACTTTGCATTGAAACTCAGGACCGCCCTGGAAAAAGGGAACACAGCACAAGGCAGAATTCTGCCAGCAAGCACAGAGGGAACATTTAGACCAACCCGGCCAAAGGGAAATCCTCTGTCCACAAAGATGGTTCTTTAGCCCCACCACAGTGACAAAAAGCTGCCTAGAGGGATGGATGTAATCCATAAGAAGTGGGCCAAAGGCTAGTCCTTGGGTGATTCCTAATTGCTGGCTCAGGCAAACGGTATTCGGGGCCAGAGCAGTGATGGGCCAGTGAGTGGCATGACAGGTGTGGTCACCCTTCCCCACTCCACGCCCAGCACAGAAAGTGAGGGAAGAGAGTGAAAGTATTCACCTGGCAATCCAGGGAATTCTCCCATATCTTAACCCAAATCCACCAAGGCTGTACTACCAGGAGTCTCCAAGAGTTATTACTGGGTTTGGGGTACCCCCAGTGCTGATATAGCTGCAATGACCAAAGACTTAGATCACAACACTCAATTCCCTTTGAGTAACTGGAAATCCTTCTCAAGGATGGGTTCAAACAAGCCCAGACTGCAAAGATTAAAACGGGTACTTAACTCTTCAATGCCCAGACATTGAAGAACATCCACAAGCATCAAGAACACCCGGGAAAAGATGACTTCACCAAACAAACTAAATAAGGTAGCAGGGACCAATTGTGGAGTGATGGCGATATTTGACTTTTCAGACAAAGAATTCAAAATAGCTGTACTGAAGAAGCTCAATGAACTTCAAGACAACACAGAGAAGGAATTCCTAAGCCTATCAGAGAAACGTAACAAGGAGAATGAAATAATTTTAAAAATCAAGCAGAAATTCTGGAGCTGAAGAATTCAATTGACAGACTGAGAAATGCATCAGAGTTTCTCAACAGCAGAATTGACCAAGCAGAGGAAAGAATTACGAGCTTGAAGACAAGCTATTTGAAAATATATAGTCAAGAGATAGAAAAAGAAAAAGAATAAAAGAGAATGAAGCATGCCTACAAGATCTAGAAAATAGCCTCAAAAAGGCAAATCTAAGAGTTATTGGCCTTAAAGAGTGGGTAGAGAAAGAGATTGGGGTAGAAATTTTATTCAAAGAAATAATAACATAGAACTTTCCAAGCCTACAGAAATATATCAATATTCCGGTATAAGAAGGTCGTAGAATGCTAAGCAGATTTAACCCAAACAAGGCTACCTCAGCACATTTAATAATCAAGCTGCCAAAGGTCACAGATAAAGAAAAGGTCCTAATGGAAGCAAGAAAAAAAGAAAATATAAAGAAGCTGTGATATGTCTGGCACAGACTTCTCAGTGGAAACCTTACAGAACAGGGGAGAGTAGCATGACATATTCAAAGAGCTGAAGGAATATACCCTTAACCCTAGAATATTATATCCTGCAAAAATATCATTCAAACATGAAAGAGAAATAAACTTTCCAGATAAACAAAAGCTGAGGGATTTCATCAACACTAGATCTGTCCTACAAGAAATGCCAAAAGGAGTTCTTTGATCTCAAAAAAAAGAATGTTAATGAACAATAACAAATCATGTGAAGTTATACAACTGACAGGTAACAGTAAGTACACAAATACAGAATACTCTATTGCTGTAATTGCAGTTTACAAACCACTTATATCTTGTGTAGTAAGACTAAAACACAAATCTATCAAAAATAACTACAACAACTTTTGAAATATAGATAATATAAAAAGACATGGATAAAAAAGGTTAAAAGCAGGAGGAGGATGGAGTCAAAGGGTAGAATTTCTGTTAGATTTCTCTTGGTTTGTCTATTTGTTTGTAAGCAGAGCTTTCATATGTTAATCATAATTGGTTATAAAATGTTTTTCACAAGCCTCATAGTAACCTCAAATTAAAAAAACTACAGCAGATAAAAATTAAAAAGCAAGAAATCAAAACATACTACCAGAGAAAATCACTTTTAACAAAGGAAGACTGGAAGGAAGTAAGAAAGAAAGAGAGGACTGCAAAATAACCAGAAATCAAATAATAATATGGCAATAGTAAGTCCTTACCCATCAATAATAACATTGAATGAGAATGGACTAAACTCTCCAATCAAAAGACATAAAGTGACTGAACGGATTAAAAAAACAAGATCCCACCATATATTGTCTACAAGAAACACACTTCACCTATAAAGACATGCATAGACTGAAAACAGAGGGATGGAAAAAGATATTCCATGCAAATGAAAACCAAAAAAAAAAGCATAAGTAGCTACATTTCTATCAGGTAAAGTAGATTTCAAGGCAAAAACTGTAAAAAGAGACAAAGAAAGTCATTATATAATATATAGGGGTTGATTCATCAAGAGGATATAACAAATATAAATATATATGCACCCAACACTGGAGCACCCAGATATATAAAGCAAATATTATCAGAGCTAAAGAGAGAGATAGATCCCAATACAATAATCATTGGAGACCTCAACACTCCACTTTCAGCGCTGGACAGATCATCCAGACAGAAAATCATCAAAGCAACATTGGATTTAACCTGCACTATAGACCAAATGGACCTAATAGATATTTACAAAATGTTTAATCCAATGGCTGCACAATGCCCATTCTTTTCCTCAGCTCATGGATCATTCTCAAGGATAGATCATGTGTTAGGCCACAAAACCAGTCTTTAAAAATTCACAAAAATTAATATCATATCAAGTATTTTCTCCAACCACAATGGAATAAAACTAGAAATCAATACCAAGAGGAACTTTGGAAAATACGAAAACACAAGAAAATTCAACAATATGCTCCGGAATGACCAGTGGGTCAATGAAGAGATTAAGAAGGAAATTTAAAAATTCCTCAAAACAAATGAAAATGACAACACAGCATATCAAAACCTGTGGGATACATAAAAAACAGTAATAAGAGGAAAGTTTATACCAGTAAGTGCCTACATCAGAAAAGTAGAAAAGCCTCAAATACATAACCTAATGATATATCTCAAAGAACTAGTAAAACAAGAGCAAACCAAACCAAAAATTAGTAGGGAAAAAGAAACCATAATGATCAGAGTAGAAATGTATGAAATTGAACCTAAAAAACAATACACAAAATTGACAAAATGAAAAGTTGGTGTTTTGAAAGATTAAAAAAAAAAATTGACACACTTTTAGCCAGACTAAGAAAAAAAGAGAGAAGACCCAAATAAATAAAACCAGAGATGAAAAAGGAGACATTACAACTGATACTGAAGAAATCCAAAGGAGCATTAGAAGTCACTATGAGCAGCTATTAATATATGCCAACAAATTGGAAAACCTAGAAGAAATGGATAAATTCCTAGACACATAAAACATGCCCAGACTGAACCAGTAAGAAATCCAAAACCTGAATAAACCAATAACAAGTAACAAGATAGGAGCAGTAATAAAAAGACTCCATCAAAGAAAAGCACAGAACCTGATGGTTTCATTGCTGAATCAACCTACAGAACAGGAGAAAATATTTGCAAGCTATATATGCAATAAAGGACTAATAACCAGAATCTGCAAAGAACTCAAGCAAATCGAGGAAAAAACAAACAACCCCATTAAAAAGTGGGCAAAAGAGATGAACTTTTCAATAGAAGACAGACAAATGGCCAGCAAACATATGAAAAAATGATCATCACTAATTGTCAAGGAAATGAAAATTAAAACTGCAATGAGATATCACCTTACCCCAGTTAGAACGGCTTTTATTAAAAAGTCCAAAAAGATTCTGGCTTGGATGCTGAGAGGAAGGAACGCTTATACACTGTTGATGGGACTGCATATTGGTATAACTTCTATGGAAAAGAGTGTGGAGATTCCTCAAAGAATTAAAAGTAGACCTACCATTGGATCTAGCAATCCCACTACTGGTATTTACCCAAAGGAAAAGAAGTCATTTTATCAAAAAGACACCCTCACCCGAATGTTTATTGCAGCACAATTCACAATTGCAAAGATGTGGAATCAATCCAAATGCCCATCAATTCATTAGTGGATTAAGAAAATCTGGTATATGTACACTATGGAGTACTACTCAGCCATGAAGAAGGATGAGTTAAGGCCTTTTGCAACAATTTGGAGAGAACTGGAGACCATTATCCTAAGTGAAGTATCTAAAGAATGGAAAAACAAACACGACATGTACTCACTATTAAACTGGAACTAACTGATGAGCACACACGCGCACAGAGGGAAGTAAAACTCGATGGAAATCAAGCAGGGGGAAAGGGGGTGGAGAGGATGGGTGAAAATCTACCTAATGGGTAAAATGAACATCATCTGGGTGATGGGCACACTTATTACCCTGACTCAAGCATTACAAAATTGATACATGTAACCAAAAACATTTGTAACCCTGTAATATTTTGAAATAAAAAAAAAAAGAAAAGATATCTGCACTCCCATGTTTGTTGCAGCACTATGCACAATGGTCAAGGCCTGGAATCAACCTAAGTGTCCATCAATGAATGAATGGATAAAGAAATTTTGGCACATATACACAATTACATATACAATTACAAATACAATATTACATAGCCACAAGAAAGAATGAGATCCTGCCATTTGCAACAGCATGGATGGAACTAGGGAACATTATATTAAGTGAAATAAGCCAAAGACAGAAAGACAAATATCACATGTTCTCATTCATATTTGGGAGCTAAATATTAAAAACAACTGGTTTCATGGAGACAGAGTGTAGAATGATGGTTACCAGAGGCAGGGAAGGATAGCGGGGGAGGGAGGAGGAGGGGTAAAGTGGGGATGGTTAATGAGTGCAAAAATAGTTAGATAGATAGAATGAACAATATTTGATAGCACAACAAAGTGACTATAATCAGCAATAAGTTATGGTGTACATTAAAGTAACTAAAAGAGTGTAATTGGAAAGTTCTCTTCACAAAGAAATGATAAATGTCTCAGATGATGTATACCCCAATTACCCTGATTTTATTAATTCACATTGTATGCCTGTATCAAAACATCACATGTACCTTATAAAGACATACAACCACTATGTACCATAATAATTAAAATTTCTTTAAAGCTATATATGAATTGAATATTAAAAAACAAAATAATCAAAATCTACTACTTTTACTACATGCATGGTCATCTACCTAATAATCTATTTAAGATCTTATGGTTTAGACCTTTATAAGGAAAATATAACCCCTTCAAAACTTCTCAAATTTAATAGCACAACTATTTTGAAAGATAATGAAACACTAAAATCTTCCCATTAATCAAATCACAAGAAAATAAAAACTCAAAACAAAAAGGATTAAGTAACCTGACTATATCATTGATAAAAATGCATATAAAATAGGAAATTCAAAATACACTTCCTCACTCACCACTGGCAAACAAATTAAAGTAATTAGTGGTTAAACAGAAATATATTAGTTATTTACCCACTTATACTAACCCTTTCCCTAGGTAGTAGAAATAATTCTCATATATGTTTGGAAGCAAGAAATAGAGGAGTTTTAAATCAATGTTTTTAGCAAAAGGCCACAGTTTAAATTCTAATTTTTGGAGTTATTTTCCTAATTTAAATCAATACATAATTATTTCCAAATACTTAATGGCATATTAAAATGATTGTCAATAGTTTTTCCCAGGTTCATTTTTTTTTTAGATATTTTTTCCTAATAGCTTACTGTTTGAGTCACCTTGATTATTTATACATAGTGTAATATATGTCATTCTTTTTCACTGAATGTACATACAGGAAATTCTGCATAAGAATTCATTTGACTTGCCACTCTAAAATGTTAATTTTTCTCAGTTTGGCAAGTAAACATAAAAATCTTTTCTTACTGCCTATTGAATTCTTTGATAGGAAAAAAAATACATAAAAAAGATTACATGTTGCTTCAAGGCAATTCTGAATCAGATCAGTTGTTCATCCAGACCTGGAAATCTCCAGAACTCAAGAGGAGTAGTCCATATCTAGATGAGAAATTTAAATATAAGTGTTTAAAAAGAGTCAGCCAATTGAGATATGACAACAAGCTATTGATATTGATCTATGCCTTAGATCAGAACAGTTACAGACTAATTGTAGTACATCATTGTTACCCATAGATGTTCTGTGAAACCTTTTTCAAGTGGAAATTCTAAAATTTAATCTCTCATAATGGATTACAATATACTTCTCAAGACAAGATCTACATTCAATTTACAGTTCACTTGCTAAGTAATGGAACTTATATTGATCACATAGAAGCAAATCTACCTAGGGGGATGAACAGTAATATCATATGACTAGAATTACAACAGTTACAATTCACCCAATTTCCCAAGACAGATACCCAGGAGTTTTCTCAGATTTATAGCTATTCCCGAGCCCCCACAACCCTAATCTCCACATATAAACTGTCCCAAAGTCCTATTGATTCCACCACTTTAATGAATCTCCAATCCACCCATTTTTCTCTATGTCCACTGCTATTGCTTTCTTTTAGTCCTACATCACCTCTTGCTTGCGTTACTGCAATTTTCTGGTCTCCACGCCTCCAATTTCTGTACTTCCTGATGCTGTTGTCCTAGTTTTAGCCAGAGTGAGGCTTATCTCACTCAGTTCTTCCATTCAGTTTTTCTCCACTGCCTAGAGTGTTCACATCCCTGAAATATAATACAAAGCATCTATGATCTGGGCTCTGCTAGTCTTTTTAGTTTTATTCACCTCAAAAGCCCCTTATGTTATATTCCATACTTTAAAAACTACTACCAGTTTCTTGAACATACCAGAACACTTCATGCTTCCACATTTATGTTGCATCTTTTGTCTATATAATTCTTCCTTCTCTATTCCATCCCAGTCACAGCCATTATGTGGGAAATTCTACTGTTCAAACAATCCAGAGTAGAAGAGGTCAGCCATTCCTGGGAATGCCCACCATGCCCTGTACATATGCCTGAAATAGCCCCTATAAACTCTTCACTGCATAGTTGGATGTTTTATCTCTTTGTAAGTTCTTTGAGGATGGAGACTGTGTCATATTCATCTTTGCAGCCTAAGCAGCTGGTACGGTGCCTGGATCATAGCACTTAATAATGTTTATTGAGGGAGCCACTGAGTCAATAACACAAAACTTTATTCTGCCTTTCTGAGGTGAGATCTATGTCAAATTATATACTTAAATATCTCTCAAAACTACAGACTAAATCATAAAGAATGATATTCGCAGTCTATGAACTGCCATCCATTTTTTGTTTTTAAATTTTTGAGTAGATATCACTGCTCAGTAAAATCATATAACAGAGTCACCAAGTGAACAAGAACTTCACAAAGTTTTTTTTTCCTTTGGTCTTTGGGAGCCTGTGCACACACAGACCAAAGAAGAGGACTTTGTTTTTTCCAATGTCATAGATGACCTCAATTTTATATTAATTGAATTTTTGTCCCCTGTCTCATCTCTACCTACTTCTCAGCACTTTCAACTTAACTATACCTTCCTGAAGGCTAAAACGTGGTGAAGAGCACTGTGTTCTAGAAAGGGTACTCATGCAGGGTGAGGAAATCTTTGCTCCACTGCTGGCTTTTTCTTATATAAACTTTGTAATTTGGGTAGATTGCAACCTGTAAGGTACTAAAAAAAAATCTAACAGGACACCTTCTAGAGCTTAAAAAAATTAACATTATTAAAGGTCACAAAACAGGAATTGCTTAAATAGATAAATATACTAATGCATGTGAAATTTCATAAAAATGTCAATTATTCCTAATCAATCTATAAATTTCATTCATTTCCAAGCTAAATCTTCATATAAGTTTTAGTGAAATCTAAGAAGCTGATCCTAAAATTCATCTCAAATAGACAAGGGTGAAGAACAGCTAAGACAATTTAACTGAGAAGTTTTAGGAAATTTTCCCTGCCAGAAGTCAAGACTACTTACAAAGCTTTAGTAATTATGACAGTGTGGTGGCACTTTGGGAATCAACAAACAGATCAACAGGACAAAATACAGAGATCAGAAAGTCTTGTGTGTAAATGGACACTTGATATATGACATAAGTGGACTTAAAAGTCTGTAGAGGAAGGGTGGGCTATTCAAAAAACACTGTTGAGTTTGCAACCCTATGGAAAAATTAGATGCACACATTATATCATAAATTTAAAAATAAATTCTAGGTCCTTTAAAATCCTAAAAGCAGAAATTTTAATACTCTTACATGAAAATGTACATAAATATATTTATAATTTCTGATCAGGGAGGGTTTTCTAAAATAAGACATCAAAGCACAAACCATAAGGAAAAAGTCTAAAAATTTTAACTACATTAAAAATAAAATGTTCCATATATCAAAAGACACTATAAATAATGACTTCTACAAATTTATCCAATAAATAAGTAAATAATATGGATATATACAGTGATCTTAGTACACGTATACTTGCTGTAGTACTGTTTATAATAGCATAAGGGTTTCCAGAGAAGCCCCCAAAGCCAGAAACAATATAATAGGAGTCAAAGCACTGGACCACCCACACCGCTGTGGTCTCGTGGTCATTGGTCAATCACCACCCTTCCATCAAGCAGGCAAAAGAAGAGAGACAAGATGCCTATAAAGGGGTTTCTTTGAAGGGGGAGTTTTCAGTTACTAAGTAGAAGATTCCCCCTCACACTTTTTAAAACAAGAGAACTACTGGCAATATTTGGCATGTGTCTTCTGGTATTTGAAGGACATAAGGATTGCACATAAAAAGTTAAAGTGGAAGGGCTGACTAGTGGCCAAACTGCAAGAGAGAAGGTTTTGTTGGTATTTGCCTGAACTTGCTGAATTTGGTGAGGCAGTCCTGAATATGTGTATTTCCAGTTGTTATGGGTTTAATTGCATCTCCTCAAAATTTATATGTTGAGGTCCTAACCCCCAGTATCTCAGAATGTTACTGTACTTGGAGATAGGGTCTTTAAAGAGATAAAATGAGGTCATTAGAGTGAGTCCTAATTTAATATGACTGACGTCTGTATAAGAGGCTATTTAGACACAGACACACCCAGAGAGAAAACCATGTGGGAGACACAGGAAGAAGACAGCCATTTACAAGGCAAGGACAGAGGCCTCAGAAAAATACCAAACCTGATCACACCTCACTGGCCTCCAAAACTGTGAAAAAATAAATTTCTGTTGTTAAACTACCCAGTCTGTGATATTTTATTATGGCATCCCTAACGGACTAATACACTGGTGGTCCAGATATGGACCCCATGAAAGTGAACTATTTTTGCTTTGTCTTAATAGGAACTCCACCCAATAGGGCCATTCTAGATGGATAAAGGGACCCCAGCAGCAGGAGTTGGAGGGGAGTAGGGAGTTAGTTATAAGCATCAAGAAAATTGACTTGGAGTACTCCAGCAGTGTGGAATTGGCTAGCAATCCATGAAAGGATCCCACAGGAGAAAGGCATACCCAGGGAGCACCAATGCCAGATTATAACTGTAAAATTGAATAAAAACTTTTCTGTCCTCTTAACCCTCATTCCTCCCTTAAGCTCCCAACCCTAAGTATGGGTATAGGTGAAATTAGCTGAGTGGAAAATAAGTAGAGAGAAAAGCAGAGAAGTCAACCACAACATCCTTTCTCATACAGGTTGCCCAGTCTGAAGTAAACCTGATCTGGAAAATGGAGGAGTAATCAATGTGGTGAAGATTGGAGATGTGACACTAGGCCATTTTTTTGTAATTAATATAACTATCAGTAGAAAGTGATGCTAAACTATAAGAGGACAGCCCAGGAGTGAATCCAGAAATGGGAAAATATACCCTGCTTGAGAGAGTGAGTTAACAAGGGTGGTGAGAAACACTGGCAGGACATCCTACCACAATTGAGCAAGTCCATAGCTTGAATAAGTCAGTTACAACAGATTAAATACCAGAAATAATACAAATTATTAAGATAAAAGATTTATCATATAATTAATAATATCAAACCAACATTCTTTCTAGCTTAAATAACTACAAAAGCTGGATGCTGACCACTCTGCCTCCAAATTCTTCTCTTAACTCACATATTTCTTCCTTCTTTATTCACTGAACAAATAATTTTTAAGTCCTATATGCCAGGCACAATGGTAGGCCCTGGCAATACAATGGCAAACAAAGTGCATGATCTTACTGACTTCAAAATATGACAGTGAGATGGGAATAATTGTTATAACTTCACAAGTGATGCTGCAGAGTATAAAATAAGTCATTTGCTCAGGCCTCTGAGACAGCAGGGAAAGCACACAAGCTGCTCTCAAGTCCAGGACTCATGAAATAAAATCCTACATTCTTTCCATTATTATACTTTGATTCTTACTCACTTTGAAAAATTATTATAATTGAGTGTTAACAGAGACTTCCTATACAATAGTATTGAAATATTGAAGAAAACCTCTCTATGTTGTATGCCATGAACTACATATGTATCCCCAGGTACATAAACACTTCCTGGGAACACAGTTTCTTCATCTATACAATAAAACATTTAGACTAAATTGCTAAGGCTTCCTCATCCTCTATTTTTTTTAATCCTAACAACCAAATTGTAAAATTTTATAAATTGATGCAAATATTAAGGCTAAAAAAAGTCTAATTTTTAAGGTAGTGCCGTTGAGTCACAAATTTCATTAGAACTAAGATAGGCAGACGTAACTGAAATTAATATTCACAACATTGTATTACAAAATAAAAGTGTAAGTTACATTAGGTTAAAATTTTGGAACCAATGCTAAGATACATTATTATTTCTTTGTAGCCCATTAGAAACATGAAATTACATTGACTGCATTATTCTAAGACTATTAATATGAAGATTATATTTCAGCTTTAGCCAGAATCATTTTGGTGATTATTGCTGCTTCTGCAAATATTCTTTTCAAACTCTAAATTTATTTTGTTATTATAGCTATAACTATGATTATAATTATCAGTCCTTTACATAGGATAATCTCTCAGCTACCAAAAAGAAAAATTTTCAACTGTTTTCATATAAACCCATTGTTATTCTCTAAGGCCTATAAAAGTGACACATTAAGTACTTATTAGAAGGTCATATGCTTGGAATGGATACTTTTACTCCCTTGATGGTCTAAACATGTTTTTAAAAAGCAAAAACTAAACTATTTATGGAGCAAATTTCTTCCTTTCTTTCAACTCACCAGTGCTCTCCCTGGTGAATGGAATAAAACTAATGGTACAAGCTAGTAACTGTTTAATAAATAATAGTAAACAAATTAGTAAATGCATCGCACAGAAAGAAAATATACTCTGTGGAACACCGGTTCATCCTCCAATTTCTTATCACTGGTTTAGGGAAATTCATTCAGCTTCTATATTTTTCATTCATTCATCAATCCTTTAGTTTATTCAATAGTATTTACTCAGTATCAAAACAATCGGCTCAGCCCTGGAAATATGGAGAAGAATAAAATTAAGTTTTTCTTGGCTTAAGCAGCTTACTCTTAAGGCAGAGAAATATAAAAGTGCAATGTTGTCATTGCTATAATACAAGTACATAGGTTCCAAAAGTAAATGTTACTAATACTACTTTTGTGGATGTGAGGACATTTAGGAAGACAAAGGAGGGAATAACTGAACTTGGTCTTAGAAGACGAGGAGAATTTCCTACACAAGGAAAGTGGAAAGGAGAATTCTGGACAGAGGGAAGGGAGTGTGCAAAAGCATGGCCTTGTCAAATAACGACCAATGCTCAGACATGAAACTTTGGGCTTAATTGAAGTTTTCTTGGGGCCTGGTGTATTAGTCTCCTCAGGAACATAACAAAATTCCATAGGCTGAGTGACTTAAATAACAGTATAGTTCTGGAGACTAGAAATCCCAAATCAGTGTGCCAACTGATTCGGTTCTTGATGAGGGCTCTCTTCTTAGTTTGTAAACACCCACCCTCTCACCATGCCCTCACATGACAGAGAGAGAGATCCCCCTGATTAGGGCCTCATTTAACCCTAATTACCTCCAAAGGCCCTATGTCCAAATACAGTCACACTGGAGGTTAGAGTGTCAGCATATGAACTTTGAGGGGACACAGTTCAGTTCCTAGCACCTGGGGTGGGAGAAAAGTAGTAGATGCTATAACCAGATGGGAAAACTGGGGCCAGAAAGTGAAAGATTTATATTCCACTTTTATTTAGCTAGATTTACCAATTAGGTAGATTTGGCATGGCTAAAAAGCTTTAGAGGAGAGGAAAGCCCCCTCAAAGGCATACAAACAGGATGGGGGAATGGAGATTAAAGAGATATTAAGGAGGCAAAGTCAGTGGGACTACATCAATCCTGCACAGTTTGTAAGAAAGAGAGAGACACTGAGGATTCTCAGGTTTCAAGTTTGGGAAATGGAGGGATCAATGGTGAAGTTTTAAGTGAAGTAACAAATGCCAGACAGGAACATATTTGAGAGAGGGGGAGAGAGGGAGAAAGAGAGAGAGAGAGATGCTGAGTTTGAATATGATGACTTTGAGCTATCTTTGGAATTGAACAGTTCAGTATATCAGAATATACTATAAACAACTGAAAATGCTACTCTGGAGATCCTAACTAAAGAGAACCAAAGATGGAACCTTAGGGAACATTTAAAACATAATCAAGAAGAGGAACCTAAGGAAATTAATTTGCAGGTCCTGAGAAATAGGAAAAGTCCCAGAGAGAGAGGTGGCAATAAAGGCCAAGTGAAAGCATAGTTTCAAGAATGTCATCTGTCTCAAATGCCCTACGGATGTCACATAAAACATGAAGAATAGGTCATTAAATCCTCTAATTAGGAGATCTTTGGTAACTTTTATGGAGAGAAATTTCAGCACAATGATGGAGACAAAATTTTTATGCAGGCAGAGTCTGGGCGTATCCTATTTACCACCACATCCCCATTACCAAACATGGTGCACAACACATACGTACACTCAATGTGTATTTGTGAGAATAATGTTAATTAGAAAATAAGGAATGATTCAGAAAAGAAAAAGAGGAGATGGAGAATGTCCAAACACTGAAGTTGGAGTAAGAGAGGAGGATGAATTTATACTTAGGGAAAAAGAATCAAAGAAAGCGTTCTTTTTTATTTTAGAAATGGATAGGAGAACCTTAATAACATTTATAGAGGATGAGAAGAAGCCATTGGAAATGTAGGACAGGCAAAACTAATAAGCCAAGATAGCTAAAAGGACTTTCATCTGTATCTGTTCCAATCAGGAGAAGATCGAGATATTTATAGAAAAGTAAAAGTGATTTAGGAATTATCTACCACTCTCTGGCAATCAACAGGACAACAACAACAATACTAATAATTGCTAATACTTATTAAGTGCTTAATAAGTAGGGTTTTTGGTATTAACAACATATACAATCTTATTATTAGATATCACTTTGTTAGTAGATATTACCTTAAAATATTAATATTATTACTATGTCCATTTTGCAAATAAAAAAACTGAAGCAAAGAGAAATTAAGAACCGTGGCAAATAAGTAACAAATCTGGGTTTGAGCCTGGGTTTCAGGCTTCCATGTGTGTGCCATTACTGCCTTTAAGTACTAAGCCAAGCACAATGTATTATTCCAGCTTGCAAGTCCAACAAGCAGGTGCAGAACATGTGGCTCCAGTGGAAGGCACCCCTGAAGAATAAAATTTATTCAATGGGAAATTCAACATGAATTTATTTCAGTACTAATCATAATTATCATTCCCTCACAGGTGTAGTTTTAAAAGAACATTTGTGCCTATGTAAATACCTTTGAGCAATGTGATGATATTAAAAAAAAACATATGCTTTCATATCTCACAATTGACAATAAATTCTGTTCATAACATCAGCTGGGAAGGTGAACCTGAGTTGATTTCAGAACACAAGTTTATCAGCAAAAAAATTTTATCCTAACAATAGAAAGTAGGACAAGATCTGTAGAAGGTCAGCATCCCTAGACCTAGGACAAATGTATTTTTAGGATGTAAAACTGGTCAATGAGGCAAATTAAAAGAGAGCTTGGTTGAAATACTAGTAATAACAGAATAAACTATTGTGTTTGATGTCTTTATGTCACTTAACTGCTTTGTAGAAATCCTCAGTGTCTTTCCATGAAACAGAAAGTGTGGAAAGAAAATGGTTTTTAAAAATCGAAGTTATTAGGTCCTAGTCACTTTTGTTCACTAGAAATCTTTACAGAATTGTCTAATGTACTGAAACAATGTTTTTTTTTAATATAAAACACTATAGTATAGACCTATAATGGCAGGTTGGATGCATATTCCTCATACCACCCAGTTTCAGGAGGAAAAGATTCTATTAGAGTAACATTCCTGGCCTTACTAACCCTTTCCCTTGGTGACCGTGTGACTTACATTTGATGAGTTTGGAAGAAGAAGCTGAGCAAGCTTAGTCCATGCCCTTCCTCTCTCTCTTGAGGTCTACCTGCCTGTAAAGAGTAGAGAGTATATGTTCTGTTCTCCTTCATTCTCAGTATCAATGGCTCATCTTCTTCATGGAGAAGACACCTGTCATTGTCCAGCATTGCCTGTAACTGGGTGAGTAAGTCGGTCTAATTTAGGAAGGAACTACTGCACGTCTCATTTGGCTCTCACAATAAGCTATGACCTTCAGTATCAGCTTCATTGGTATTTAAGTTGATATATTGATTCCTATTTGCCTAATTCCCATATCTACCTCTGGAATGGTTACAAATTTGGATAAAAAAGAGGGTGATATTTATTGGGTCTCTAAAAACTCCATATTTAGAATTGAGAGAAATAGGATTTGTGACACAAGTGATGCTTCAACAGCAAACTTCAGCAAACCCAAGGGAATACTGGAGACATTTACAAGGCGTTAATTAATAGGTGTACATATGGTAGCAAAAACACTTGGCAGAGCCTTGTGTTTGAATACATCGCACAGCAGATCTACTATAAGCAATGTTGATTTAGCTTTTTAAAAATATTTTAATGGAATTTAGTCTTATGTAAATTTTTGTACTGATAACTCTAAAATAAATAGGCTCCTTTAAGAATTTACACACCTGAAACTATTTGGAAGGAATCAGGTAAGAATTTTAGGCCACTTTTAAAAGACATAACTGTCACACAATCTTTATTTTCTTTCATTCTCTCTCTTAAGTCCTGAAAGTATTTCCAATTAGAATTCCAGACAATACCATAACCAGCATATATTCAAAATGAACAAATTACATAAGAGTTACCAGGTTCTCTAAACAACAACCACAAACCTAACAGTTCATTTAGGACAAAACTGTGCTGCTTGGAGCTTCCTATATGGCACAGATCATTTGAGTACTGATTTTCAAATACTAAGCTGACAGCGTTAGTACTTTCCTTTTTTCCAAAGAATTCAACTGACATATTTTCCAGGTAAAATAAATACCCTACCCTGTAAGAAAAAAAAAAAAAATAACTCCATCTATGCTGTCTATTTTCTTCCTCCACTTTTAGAAGCTGCTTTAATTCATTTCTTATCTTTCTAGGATCTTTAATGTCTTCCTCTTAATGGTTCTCTCTTCCTCTCTCTTCTGTCTTCAATAATATGTAAGACTTCTCCCTTGTAATCTGTGCTTGACTCTTCTGTCTCTGTGACTACTGTCTGTTCTCTCACTTTCCTTTCATTGTTCAAATTTATTCCAAATTACTCCTCTACATCCATAGCCAATTACAATTTTCCAATTATATCATCTTGTTTCTTCATAGGCCTTCAATGTGTTATAGTTTTTTGTACAATGCAGATGCTCAGTAATTATCTACCAATTATTAGGATTTTTTTCCTAATCCTTCAAAATGGGATGACATAACACGATTCAAGCCAATTACATTTTAACATAAATAATCCTTCTATTTTCAGAGTTTTCATTCAATTCGATTTTCTTGGGATTTTCCCTTGAGTGTACTGTGAGTGGCTTTTTTTTCACTTTTTAAAAAAAAATCTTAATTCTACCATATCTTACCCCACCTTACTAAACTATTTCAATTGTAGTTACATTGTCACAGTAGCATAAAGTTTGGAAAAAACCATTTGAGATTCTTGAATAACAAAATTTATTCTTAAACAAATAAAAAAAGAAATAAATAGTAATTTAACATTAAAAACCCCACCAATAAAAATTAATGAATCTTATTGATCATAAAATGTCTATAAAATATTTGCATCTAAAATGGTGTGTGGTACAATTAGGCAGTCAGTGAATAAATGAACATATTCGTGCTTGACATGAGTTAGCAGACTGCTCAGCAAAAGAGCTCAATCCCAACCTCACATTTCTGCATGTATTTTGTATTCCCTGATTAAAACTGTTTATAGTTGAATCAAAAGCTAAAAAAGGGAAGGAAATCTCAATCACTATTTTATCTGTATTATACTAAATATGATAAGTTTTTTTAAGGGAAATATGAGATATTTTCATTATAATCTTCATTGTTATCTTGCACCAAAAGGGCCCAAGCTCCTGGGCGCTTAGTAAACAGGGCAACCAGACTGACCTAGGAAAGCTGATACATGGTTACTTTCTATCTCCAGCAGGGCCATTGGTTCATGAAGCAGGAACAGGGTTATTTTCAGGCCACACAATCAGATTGCTGACATTAAAATGACTTTTCCAGGTGAGAGAATTTGTTGTCTGTCACAGAATGAAAATCAGAAAACTGAGTAAGATCAGTAATTGAAATAAACCACAAGAAATGGAGAATTAAGGCAATTATCTAAATAATCCAGATAAGCAAATATTTTTGATTAAAAAAAAAGAAATTCAGAATCTGAAAGACTAAAATTAGTCCTCCTTAATCAGCACAGATAAATATTCAACTTTTAGGTATATCTATAAAAATAAAACCCAAGTTTCTATTTCCAAATTAAGGTTAGGTCATCCTGGTGAGATGTACAATCTTTACAAAATTTGTAATGATAATTATTGAAATAAAATTTGTCTTCATTCTTAAGAACTCCCTGAATATGTCATGAGTAGTTATTAGTGTTAGCTAATAGCTACTAGTTCTAAATACATCACAAATGCAATAACCATTCATTCCTTAAGTATTCACAGAGCATTTCCTCTGTGCAAAAAATGCTAGGCAGGGGAGAAAGTACACAGTGAAGAAGACATATACTCTGCCTCTCAGGCAAATAGCAGAAAGAAGACAAGCACATAAATAGGTTTCATAGGAGAGAAATAGATTAAATTTTCTAGATCAAAGAAGGGGGTGTTTTCTCCCCCCCACCATGGCAGGCACCATGGGTCATTTAAAAATTGAATTGGTACAAGATTTTAAAAATTGGTAAGGATTTGAACTTCCAAACACTTTGAAAAGGACATTCCCAGCAAAGTACACAACTTGATCAAAGTAATGCTGTGGCAGTAAAAGAGAGTATGTGTTTACAAAAAGTGAGTTATTTCTACTGGAAGAGAGAATTGTAGGGTGCAGGTGTGTGGTGGGAGACAGTTGAGCCATGGAAGAAGAATCTGGAGAGGTAGGCTGGACCCATTGTGGAGTGCATGGCATGACAGACTCCACATTTGGACATTATTTAACAACAACCTGGAAAAAAATTGGAAGTTTTGTAGCAGAAAAAGATACTAGATCAAAACTGTGCTCTGTATATATAAATATATACACATAAATATATGTATGTTGGGGTTTTTTTTAATAATCATGTGTTCTCTTTCAAGTAGTGTTGCTTGTGATTCAAGGAACTAATACTAACATAATAATAACTACAATTTCAATAGCCAGGCACCATGCTAAATACATAACACTCATTAATCCATTTAATCTTCATAAGGTTAGGATTATTAATTAGCCCCATTTTTCAGATGATAACGTGGAAGCTATTTGTGCAGCTAAATAACATTCACAAGGTCAGAGAGTTGTTAAGTGACTAAGTTGTAATTTTGACCCAATGTCCATCAGATTCTGAAGTTTGTGCTATTATCTACATGCTATAGTACTTCTCAGCATTTTCACTGAATAATGTAAGAAAAGATACTTAGAAAAATGGTATTTTTTCTACTATATTTAATGGAAAGAAGTGTCTGGGCTAGTTTCAGCCATCAATTTTCAATGTAACAATTTATGTGACAACACCAATAAATATCTTTGAGACCGCCTTACAAATATGTCTTAAAAATAATTTCCCTAAACATATATTTCCTAGACATTTATAATGTATTTGAAAATTAAAATATTGATTTAATTCATGTGCCTTGATGATCATCTTGCTTCATGGAACTACAATTTTAGAATGCATAGATTATTTTTCCTCCAGAGAGGAAAACCTAATCAGGCAAAGACCTCTAGCCACACACAAATTTTGTTCAGTTCCTTTTTGTAATTGGAATACTAAAAATAAAGAATATATTCTGGAATGTTTAGAGTCCTAAAAAAATACATTATTAAAGTTTTTTCTAATTGTCTCCTTTTGTTTCTCAAGTATTCATTCTTACCAATCAATCAGAAAACCACAATGTATCATTCTGTTTTATTTAAATTGACGTGGACAGGTGCCGTGGCTCATGCCTGCAATCCCAGCACTTTGGGAGGACAAGGCGGGAAGATCTCTTGAGGCCAGTTCAAGGTTACAGTGAGTGATGGCCACTTCACTCCAGCCTGGGTGACAAAGCAAGACCCTGTCTTTAAAAAACAATAAAGTTAAAAAATAAAAATAAAATAAGTTGACTAAATTTTTACTGACTTATACTGTGTTATCAGTTTACAAATACAACCACATTGAATATTCTTCCATAAAAGAGCTAGAAACAAAATAAGGATGTTAATCAGGTAACTATAATCTAGTTATTTTTGTATCGTACATTAGGAAAACAAGAACTTTTTCTAGTAGGGAAAAAAAAACCACTTTCCATTTCTAATTATGGTAAGCAAGGTGGAGATAATCACAGTCAATGTGATAAGTGTCAAGAGTTTTTATTTACTTGGCATGCCATCTGCTAATTCCTTTTCCCTAGAGATTTCTTACTGATTTTTCCCCATTTCCTTGTGAAACTCCCCAACTATACATTTATACTACCCCCACTCCAACTTTTACTTTCTGTGTTCTTATTGTTGCCTAACGTAGCACCAATCAATCTTATCTCTGCTCAGCAGAAAAAGACAGCTCAACAAAGCTTTGCTGCTGATTTGTTATATGTGATCCACAATTGGCTTGTTTTCTGATAAATTTCTTGTTTGTCAGGGCCTTTGTCAGACATTTTGTATTTATAGCCTCTGGGGTGATCAATTCTAATACAATCTTTTATGCTAAACTTTGAATCAAGATCACTCTTGACATTTGCTTAAACACAGCACTGTCCAGCATGGAAGCTCACACCAAGCCTTTTGTACAAAGACAGGAAAAAGAGTGACAGCTTTATATTACACTAGCATTACAAAAGGCCACCTTTTACAGTAATGCACCACTCTACACCTGTATCACCTTTTCTATTTGTATTGGACCTTAATCTACATTATGCAGAGTGTCTCCTTTGGGGAATCTGAAAAGAGTATAAAATGAAATCTGTCAATTTTTTAAATGTGCGTTAAGAACTTACATGTATTAATAAACTATTTTAGCTCACAATTTGCAAAAATAATACACAAGATAAGGTAAATAATGAATTCTCATTCCCGTGTAATTCACACAGTACCCATGTCACAACTCTCCAGCCCAAGCTAATCTGCCTAATATTGTAAAAGCAGTTTTTAGCAAGTTCAAATGTATCCTTATATGAAGTATAAAATAAATTAATAAAGTCTCCTGCCAAACTAGCATGTTGTGACCTACTTCCAAGTAAACAAAGCTTTTTTTAAATTCTAAAGTTATTTTTCCTTGCTGGATTGATTAGCTGATTTACTCTAGACTTCATTTTGCTTCACTGTAAGGAAAAGGGGAAATATTTGACTAAATATAAAAACACATGGTTATTACATGGCAGTAGTTTAAAGATAAGACATCTGAATGTATAAATAGAATGCACACTGGTTTCTTATACAAACAATACATCTTCTATGAAGACACATGTTTTATTAATATATATAATATTATATATACATACAAATATACATATGTATGTATATATAATAAGTTCAGACAAAGGAATAAAAGTTTACTAGAAAATGAATATCAAAGACTCACATCTTCATAATCAGTGCCCTCAAAGTTGGACATTAAGCCAGACTTTCCTAAAGAACACATTCCATATACATCCTTTAATTTTAATGATTACTCTCTTAATTTTTTGATTTTCTTCTATGACATAACATTTTTTCTTGAAGTTATTTTATAAACCTAAGCAACCTAATCACGTACCCTTTATTATCTCTATAAATGCATATACTTTAAAACAAACAAAAATTGCTAAATTTAACTCTTAAATATCATTTACTAAATAGTTATTTGCACAATTGTTATGCAAGAAACTATTGAATGAATGCTGGCATTTTAGTTATTCATTTCGTATGAAGTTTCCTTTAGCCAACAAATTTCGACGTTATTGATGTTATATTTTTTCTAAGTGTTAAAGTGACTGAAGATAAATATTACTTCTTGCCTTAAGAAAATTTAATATAAAAGAAAAAATTTAAATTATGTATATATATCATTGGCATCACTTTCTGTAGTAAAATTCCATTCACTGTGCTTTTTTGAGGGCAGTGTTGAATTAAGGAAATCTCTTCTCAGTCCCAAGAAACTAGAAACCTAGTAATTCTTTGAATACAATTAAAAGCATGAGAAAACATTAACAATAGAAATAGTTGAGTTAGGACCAAATTTTGACTAGAAGAAAAATTCTTCTTGTATACCCACACTCCATAAATATAAAAGTCCTCAGCTTTTCAAAATATTTTCTGATGGCAGGAGAGGAAAAATAGAGGACAAACTGCAGAATGACATTTTGGAAAAAGATTTAATTTTTATATTTCTATGAGAAAAAGAAATTCTGCATCTGTATTGAAAGAACGACTTCTGGTTGTCCCAGTCTGCCTTGTGGGTCGGCAAGGCAAGCTATCCATCAACTGAATTGAGAACCAAATGTGGGATTGACCTAGAGTAGTAGTTACCTGTGACAGTTGCATTCAAGAATATTGGGGAGATATTTAAAAATGTTGGTGCTTGGGCCCCACTTCAGACTGATTGAATCTTAACAACAAGGGGTGGGCATTGACATTTTTCAAAAGCTTCCCAGGTGATTCTATTCAATTGATCACTCCTTAAATCCTCTTTTAAAAACTGAGAGAGCATCTAGAATAGCAAAGACATCTTCCACAATGTCAGAATATGAGCGAGAGGGGACAAACGTGCAGAGATTGAGCAGCTTTGCAGAAATAGTGGAGGGAAGATATAGGGCATCCTGGATGGAGCTGGAGCCCATTCTGATGATCTTAAGGGCTCCCAAACTTCATTTTATTTATTTCCGACAAATACCAAAAAAAAAGAGAGGACTCTGCTATGAGTAGAATAATTAGCAAACACACCTTAGCATGACCAGAAAAGGCTGCACAGACCCATCAAGGATCTCTGGAAGGAGCAAAATTTTCTGGGGCTGCATAAGTCCTTGAGCACCTTAGAAATACCCAGAACAATCTCCCTTCCAATAGCACGGAAACCTACACTGAGGGGGAAAACAATCTGCCAGGAATAGAATCCACATTGAATAGGCCAAGAACATGGAGGTTGCAGTTACTGGAGGTGAGAAGTGTGGAGAAAGTAGATCTCTGATCTGAGGACACGTCCACATAGAGAGCCCATATTTTTAATACTTCATTGTAAAAATGGAAGAGAAAGTCCTTGAACTACAAAACTAAGAAATCTACCTTGGCCCACTCCATCCCCTACAAGGAGTCTACCCCTGAAAATATAGAAAAACCAATCTTACTAGACATGAAAAGAAAAAAAGGATTGCTGTTCAACTCCATGAAACTGTATCCTAAGAACAAAAGGAAAAAATCCTGATTAATATGCTAGTGGTGAATAAAAGAACAGCAATAAAATAGAGCTGCAAAGCAGAAGAAAACTATAGCCTAATATTAAATATGAGATAAAGTAAGTTAAGGAAAGAGAAGTTATAAAATTAAAGCATAAATCAAAAATTTAAAAGATAAGAAAAAAAGGTACCTAAACATAGACCCTTGTGAAAGGTAATTGGTGGAGCTCAGAAAATATTTAGAGGAAGAAAAAGAATAAAGTAATCTCTTAAATATTTTTTAAGGTTAAAAAAAAGCCTGAATGGAATTGAATGATGTAAGAAATTATTCCCCTTCTATTAAAAATAAACTAGAAGATGGTCAGTAAGTAGTTTGAGTAAAGGTTGGGGCAAGGGATAGAACTTCTCAGTTTCCAACTAGTTTATAATAAAAGGCATTTTTAATCCAATTGGAATCCATAAAATGCCCATATTGTGCAGCACTGGACATACCTCAAGGCAACAATAATAAAATGAAACAATAGCCATGTTTAAAATATTTCAATAGCTCCCTTTACTGAGCTTTTATTACATAGCTGAACTAGATGCTTCACTTACTTCTCACAATAACCCCATGTACAGAAAGGGAATCTCCACAAATACAATGAAATTTGTATGGATGGATCTTGACTGTTTTTATATTACTCTAAAATGTCTGGATAGATTTTTGCAACACCTAGCACAGTATTTTAGGAAGCGTCTGACTTAAAACATGGCCTATGTCAGACACACACAAATTTCATTTTGGACAGTCCTTCAAAGCATGTGACAATAAGGTAAAAAGCCAGTCCTAAGTATCTACTGACAGGAGAGATGCATTATTTGTATTAACACCAAGAAAATAAATGGGGGTTTCAGACGTGAACCCTAAATCAAAAGTCACAAGGACAGATCCCGTAAAGTGAAAGCAATAACTTGCAATTGAGTTGCCTCTCAGAGAGAGTACGCTTGTAGGGTGCCCCAGGCTGAGTAGCCACAGGAATTTATCCACCTAAAGATGGCTAATGAATTGCTGATGGAGGACCAGTTAGGCCAGAGAGAGAATAAATAAAATTGGAGAGAGAAGTGGTAACATGAACATAGCAGCTGGTGGCTGAGGTGTTCTAACTGCTGCTTCTCAAGATGTCTGAGGACAAGCACCGTGGCATCATCCGAGAGTGTTAGAAATGTAAAGCTTCAGGCCCTGCCCTATTTCTACTAAAGCCAACTCTGCATTTTAACAACATTCTCAGGTGATTTAGATCTATATGTATATGAAAGTTTGAGAAGCACTGTTCTAAAGGATACAAGTGATTATCTTTCTTTTTTACAGCAGAGTAGAAAATTTGGCAATAATCAAAACTATCAGACTTTTGTAATTTAATCATTCATTCAGTAATTACCCTTTTAACAGCTTACTCCGTGCCATGATCTATGCAAGATGCTGGCAGTAAAGTACTGAAAAATACAACCAAGATTGTTGCACCAATAGAGTTGACAATCTAGAAGGTAATGAAGAGATTAATAACAAAATGAAAAGGGTAATAAGTGCTATGAATACCTGTATTAAACATTAAATGAATATATAAGAGAGTAACCTAAACTCAATTTCACTCACTCAAATTTCAGAATATAAATGTGGCTTATGTCATGATTCTTAGAGGCTTATGGGCAATCAGTCTATTTGAAACAATCCCTACTAAAGTTAGTTCATGTGTTAGTAGGTTAGTTTCACATGTTTCACCCTCTAGCTCTTGTCATCTCCAAGACACACTCAGAGCAGAAACCACAAGAGATTGGCACATTTCAGACGGCCATTGTATGAGATTGCCATTCTGAGAAGAATGACCAGAAAAACAATACAGGAACTAAAGGATTATCCACTGCTGGTGATATAGGAAGAAAAGAAAAATGACTTCAGATAGCTCTTACAAATAGGTAGCTCAATAGCCTTCAGCAGCAGCACTTTTATACTGAAATTTCCTTTGGCAGAAGTATTTGCCAGCCACACTTTGAATGGCATCCCAACTAATATAACAGGCTGTGTGCTATATTGGTTCTCTCCATGGACACATGATTCTAGCAAGCCAAAGGGCTGACGTGGAACAGAAAAAATCTAGGTTCACTTGTATTGTGTATAAGCTTTTAAAAAATCACCTAAACCTTCAAGTGAGGAATCAGTGAATGAATGATTATTTGGAATAACCATTTACAACTCCTTCCCTTATGTTGTTTAACACAATGTAGAAAGACTTTAGAGACAGACAAATTTTAGTTTAAAGCCCCACTCCATTTTTTTGCCAGCTTTGTGACATTGAGAAAGTTATTATCTCTGAGCATCAGCTATTTCTAATATCTATAAAATGGCAATAATCCATGCCACCCCCAAGATAGTTGGAAAAATTAAGTATTTTTAGAGCACTTTTTAATCACTTTTGAGGTATGACTGATGTACAAAAAGTTATATATGCTTAATATACACAACTTGATGAGTTTGAAGGTAGGAATCTTGAAGGTAATCAGAATCTTATAGAGAAATCTGCACTTCTGTTATCATTGAGACATTATTCCCAATAACCAAGACATAGAAGCAACCTAAATGCCCACCAGCGGGTGAATGGATAAAGCAAATGTGATATATTCATGCAATGAAATATTATTCAGCCTTAATAAAGAAGGAAGACCTTGCTGTTCGTGACAACATGGATAAACTTGGAGGACATTATGTTAACTGAAATAAGCTAGCCATAGAAGTACAAATACTACATGACACTACTTGTATGATGAATCTAAAGATTCTGATTTCAATATTTTGAATATACTCAGAAGAGGAATGGCTGGATCATATGGTGGTTCTATTTTTAATTTGGGGGGGCACCTCTATACTGTTTTTTCAGACCAGTGACACCAATTTACATTTCCACCAACAGCATGCAAGGGTTCTTTTAACTGTACATCTTCATCAACATTTGTTATCTTCTGATTTTATGATAATAGGCATCCTAACAGGTGTGAGGTGATATTTCATTATAGTTTTGATTTGCATCTTCCTGATGATTAGTGACATTGAGCACCTTTTCATAACCTCTTGGCCATTTGTTTTGTCTTCTCTGGAAAAATGTCTCTTCAGGTGCTTTGCCCATTTTTAATGGGGATTTGGGGGGTTTGTTTTGTTTTGTTCTGGAGTTTTGTGGGGGGTTTTGTTTTTTGTTTTTTTTGTTTGTTTGTTTGTTTGCTATTGAGTTGTGGGAGTTCCTTACATATTTTGGATATTAACCCTTTATCAGATATATAGTTTAAGAATATTTTCTCCCTTTACAAAAGTTGCCTTTTTATTTTTTATTTTTTTGGTTATTTCCTTCATTGTGCAAAAGTTTTTTAGTTTAATGTAATCCCACTTGTCTATTTTTGCTTTTGTTGCCCGTGCTTTTAGTGTCATATTCAAGAGACAATTGCCAAGGAAAATGTCAAGAAGTTTTTCTTGCAGATATTTTACAGTTTCAGATCTTGTGTTTAAATCTTTAACACACTTCAAGTTGATTTTTGTGTAAGATGGAAGATGAGGGTTGAATTTCATTCTTTTGCATTTAGATATCCAGTTTTCTCAACATCATATATTGAAGAGACTATTGTTTCCTCATCAAAAATTCTTGGCACTTTGGTCAAAGAACAGTTGACCTACATGTGTGGGTTTATTTCTGGGCACTCTACTCTATTCAATTGGTCTATAGGGTATAGAATATTTTTAACTGCCTAGTACAAAGTAGGTGCTCACAAAATCGAGAGTGACTGCTCATTGCATGTAGCCTAAATTCCTCAGCTTGGCATTCCCAGCATCCCTAAGCTAGCTATCTGGCCTTTCAAAAATTTCCCCAACTTTGCAACCTCTACTCTTACCAGTTCAGTTCAATTCAAGCTCCTACTGTGTCTAACACATTCTGCTCAGTACAAGGAATACAATGATCAATATTCGATATTATACAGTTCCTATTCTTGCACGGTTGATATTTTGGTGGTAAAGACAGAAATGCAAACAGATAATGTTAATATACTATGGAAAGTGCAATGATAAAGGTATAATCAGGTTTATATGAAAACACAGAGATATTACACCTTACAACACAAGGTAAAGGAAGGTATTCTGTAGCAGTTGATGTCTGAGCCAAATTTCTAAAGGTGAGGAAAAATTAACCAAGTTAAAACAGGTTTGAGAAGGACCTTTTAGGTGGACAAAGAACATGAGCAAAGGACAGTGTGATGTGAAACAGCATAATTCATGCAGCCAACTACGAGAGTATTGCTGAAGCATAAAGTACACCTGATAGAAAAGTGAGAGATGACATCAAAGAGATAGAAAGGGGACAAGACTTTGAATGACAAGGTAAGGAGCATAGACGTAATAGGAAACCCTTGAGTTATTTCTAGAAAGATAAGAAAGCCAGATTCACATTTTATGTCTATCTACAAACAGCAATCCTCAATACTGCATCAAAACTCACAAATGTTTCTTTAAAATGTGAAGGCGTGTTTAAATTTATTAATTATTAATATAGTAACAAAATTTGTGTACATTTTTCTTTAAAATATATTAGAGCAAATTAACAATCGTCTCAATTATGTACCAGTAATCATTTGTTTTCTGATATGCCTTTCCAATTTTGAATTAGAAGTGATCACTATTATTCATCTTTCACTTACTTATTGATATGCTTCTCTAATAGGAAAAGAGAAGGGCAGGATCATAACTAAAATGACATTTGCATAACCCTGGGTAAATCCTTGAGAGTATGTCATAAAAATGAGGGTCTACATGTGTCAAGGTAGGAAAAAAAAAATTGAGAACCGTCAGTAATTGGTGTGGAGAATGAACCGACAAGCACAACTTTAGAGGCAGAGAAGTTGTTTTAAGAGGTTGTTGATAAATCTCCCACTGTTTCCCACGTGCTCATTCCAACCTTTGCTTTTATCATTTTCCTTCCACACATACACTGTGAATGTTCTTCCCTTCCTCCCACTGCTCCGAATACTATCCATCTTTAAGGCTCAGACAGAATCCCTTCGTCCATTACTCGAAACATACCAATATTTTCTTTCTCATGAGACAGGCTACAAAACCAAGCATATTATCATTACACAGCATATTTTCTCCCTATTTGTTCTATGTGCCATAATCTTGTTTCCTCAGCAAGGTTTTCAAGTACTATAATGTAGAAAATAATATTTTTTCCTTCCTTCTTAAATCTTCAAAGGGTAGACACTGGCCAGAATCAGCAGAAATTCCATTTAGCCCTTTGCCCTTTCACCTTTTCTCCTAAAATGTTCTTATCATTTTCGCTACATGTGAGAAAAATGGAGAGAATAGATATGAGGAATTGTGTCTGAATCAGATATTTAGGGGCACAAAAATCATTTAATCAGGAATTTCCTAGAGAAGAAAGTGATATTCTTAAGGCATCTGCTTTGCTTTGCCTTTGTTACCATTCATCTGAAGATGGAGGAAGGGAGCATTTATTAGGTTTGTCTTGGACATTGCTTGTTTGTTTCTTTATTTGTTTGTTTTGGCAACCAGGATTTATCCCTAACACTACCTATGTTCTCCCTTGAATGTCAGGGGCTATCAGCCTAGAAAATGTCTTTCCTTGTTTCCAGGATTAGAGGTGATTTACATTCTGCCAGTGAGGCAAATTTGTGTGTGATTTGGAAGCAGAAGAGAAGCAGAACTAATTACCTTCATCCTTGAAGCAGCGGTAAATGGATGTGTGGATTCAGCAGATGTGAGATCTTATACTGGCTTCCAGATGTCTCCTGCTTTAAGTACCCACCTGGATGCAGCTGGGGAACTAGGACCCTAGATGTAAGTTTCCCAATGATTCCTGAAGAAAGGACAGCATCAAGTTCCTGATTTTCTGAAGCATACCTAAAATGTCACCTTTGTTGACATTCACTATTTGGGCCCCTCCAGCAGTTTTACAAGGCTCTCAACAACTGTATCAAAATTTTAGGGTGGCATATTCTTAACTTCTTTAACAGCTTTATTTATAATTGCCCAAGCTTGGAAGTAACCAAGATGTCCTTCAGTAGGTGAATGGATAAAAAAACTGTGGTGCAACTAGACAATTAATTATTATTCATCACTAAAAGAAATTAGCTATCAAGCCATGAAAATACATAGAGGAACCTTAAATGCACATAGCTAAGTGAAAGAGGTCAATCTGAAAAGGCTACATGCTGTATGATTCTATTTATGTGACACTCTGGAAAAACCAAAACTATGGAGATAGTAAAAAGATCAGACGTAAGGGGAGAAGGAGGGAAGAGTAGGTGAAGCGCAAAGGATTTTTAGAGCAGTGAAAATACTCAGTATGGTGCTATAATGGTAGACACACATCATTATAAGTTTGTCCAAACCCATTGAATGTAAAACACTAAGACTGAAGCCTAATGTAAACTATGGACTTTGGGTAATAAAAATGTCTTGATGTAGCTCATCAATTGTAACAAATGTACTACTGTGGTGTGGGATGTTGATAGTAAAGAAGGTTGTACATGTGTGGGGTGCAAGCCATATAGGAGATCTCTGTACCTTCAACTCAATTTTGCTGTAAACCTAAAACTCTTCTAAAAAGTAAAGTCTATCTTAAAAAAAAAAGTCTTGTGGTCCAAGAACATCTGGCTAAGTAAGGCATTAGCCATCAAAGTGTTTTAAACACAGAAGTGACATAATCTGATTTATATTTTTGAAAAATCACTATACTAGGTGAGTAGAGAACATAGGAAGACCAAGACTGGAAGAATGGAGTCCAGTTAAGAGAATTTCCCAATGATCTAAGCAGTGAATAATGGTGACCTGGGTTAAGATGATGGTGGTAAAAGTGGAGAGTAATTTCCATTTAAGTAGAAATGACAGGTCTTGATTGTCTGGATTTAGAAGACGAGAAAAAGGAGTAGCCAAGCATGACTACTAGGTTTTAGGATTTTCCCAACAGATTGAACAATCATATCATTTTCCAGGTTGGAGAGGACTGAGGGAGTGACGTGGTCATGACAGGGAGAGCTGTGAAGACAGAACAGCAAGAGTTCTTTTTTCAGATGTGCCACATATAAGAAGTATATCAGCAGTAGGTGTGCTGGCAAATGTTCAACTTTTGTCAAACTCTCCAGGAAAAAAAGTTACACAAATGTATTTCAATATATTTCAAGATCATATAGTTCATTGAGTCTCTCATAATATTTTTCATTGTTTTTGCCAGCAGCATGTCCCAAGAAGCTGCTGCTTTTCAGCCTGGGTCCCAGAATGAGAAGACGTGAGAATTAAGCAATGCCTGGCAGCAGGACATACCAGAAGAACATCAGTACCCTAAGCAAGGCCAACCTTATGAAATATGAGAGATTAGTGGGTGAGTTTTTTTAGGCCACTGAAATGTTACAACTATTTTTCATTATGCTGCCTTGAGAGCAATGACAAGAACAGTTTCCAAAAAGTGGAGGTGGTATATAGAATAGAATATCAACTTGCAAGGAGGAAAACCCTCAAGACTAGGGAAGTGTAGATTTTATTTGGGGAAAAGGAGGGAAGTTTTATATAATAGCTGACACTAGAACATGTTTACATGCTTTGTTGAATGTACATAGAGGGTGGGAAACACAATGTTAAAGTAGAGAGAGGGGGTGAGAGCAGCAGAGAGGAATTTGGGGAAATTGAGAGGGGATGAGACTCATAGACAAGTGGGAGGTTGGCCTCTGATAGAAAGGGGAATGCTTCAACCATTGTGCAAGAAAAAAGACAGAAACTATGATACAGAGGAGACATGTTCACAGATTGGTTCACTAGAAGTATGATGTGAGCTCATCAGCTGAAATGATGGGAGAAAATGATAAGGAGAAAAAAAGGACTATAATAGTTTACAGAGAGTAGAAAACTAAACTTACTGGGAAAAGGTAGCAAAATTCCTTGGTGGGGTTAATTGCTAACTAAATTTGTGTGCTAACTAACTTAAAGAAAAAGGAGTCCACAGGGTTGTGTAATTATTTTTAAAAATATTCAGCTTCTACAGGGCAGCCACAGTGAAGGAAAATACCTTGGTATAAATCAAGTTTGGAATTTTTTTTTTTTTTGAGATTGAGTCTTGCTCTGTTGCCCCAGCTAGAGTATAGTGGCATCATCGTAGCTCACTGCAACCTCAAATTCCTGGGCTCAAGCCATCCTCCTGCCTCAGCCTCCCGAGTAGCTGGGACTACAGGTGTGCGCCACCAAGCCCGGCTAATTGTTCTATTTTTAGTAGAGACGGGATCTCGCTCTTGCTCAGGCCGGTCTTGCATTCCTGCAAGTTTGGAATTTTGACAGCTGGGTAAACAGAGGAAAGAAGAGGCAAAGAAGTTGAGATTGTTACAGAAGCCACTCAACTGAGCTGTGGACTCTCTAATGGGTATGAAGGGAGTGAAGAAAAAAGAATGATGATGGAAAGTTAATACGGATATAATTTTGATTACATTAGATTATAAGGCTTTATAAGATATATAAAGGTTAATATATAAGATTTTGATTAGATCAAAGGACTTTCAGAATTGGGAAGTACTAGAGTAAATGAAGTGAAAAAATAGGAGCTGATATAGTTACTGATATGGCAAGGTCGAGGATGTATATTCCATGGCAGTGGATGGCCATGGTAGGTAGAGGACAGGTTTTTGGAAATGAAAATATTTATGATTTAGGAGGCCAGGATACTGGATTGGTTATCCATGTGAATGCTGAATTGACCATAAATAATAACTGTGATAAGGGCAGAGAGGAAGATAATAATGAGCTGGGAGCTAAATTTTTCAGTGAACATGAGAGAGTGATCAGGAGGTTAGTAGCAGTTGTGGGTAGTGAGCAGAGTATACTTCAAAGAAGCTAAAACCTTTGAATGAAGAAGAAGGAAAACAAGATGGAAGTGGCATTGACAAGCAAGGAAGATATTTACCCTACCTCTTAGCCCTGGGAATCTCGGGACATGAGATTAAATAAATAAATAAATAAATAAATAAATAAATAAATAAATAAATAAATAAAACATGTTTCTTCTGATGCGACGCGTATTATTAATACAAGTTGAATGATGTCCGATGATGGCGATGCATAAACCTTATGGGTTAAAACTCATCATTGGATGTGCTGAGAAAATTTATAGGGTGTTAAAAATATTTTAGAAGCCTACAGAAAACCTTCTAAACCATAAAATTGTGGGAAATGGTGTTTGATTTTCAAAAGCAAGAGTCTCCTATTAAAAGATTATTTAAAACTGCTCTGACAGGAAGAATAACAGGAACTGAATTACAAGTGTCATGTGTAGTTTATAAAATCAACCAGAGGTACTGATATCATAAAAGGTTAGGAACCAGTAGGATAAAATACCAAAGAGCATGAAATAAGATTATAATTTGAAAGCATTTGAAAAGGTAAATGTTTATATACACATGCAAGGTCATCATATTATTATGAAATGCAAATTGAGTATGAAATAAGAGATGAGCCTTCAGTCACTTTCTGCTGTAGGTATATTGTTCACTTTTCAGTTGTGTCTAAGCACAAGTTTGAATTCCAATCAGTCAAGTATTTAGGGTGCCCAGCACAGTGGGGTAAACAACTATTTGCAAGAACAGGTTCTGCCCTTATGAAGTAGACTAATTCTGTATAAAAATTATTTGAGGAAAAAAAACAGCATGTAGCCAACTACTAAATAATGTAGTACAGACCACAAATGTAAAAAGGGTTTAGAAAGAATAATAATCATTAGAAGTCACAATAACAATTAGATTATCCTTGCACTAAGCATTGTCCCTCAATCTAATTATTTAAGTGACTGTCATTAGTAAGAGCTATTGACACACGAAAAAGAAATTAAATAAAACTAACTAGAAAAATACAAATGAAAGCACATTTGATAACTCTTGAGGAGTCATCTATTTTTGAAAGAAGAAAGTCCACCTATCAAAACAAAAATATCAACAAGTTTCACCTTTCAACTCTCTTGCCAGTAATCAAGAAACCCTCCACCATCAACCACTATTCATCTACTTTATACTCAGAAGAGTATTAGGTGTTATTGGAGATATTCATTCATTCAGTGTAAGATGCACTCTGCCTTTAAGGACTTACAGTCTAACTGAAACCCATTAAAGCAGATGGAATGTTACAAGACAGTGAATAATTAGGTACTCTCTTTCTCCAAATCAGATGCTCAATAAATTCATGGTGCAGCATTTAGTATTTTAAGAGGAAAAACAAGAGGAAAACCTATAAAGCCTGAAGTAGACCAAGTAGACTTCAAGGAGGAAGTAGGAAATGATATTGCCTTGGGGTTGAATAAGTGGGAAAGCCAAAAATCATAATACAGAAGCAGCGAATAATGTAAAGAGCAGGTTTTAAACTGAAGACTGTACCACATGAAATACCGGGCACTATGTCTGGATCATCAAAAGTTCACCAAATAAACACGGTGCATATCCTAGAACTGCAACTTTATTCAATGACAATTGGCTTGCAATATTATTTTTAGGTGAACACAAATACATTATGAAGTAGAATGCAAAATGTGTGAAACATTTTTCAAATGATAGATGATATTGTGTTCTTTGAAATTATCTAGAAATATGAAATAATTGTCCACAAACAATAAGGGTAGTTTGTCAGAAAAAATTACAAATGACTTACCAAAAAAGACAGAATTGGGTCTGGCAGTGGTAGAAACATAATGATAGATACAGAAAGGAGAAAAAACTGAATAACTAGGTCATTGAAGCCAAATACTTGTATAGGACTCTTACCTCCTGACACACTGCTACCTAATTCCGAGATTACATTAGATTTCATGTAGTAGAAATATGAAAAAAAATTTTAAGTTCCCAAACAGAAAATATAACATGAAGATTAATCTGCCACAAATACACAGGATGAAATGTACGGGAAGTAGGAGTGGAAGGTGGGGATGTCTTGGGAACACTACAAGTTAGATCATCATTGCAGTAGTCCAGACTTACACTGCTGAAAACACGGCTTGAAATGAAGTCTGTATGTGCTTATAATTAACAACAAAAACAAGAAAAGGCTGGAGAAAACAGAGGCAAGAGATAAATATGAAGACTAATTATAATATAAATTTTCACTTATGCCTATGGGTCAATCTCTCAATATTATTCATCAAAATAGCCTCAGATACTAGGAGAAATGTAGCTAATTAAATGTTGTATTTATACTTTCTGTCCTAGGAATCTCAAGCAAGAAACACATGAAGCTAAGATTGCTCCATATCCCATCAGCCACCTCCACTAGATTTCACATGGACACCTGCGTCTATGACTGGAAGCCAGAAGAAGGTGCAGGAAGTGGGCCCTGCTGGTGGGTCAGCTCTAGAAAGAAGACTACTGCTTGGGCAGGTGATGCTGGTGTTCCAGGGCTGGCAGCTCATTAGGAAAGAGAGGAAGAGACAGATGGGCTCTCTGGTCATCTCCAGCTGCTGAATGTGATGTATTCCCTGATGAAAAAAAGAGAAAGTAACTATGGCCTAACAGTTAACACACACAGGCCAAGACTATGAGACTGTCAGCCTGCCCAGTGCTATTAATTTGGGAAGTGGGAGCATAACTGGCTACCACTTACCACCTGTGGTTGATGTTATTGCTTCAATAAAGGAAAAAAAGATAATCTGAGGCTAGTGATCTTAGAGATTGTAGCAGCCTCCAGCTGGGCCTCTTCTAGAGAGTGTTGACAATCTTATTATAAACCTCTCTCAAAAGGTTTTCTCACTTTCATCTATAATTTGTCACATCCTCATACTCATGTGAGTAACAATTTGCTTAAATCACTTTTGCCGTATTTAAACAGCAGAGAAACAAAAAGTGGCTATTTTAAAGCAGCTGAGATCACATGCCCATTTTCTCTCTTTGCATCGTTCTGATATAAAAGCAGTGGCAGAGAACAGGGAAGGGAGACCGAGAGTGATTTCAGCAGCTCTTCACCCGTTTACTTATTTCAGGAGAACAAGCCTTCAACGGTGTAAAAGAACATTTTGTAAGACTTTTAAATTTCTGTACAGTATAATTTCTCCTCATTCTGTGACTCTCACTGATGTCACACTCCTATCTTCTCTGGCATGACAAAGAGGGGATCATGACCTTCTTTCCTCCAGCCTTAATGAAGCCAAGATCATGGTACATAACAAAATATACTAGAGAAAGAGTAAGATTTAATCTAACATTAAAAAACTCACCTGTCACAGAAAGTAATGACTCATGTCACATGAAGGTCAGAGGGGCAGTAGGTCCAGAATAAAACTGAATTCCAAACATCTTTTACAAATTATTTGATCATTGAATAACTACTTTGATTCCTGAACAAATCGTTGACTCTTACGTCTCTTTACCTTTGCTCAGGATGTACCATTTGCTTCAAAAAGAGTCTTACACCTTCCTCCCTTCTCCCTAACTCACCCTCTCCCAGCCAAAGAAAAAAATAAGCACATAGAAAGCATTATCTAAATATCAGCTACTAATTTATCATTATTATCTTTCAGGATTGTTTAAAAGATTAGAAATAATAGATGTAAAACACCTACCAAAATTTTTACTCCAAGAAAAGCTCACTAAATGGTCATCATTATTCTTATTAGTAGCATATAATAAGACTTTTTTAACATGTCTGCCTCCCCAGAAGGGCTGTTAGCTACTTGAAGATAGGCATGAAGTCTTCATGTCATTCATTTGTGCAATGTGCAAGGCACTATGATGTGCCTTGGAGGACAATCTAATTCCAGTCAGAATCTCCTAAACTAAACTAACTGCCCAAATTATTAGTACCCCTGTCACTTTCTATATTCCCCATCACTGAGCACTTTTCACACCATATTTTGGGTCATTAAATTTGAAATGTCCGATTTTGACTCAAAAGTGTAGTTTATTATATCTCAAACAAGAAGCATACAATTAATCAAAGTATGCACCTAAACTCTCGACCCAGTTTTGCCATCTTAATGGTAGCTTGTTTATGCCAGCAGCAAAGAAGCCTGGAGAACGAGTGGCAATGAAATCACAAAAGGCGTTTTCCACAGCTTGTTGAGAATTGAATATTTTTCCTTGCAAGAAGTGGTCGAAAACATAGAAGAAGTGGCAGTCAGTTGGTGCAAGGTCTGGTGAATATGGTGGATGACAGAGAGTTTCCAAGTCCAGCTTCTGTAGTTGGAGCTGTGTTGTTTGTGCAACACGTGGTTGAGAATTGTCTTGCAAGAGGGTTGGCCTGTCTCTATTTACCAATCTTGGCTGCTTAATCGCAAGCATCCTCATCATTTCATACAATTGGTTGCAGTAGACATCCACTGTAATTGACTGACCAGGTTTCATGAAGCTGAAGTGGATAATACCAGCGCTGGACCACCAAACAGACACCATTAGCTTTTTTTGATGAATATTCGGTTTTGGACTGTGTTTCAGCACATCTTTATCCAACCATTGTGCCGAACGCTTGCAATTGTCAGAAAGTATCCATTTTTCATCACATGTAACAATATGGTGTAGAAATAGTTTGCCTTTATGTCGTGACAGCAAAGAAAGGCAAGCTTTGAGATTTCTCTGCGGACGCTCATTTAATTCATGCGGAACCCATCTATCCAGCTTCTTTACCTTGCCAATTTGTTTCAAATGGTCCAATATTGCTGGAAAAGTAAAGTCAAACCTTGCTGCTAATTCATACGTAGGTTGAGATGGATTTGCTTCCACTACAGCTTTGAGTTTATCATTATCCACCTTGGTGTCAAGTTGCCCACATGGCTCATTTTCAAGATTAAAATCACCAGAATGGAACTTCTCAAACCATCGACATACTGTGCATTCATTAGCCATATCCTTCCCAAACACTTCATTGATATTTCAAGCTGTCTGTGCTGCATTGATTCCATGACGGAACTCATATTCGAAAGTAACACGAATTTTTGACTTATCCATCGTTTCACAAAAATTGCTCTAAAAGAAATTTGAAAGATAATCACAAGCCAAACTGTGTGTTTGAAAGACTGAGGATGTACCTTCACAATAAAAACAAAACAAGAGTGTCAAAGTGAAACGTCAGAGATATCAGCTGTCAAACTTAGTACTTAAGGAAATCAGGCATTTCATGTTTAATAACCTTAATATCTATTTAATTGTCTGTCTAGTGGAGTCAGAGAAGGTTTTCCTTTCCTTATTCATGATTATACCAATTTAGTAAATATTAATTGATCATCTTATTAAGCCTTTTGCTTTTATTTCTAGAATCATATTATATCTATAAAACATTAACATTTTCATGAAAATTTCCCCCTATAGTCAGTCATTAGCTTTAGTTTATGAGTTCTCCAATTTTTGAGCTAATAGATTATATGCTTTTACTTTTGTTAATTAATTTTCAACAGTTCACATACATTACTGGTTAAACACTGAACACGTACTTTCATTGTATATAGCCTTTTATGTTTTTCAGAATACAAGGAGAAAGATATGAAGTCATATGAAGATATTATTTCCAGATAGAGAGGTGAGATTTCCTTCAGTTCAAGATCTAAGTCAATTCCAAGATGACAATAAGGTAAAATCATAAATCCAAATACTCATTTGCCAGGTGGGACTTTTCAGGGATCTTGGGATCAAAACTTAAGGGGACTATCACTCCAGGTTCCTTTCATCAGGGTCAACAACCCCTCATTCCCGTTGTAGCACCCAGGCTGAACCTAGTCAAGTAAATTTTTAACTTGGAGAGCAACTAATTACTATATATTCATCTTAAGAAATTCTACTCACATTTTTCAATGCAGAAGGGAAGTTACAATTCCACTCTAATTGCAATCACTGGAAATAAAAGATGAGCTTTTTAATATCTTTATTTTATTCCCAACCTCTATATCAAAGCCACTTTTTTAAACAGGGGACTTGAATGGCTTTCAGAGAAAGGAATTTATATCAGGTTCTTAGGCTGCCAAGATAGATACAAGCAAAGGAGACATGCCTATACATCAGCAGAAATTCTATACATATTAAAAGATAGTAAAAATTAACAGTCTTATAGTAATTAATTTCAATCTTTATTATCTGACATAATAAATAGTATCATTATACTCATGTAATCATCTTCCACAATAGAACCTATTTTAAAGACTTTTAAGGTGGGGGTAGTTTTAGCTTTTAAATCCTCATAGTTTTCTAAAATTCAGCTATATGTTCTACTCATACTTTCTCTCCATTAAGACAAATCCCATTTTCTCTGATAACATCACATCATTTCCACTGACATACTAATGGATCCCACTGTGTGTTACAAGTTTATGGCTATATGATTCATTTCTATGATAATCTCACTTTTATTAATATAATAGCTCCAATTGTAGTACATCAATTCCTGAGATATCCACATTCACATCCTAATGACTTTTTCAACCCTTAATGGGTTTTAAAAGAGAAGAGTCACATTGTTCTGAGAGAAAAAAAAAAAACAAACCTCTATAGTAGACTTGGAGACTTCAACCAACTAGATTACTAGTGTCCTCTCAGCAAAATGATAATGATTCAAGAATGCAATAATCCAACAATTTGCATACAGGCAGAATATTTCCTCAAAAAGATCTAGAAGAACATAAAAAAAACCCAGAAACTATAGAGAATAAAAATAAATTTTCAAAGTGATTCAGCACATATTGCTACATATTCTGGTTAATAGTAATTGCACTATTATACAAGGATACTTAGTCTTATATCTGTGCTTCGGTGGGCTTCAAAAAGTAGGTAAATTCCCTGATCTTGTAGAAAAAAATGTTATATGCATGTATATTCAAGGATATAGTCCACAGATTTCATCACATTCTAAAAGTAGTCTGCATGAGCCAGGAAAAAAAAAAGATTAAGAGACCTCACCATTAATCTGTTTCTATAACATGGACTAGAGGAAAACAGATTGGGTGCTTAGACTGTATTAAAATGACTCATATGTAAATAAAATTTGGGAAAAAATAAAATTACTACTTTTAGCCCTCAACATCTATATCATGGGTACCAACATAAATTTGGAATTATAAAAAATAGAATTGATACAAAATTATAGTTTTCACTTAAAAAGGCAGAATTAGGTGGCTTAAAACTAGAATACAACAATAGATGTTTATACTCTTTTCAAAAGAGCTGTTTGGGTCAAAGACAGATATTTTTCTGGAAATAAGCTGAGAATCTGTGATCAATGGTGAAAGGGAATTGTGGTAAAATCTATGTAATGAGGTTGAAAAAAATTTTATCTTAAGAGCTGGTATGAGAATTCTTTGGATCTATCCTTGATGAAAATAGCTCACTTGAGGCAAGCCCATTTGGAGACCAAAATATAGGAGGAAAGAAATTCATCCAAATGAGACAAATAGATGGTTTTTGTTCAGAGAGAAAAAAGAAGACAGTAGGAGGAAGAGAAAGAACTTAGAGACGGTGAAAGACTGGAAAAATTTGGAAGGGCCAAGAAAAGTCCATGGTGGAAGGATAACTACAAACAAAATCTACCAATGATGATGCCCAAGAGCAGATCTATTTGTGTGGGAAGACGCTTACATAATTAGTCCTTGTTAAGAAAAAAGAACCCAGAATTTTGAATTTCCAATTAGAAACAGATCTTTGGAAGAAGTGTTTAAATTGAAGTCCCTAAATCTTTAGCTTCATTAGTTTCATGGAAATTTGTGACTAGTCATGTCTACTATTCCATTTGAAATTGTTCTCTCTGTGTTATGTAAATACAGTCTCTTATACCTAGTCAGTAAATCTCTTCAATTCAAAATGCTTTGAATGAATGATACTTCTGTGTGAAATCAAAGAAGGGGCTGAACTTCTTACTGGATAGAAGAGAGGGCCCCACAAACAGAGGCATTTCAGAGACCAGGGTGGTCCTTGTAAGCCTCGGATTACAAAAAAAAAATCACAGAAATCTTGAAGAGGCCATCAAACATGGAGGGAGGAGGAATATCAAGGTAATTATACTTAGCACTTGAAGGGCAGGGAGGCCCTTGATTGACTTCTGGCTTACAAACGGTAAGCTTAGACAGCAGGTCTTCTGGACTAGTGTGCAAAAAAGGGGATATGTTACCATGAATATCAAAACTTGCACAAAGGCAAGGCATGGTAGTGAGAGTAGACTTGAACTAGAGTTCTCATTCTGCTGCATAATAACATCTTTTAAAATTCATATCTTCCTTACTAACAATTATGTCTTCCTGAAGTAATTATAGGCAGGCATTGAGACATCACATTAGACAAGAGATGCAATGGTTCTGATTTTCATGGAGGGCAATATAACATGATGGTTAGGATAGCTAGGAGTAACTGCAGCCCTTATTGGTTGTGTGATTTTAGTCAAGTTACTTAATGTTCAATGATTCTGTTGATGTTCAATGATTCTGTTGATGATTCTTAATGTTTTTTCATATATAAGATGAGGATAATATAGTACCTACCTCATTAAGCTATTGTGAAGATTAAGTGAAATAATCTATTTAAGCACTTGACACTGAGTATGAAAGCTAGTAATTGATCAGTAAAGCTACCTGTACTACAACTACTTCTGTCACTATTACAAACCAATGAATTTAACATTAACACAAAAGGGACCCTAATCCCAGGAAATATGATGGGAGCCCCTACAACACTAACTAGGATCTTCTATCACATAAAAATACATTAAATTCATTTTGTTCTTAGAGAGGCTGAAGTGATGGCACAGGGAAAGATGGAAAGTGTAATGTATCTGAAATTTAGGCTGAATTTGAAAGTTCAGGGAATAATTATTGTGCTGGTTAAATGACATAGTACTTATTAATCTATTAAAGGCAGATTTGTGAAAGGTTTCCAGAAATGTGCCACTGTTTTCCACTCTTTTCACCTTGAACTCTTTACCTTTAAGTACCTGGATTAAGATAGAAAAAAAATGATGTTTTATATTTTGTGTTGATGTAACCTCACTTGAATATGAGCTCTTTGAGAGCAAGCACCTCACTTCCTTGTTCACCGTGTGTACCTATACAGATGCTCAATAAATTTTTTTTTAATGAATGAGAATCCAAAATAATTTCAGTCTGGATAAATCAAATCTTTATAGAAAATAATGTAGATAAATATAATGTTTTGACATTTAATTGTAGGATAACTTGATAAAGAAAAAGCAATGAGCTGCAGCAGCATATGTTAAAAAGAAAAAAAGGTTTTATTTGACACTAAACACCATTTATTCAATGTCATAATACAGTAACCAACAAGCTTCCCTGACCCTGGGCTCTGTTCATGTCTGAGCTATAACTAGAGAGAGAAGACTGAGCTGTTGTACTCATTGCTGGTACCAATAGACCCAGTCTATGCAGTACACAAATTGCTCTCAGTTCTCAAAATTCCCTTTTGTGTTGTTGAGCAATGGCAGCAATGGGAATTACTTAAGCTTTACAAGCAGAAGAATATCATAATTGGTGCTCATAGCTGTGCCAATACCAGTAAAATGAAACTGTTAAAAAGGGAAAGAAGACACACCAAAATTACCATCAATCCAAAGGGTAAAGGGTCTGTGAAACAAGTTAGGAAAGAAACACTTAAGGGAGTTACAGACTGTATTCTGGAAAGGACTATAAATGACAAGTTAGTTTTTATAAACAGGCAAAGAGCTGGACATCTGCACAGGCTCAGATTTATAGGTGCAAGATCAATGAATAAAATCTATATAAGAAAGCAGATTGGGAATCAAAAAAAAAGGCAGACTATTTCTAACATGGAAGTAGTTCAAGTCACAATGGCTTTGAGAGGCTGCGAGTTCTTTTCACTGAAGTTTCCAATCCTTACATCATTCATTCACTCAACAAGTAAATTTTTAGTGTCTCCTGCATGCTTGATATGATTTGTCCCTGTTTAACACCCTTTTTTCCTTAATTCCTATTCCTATTTTAGGTCTAAGCTTAAATGTTATTTCCTTAGAGGTGTCCCCTGATCTCAAAACCTAAATAAAATCTCTCTGTCTCTCCAACTTTACTGAAGTATAATTTACACACCATAAAATTCACCCATTATCAGTGTACCAATGAGTTTCAGTGAGTTGATAAAGGTTTACAAACAACATTGCAATTCGGTTTTAAAACATTTCCATTATGCCCAAAAAGTTCCAGTATGCCCATTTGCCGGCAATCTCCTCTCCCAACACGAGGCAATCATTGATCTGCTTTTCATCTCTGTAGTTTTGTCTTATGTATAAATTTCATATACATTGAACAACTTCATATGTAGTCTTTACTTAGGATGTTTCTGAGGTTCATAAATGTTGTCACGTGCATCAGTACTTTGTTTCTTTCCATTGCATATTCCACTGTAAAGATATGCTTCATTTTGTTTACATATTCATCAGTCAGATATGTTGGAGGTAGTATGAGCAATGCTGCTATCAAAATTCACACAGAAGTCTCTGGATATTTGTTTTCCTTTATATTGGGTAGATACCTAAAACTAGAATTTCTAGGTCACATGGCAAACGCATGTTTAACTTTTTAAAGACATGATAAAACTGCTTTCCAAAGTGGCTGTGTTATATTACACTCCTACTAACAATGTATCAGGGTTCTAGTTTCTCCATGTTCTTGACAATACTTGGTGTTCTCTGTCTTTTTAATTTTCATCATTCTACAGGGTGCGATATAGTACAGTATCTCATAGTAGTTTTAATTTGTATTTCTCTGAAGACTAATAATTTTGAGCACATTTTCATGTGCTCATTTGCTATCCATATTTTGAAATGTCTATTCAAATCTTGTGTCCATTTTTTTTACTTGTTTGTCTTCTTACTATTGAGTTATAAGGGTTTTTTAATATATTATGGATACAAGTCCTTTACCAGGTGTATGATTAACATATATTTTCTCAAATTCTCTGGGTTGTCTTTTCTACTTACTTACTAGTGTCTTTGAGGAGAAAAAGTTGGAATTTTTTATTTAGATAAAGTCTAATTTACCATTTTCTTTTATAGATCATGTTTTTTATGTCAAATCTAAGATCTCCTTGCAAAACTCAAGAACACAAATATATTTTCCCGTGTTTTCTTCTAGAAGTTTTATACTTTTAATGCTTGCATTTAGAAAATGGTCCATTATGGGTTAATTTTTGTTATTGGTGAGATGAGTTTAAATTCCTTTATTTTCTTTTTGTTTTGGTTTGGTTTGGTTTTTGGCATATGGTATGAAAATGTTCCAGAACTGTTGGTTGAAAATATTATTTCCCAATAGAATTACCCTGGTGCTTTTGCCAACACCAATTAACCATAGTGATGATGAGTATGTCAAAATCATGGACACCTGTATAGTCCTTATTGTGCATAAAAATTATTGATCAATGCATGTCTTTCACAAGCAGAAGCATGAACATGCATATGAATTCAATTTGTTTGATAAACAGATAATTGTTTTGTACTTACAATGTAGGTAATCTTAAAAATACAAAGGCAAATCAGACAACAAATCTGCTATCAAAAAATTTATCTAGATTAGGAAGTGACAAAGGTCTTAAGAGGGCAAACATAAAGTGGTGTGGGTACTTAGGTAAGAAGAGATTACCTCTGGCTAAGCATGTCTACGTAGGCTCCATGGAGACAGTGGCATTAGGGACAGAACTGACAGCTGGGTGGGATTGGATTCTGTAGACACAAATTGAAGGTCATTTCAAAATGAGGACAAAGCCTGGACATGGGCAAGGTGGCAAGAGAGTGGGGAAAGGGAAGCAGTTGGGCAATACATGAGAAAACCCGGAAAGAGACAAGAATGTTAGTATGGAAAAATAAATTGAAAAGGTCAGTGCCAAACTAAAGAATTGGATTTTATTTTCTAAGCAATGGGAATAATGGGAGTTACTCAAGGTTATGAGCAGAAGAGTGTCATGATTGATGCTCATAGCTGTGCCAATACCAGTAAAATGAAACTGTTAAAACATATTTGCCATCATTTAAAATTATTTAATTTCACTTAGAAGATACTATAATTCAGTTCTTGCTCCCATAGTTTCTGTGCTTATTCCTAACCTGTTTCTAATCAAATCAAAATAGACAAATTTTTTAGATCTGAGCATTCTTTTTCCTTGAAGTTCATTCATCTATCCATTCAAAATGTTATTTATTAAGTGCCTTATATATGCTGGACACTGGACATATATTTGTTTGAAAAGAAAAATAAAGGCCTATGCTCAGTCTTCATGAAACAAATTTACAAACATACATACTCACATACACATTATACATGTAAACTTACATATATTAACTAAATTATAATGATTGCTAAAGAGAAATAGCATCTTACACTTAAATAGACCTTTATATTTTGAAAGTTTATTTCACATATACATTAACCCATGTAATCCTCATGAAAGCTATTTTAAGACGGTATTACAAGCCTCACTTTACATGTGAAAGTATTAAAGAACATGCAATTAACACATCCAAGGTCATAAAACTGGAACATTAGAAAGTCAGTATTGTAACCCAGAGCTCCTTGTTCTAAACCCAATACTATTACCATAGTGTTTGGAGGGTTTAAATTATAATTTTTTTCTAAATTAACATGGGGAAATAATTAACATTTCAGTGTCTGGCCTATTCCATGGTATGATTTCAACACAGAAAAAAAATCCTGTCCATTTGGTACATTTCTTGGCTGTTTTATTCTTCCTACCCAAACAGCCACCCCACCCCAATCCCACACACACTGCAGGATGATGTTTAATAAATGCCACTCTGGTCTAATTCTGACAGCTTAGCCCTGTGGTTCACATATACACTATCTCACACTCTGAGCAGTGAGGAGAAGATTTGGTCTCTTAACAGAGCAGTTGTTTGTCAGAAAGTTTGGAAACTCAATCCAAAGCTTCTCAGGGTAGAAAGAAAAGAAAGAAAGAATAAATTGAGAGCTGAGAAACCCAGAGAGGTCTGCCAACAGGTCAAAGATATTTAATCGCTTCGAAACCGATGAATTTGGCTCTGAAATCTATCCTTAATTCAGGAAGACCAGCCTTAAAGGAGACTCGTTCTAGAATCACATAAGAACCGAGATGGTGAGATTTAATGCTTCCTTAAAATAAATGATCATTTTTCAAAGCCACAATTTTGCTGTTGCCATGATACTGCAATTTGAGTCAGTCTTAGAAAATTAGATTTTTTTTTGAGGTAACCCATTTATATTTTGTTAGAAATTTGTTTATGAATTTTTTGGTAATACCAATGGCATTATATTAGAAATTTATTTTAATATAAAGTTATTCTTTTCACTAAGTATGCATTAAGAATTTTGCTGGAATCACAAAAGTCAACATGTAAGTTGTCACACACTCAAAATTATTCTTCATTTTTGAGTCATAGGATTTTGGGATTTCTTAGGAGCAGAAGCTAAATAACTTAATCCAGATCAAAAGGGGGGGGGGGAAACTACAGGCTACACCTCATGTACAGCAAAGAAGCAGAATCCTAAGAAACTATTAAGTGAAAATAGTCCTAGAATATTTATGACACATTAAAATGCTTAAGAGGAGACAGATTCTTGAATAAATTTATTTAAACAAAACATTTTTGCATTTAACACTTTCGTATATAATAATTGTGTCTCCTTTGAAAATCAAACTTATGCAATTATTATAATAAAAATCATACATCTAAAATAGTAATTAGTTTAATCTCTGGGAGATTAGCATAGCATACTCTCTGGGAGATATAAGCATGTTAATTTTTTTACCTTTTTATTTTGAAATAATTATTTATTCTTAGGAAATTAGAAAAAGAAAGGTCAGAAAGTTCCCATGCGCCCTTTATCCAGCATCCTCTAATTTTAACACCTTCCATAACTATAGTTACAATATCACAACCAGGAAAATGACCTTGATTCAACCCCCAGAGTTTATTCATACTTTACCAAGTTTGCATGCATTTGCGCGTATGCATGTGTGTATGTGTGCATTTCCATGCAACATTATCACATGTGTATATTCATGTAACAACCACCACAATCAAGACATAGAACAGGTCCATCACCCTAAGTTTCCCTTGCGGTGCTCCTGTAAAGCCATATCCACTCTCCCATTTCTCTCTTTTTATGGCAACCATCTGTTTTCCATTTCTTAATTTTGTTATTTCAAGAATGTTCTATAAATGTAATTATGTAGTATGTAACCTTTCATGATTTTACTCAGCATAATTCTCTGGTCATTCATCGAGGTTATTCCACGTATCCATAGTTTGTTCCTTTTCATTGCTGGGCAGTATCTTTTAGCATGAATGTACCACACTTTAACCACTCACCCATTGATGGACATTTAGTTATTCCCAATGAAACTATTATAAACATTCACAAACAGGCTTTTGTTTGGAAATATGTTTTCATTTCTCTGAGATAAATGTCCAAGAATGTAATTGATAGGTAATATGGCGATTGCACATGTTCAACTAAATTAAATTTGGCCTCGAGCTGCCTCCATAACTAGTGCATTGCAACCTAATTTAGTAAGTAAACAAACTGCAACCAATTTGAGAGTATATTCTTGTAACAAGGATCTACTGTAACAAGAGTTTCAGCCAATCACAGGCTGCCAGGTGATCAGACCATGTTCATATAAGGCAAATACAGAACTGTAAGTAATCAAGCTGTGTCTGTATGCCACTTTCTTTTTCTGTCTATAAATACTACCTGCCCACATTGTTGGGTGGAGCTTTCTGAACCTCTACAGCTCAGGGTGTTGCCCAATTCATGAATCTTTCTCTGTTCAAATAAACTCTGCTAAATTTAATTTGTCTAAGACTTTTCATCTAACATGTTTGTTTATTTTTATAAGAAACTGTCAAAATATTTTCCATAGTGGCTGTGTTGTTTTACATTTCCATCAACAAAATATGAATGTTTCAGTTTGTCAGAATCCTCATCAGCATCTGGTATTGTCACTGGTTTTTTTTTATTATTATGATTTTAGCCATTCAGATAGAGGTACAGTCAAATCTTATTATGGCTTTAATTTTTATTTCCCTAATGTTTAATGGTGTTGAACATTTTTTTCATGTGATTATTTGCCATCTGTATATCCTCTTCAGTGAAATGTCTGTTGCCCATTTTCTGATTGGATCATTTATATTGTTTTTGTTGAATTTTCAGTTCCTTATGTATTCTAGTTATAAGATAGTACAGATATTTATATTCTTTGTCAGATATGCGGTTAGCAAAGATTTTCTCCAGCACACAACTTTTTTAAAAAAGAAAATTGAGAGACTGTTAGACATGATGTGTAATTAAATTATTTCCTCCAGGAAACAACAGATCTAATCAGTACTCATAAGCTTTGGTCAGAAATACAGAGAATAATTAGGAATCTCAGATTTAGAAACAATAATAAAGAGCATCTGAAGGGTTAGAAATTCCTACCACATTTTATCATCATTCTCAAGATTAATCTCTTTGTGGTCCAGTGACTACAAGCATCAAGCAGCTATGAAAATTCACTTCTTCATTCACTTCCTATGACTAGTATTCTATATAACCTCAGAGGGTGGCTCTTTTTTATTAAAATGTGTTTATTAGTTTTAATGATAATTACATTACTTCTGGTTTTATAGACTATTCTGAGTCTAGAGTAATATTTTCAAATTTTTTCTAATGACACAATGAAAATATTACTGGTTCTGATGTATTCTGACTTTATTTGTTACAGTTACTAAAAATAAGCCAATATGAAATTTTCCATCAGTTAAAATTTTATTTCAAAATGACACACTGATGTTCATAAATTGAATTTCAATTCTACCTTGAAATCCTGTAATACAGTAAAAATATAATTCAAATTTAATATTTTTCTTTAAAAGTTATTATGAAACAAAACTTACTTTTTTAATCTTTTTAAAGTAGGCTTTATTTTTCAGAGAAGTTTTAGGCTTACAGAAAAATTGAGCAGAGAATACAGAGATTTCCCACATACTCCCTGCCCTCACACACACATGGCCTCCCCCACTATCAACATCCCCCACCAGAGTGGTGCATTTGTTACAATCAATGAACCCACAGGGAGGCATTATTACCATCCAGAGCCCAGAGTTTACATCAGGGTTCACTCTTGGTTCATAGCATTGATATACCCATCTTATTTAGATTTCTCTGGTTTTACATATTCTCACCCACATGTGTGTGTGTGTGTGTGTGTGTGTGTGTGTGTGTGTATTTAGTTCTATGCAATTTCATCACACATGTAGGTTCTTATATCCACCAACTCATGTGGGATTTAGGTCAAAGTTCATTTTCTGCCTGTGGAGGTCCGGTTGCTCCAGCACCACTTATTGAAAAGGCTGTCCTTCTTCACTGGATTGCATTTGCACCTTCATCAGATATCAGTTGGGATTCAGACAATGGAATATTACTCAGTGCTATTATAAAAGAAATGCACTATCAGGCCATGAAAAGACATGGAGAAAAATGCACATTACTGAGTGAAAAAAGCCAATCTGAAAAGGCTGCATACTGTTTGATTCCAACTATATAACATTCTGGAAAAGGCAAAACTACGGAGAAGGTAAAAAGATCAGTGATTGTCCGGGGCTGAGGGAAGGGATAGCACAGAGGATTTGGGGGACAGTGAAACAACTCTGTATGATACTACAATGGTGGATACATGTCATTATACATTTGTCCAAACCCATAGAATGTGCAAAACTTACTTTAAAAAGAACTGGAAAACAAATATTAAACGCCTTATAGTACGATTTATAAATACCTTTCATTTTAATTTTTGACAGAGAATTTATGCATAAGGAGATTATTAGACATTCTACTTAATGACCTGTCCTTGTTTTGACACTAAAATTAATATCCTCTTCACATAAATAGTGAGTTAAAGCAAAATTATATATGGCATAAAAATATAGTCCCTGTAGAAACAAAGTTAATATTTTGCTTATATAACACTATTCAGTTAAGAAATGGCATGAAATAAACTTGTTTTAAATTTATATCCTTACCTTTGACTTATATGAGTAATGCTCTTGGGAAGATTGAGCATATAAATGCCAGTGAATGATTTTAGAATCTGTATGTGTATATAAAATTTATTAGGGTGGAAATGGTAGTATGTCGGCAAATAATTGACAAACAAGGAACACTGAGACATGTTAACATAAATGTGAGTCAAAACAAAACAGCAGAAGTCTAAGGCAACTTTAGAAGACATAGAAATCAATTTAAAAATATTTGAAAATTGAATGAATCTTGGAACTAGGAATAGGCGTCTGTGCTACCTGGTGACTATAAAGCAGGTACTGTCTTAAAGCTAAGAAAAAAATAATGGTAGTGTGCCACCTAGAGGGCAGTGAAGTCATTTTTAACAGTGTGATGTATCTTAATGGAACTGTTCCCTGACTCCAGATCCACCGGCATGGAAAACCTTCCCAGCAATTTTAACTTTTGCATTTAAAAAGGGGGGATTTTTTCTTCTGAGAAAGGTTCAAAAAGCCAATCTTTGTTAGCTGCCAGGAAGTGAACTGTGTTCTAGTTCGTGGAAAGCATGGAAAGAAAGCCATTGCAGGCTAAAAGCCGAATCTGATGGTACAGCTTTCTGTGTCAAGCAGAGTTTGGTAAGAATAAAAACATCCAGAATCAGACATTCACATGGAATTAAGTTTGAAGATGTGCTTGATATTGTTAAAGCTGAACAAGATTGAAGATTAAGTGTGGCTTGGAGAAGAGCCACTATAATGGCCAAATCTTATTACATATTTTCATTTAAAATCTGAATGGGAAATGTTTTTCCTGAGCCATCTCTGAATAAGCATTCTCAATGTGCTTTTAAAAGGTAATTCTATAATATGAAAAGGTCTTCCTGCTACTAAAATATTATTTTAATTTTAAATTTTTAGGAAAATCAATAAGGAATATCACATTTTTTCACTATAACTTTTTCTGTGTTTTGTCTCTCACTGTTTCAATTATTCAAGCCAAATAAAATAGATTGAGTTGGGAAACATGATAAAATTGAATTCAAGGAATGATAATTTAACAAATATTCAAAGCCTATTTCTGTCCCAGTCTACTACTTCCCACTTACCACTAGCAGCATTCTGTACCCTCCAGAGGGTACAGAATACATAAGATGTGTTCACACAAATTTGACAATTATACAGTGGCAAAACCTGTCTAGTGTGTCACCGTTCACAAAGTTAATTCTAGGATGATGTTTTTGCTGAAATCTGTTGTTCTAGGCAGTTAGTTTAAATATTTAACATATAAAGCTAGAAAACAAAAAAACTAGGAGAAAATCTTCAGGACATAGGACTAAGAGAAGAGTTCTTGGACTTGACATAGAAACACGATTTATAAAAGGAAACCGATAAACTGGATATCAAAATTTAAAACTTTTGCCTGTGAAATACTCTGTTAAGAGGATAAGGGTATTATCCTCTTAACAACCTACAGACTGGGAAAAAATACTTACAAATATCTGACAAAGAACTTAGTACGTAGGTTATGTAAAGAACTCTCAAAACTCAACCATTTAAAAAAATCCAGTTAGAAAATGAGCAACAGAGGATTTACAGAGAGCAAACACACATGTAAAAAGATGTTCAACTTTATTAGACTTTAGGGAAACGAAAATTAAAGCCAAAATGAGATAATATTACACGTCTATCAGAATGGCTAATGCTTGTGAGGATGTGGAAAAACTATCTCATATTTTTCTAGTGAGATAATAATTTGGCAGTTTCTTATAAAAGTAAACATGTAATTACCATATAATCCAGCAATTGCATTCTTGGGCACTTATCACAAAGATAAAAACTTATTTTATGCCAAAATTTGTAAATGGTTATAGCAGCTATATTTGTAACAGAAAAAAACTAGAAATTGCCCAAATGTCTGCCAACAGGAGAATGGTTAAACAAACCAAGGTACAACCATACCATGGAATACTACTCAGCAATAAAAAGGAAGGCATTATTGATGCAAGCAACTTGGAAAGATCTTAAGGGAATTATCTGAGTGAAAAAGCCCAATCCCAAAGGTTACATACTGTATGATTTCATTTATACAACATTCTTAAAATGACAAAATTATAGAGATAGGGAAAAGATTAGTGGTTATCAGGGATTAGCGAGTGGGGTGTGGGAGGAAGGGGGTCAGTGTGGTTATGAAAGACCAGCACAAAGAATCCTGACGGTGACAGAGCTGTTCTCTACCTTGATTGTGGTGGTAGTTACAAGGATCTACACATGTAGAACCTTGCTTAGAACCAAAAGACACACACACACACACACACACACAGACTCATGTAAATTTGTGAAATCTGGATAATTCTGTGATTGTACCAATGTCAATCTCCTGGTTGTGATATTGTACTATAGTTATGCAAGATGTTACTTACCACTGGGGGAAAGTGGGTGAAGGGTACGTGGGATCTTACATTATTTTACAACCACATTATTTCTTACAACCGCATTTGCATCTATATTTCTTACAACCACATTTGCATCTATAATTATCTCAAAAAAAGGTTTAATTTTTTTAAAAAAAGGAATGAATAATAAGAGTAACCAATAAGTAAAAGAATTCAATGAAATACAGAATATATAAAATATGAAGCAGAGACTTTCTTATGAAATGTGCAGGAGTCGAGTAGGAAAAAAATATAGCAAGACCATATATAACCTATAGTAAGTGTATGTATAAATTTTTTTAACAATATTTTCTATTAAATCTTCAAAAGGTTTACTCATGAAAATGCAAATGGACTAATTTCTTCTACTTCTCCATATTTGTTATTTGAAGGATTACAAAAATGGGGCAAAATGTTAATATCCCACACAGTAGGGAGGAAGATATCTGGTGTGCAGTGAAGACTTAAATTGTAGCACTGAACTGAGACAGCCATCTGTCTTTAGAAAAGTCTATTTTGTAAGGTTGACCCTTGGCTGGCATCTGAGAACTTGGATTTCTAGAATGTTCCCACCATTCTCTAATAGATAAGGATGGTAAAATATGTCTAAACTGTTTGTACAAACAATGTACTGTTTGCTGAACACCTGCTTTTCTTCTGGGAATCTAGAATTTGGGTCTGTGGTAACCAGAGGGTGTCTATGTGACCAGCCCCCAGTAAACACCCTAAGCACTGAGTCTAATGAGCTTCTCATGCAGACAACATTTCACTTGTGTTCTCACAACACATTGATGGAGGAATTCAGCACATCTTGTGTGACTCCTCTGAGAGAAGACCCTTGGAAGCTTGAGCCTGGTTTCCTATGGACTTTGTCCTGTGCACCTTTTCCCTTTGCTGATTTTGCTTTGCATCCTTTTGCTGTAGTAAATCTTCTCATGACTATGGCTAAATCTGGTGAGTCCTTCTAGTGAATCTTTGAATCTAGGGTAGTCTTGGGGACCCTTGGCCATTTGAATAATAAGAAAAAAAAAGGGAGAAATGCACTCTGCCTTATGATTTCTACTTCTCAGTACAGTAGGCTACCCTTCCAGTTTTCAATTTATTAATCTGAGATTTTATCACTGGGAAAATTCAGATCAACATTAATAATGTGTTTGTATAAATCTTACCAAGGCTGAGCAAGGGATTAAATGGAAACTCCTCTGCATGAATTTCAAAATAACAGTGCCAACTTTTAACTTCACACACAAGGATGCCATTTCATAATTTAAGCACTTGGATGAACACAATCTCTCATTCATATCAAAGTTTTCTTTCAAGCACCTTTCCTTGACCACCATTTCTCTTATCTCCAGTTTACATGAACTTCACAGTTAGAAATATTTTTTAAAAGAAAGAAGAGGAAAATACGTTTCAAAATATATAAGATTGCAGAAATGAATTTTTTTTTCTTTATGGTTATTCAATTAAAATAAGCACAGAGTAAAAAGGAAAAAAAATACACAAATCCTGGTGACCTGAAATACAGAGTAATGTAAAGAAAAATTGGCCCATACATTTCCCTCATACCTACTCCAAAATTTCAGGGAAATGACAAATGTATTCAAAAGTAAATCCAAAACTGTATTGGAAAAACAAGGAAGGGTGTTGTCAGCAGATTAGAGTCAGATGGGTTGGTTCAGATTGATGGAGAAAAATAAACAGTGTCCAAACCTCCATCCCAATGCAGGGACGGAAGGGCTTATGGGGATGCTTCTTTGTGATCTACCTTGGGGGGTGGGGTCGGTGGTACCCCCAAGCCTGTGTACTCTCTCCTCTACTCCTGCTGCCCGTGGCAAGTAAGCTCATAAGGATAACTGCTCCAATCCAGCTTTAACATCAATGAAATAAGTATTTTGTTCTCTATTGAATTCTCTTATATATTTCCCCTTTACTCCAGAACCTACAGAAAGAATTGGTGTGGTTGGCGCTCACGTGGAGACTCTCCCTATGTTTTACATCGTGCCTAGCACAATGTTGCACTCACAAGAGAAATTTAGTAAATGTTAAACGATTGACCAAAAAAAAAACAATAATAATAATAATTCTTTTGTCAACCCTTCAGAAATGGTTACAATTTAAATTTTATAGAGTTGACTTCTCGATATAAACAGGTAGCCAGGCCTGGCTTACGAAAGATTTTTCTGAATTATTTTAAATACGTGATTAGTTTACATGTAAAAAAATCACTCTAAAAAATTAAGTAATTTTCTTAATCACAAAGTATGGCAGATATTAATGGTCCAATTTCGACTTTATTTTCCAAATAATTCCAATGAAAATACTTTACCTGTGATAAAATTTCAAAGAGCAGCTCAAAACTCCTAGCAAAGAAAAAACTATCCCCTCCCTCATTCCCCCTGCCACCCTCCCCCCGACCCCCGCTTTCCTTTTCTTTCTTCCTTTATCTTTTTCAGTAAGTCAGTCAACAAATATTTTCTTCTACATGGCAGTCTCTGTCTAGGCACTGGAACATGTCATGGAAAGATACAGTATTTCTGCTTTTGGAGAGCTTATACTTTGAGGAAAGTGTTTAAATTAGGATTAGGTATGACCTAAATAATAAAGACTAAAAATATGATAAAAAAATGTGATATGTGTTTGCAGTCCAGGACTAGTTATGGTGGCTCCGTGATTATCAGTCAGGCTTACCAAGTATGGTTATACAGGTTCTGCATTGCACAATTCTAAAATTCTAAAGGGTACCATTCATATCATAGGCATTGTAGATTTTTATTACAATTTTACACAAATGGAAGCATTTCTAAGTATATGAACCTCTTAAATGAGGAACACTTTTTTTCTATTACACACCCTCCTCTTTCAGCTTCCACCTTGTGGTACTTAGTCCAGCTCTGCAATTCAACTCATAGGGGAGAATAGGGCACACTTCCTCCCTTTAAGGGCACTTTTTACAGGCTATACATTCTACTTGTGCTCATATCTCATTATCAGGACTTAGGCACATAACCACATCTAGTTGCAAAAGAGACTAAAAATGTGCTTTTTGTTCTGGGTTGCCATATGTCTTGTAAAGATCAGAAGGTTTTCTAGTTCCTGTCAAAATCCTGAACTAAAATAGCTGCTATTCTCTCTCCAAAAATAAACCATGGAGAAACTATACATATTTATATGCTTATACATAGTAGATAATCAAGTTTTTTAAATTGCATTTGATACTACAGACTTAAACAGATCCTTATTTCTCTTTGTTGCCTATAGGATCCTACACAGTACTATAAAAAAGTAAGCACTTAATAAATATCTGATGGAAGACTAACTAAATCCACTTCCTACTATACAATGCCATAAAGAAAGAGAAAAATTGGTCTGCCTGATAGTTTCTCCATACACTTGAAGATTGACATCAAGTCACCTGTCAAACTTATCTTCTGAAACAACAAATCTCCATTCCTTATTGATTCAGGTGCAGAAACTTTAATTATCTTCTAAGCACTACTGTAGTTTCTTCCACCCTGACCAAATTAACAAATTTGATGAACCCAAAAAGCAATTACTCGATAACATAGATTACCAGATTCCATCAACGGTCTCCAAAAGATTGAATATTCTGTAGGCATTTTTACAGGATTGAAGACCTAGGGTAGAAGCTGTTTTATCATAGTTTCAAAAAACATGCATTCAGTGAAGATTTTTTGCCAAATTCCTTCTTAGAATTTATTTGCTTTCATTTTTATTAATGTCCTAAAACAAAGTATGTCCTTTTCAAGCCAGAGCTTTCAATGCTTTGTCTGAATTTCTCTTAACAAGCTAGTAGGCAAGTTTCAAACTGCCTGAGAAAACTACAGCTTACACATTTCTATTTCTATTTATTCTTTTACTGCGCTTGACTGTAGAATTCCATCTTCCTGATAACTCTTCTTCTTGCACTTGGCTAATAGCTAATTTAACAAAACCTAACTCTGTGAAGGGAATTAAGGGATCAGGATAACCACTTAACCCCTTGAGTATATTGAAGTCCTCAGCCATAAGAACTACATTTTCTTGCAAATAGACTATTCTGCAAGGTGACAAGTTAAAGCCTAGAAGTGAGGGAGTTCTTAACATTTTTTGTTTTAAATAAGCTAAATTTAAAGAGATTTTTGGTGAGGATAAAGCACACTTTTAAGTTGAAAACCCTTCTAACCTATCATTCTTGCATTTATGCATTCACTCATTTATCATTTCTGGAATATCTATTGTGTGCCAGGTATTCTTCTAAGCCCTAGAGATATAGCACTGAACAAGAGGCCCTTGCTATCACTGAAATTAAATGAAAACCCAATCATTCTTAGCTTACTTATTCTTTATAATATGAAATAATACTCCTTTAGTTTAAGAAGGAATATAAGGCCTTGGTATGTAAACTTTGTTGCCTGAGTTTCAGTCCCTTACCTGAAATAAAAATATATACATTGCCAAAAGGTTTTTTTCTTCCCTATGGACCATTCATGGCTTTAGCCAAAATAATGTAATAAAGCCAATATGAAACTTCCCATAGAAGTATTAGCAAAATCTTAATTATCAGTTACTTTTCCTACACTTGTAGGAAATGACACTGAAAATAGTGAAAATGAGTTCACAGGCCATGTATGTACACACACATAACACATTCTCAAATCTTTAGAGTGTCATATTTAACCATGTCATGTTAAAGGCATATTTTGAACTATTTATTTATGTTCACTTGAAACATTAAATCATATTATAATAGCTAGTAGACTGCTTAAGGACATCTTGTCAAATCTCATTAGAATATGTGTTGAAACATAGGTAATAAAAGTAATATTGAATAAGAAGAGTAAATGTTTTAGTTTGTTAAGTGAAATTATCAAAAACCAAATAAAAATGTGGCTAAGGATACATATAAAAACTATAAATACTTAAAAAGTCACTTGCAACATGCCTTCCTGTGTTCTTTACATTAAAAGAATATACACCTGTTATTATAAACTCTCATTTGCAAAATGGCCTTAAACTGTGGTTACCTATTTTTTTATTAACTATAAGAAGCATGGATTCACATATTTAAACTGAATTTATTTTAAAATTCCACTACCAACAAGTGTAAATAGATATATGACTTCACCAAATAAAAGTCTCACACCATTTTATGGTGTTAGCTAAGATTTTTTCATATATGGCAACACTATCCTTTAAAACTATAGGAGAGAGAAAGGCTTTCACAGACCTAAAAAAAAAAAAAACAAAACCAGAGATTTCATCACCTCTAGACCAGACTTACAAGAAGGGTTAATGGCAGTCCTTCAAGTTGAAATGAAAGGATGCTAAACAGCAACATGGAAGCATACGAAAGGCTAAATCTCACTGGTAAAGATAAATATATAAACGAATGCAGAGTAAAGTAATACTATAAAGGTGGTGCATAAAACATTTTTAAGCCTACTATAAAAGTTAAAAGACAAAAGTATGAAGAATAACTATAACCACAAAAAATGGTTAATGGACACACAATATAAAAAAAGTAAATTCTGACATCAATAATATAAAGTGTTGTAAAGGATTTTTTTATGCAATTGAAGTTAAGTTGTTATTAGCTCAGATAGGCTATTACAACTATAAGAAGTCTTATGTTAGCCTCAGGGTAACCACAAAGAAAAAACCTATAGCAAATACAGAAAAGATAAACGCAAAAGAATCAAAGTATATTACTACAAAAAATAATCAAAACACAAATAAAAACAACAAAAGAAGAAGAGAAAACAAAAGAACTAAGAAATAGACAGAAAACGATGAACAAAATGTCAATAGTAAATTCTAACCTATCAATAATTATTTGAAATTTAATGTATTAATATTAAATTCACCAATCAAAATATAGAAAGTGGTAGAAAGTGGTTGAATGGATAAAATACAGCATTGAACTATATAAAGTCTGCAAGACACTCAGTTCACATTTAAGAACATACATAAGCTGAAAATGAAGGAGCAGAAAAAGATATTCCATGCAAATAGTAATGAATGAGAGCAGGGGTGGCTATGCTTATATGAGACAAAATAGATAGGTCACAAGAGAAAAAGAGGTCATTATATAGTGATAAAAATGTCAATTCAACAGGAAGATATATAGTAACAATTATAAAGAGATGTGGACCCAACATTAGAACACCTAAAAATATGAAGCAAACATTGGCAGATCTGAAAAAATTAGACAGCAACACAATAATAGTAGGAGACTTCAACATCCTGCTTACAATAATGGAAATATCATCCAGACAAAAAATCAATGAGGAAATAATAAACTTGAATAACACTATAGACCAAATGGACCTAACAGACATATACAGAACATTCCACCCAACAGCAACAAGGCATACACATTCTTCTTAAGCACACACAAAACATTCTCCAGGATAGATCACATGCTAGGTCAAAAACCAGTCTTACTAACTTAAGATTGAAATCATTCAAGTAACTTTTCTGAACACAATGGACTGAAACTAGAAACCAATAACAAAAGGAAAACAGAAAAATTTCAAATACTTTCAAATTAAACAGCACACTCTTCAAAAAACATTGGGTCAAAGAATATATCAAAAGAGAAATTATAAAATATCTCAAGACAAATAGAAATGAGACATAACATACTAAAACTTATGGGATCCAGTAAAAGCAGTACTAAGAGGGAAATTTAAAGCAATAAATGCCTACATTAAAAAAGAAGAAAGATCTCAAATAAACAACCTAACATTATACCTCAAGGAACTAGGAAGAAAAAAAAAGATCAAGGCTAGCATAAGGAAAGATATAACAAAGATCAGAGCAGAAATAAATGAAAGAGAATGGAAAAATAACACAAAAAATCAACATAACTGTTTTTTTGAAAAGATAAACAAAATGGACAAAACATTAGTTAGAATAAGAAAAGAGAGAAAACTCAAACACATAAGTCCAAAATGAAAGAGTGGACATTAAAATCAATGTCCCCCAAATAAAAAGATCCTAAGGGAGTGTTTTAATCAAATTTTAAACCTAGAGGAAATAGGTAAGTTTCTAGAAACATACAACCTACCAAGAATGGATCAAGAAGAAATAGAAAGCCTGAACAGACCAAAAAAAATATAAGGAAATTGAATGAAGAAAAACCCAGGGCAAGATGGCTTCACAGGTGAATCCTACCAAACACTTAAATAAGAATTAACACCACTCCTTCTTAAACTCTTCAAAAAATGGAGAAGAAACATCCAAATTTATGTTATGAGGCCAGCATCACCCTGATACCAAACCAGGCAAAGATACCACAAATGAAGAAAACTACAGGCCAATATCCCTGCTGAATGTCTGCAAAAATCCTCAAAAAAAAAAAAACTGCACCAAACCAGATTCAATAGCACATTAAAAGAATATTACACCATGCTTAAGTAGGATTTATCACTGCGATACAAGGATGCTTCAACACACCCAAATCAATTAATGTGATACATGCCATTAGCAGGATAAAGGATAAAAATGACATGAACACCACAATGGATGCAGACAAAGCATTTGAAAAAATTGTATACCCTTTCACTAAAAAATAAAAAAAAACTCTCAACAAATTAGGTATAGAAGGAACTTACCTCAACAAAAGGCCACATATGAAAGCTGACAGCTACATTATGCCCAGTAGTAAAAAGCTGAAATCTTTTCCTCTAAGATCTGGAATAAGGCAAGGATGACCATTATCATCAGTTCTATTCAATATAGTCTTGGAAGTTTTAGCCAGAGAAATTAAGTAAGAAAAACAAAGAAAAGTCATATAAATCAAATGGAAGAAGTAAAATTATCTCTGTTTGTAGATGGCATGTTTTATACGTAGAAAACCTTAAAGACTCCATAAAAAAATACTGTTAGAACAAATAAACATATTGAGCAAAGTCACAGGAAACAAAATCAACATACAAAAATCCACTGCATTTCTGTATACTAACAATAAACTACCCAAAAAGGAAATTAAGAAAACAATCCCATTTACAACAGAATAAATAAGCAAAATAAATAAATTTACAATAGAATAAACAAACAAAAAATAATTCATCACTATCAGGTGGGCTTCATCCCCAAGATGAAGGGATGGTTCAATATATGTAAATCTATAAAAGTAATTCACCATATAAATAAAAGCAAGAACAAAGACTATATGATCCTCTCAATAGAAGCAGAAAAGGCTTTTGACAAAATTCAGCACCCTTTTATGACAAGAACTCTTAACAATATAGGCATAGATGGCTCATACCTCAAAATTATTAAAGCCATTTATGATAAACCCATAGCCAATATCATACTGAATGGGGAAAAATTGAAAGCATTCCCCCTTAAAACTGGACCAGACAAGGTTGCCCGCTATCTCCACTTCTATTCAACATAGTGCTAGAAGTCCTTGCCAGAGCAATCAGAAAAGAGAGAGGAAACAGGGGTGTCCAAATGGGGCCAGAAGAGATCAAACTTTCATTCTTTGCGGATGATATGATATTATATCTAGAAAACCCCAAAGATTCAACCAAGAATTCATTGATAAATGAATTCAGCAAAGTCTCAGGATACAAAATCAATGCACACAAATCAGTAGCCTTCATATATGCCAAATAAAGGAACAAATCAAAGACGTGATACCTTTCACAATAGCATCAAAGAAAATTAAATATTTGAGAACATATTTAACTAAGGAGGTGAGAAACATATATAGGGAGAACTACAAAACACTGAGAAAATTACAGAGTATGTAAACAGATGGAAACCCTACCATGCTCTTGGATCAGTAGAATAAACATTGTTAAAATGTCTATACTACCTAAAGTGATTTACACAATCAATGTAGCCCCTATCAAAATACCAACATCATTTTTTGCAGATCTAGGAAAAATAATTCTACACTTCATGTGGAACCAGAGAAGACCCTGTCTAGCCAAAGCAATCTTAGGCAAAAAGAACATATTAGGAGACATCAATCTACCAGACTGAAACTATACAAAACAGCATAGTACTGGCAGAAGAACAGAGACATAGACCAACGGAACAGGACTGCGAACCCAGATATAAAACCATCCTCATACTGTCATCTGATCTTTGACAAAGTACACAAAAACATACACTGGGGAAAAGAATCCCTATTCAATAAATGGTGCTGGGAAAGTTGGATGGCCATATGTAGAAGACTGAAACTAGATCCACACCTCTCACCTCTCACAAAAATCAACTCACAATGGATAACAGACTTAAACCTAAGACAAGAAACCATAAGAAATAAGAATTCTAGAAGTAAACATTGGAAAAACTCTTGGAAAACTCTTTGCCTAGACCCATGTCTCGCCTAGACATGGGTCTAGGCAAAGAATTTATGAAGAAGACCCCCCAAAGCAATCACAGCAGCAACAAAAATAAATAAATGGGACCCGATCAAATTAAAAAGCTTCTGCACAGCCGAGGAAACTATCACTAGAGTGAACAGACAACCTACAGAATGGGAGAAAATATTTGCATGCTACACATCTGATAAAGGGCTGACAGCCAGAATCTATACAGAACTTAGGAAAATCAACAAGAAAAAATCAAACAACCCCATTAAAAAGTGGGCAAAGGACATGAACAGAAAGTTTTCCAAAGAAGAAAGAATAATGGCCAGCAAACATATAAAAAATTGCTCACCTTCTCTAATCATCAGGGAAATGCAAATCAAAACCACAATGAGATATCACTTAACTCCAGTGAGATTGGCTCATACCAAAACCTCCCAAAACAACAAATGTTGCCATGGATGTGAAGAAATAGGAACACTCACACACTGCTGGTGGGACTGCAAATTAGTACAACCTCTATGGAAAGTAGTATGGAGATACCTCAAAGAACTAAAAGTAGAACTACCGTTTGATCCAGCAATCCCACTACTGGGTATTTACCCAAAGGAAAAAAAGATATTCTGTAATAAAGACATCTGCACGCGAATGTTTATAGCAGCACAATTCACAATTGCAAAGATGTGGAATCAACCCAAGTGCCCATCAGTACATGAGTGGATTAATAATATGTGTTATATGTATACCATGGAGTACTACTCAGCTGTAAAAAACAATGGTGAATTAATACCTTTGGCATTATCCTGGATGGAGCTAGAGCCCATTCTTCAAAGCAAAGTATCACAAGTATGGACAAACAAGCACCACGGGTACTCACCATCAAATTGGTACTAACTGATCAATATTTATGTGCACACATGGAAATAATATTCATCAGGGGTCAGGCAGGTGGGAGGGGGGTGGAGGGGTTAGGAAAACTCACACCTAATGGGTGCAGGGCACACTGTCTGGAGGATGTTCACGATTATAGCTCTGACTTGGGCAGTGTATAAGTAATATATGTAATCAAAGTGTTTGTACTCCCATAATATTCTGAAATTTAAAAAGAAAAAAAAAAGAAAAAGAAAATAATCCCATTTATAATAGAATAAAATAGAGTACTCAGAAATAAACTTAACCAAGTAAGTAAAATATCTACACACTGAAAATTACAAACACTGAAAAAAGAAATTAAACAGAGGCAAATGAATGAAAAGACATCTTACATTCATTGATGGGAAGAATTAGTATTGTTAAAATGTCCATACTACCAAAAGTAACCTACAGAGTCAGTGTGATTTCTATTAAAATCCCAATGTTATTTTCACAGAAATAGAAAAAGAATCCTAAAATTCATATGAAACCACCAAAGACCCCAAATTGCCAAAGCAATTTTGAACCAGAACAAAGTAGGAGGCATCACACTCCCTGGTCTCAAAATCTACTACAAAGCTATAATAATCAAAACAGCATGGTACTAGCATAAAAAACTATGTTGACCAATGTAACAGAATAGAGAGTCCAGAAACAAACTCATGCATGTATGGCCAACTGATCTTCAAAAAGGGTGCCAAGATTACACAATGAGGAAAGAAAATCTTTTTAATAAATAGTGTTGAGAAAACTGGATATGCACATGCAAAAGAATAAAATTGGGCCCCAATCTTATACCATACACAAAAATCAATTCAAAATAGATTAAAAACAAAAAGTAAAACTCAAAACCATAAAACTTTTAAAAGAAAAAATAGGGAGGGTGCAGAGACACATGCCAGTAATCCCAGCTACTCAGGAGGCTGAGGTAGGAGGATCACCTGAACCCAGGAGTTCAAGACCAGCCTGGGAAACATAACAAGACCCTTTCTCAAAAAATTTTAAAAAAAGGAAAAGAAAATATAGGAAAAAATCCTCTTGACATTGGCCTTGACAATGACTTCTTGGATATGACACCAAAAGCACAAGCAACAAAAGCAAATATAGACTATAGACAAGTGGGGTTACATCAAACTAAAAAGCTTCCGTATAGCAAAGGAAACAATCAACAATACAAAAAGGTAATCTGAAGGGGCAGAGCAAGATGGTGCAATAGGACTCTCCAGTGATCACCTTCTGCAGAAACATCAATTTGAACAACTAGCCATGCATGAAAATCTTTCACAGGAGCTAAGGGAACAAGGTAAGAGATCACAGTACCTACGAATAGGACAGAAATAAGAAAAGATGCATTAAAAAGGGTAGGAAAGACAGTTTTACACTACCCATGTCACCTCTCTCTCAATCCCAGACAGTATGAAGACAGAAAACCTCCACTTGGGGGGAAAAAGGGAAATGAACACAGGACTTTTCCTTGGAGCCCAGAACCAGGCCTGCCACAGCAGAACTCAATACTGGGCAGGTTTTATGGCCCTGGACTCCAGTCTGGTACCCACAGACTGAGCCTCCAGACCTGACCCGACACAAGGTCAGACCCCACAGTCTCAGGCTTCAGGCCTGTGTGATAGTCTCAATCTCCAGCCCACACCACTGTGGGACCTACCTCAGTGGCAGGCCAGTCTCAGTTGCACCAGGCTCTGAGCCCATCCCATGGCCATCTCAGCCTCAGGGGCCCAGGCTTTGGACCCACCCACCTGCCAACCCATGCACCAGGCTAGCCAGCCCAAGGACTCCAGCAGCAATCCTCCCTGTGGACCATGGCAGAGAGCCTGCCCAGAATCTCTGGACAAGCTGACTGTTGAGAGGCTTTCCCAGACAAAGCTAGTCTGTAAAGACTAGAATAAGTACCTACTTCTTCAACTGTGCAGACACTACTGCAAAACAGCAAGGATCAAGAACAATCAAGGAAATGACATTACCAAATGGACAACAAAGTGTCAGCGATTAACCCCAAAGAAATGGAGATGTATTAAATGCCTGACAAAGAATTCAAGAAAAGGCAACCTATGGAATGGGAGAAAATAGTTGGAAACCATGTAACTGATAAAAGGTTAGTATCCAAAATACATAAGAAACAAACAACTGTATAGCCAAAAAAACAAAACAAAACAAAACAAAAAAACACCCAATTTTAAAAATGGGCTAAGGATTTGAAAAGGCATTTCTACAAAGAAGACACACAAAGGGCAGTGCCAACAGGTAACGAAAAACTGCTCAATATCACTACTCATTAGGGAAGTGCAAATAAATACCACAATGAGATATTACTTCATACCTGTTAGGAAGGCTATTTTCAAAAAAAATCAAAAGATAGTGTTGGTAAGGATGTAGAGAAAAGGGAACCCTTGTATGCTATTGCTGGGAATGTAAATTGGTGCTGCTACTATGGAAAACAGTATGGAGGGTCTTCAAAAAATTAAAAATAGAACTACCATATGATCCAGCCATCCCACTTCTGGGTATGTATCTAAAGCAATTGAAATCAGGATCTCAAAGAGATATCCGCATTCCCATAATCATTGCAGCATTATTCATAATAGCCAAGGCATGGAAGCAACCTAAATGCCCACCAAGGAATGAATGGATAAACAAAATGTGGTATATTCATACAATGGAGTATTATGCAGTGTTAAAAAAGGAATGAAATCCTGTCATTTGTGACAACATAAAACAACCTAGAGGACATTTTGCTAAGCAAAAGAAGCCAGATACAGAAGGACACGTACTACATGATACCAATTACATGATGAATTTAAAATAGTCAAACTCATAGAAGCAAAGGATAGAATGGTGGGTGCCAAGAGCTTGGGGTTATGGAGAAACAGGAACATATTAGTCAAAGGGTAAAAAGTTTTGGTTATATAGATGAATATAAGTCATAGAGATCTACTGTACAGCATAATGTGTATAGTTAACAATTATTATATTATTTACTTAGAAACTTGTTGAGAGGATAGATCTTATGTTAGATGTTCTTATGGTAGAAAAGTAATAATAAAGAGGGCAGGAAGAAGTTTTTGGAAGTGATGATAGGTTTTTGTGGTGATAGTTTCATGGGTTTACGCTTATCTCTAAACTCATCAAGTTGTATATATTAAGTATGTCTAGTTTTTGTGTGTCAATCAAACCTCGATAAAGTGATTTTTAAAAAAAACAGACATGAATCACACAATTGCCAAGAAACTATAAAATCAGCCACAAATAAATGGTAAAGATTAAAGTCAGAAAGAAAACACGAGTTATCTGCAAAATTCCTTTGTTGAATGACAGTATGAAATGGCACGTGATGACAAGAGCATGAAATTTGAAAAAGCAAATGTCACCTCATGTGCATGCTAGAAGAGATCCCACTTTAGAGTTGGATAAAATCACTCATGGGCAGAGCTTAAATCATGTCTTCACATATGCAGTAGGAATTTATGAGAAAAATTGTGGGTTGTGTTTTCTGTTACTAAAAACTCATGATACAGTGGAAAAGATATTTTTTGCTTTAATGATTACTTTGTGCACCAAAATAAAATAGAAAAAGATAAAATATGTTGTGATTGGTACTACCAGAGTAGCAGCTATGAATCTGTGAATGCCACAATAAAGAGTATAGCTAATCAAATTAAAAAGTTTGCTTCTTAATGCCAGTTACCACACTCCATTAATCATAGAGAACAGGTGGTTTTGCCTCTTATTCTTGATTCAACATTGAAGAAATATGTGAAAAAGGTGAATGTAATTATATTGTGTCCCTGAGCATAAGTACTTTAAGGCTTCCCAATAAAAAATTAAAAAATAGTCAGTGATGCCAGATCCTGCTTTTCCCTGCTAGATTATGCTGGTCATTAAGAGAAAAGATGTGGACACAGGTTGGGGAATGAGGGAATCAAACAGTTCTTCACCACCCTGTTAATGCCAGGGTATATATATCAGTAATGAATTCAGCATCTTGAAAATCGTAACTTCAGAGTAGAAAAATAATAATAATATGGAGGCTTAGGTACGCTAAGAAGGCTAGACTATAAAGAAAGATAATTATTCATTTATTAGAAAAAATAACCAATGGCATCTTACTGAGCATATTTTAAACTAACTTGAAAATACTTCTCAGAGCATGATGAAATGTGTTCCAGAATCAAATACATTAGTCTGGGTTAGGAGGCACTTTACTATTACCTTTTAAATTTAAAAAAAATATTCAGAGCTCCAGATGTGAGCTTTGAATATTAAATTCATTGTCCTGTCACTTAGAACAGAACTGAAAGTATCAATTCAAGGTATCTAAAACAATTTGACTCAGCCAATTTATGCCATTAATGATGTCCTTATAGTTAATTTTTTTAATTAAAGAGTAAGAAAAACTGTGTGTGGTACATTGATTTATTAGCCAAAATATTTCACCTCTTTCTGCACCCAACCTCCTTGCCATGTCCCCATTGTTGGGAGTAGAAGGGTGGATAATAAAGTCATAGCCCTGGACCTTGGGCTTGACCACGTGACTTGTTTTGTCAACGAGATATCAGCAGATATGACACAAGTAACCAATGATATGTGTTTGCCTGGGTCAGATGCTCTTTTTTGCCTCTCTGCTATCTTCACAAGGAGAAGATGTCACATTAACCTGCTAATCCAAACAGGAGGAGGGACACATAGACCAGAACAACCCCAAGCCAACCAGGGAGAAAAGCACCTGAAGCAGACTCAGATGCACAAACTGTGAGCAAAAGAAAAGCTCATTTTGGTCCACCACTGGTATTTTCTGATTGCTATGCCCCATTATTGTAGAAATAGTTCACTAGAGAAAATGTTCAAATGGAATATTTTTAAATTCAGGCTATAGGTCATCAAGCAGAAGTGCATATTTTGGTTGATTAAAAACAGTATAATCTTTTCAACTGATATAAAACAATTATTATCCACAATATTTTTCAACTTACATGATTTTATTGTTTTTAAATTGTGATAGACTTTTTAAATTTATCTTGTTTCATATATGAGCTGAAAGCCTATTAAGTAGTACATGATTAATCAAAGGATGTGAAGCACTGAATTAAAAAGTTATGTCAAATACAGTATGATTTTAAAAGTATAAAAATTAAGTCCCTTGAACTGCTAAGTTAGCAAAAATTTGTTTTTCTACACATACACTCACAAAGTATTATCTTAAAGTGTTATGATTTAAAAAAATCCCAAGTTTTTACCTATGCATATATTAACAGTACCCCTATTTAACTCAGTATGTTAATCTTACTTACGTGTAGATAAACTATTTTTACATAAAATGTGGCCTAAACAATTCAGAATTGCTCCCTGGAAATCATGCATACAATCAGATTCCATTCTGTAACTTCCACTAGTGCAATGTTTTTCTTCTTTTTTTTTTCCATATCTGCTTTAGTAGCTAAGAATTTAAATTTAAATTTAAATTTATTCTCTCCAGCCATGTGTGCCAAATTTGCTTTAATAGTTCAGATACTTTATTGAAGACACTTGATGTGACCGTATGGGATATCACTAATAACTAGAGTAGCAATAGACATTTCAGACACTTTATATTTTTCTGTATTTTCACATTATTCCTGATGTATTTGGAACCAGGACTCATTTTCCAGAAGCTTGTTTTCTAAAGATTTATGTAAAATGCAGAGACTATAAAATTATTCTATAGATTTTGTTCTTCTCTTATTTTTATTATCAGTTATTATTTGTGAGAGGAGGGGAAGGGAGCAAGAACTAGGCTTTAAAATCTTCAAATCTCTACTGTGTGAAAATTCTAAAATATATTTTATAAATAAGTAAAATAAAAATTAGCATTTTAAATGCTATCAAATGTAATATTTGTTTTGGAAAAAATATAACTACTCAACATCACTAATCATCAGGGAAATGCAAATCAAAACCACAATGAGATATCTCAACCTAATTAAAATGACTGTTTTCGAAAAGACCAAAAAAATAACAAAAGCTGGTGATGATGTGGAAAAAGGGGAATGGTAGTACACTGTTGACGGAAATGTAAATTAGTACAGACACTATGAAAAACAGTAGAGTGGTTCCTCAAAAAACTAAAAGATCTACCACATGATCCAGTAAACCCACTACTGGATTTATATCCAAAAGAAAGGAAATCAGAATATCAAACACATATCAGCACTCCCATGTTTATTGCAGCACTATTCACAATAGCCAAGATACGGAATCAAACTAAGTGTCCATTAATGGATAAGTAGATAAAGAGAATGTGATATATACACACAATGAAATATTAGTCATAAAAAATAAACTTTTTTGGTTTGCAGCTACATGGATGGAACTGGAAGACATTAAGTGGGATAAGCCAGGCACAGAAAACAATGCCACATGTTCTCACTCATATGTGGGAGCTAAAAAGTTGAGCTCATGGAGGTAGAGAGTAGAATGGTAGCTACCAGAGGCTGGGAAGAGCAGGGTGGGGAAGGGGATGAAGAGAGGTTGGTTAATGGGTACAAAAATACAGTTAGATAGAAGAAATAACTTCTAATGTTCAATAGCATAGCAGTGTGACTATAGTTTATAATTTATTGTATATTTCAAAATAGCTAGAAAAAAAGACTTGGAACATTCCCAAAACAAAGAAATGATAAGGGTTCGAGATGATGGATAATCTAATTATCCTGATTTGATCATTACACATTGTATGCATGTATCAAATATCACACGTACTCCATAAATATGTACAATTATTATGTATCAGTAAAAAATATATATCACTCAAAAAACAATTTCACTCAATTAGACATATCCTTCATTAAAATTTGAGAATCATTCCCAGAATTCATTCAATATACCAGAACCCTGATACTGAAACCCATAATTTATTGCTGCATTGTGTATCGCTGATAGATGGTGGGTTTCAATCAATAGATAGGGTAAAAGTCATGGCAAATTATTCAAATTATTTTAATCTTTGCTACAGTAGCACATATTCTAAAGTTCATAAGACTTCTAAAACAAATTTATTCATTTTTTATCTAATATGTTTAATATTAAAAATGTGTTTTACTGAGATATATAGATATATAGATGATATAGATTATAGATAGATATAGATAGATATACAGCAAGTCCTCAAATAATGTTTCATTATAATGTTGATGAGAAAGAAATCACTTCCCAGCCAGGGCCTCTGTCTATGTGGAGTCTGCACATTCTCCACATGTCTGCATGGGTTCTCTCTGGGTACTCTGGTTTCCTCCCATATCCCAAGATTCACATTAGGTGAATTGGCACGTCTACATGGTCCCAGTGTGCGTGTGGGTGTGAGTGTGAGTGCACCTGCAATGGGATGGCGTCCCATCCGGGCTGGTTCCTGCCTATCACCCTGAGCTGCTGGGATAGGCTCCAGCCACCCAAGACTCAACTGAAATAAGTGGGTTGGAAAATGAATGAATGAATAAATACAAATTATTGTCAAGCAAAAACTCGTAACATCTATGATAATCATACAAACATACAACAATAAACTATGCAGAACCAAAGCACTCAGCAAGCTCACTCTATGTGTTATTGTTTTTGAACTACATGGTGGTAGGAGATAGATACTCCTTGCAATTTTGCTTTGCAAACATTTATTCCTTGATTTAATCCACCACCACTATAATCACTGTCACTCACTGATTCACCAAAAATTGGGTAAATGATTATCTTACTTGTTTTTATTAATCTTTCTTAAATGTGTGCATAGGTCACATGTATTTCAATGTTTAATATTAGAAGTGTTTGGGATCTTTATTTAGAAGTTTGGTGATGTTATTATGACCAGGAATATGCCGTAGAAACTTAACTCTTTTCTATATCAATTAGCCTATGGGAAAGTTAGTTTTGTTATATCATTTCACTTAGAGTCACAGTTTCCAAGAACCTGTCAATGACTATAAGTGAGGACTTACTGTATACTGGTCTCATACCAAATATATATAAAATCATATATTTGGTATATATTTATATATATAAAATCATATATTTATACCAAATATATGATTTTATATATATTTATATTTATATATATTTGGTATAAAATCAGTAGGTAAATTCATCAGGAGGTTTTTAGAAACTGCCTATTGATCTTGTGTCAAGGATACCACTCTTGCTCACTCTCTCTCTCTCTCTCTGTATATATATATCTTAAAAGACATTTTTATATTATACATATTAGATGACCAAAGAATAATAAACCAATTTGTTTTAGATGTCTTCTGAACTTGATAATATGAGTCATAGTAACAAAGATTAAAGTAATTTGAAATATCCTGAGCATTATTATAGATTTTAATAATCTGCTGATGTTACAAGAATTTTCTAATCTTTGAAAAAGGACATTTAGATTTACTGGATTTGGCTGTCCAAGATCACTCTTCTTTGGTTTTCTATGCTGTCTTTATTTGCTATGGCAATTTGCTACTTCCACTTTCCACATCAGTCATTAGTATTTTCAGAATTCAGCAACTGCTGTGTGCAGGATATTATTTTACTTAGGATTTAAAAGATTCAAACGATAGGAAACATGGAGCTTGTATATGTCTAATTAAAAGATGGAGTTCCATGAGAAATTCATTTGAAAACATTAAAAAGAAATAGAAAATCATCACAAAATTGCCCAAAGATTAATCTTCACAGAGTAATCTTCACAGGTCTGGTTTGAGAAGCACCACACATGGCTGAAAATCATTAGCACTAGTGCAGCTAGACACTAAAATTTAACATCATTTATTAAGCTCTTCCTGTGCACAAGGCACTTTCCCAAACACTTTACACTCCCAAAAATCTATGAAGTAGTTCATTTTTTAACCCCCATTATACAGACAAAGAAACTGATGCACCAACTAGTAAATTTTCCCAAATTCAAATAGCTCAGGGATATGAACTCAGTTTGGCTTGAGAGACAATGCTCCTTGTTGCTATGCTCTACTGTCTCAAAAATAAGAACAATAATATTAATAATCACTATACAATGTGCCAGGCACTATTCCAAGTGTCACATGTATTAATCTTCATAGTGAGTACAATTATCCTATTTTATAGATTAAAAAAACAAAGTACATAGAGCTTAAATAACTTGCCCAAACTCACAGTTAGAGAGATGATTCTTTGAGGTATTAATTTGTCTTTTTCTCTGGTGTTTTCCTCTTCCCTTTTTCCTCTAAGAAATCAGTCCATCCTAATGTACCCTCAACTATTGGCTTGAATTTCAGGTTGAAAAGTAGAATAGCCCAAGGGTGGGGGGGCTTCTTTGTTTGCTTGTTTGTTTCAAAAGGTAACCCCAATGAGGAGATCATGCTAAGTAGTTCATGAGGTAGTAAGGAAGCCAAAGACAAGAAAAGATGAGAGCAGAGAGCCTTCCCACAATTAGGAAAGTAATAGAGGATTGTGGGTTCCCTGAGAAGAGAAAGCCATCCTTTCACTCCTGCTCAGGGTCCTCAGGTGACAAGTACTCAGAGGGAAAAGATATTGCTGTGTATCACTGAGATACCACAGTGAAGGCTAGACTGAGGCAGTAGGATGCTCAGCCCCGACAAACATACCCACCCATTCCTCTGCACATCAGAACCTCTCATTTCCAAGGAATCATGGTAACTTGGACAATCAGTAGTGACAAACATGGTCTAAAGCACCAAGGCTTTCCTCCACTGTAGTACTCTGCGTATGAACTATGGTAAACTGTCACATGATCAGGAGGGAGAAAGGAAGACCCAATCATAACTGAGCTTGCATTTCTTGCCATTTGAAGTTAGATTTAATTTAGCCTTAGAAGAAGAACATAATGTAATATGACTGGCACAGCTGAGCTTCTGGAGGAGAATGCATCCCTGCTGCACTAATTTTCCAAAATGCTCATATTTACTCTCCCTAATACCGTATCAAGAGAAGAGAGAGAGTTTGAATTGTGGCCAGTCTTTTCAGGAAACCATTTTGTCAAAATACAAAATTCTTGCTTTTGAAGCCAAGGGTCATGAACCACCCAGTACAAGGAATTCTGGACTTTAATCTGAAGCTACAATTGTAAAACAGAATAGAGTTTGTATTCTAAATGATTATAGAAAAGATAAAAATGCCTAAATGCTAGCTGTGTTATCTACAGGAACAAACTCCTGCAAAAACTGAAAAAAGTATTCTTTATAATTGCCCCCAATATACTTGAAATTGATCCATCTATAATTATCTTCTCTTTTTACCCCAAGGAAAAATATTTTCATGATTTTTATAAGCCAAAATAGGAAGAAAAAAAAACATGTGATATTGCTGTTTCTTGGTAGAGTTATTTAAAATTATCTACACTGTTTTTAAAATGATGGACGGATTATGCACACTTTTAGAGCATAATGTATGGTAGAGATAAATGCTCCTTTGTTTTCTTGTTGAAGATTTTTCTCCATGACAAGGCACAGCTGTCAAAGCTACAGCAGAACTCTGCTTTTTTGGCAGGGAAAACAATTACAATCTGAGGTTTGCTGACTCCTTTCCAAATATAGCTTCCTTTTCCACAGAGGTAGCTGACAGACCGTAGGAACTCTAACCAAACTGAACACCAAGAAGGCATGTTTTGTTGCTGGAAAATGTATGTCAAATCTGCCAAATTCTCCAGGTAGAAGCTCACAATCTCAGTTATTTAAAGAGATTCTTTGAAACTCATAATATATTTTTTTAAAGACCTATGAGAGACAGTGGTTTTCATGATACTCATAGATCCATGAACAAATGTTTTATTATTTGCTCTGAGCAAAGATACACAATTCTAAGCCAAGATGATAAATTTCAATCTTAGGGACCAATTATGAAATATTTGAGGTACATCTCTTGTCACAAATCATCAAAAGACTGAAAGCATTACACTTATGCATGTCAAGCCTTTCTAAATATATTTATTCAGTAATTTCTATTACACTCTAAATTCCTGACATACTGAGTTTACTTTCAAGATAAAAGTTTAATTATCATTTAGGTGATAGCTCCCCCTGTTCTGCTAAGTCAGGATCACAAATGCCTGGGGAGAGATAGTTCACTGTTCTCAAGTTATAGGTTTTGTTGAGTCCCTGTAGTAACCTGTTGCAGTGACTTAGGAATGTGGTTAGGAAGAAGTGGCCAGAATAGCTGCAGCAATTAAAGACTTCTAGGTGAAGGCCTGGTTGTTGTCATTGCTATCATCCATAAGCCACGTCACGATGAGAAAGATGGGATTCTGGATGCTGCATATGTTGTTTGCCTGTTTGATTTTGGTTTAGTTTTAGTTTAGTTTTTTTTTTTTTTTTTAGTTAGTTTGTTTGGAAGGATGAGATGGGATAAAAGGAAGATTTTAAAAGTCTGCTAAAGATTCATTCTCTATTATAAGCAGGCAGATGAAGGTATTTCTCCACTCAGAAATTTGAGTAGTCTGAGCTGCTTCCATATCCTGTTGGAACTTATGTTAACTAATTGAATTTCTACGGCACCCATCTGAGAGTTTTTCATTCTGTGTAAAGCAAACAAATTAGAAAGTTACGTATGAAAATGCTGGCCTTTGGTAGTCTAGGAAATCCCAACAGCTGGAGGAAGAATATATCTTATAATTTTAACTCACCTTTTTTTCCTGATCGTCAAATTGGATTTGAGTTGGTTTACAAGAAAAAAAATTAATATACTTATTATAAGGCTGTTAAAAAGTATATGTGTAAAATTCCAAGCCATTAAACATATGTAGAAATTAACATGATAACCATGAAACTAATGCAGTAATTATGACCTAGCATTACATTTAACTCTGACCTTTCCCTGAAAACAAAACTGAAATGGTGATACAATCAATTCTGTGTGTTTTATTATTTGATAGACAAAAGCATTCTAGTCCTTTAATAAAGTGAAATTTTTCTTTACATTAACTTCTAAAATTCATTTCATAGAGTTTCTGCCACTTAGAATTCCAGGAATGGCATCGTATAATATTAGTGACCTTTATTATGAGACCAATAAGCAGTTGACTCATAAAAAGATTTAAAAGACTCTCAGATCATTTAAATATATCAGGCATTTTCACTGAAAGAAACAGAGAGATATCAAAAGTGAATTTATTTTCTTCTTAGAATGCCATATAACAGATGCTTATATTTGCCCTCTTTAAGGAAGCAAATTATGCCACCTGTGATGTGATGTACCTATTCCAGAAGAAAGGTGAAAGCAATGCCTGAGATTATCACATTTCTGCCATGTTTTTCCTTCTCAAAAAGTAATCACTTTTGAGCCACTTTATTGTCACCAGGGTAAACAACAACAAAAAATATCATTTAGCAGTGTTAGATTGAACAGTGATTTGGACAGTAAATAATCATTGAACTCACAGTTTGTTCCAATATAATATGAGGACCATAAACCAACGTATATTATCCTGAATATCTCACCTTACAAAAGGGGTAGAGTAAGGACACATGGCAATAAAATAATAGTTGTTTACTATATGAGAACTTCTCACCCCACTATTTACTGGGTTGTGGCCTTAAGTAATTTACTTATGTCCTGGACTTCAGATTCTTTTCCAGTAAACTGTTGATGATACCTACCCACATTGTTGTAAAAGTTAAATGAAATACATATTTTAAATTCCTAGTTCAGATTCTATTATATAAATATGCATCTGTCTAAAGCTGTGAGCTTTGTGTTCTAAAAAAATTTAGACAGTTTTAAACTACTGATTAGAAAGTGCAAAAAGCAACTACTTTTAATAAAACATTTTCTAAGTTAGCTTCAGAAGTTAATTTAGAGCTCAGATGTAAGTATATAAACCACTTTATGTAGCAGGATAATGATAATATTAATATTCATGCGTGAACAACTGTGTGCTCCCCCCCAACTAGGCAGCCACTCCAGGAGTAAAATGAACTAGTTGAAATAACATGAAAAGAAATAGCTATATAATTATGTGTTAAGCAGCATAGTTGCTCTGAATTTTGGCAAAAGAATAAATTTCAGGCTGACATTTTCCAGAAAAAAAGTATGTCTTTTCATGTCACCATCAGACATCTCTCAAGGTTTGAGTAGCCCAGGCTTTGATGCTTGGGCATTTTTACCCATTATTATGGCAGAAATATAACTGTATTTTCTCTGTCTTCCATTCTCAGCATATTCAGTTTATCACTGAGAAAATTCTATTTAACTTAATTTTGAGAAAACTGAAAGAGAAATTGTTTAAAAGATATAAGCTTAGAAATAAAGAATATACACACTGGAAGAGATTGTCTCCTTAAAATAACTAGTTATACAGACAAGAAGCCATAATACATAAAGACTTAGTAACTTACCCAAGTTCATGGCAAAGTGGAGCCAAGAATCCAGGTCTCTCAAATCTCTGCCAAATAATCCCCCTATTGAATCACTTTATCTCCTTATTAGGCCTTTTTTTTAAGAGAAGGAAGCAGGAATCTCAGAATTATGCTGGATCGCACACAAACTCTACCTAACTTGGTATTCTTTTTCTAAGAGGTAGGCTTTCTTAAAGCTCTTCTTGAAGGTTAGCTTGTTCACCCCAATGTCAATCTCAAAGCTTAGATTTCTAATAAAGCTAAAGAAAAAAAAGTAGCAAATTTTCCTAATTAAGTATAGAATTTCTGGAGCCTCCAACAAGGTTGAATTGCCTCCTCCTCAGTCTGACTTGAGAAAAACCCCATGCCAAACTACTCACTGGGTCTGCTAGATGCCTTCTATCTCTGCCATATTGTACATTACCCATTATTCTTATGGGCCCCAGCCACAGAGGACATGATTCTCAGTGATTGTAATATTTCTGTCCAGTTTCTTTCTCTGTTTTTCCCAACAGATTTAGTCAGAGTTCAAGATTAGGGTCATACAACAGAAAACACTCCTTTCTTTCTGAGATGGTGTCCAGGATGGATAAATCTGGATTATTACTTTCCTGGAGAACCTCAAGCCATTATCACAAGGATTAGAATCAACAGAAAAGAGAATTAGGACTCTTGGAGTTGTTACAGTAAGGCCTGTGTTCCAATTTAAAACTGCAGAATGGTGCTTTCAATATCTTCTCTGGATATATTTCCAGACAGTGGTTTACTGGCAAATGTTTAACAAGTGCTCTAGGAAAAAAAAGAAAAGTCTTTATACATACATGATATACAAATTTATTATAAGTTTTACTGATATAAGGATGTGTATTATACAATTTATAAGTAACAATAAAATATGCAATACTGTTATATATAAGTATATTCATATAGGTAATTGATTCTCACAGAATCAATATCACAGAATATTTTCATTGGTTCTTACCAAACTCTTGTATCAGCAGACAACCTTGGGTTGCAAGGGATGAACGAGTATAGTTCTGACATGAATGTTGGTTCATTTACATTAATAATTAGGATGAAAGTGAAACAAGGATGTAAGTTGGAACTTCACTCATTCAACAACAACAGCGTGAGCAAATTATTTGATAAATCAAATACTAGCAGAATGTTTCTCACTCTTTCACTATTTTCAATGTAATGGTGATACACATGCACGCTTTTAAGTTTAATATGCACTATTAATCTTTTCTCTCTCATTCTCTTAATTCTACACAATAAACAAAATAACAAATCAAGTCCTGATTTGTAGCATTTGCTGATTTCCGTAATGTAAAACTCCTACCATGACTGATTTCAGGCTATCAATGTGATATCATGAAAATGGAGTGGGGAAGAGATGTTGAGGAGCACATGATTGCACAGTATGTCCACCATAGAGACACAATAGATGTAGAGAACCTCAAGAGCTTAGATAACAGTAAAATGTAGTAAAATAATTAAAAAGTGATGATTTTTGAATATTTATTACTTTTGTTTTTAATATAACTTATTTAGTTATGTTTATATAATTTAATATTTAATAATGACCGTGTTATTAATAAATTTCCAGAATATTCAATAGTCATCTCCTCTGGGCTGGTACAAGCCAGTTCCAACACACCACTGGTTCTAGGTATCAATGTATTACTTTTAGAAAAAGATCTCAAACAGGAGTCAAGCTCTTTATAACCACTGAGATCAGAAATCCAGAATGCATCTCACGGGGCTAGAATCAACGTGCCTGCAGAGCTAGTTCCTTCCAGAGGCTCCAGGGTACAATCCATTTCCTTGACTGCTCCATCTTCTAGAAGCCACCTGAATTTCTTGGCTTGTTGCCACTTCCTCACATCATTTCAACCTCTTCTTCCCTTTGTCATATATCCTACTACCTACTCTGATCTTGCTGCCTCCTCCTTATAAAGACCCTTGTTAACTACATTAGGTCCACCTGGATGATACAGGCTGCTATCTCTGTCTCAAGATCCTTAACTTAATCACATCTGCAAAGTGCTTTTTACCATGTAAGGTTAACACATTCACTGGTTCCAGGGATTGGGACATAGACATCTCTGAGGGATCATTATTCAGCCTACCACACTCAACTATAGGAAATTTTTAACAATCCATATAGAGGAAAATCTGCTAAGTTTCTTGTCTCATTGAGAAAAAGAAAAATGTTATTTGGTCTAAATCAAGTCCCTTCTGCAATAGAGTTTTAAATGACTTCAAAAATGAGTTTGGCTGCTTAAAGAGTTTTTTTATTATAATAATTTACAAATCTCATGAAGCTTTGTTATTGTTTTCTCAATTCTGAATGCACAGCTGTCACCAGAATGGCAAGCACAAGTCAGAGGGTGTAAAATATTACTTGTGGGAAGACTTTCTGATTCTTTTTTGATATTTATAACAGGATTTTTTTCTTGACTGAATCTTATATAATGATTAGGTGCCATAAATTATTGTCTAGCTAGTGGGAAAAAAGTGAAATACAAAGTTCAGATTCATTTTTCTAAATCACAAAAGGAACTCTCCTAGACCACCCTGAAATAACTGTTGTTTACCCAAACACACACACACACAAGAACTACATTTAATCTTCAGATTTAATATGCAAATTTAGAAAATACTCAGATCCAGTTTTCCCCTAATCACATTACAAATTGGTCCTTTGCTAATGAGTCATTTGGTCACTTAATGGCAATTGTAAAATTAAATTTGGCTGTAAGAGCTACCATCAGTGCAACCATCTTTCACAAGTAAAACACTCAGCTAAAATTACAATTTTATATGTGGCAATGATCATCAACAGTTGCTCTAAATTTACAATTGGTTACGAATCCAACTCTAACTTTGAGGGTGAGACACTCAGTATAGGTTCTTCCTCACAGACATGATAGTAAGAAACATAAATGAAAATAGTAAAGAGTGACCTACAACTCATAAGACTGGTTTTATATATCACTCAAACATCTGCCTCCTCATTTTACAGAAGCATTTAACATAATCTGAAAGACTACCAGAAATAGCCATTCTGTAACTTAAGCTAACTGCTATATGAATGTAAACTGATTCATTGTTATTCAAAAAAATATCGAATAGTTTTTGTAAACTCATGTCAAATAATTGAATTCCATGTGCCACATACTAATTGATTACAGAGGAGGTTCACCTAAAATTATGCTATGTGTCAAGGGAAGCCCCATATGTAAATTTTTTAAAAAATAACATAAGTTATGCTCAAAAAGAACTTATTATATTGATTTCATTTTGAACACATAGTTATGCACTGCATGAAGTCAACAATAAAATACATATATGACAACAGTCTCATAAGACTATAGTGAAGCTGAAAAATTCCTATTGCTTGGCAAGACTGTGTCCATCATAACATCATAGTGCAATGCATTACTCACACGTTTGTGGTGATGCTGGTGTAAAAAAACCTACTGCGCTGCCAGACATTTAAAAATATAGCACATACAATTATGTACAGTACATAATATGACTACGTTATGTTACTGGTTTATGTATTTACCATATTATACTTTTTCTTGTTATTTTGTAGTGTGCTCCTTCTACTTGTACAAAAATTAACTGTAAAACAGCCTCAGGCAGATCCTTCAGGAGGTGTTCCAGAACGCAGCACTGTTATTATACGAGATGACAGCTCCTTGCATGTTATTGCCCCTGAAGACCTGCTCGTGGGACAAGATGTGGAGATAGAAGACAGTGATATTGATGATTCTGACCCTGTGTAGGCCTAGGATAATGTGTGCTTGTGTCTTCATTGCTAAAAAAAAAAGTATAAAAAGTAAAAAAAAAATTATATAGAAAAAGCTTAAAAGATAAGGATATAAAGATAGAAAATATTTTTGTATAGCTATACAATGTGTTTTTGTTTTAAGCTAAGTGTTATTACAAAAGAGTCAAAAAGTTAAAAAAAATTTTAAGTTTATAATATAAAAAAGTTACAGTCAGCTAAGATTAATTTATTATTGAAGAATGTTTTATAAATTTAGTGTAGCCTAAGTGTACAGTATTTATAAAGTCTACAGTAGTGTACAGTAATGCCCTAAGCCTTCATATTCACTCACCACTCACTCCCTGACTCACCCAGAGCAACTTCTGGTCCTGCAAGCTCCATTCATGGTAAGTGCCCTATGCAGGTATGCCATTTTTTATCTTTTATACCTTATTTTTACTGTATCTTGTCTATGTTTAGATGCACAAATATTTACCTTGTATTAAAATTGCATACAGTATTCAGTGCAGTAACATGCTGTAAGGTTTGTAGCCTAAGAGTAATAGGCTATTCCGTACAGCATAGGTTCTTAGTAGGCTATACCATCCAGGTTTGTGTAAGTATACTCTACGATGTTCACACAATGACAAAATCACCCAACAATGCATTTCTCAGAAGATATCCTTATTAAGTAATACATGACTGTATTATGTAGTTAATTTCTGATGATATCAAGTGGCTCTTTTTATTCACTGTATGATGCCTAAATAATTTAAATGTCTGGATGTGTAATACATATATTAACTTGTTAAATAGAAAATATAGGTTATCCTATCATGTTCAGTTCTGGATCTTGAGATACAAGGATAAATCACTAAATTACAGAAGTTCTAGTATCTCTTTCTATTCCTAATCTAAGATACTGTCCTCATGTCTGTAACATAACACCACAAACATTCAGATATTAAAGTGTTATTATAATAAGGTTATATTAAATATGATGTAAATTTCCAGTCACTACAGTACTATTCAATTTTCTCCCTGTAGTTCATTTACCTAGGTTTGATTTGTATAGCAGGCCTATCTTTTTCAGTAAAAACATCTTGACTCTTTAGTTACTCTTTCCTCTCTTGTGCTTGGGTCTGCCAGTCACCACCCAACCCTATAACCACATGTCTAGGCAAACAACCCACTTCAGTGCAGAGTTCTCCCTATAACATTTTTTCAAACCAAAGTCAAGGAAAGAGAGTCCATTTTTTTCTCTGGTGCTGAAGCTGGAAAAGTATAAGCCAAGTTTCCTCTGGTAGCCTCAATTTCTTCCTCATGGAAAGAACTGGCATGGAAGAAGAATACCACTCACAAACAAAAGCATTAATAAAAGATTCAGAATGAAGCTTATGGCAGCATTTGAACCATGGGTTGCAGTCATTCCAAAGGTCTATCTCTATTCCTATACATCTGCTGGCTTGGATACAGGAGCCAACAAATTCCCTTCTTTGCTTAAACTACTACAAGTTCAGGAATTCAGGAAAGAAGAGAAGCAGAGAATGGGATTTTCACAGAAGAGAAAACTTCATTTTAATTTAATCACCTCTTTAAAGACCTATCTCCAAATACAGTTACTCCTAGTTCTGATGAATAATTCCCATCAAAATATCAGCATCATTTTTCACATATCTAGAAATTCAGGGTTTTGACTCAGAATTGCTTACTGATTTCGTACTTCAAGAGTGGAATAAATGATTGAATGATGACAGAAGTTGAGTGAGTTAGCTATGGAAAGCCCATCTGATGAACTAGGGGTTAGGACTTCAATATATAAATTTGGGGGAAACACAATTCAGCCCCTAAGATATATGGCCCAAATCCCCATTGAGACTAAGAGAAATTATTACCCCAGAAGCTGTAAGTGCTGCCAGGACATAGCCTTCAGCTGTCAGTCCATTTTAGGAATAGGCTTGCCTGGAAAGTCTCCTTCCTTAAGATCACATCCTCTTCTCAAAGTAGTTCATATCCAAACACTTATCAATACAATACTACAAAGGACCACTCCTTTGCCTTAACCTGGGAGGAATTTGAAAACCCCTCCTATGGGGTCAACTGAGATTTCTGTTGCAACTGCATCACATATCAAACTCTCCTTCTGCCCAATCCTGCTTCGTTCCCTTCTATTGGTTGGATTTCGGGAGTAGTCCTTAATGCATTTTCTGCACTGTAATCTCCGTCTCTGAATCTGCTTCCTAGGGGACTGAACCTGTGTCTGTTCTAAAGCAGAATCCTGATTACATTGGAAATGTAATCAGCAAACCAGGCAAACCTGGTTAGTCTCTTATATTATTTATAAAATCACAGAAAATGATATTCTACAAAAGGTATGGAAATGGGATGGAGTGTTTGGGTTTCTTTAAAATAATATTAATTTGCATATATTGCTTATCATAAGTAAGAAATTTCAGTCCCTTATGAGCTGTTTGCATAAGTTATTACATTTAGATATTCTCTAAGAGATGATTTTTTTTAAAGTCACTGAAGTAGGAGGTTTTTAGCTTTCAATAAATTTTTCCCCAGGTGTAAGTAAGAGGAGTATATGGTGCTTAATGAAACATGAATTAAACAAGGAAACTGCCCAAGCATGCAAAAATTCTGGTCTGGTCAACTTTTTCTAGAGGAGCAGATGTGGTCACATATTCTCACCTTGGTTGCTGGTAGATGCTTGTCAGGTGAATAGTATACAACATTCCTGTTCTTGCCAATGGACACATATTGACACTGAATTTTTGAAGCACTAAAGTCAAAAGCTTTCTCTCCAGGCCAAAATGAAGAATCCAGCACTGTCAAACAGATAGTATAAGGGAATTGACTGGTAAACAATTCACCAGAAACCCTATCCCTCTAGAACACAACTGAGCCTCTAAGTGAACACAAGCGTATTTCTCCCTTCAGTTACAGAGTGTTCTCCAGAAGAAGCCAATTCTTCACTCCTATTCCACGTCTCAGATTATGAGCAACTACTATATTTATTTAACCATGATACTATGATATTTTGTCTCCATGGTTTTTGTTATTTGAACTAATCCAAATCATAGTTTGACTTTCACTATCACCTGGAAGAAAATAATATAATTAGGTAGCTTTTCTAGTTCACTTTGTGGCCTAGTGGTTAAAATTAGGTAGATTCTGTCACAGTATTAACAAACCCCTCTATATCCATTGTCACCACAACCCACACAAACACTCACAAATATATACACTCACACACAAATGGGATAGTAAAAAAAAAAAAAAAATCCCACACCTTAGTGGTGAGAATAGATCAGCACTGAGTTTTTATCAACAAGCCAAAACTTCCTTCATTTGACTTCCTATTAAATAAAATATTTTAATGAATGTGGTCAGATATTTTATTCTTAGAGTTACACATTATTGTTAAAAGATGAACTTACAGAGGAGGAAGAAAATCTTTCCAGTACATGTGATCTATGAGTAAACCTGCATAGTGTCATTAACAAGTCTGCCATTCAAGTCTGCAGAAATAATCACTTAAAATATCAGGCACAGAGAATACATGAAGTAGAGAATGCTGTCACATTAAGGTCAAATATCTAGAATCTATACATTTCCAATGCTTCTCAAACCAGCTTGTGGTGAAAGACCAGTTTTTTTTGTTTTTATTTCCACTTCATTTTTTTTATATTTGTGATAGACTGATATTTTTGGTTCATATCATGTTCTAGGAGATGAGCCTACAAAGATATATGGTGTTTTGACAATGTCAAATTTCTATGTTTCTATTCATTGACTCAGTTTCTCTACTTATATTACTGCAGACTGGTACCAAGCAGTTTGTGAAGCTGCACAAGTCTGTGGACTATACTTTGAACAGCATAGCACTCTATGTAATCTGTGTGCCACTGAAAGGAAGATATAAACCTCACAGCATAAGATCTCTAACTTACTACAGAGAAAAATGAAAAAATACAAAAACAAATCATCTTATATAAGCTCAAATGTTTAAAACTTATCTTCCCTAATATTACCAAAGATTAACATGACAATCCACACTTACTTCTAATTTAACCTTTTAATAATATATCTCAAGTATATAGGGACATAAATCTTTAACAATAAAAAATTCATTTTCTAAAATCCGTATTATTTTGAAATTCTGAGAGAACTTTGATAGGTCAGTGTTAGTTCAGTAAGTATCTGGGGCATATTATGTGTTCTAGCTTCTGCATTAGAAATTGGACTTGCTTAGCTTGTTATGGAGAAGTTGCTTATTTAGAATCCCATCCAGACAAATATCAGATGAGAGATATTAGTCACTAGAAGAAAATTCCCAAGGCCCCTAGTGGGTCTGTGAGTATAATTCCCACAGTAACACTACCAGTATGAAGTAGGCCAATTTAAACTGTGTTGCTGCACTAGAAATGATCAGTTCCCACTGGTTTCTGTGAGAAAAGACTTTATTGCTGTTGTCCTGCAGAAGTGCATCAATCACCAGGTTAAACTTGCAGGCAGGGCCATGCATTTGGTCTGCACTATGCAGAGGTTTAGACAAGCAACTTGAGTTTTCACAATATCATGTATCACATCATGTGAATTAGTGAAGTATTCCTGTGATATAGATCATTTTTCTGATTAAAGAAAGAAAATAACTTTTGTGGCTGACTAGTTCATTTGATTAAAGTCAACAAGTAACTCTTTCAAACAGTGTGTCAGTTGACTAGTCAATGTGAAGTCTCATGCATTTCATTAAGATCAGTTTTGACCCTCAGACATTTTGGGATGACAAATCATAATTCCAAATCTTTCCTCAACAACCAAATAAAATATGTTATAGCCAATCAATGTGTTCTGACGGCACAATCTACAAGCTGACAAGTCTGAAGGGAGTAAGAAAATATTGGAATGAAATAACCAGAAGTCATACTCCATGTAGAACTGGTTTTAATGGGAAATCTTGCACAGAATACATAATTAATATGCTTAGTTAAAGGAAAGCCACACACACACAATATATGATCAGCTAAAATTAAAGTTTTCAGAGAGAGCCACAAAAGAACCAGAAATCAAATAACAACATGGCAAGAGTAAGTCCTTACCTATCAACAATAACATTGAATGTGAGTGGACTAAACTCTCCAATCAAAACACATAGAGTGGCTGAATGGATAAAAAAAAAAAAGACACAATTTTATGTTGTCTCTAAGAAACCCACTTCACCTATAAAGACACACACAGACCAAAAATAATGGAATGGAAAAAGATATTCCCTGCAAACAGAAACCAAAAAAGAGCAGGGATAGCTATACTTCCATCAGATAAAGTAGATTTCAAGAAAAAAACTATACAAAGAGACAACAAAGGTCATTATATAATTTAAAGGGGTCCATTCAGCAAGAGGATATAACAATTCTAAATACGTATTCACCCAACACTGGAGCATCCAGATATATAAAGCAAATATTATCACAGCCAAAGAGAGAGATAGACCCCAACAAAACAATTGTTAGACACCTCAACACTCCAGTTTCAGCATTGAAGAGATCATCCAGACAGAAAATCAACAACGAAACATTGGACTTAACCTACACTATAGGCCAAATTTACCCAATAGATATTTACAGAATGTTTCATACAGCAGCTGCAGAATGGATGTTCTTCTCCCTCAGCTCATGGAACATTCTCAAGGACAGACCATACGTTAGGCCACAACACAAGTATTAAAAATTTCAAAAAAACTGAAATAATACCAAGTATTTTCTCTGACCACAATGGAATAAAACTAGAAATCAATAACAAGAGGAACAATGGAAACAATACAAACACATGGAAATTAAACAATATGTTCCTGAATGACCAGTGGGTCAATGAAGAGATTAAGAAGGAAATTTTAAAATTTCTTCAAACAAATAAAAATAAAAACACAACATCTCAAAACCTAGGGGATATAGAAAAAGCAGTAATAAGAGGAAAGTTTATAGCAATAAGTGCCTACATCAAAAGCAGAAAAGCTTCAAAAAAAAAACCTACAACACATCTCAAAGAACTAGAAAGACAAGAACAAATCAAACCCAAAATCAGTAGAAGAAATGAAATCATAAAGATCAGAGCAGAAATAAATGAAACTGAAACCCAAAAAGCAATACAAAAGATCAACAAAATGAAAAGTTGTTTTTTAAAAAAATAAACAAAATTTACACAACTTTAGACAGCCTAACTAAGAAAAAAAGAGAGAAGACCCAAATAATAAAATCAGAGATGAACAAGGAAACATTATAAGAGATACTGCAAACATCCAAAGGATCATTAGAGACTACTATGAGCAATCATATGCCAATAAATTGGAAAACCTAGAAGAAATGGATAAACTACTAGACACCAACAACCTAACAAGATTGAACCAGGAAGAAATCTAAAACCTGAATAAACAAATAACAATAATGAGACAGAAGCAGTAACAAAAAGTCTCCCATCAAGGAAAAACTTGGACCTGATGACTTCACTGCTGAATTCTACCAAGCATTCAAAGAACTAATAACAATCCTACTTAAACTATTCCAAAAAATCGAGAATGAGGGAATACTCCTAAACTCATTCTACAAAGCCTGTATCACCCTGATACCAAAACCAAAGCAACAACAAAAAAGAAAAACTATAGGCTTATATGTCTGATGAACATAGATGTAAAAATCCTCAACAAAATATTAGCAAACTGAATTGAATAGCACACTAAAAGATTATTCATCATTATCAAATGGGATTCATCCCAGGGATGCAAGGATGGTTCAATGTATGTAAATCAATCAATGTGATGCATCATATCAACAGAACAAAGGACAAAAACCATATGATCATTTCAATTGCTGAAAAAACACTCAATAAAATTCAATATCCCTTCATGATAAAAACTATCAAAAAACTGGATACAGAAGGAACTTTCCTCAAGACAATAAAAGCCATATATGACAGATCCATAGCTAGTATCATACAGAACGGGGAAAAAAATGAAAGCCTTTTTCTAAGCTCTGGAACAAGACAAGAATTCCCACTTTCACCACTGTTATTCAACACAGTACTGGATGGTCTAGCTAGAGCAATCAGACAAAAGAAAGAAATAAAGGGCATACAAATTGCAAAGGAAGAAATTAAATTATCCTTTTTTGCAGATGATATGATCTTATGTCTAGAGAAACTTAAAGACTCCCCCAAAATCTGTTAGAACTGATAAACAAATTTAGTAAATTTGCAGGATACAAAATCAACATACAAAAATTAGTACCATTTCTAAATGCCAACAACAAACAATGTGAAAAAGAAACCAAGAAAGTAATCCCATTTACAATAGCTACAAATGAAATAAAACACCTAGGAATAAACTTAACTAAGAAGTGAAAGATCTCCATAATGAAAACTATAAGAGATTGATGAAAGAAATTGAAGAGGACCAAAAAAATGGAAAGATATTCCATGTTCATGGATTAGAATAATCAGTACTATTAAAATGTCCATGCTACCCAAACCAATCTATTGATTCAATGCAATCTCTATCAAAATGCCAATGGCATTCTTCACCGAAATAGAAAAAATAATACTAAAATTTATATGGAACCACAAAAGACCCAGGATAGCCAAAACCATCCTGAGCATAAAGAACAAAACAGGAGGAATCACATTAGCTGACTTCAAATTACACTACCGAGTGGTAGTAACCAAAATAGCATGATATTGGTGTAAAAACAAATAGTCCAATGGAACAGAATACAGAACCCAGAAATAAATCCACACATCTATAGTGAACTCATCTTTGACAAAGTTTCCAACAATATACAGTGGGTAAGGGACAGTCTCTTCAATAAATGGTGCTGGGAAAATAGATATCCATGTGCAGAAAAATGAACCTAGACTCTTATCTCTCACCTTATGCAAAAATCAAATTAAAATGGAATAATGATTTAAATCTGAGATCTCAAACTACAAAACTGCTAAAAGAAATCTTTGAGGAAGCTCTTCAGGACATTGATCTGAGCAAGGACTTCTTGAGTAATACCCCCAATGCATAGGCAACCAAAGCAAAATTGGACAAATAGGATCACATCAACCTGAAAATCTTCTGCACAGCAAAGGAAACAGTCAACAAAGAGAAAAGACAACTCACAGAATGGGAGAAAATATTTGCAAGCTACTCATCTACAAGGGATTAATAACTAAAATATATAAGAAGGCTCCAACAACTCAATAGGAAAAAAATCAAATAATCTGATTAAAAATGGGCAAAGGATCTAAATAGACATTTCTCAAAATAAGACATACAAATGGCCAACAGTTATATGAAAAAACACTCAACATTATTAGCCATCAGAGAAGTGCAAATCAAAACTGCAATGAGATACCATCTCACCCCAGTTAAAATGACTTTTATCAAAAAGACAGGTTATAACAAATGCTGAGGAGGATGTGGAGGAAGAGGAACCCTCATACACTGTTGGTGGGAATGTAAATTAGTGCAACCACTATGGAGAACAGTATGAGGTTCCTCTGCAAAGTGAAAATAGAACTACCATACGACCCAGCAATCCCACTGCTGGGTATATATCCAAAAGAGGGGAATTCAGGATATTGAAAAAATATCTTCACTCTCATGTATATTGCAGCACCATTCACAATAGCCAAGATTTGGTGTCAACCCATGTGTCCATCAGTGGATGAATGGATAAAGATATTATGGTACATATATACAATGGATTATTATATAGCCACAAAAAAGAATGAAATCCTGCCATTTTCAACAACATGGATGGAACTGGAGAACATTAGGTTAAGTGAAATAAGCCAAGTACAGATTGACAAATCTTGCATGTTCTTACTCATATGTTGGAGCTAAATATTAAAAAAAAAAATTGACCCCTTTGCTTGGAGACAGAGAGTAGAATGACTGTTACCAGAGGCTGGGAAGGGTAGCGGGCAGTGGGGGATAAGGTGGAGATGGTTAATTGGTGCAAAAATATAGTTGGATAGAATGAACAATATTTGATAGCACAAGAAAGTGACTATAATCAAGAACAAGGTAGGGTATACTTTAAAATAACTAAAATAGTGGAATTAGAATGTTCCTAACACAAAGAAATGATAAACGTTTGAGGTGATGGATACCCCAGTTACCCTGATTTCATTAATTCACATGGTATGCCTGTATCAAAACATACATGTACCCTATAAAGATATACAACTATTATATACCCATAATAATTAAAAACTTAAAATTTTAAACATTACAAAAAATAAAATTTTCAAATGTAGGATCTCAGAATGGACTGCGTGAACAGTTTAAATTTTTGCTCTAACAATTTTTAAATATTTTTAAAATAACAAATTTGCATAAAATAAGAGTACCCAATTAGTTACATAAAAAAATAAAACAATGACCAAATACCAAAATTATAAAACAAACTTGAGTGGCCTAATAAAAAGGTATATCTGCAACTTAAATATTATGTAGATATAAATATAAATATATGAATATATAATGTCTGGTGTGTTGAAAATATCATGAGAAGATTTTTGATACAATGCTATGAAGAAAAAGCATCATAAAAAAATCCATCTATAGGATAATTTTGACCGTGCTAAAAGAAATGGCATGTAATATACCAACTTGTTAATAGTCAGTTATATTCTACAGAGGTGGAAATATGAATGGATCAACATTATTTTCCTTTTTATTCCCCTGATATCCTACCCTCAGAAAATTACTGTGGTAACTGGGGATGGGGTAGGGAGATGAACTTTATTCAAAAGAATAAATGCATAAATGATAAATAGGCAAAAATATAAAGCTTAAAAGAGCATGTTTTTTTTAATTGGTTAGGAAATAACCAATTGGTTTAGAAAGCTAAATGGATTATAATTTAAGAAAAAAAAGCAAATTAAATGGACAGTGCTATGTTTCAAAGTATAACAATGTCAAGCAAAGGAATCCAACTACCTATTTAACCAAGGTTCCAGTAGCTGTCACCTCTTCCCCTACATTGTTCTCTCAAGTCATAGGAGACTTTTAAGAAGTTTTTCTTTGAATATCTTTAAATTAAAAAAGCACATTAATCATTTGGACTTCTAAATCTCTTATACTAATCATACTATATTAGTATGTAGTATATTAGTATACTATATACTAATCAGCAAATTTGCTTTAGCAGCCTTCAAAATCTCAGTTAGACTCAGACTTCCCAGGAGAGGGTCTAAGGAACACAAAACCCCTCTTCCATTAGGTCTACCTCAACTGGAAAAAAAAAAAAGCTCTCACATTGTGTTTTATGTTCATAGTTTAACTTAAGAGAGACACATTAATAAATCTGAGTTTAAACTTACCCCTATCATTTAGATTCATCCTCTTAAATGTAACATTTCAATTCTGGTTTCCAAAGAAGGCTTAATATATGCTTAACAATATTCCCTTAGTCTCTCGAAGTCTTATTCCTTGTATTTAGATTAACTGCCATAAAGCCAATTTATATAAATTCAATATATATTTATATCAAAAAAGACCAAATCATAGTAGTAAAACAGGTCTTATATTAATGCTCTAATATTGGCATAAGTAATACCTTGGCTAGTGTTTGATGTGTTAATAATAATAAAATCTATATTAACAAACACTATCTACATGTACCACATCTTATTCTGAAGGTTATCTTAGTCTCCTGCCAGTACTCTTTATGATATTCAATATCAATTATTCTGGCAAAATTGTGATTATAGGAAATGAGAGAAAGAGTTGTTCTGTCCTGGATACATTGAGCACATACCACACCTCTCTTAGTAGTGGTGATGTATGTTCCCTAACACTTATCTTTGAAGAGGAATCAGACTTTTAGTGGAAGATAATTCAAATACCTGCTTCTCATTTAAGCACTAAAAACCATTTATATACAGGATGGTTATTTATCATTACACTATCCCTTTATAGCTGTAGAATGACTCCACTTTGACAAGGAAAATGTTGGCCTAAAGTAGCAGTGTCTATAAGAAAAACAAAATCCAAAATAAATTAAAGTAAAATTTTCTGCCTGTTAGTTACATAAAGAAAAAAAATTGAAAGATTTATAAGAAACATTATTACTTGGAATTATTGATTTCTACGACAAGAATGAGCAAGAAATTTTATGACAGAAAAGTATTGTAATAGTTAAGGCCCTATTTAATGCAGTTTGTTGATTTAAACAAATACCAATATCAATTTTTTTATTTTCATGAGTTCTAATAACCTTCACAAAATATGATTTTTATTAGCACATACATATATATTCCACTTTTGCTATTTCTTTATATATAATGTTCAAAACTCCTGTAAGTATTTAGAATAAAAATTTTTACTGAGTTAAATTTGGCAAGTTAACAAATCAATTATATCATGAATGTAAATTGGTAGTAATAAAATTTACTAAGTTATACATGTTTTAAAGGCAATTACTTTCATGTAAATGTAATAATCAATGCAATTTATTCTTCATAAAATTATAAAGAATTCTGGGCACAGTGGCTCACATCTGTAGCCCCAGCCACATGGGAGGCTGAGGCAGGAGGATTGCTTGAGCTCAAAAGTCCTAGGCTGCCGTGAACTATGATCAAGCCACTGCATTCCAGCCTGGGTGACAGAGTGAGACCCTGTCTCTAAAAAAAAAAATCATGTAGTCAAATGGTTCTCAAACGTTTCTCAAGAACACTGTCTATTAAAATTATTTTTACTCCATCAATAATTATTTGTTGTATATAAGATACTATCAGACATTATAAAAGGTTCAAAAAGAAATGTTTCTTCTTGTTTTTATTTTCTGGAGATTTGTGTTGCTATTATTGGACTTTTGTGGGTTTTTTTTACCATGTAGTCAATAATTCTGTGTGAAGTTTGGAGGTGTAAATTTATCCTAATCTCTTCATTTAAGTTAAGCAGAATTTATACATATATTAATTAATACAAGTAATGTCATTTATAAAGGTTACTATTTTGAGAACCAGGAAATCTTGTATCAGTCTATGGTAACCCCTTCATCTTAATCAAGCTCTATTCTCATCTTACTGTGAAGTAGCTTTAATAGTCTACATTATATCAAATGGCAAAGTGATGACAAATTTATGATACTTTTATTCAATATGACTACATCTTCAAATGTTTGGTCTCAATTTTTTTTCTGATCCAACATTGTATATAACCTTTTACATAGTGCCATTTTTTCCCAAACAGTTAAAAATATTTTAGAAATCAAAACTTATTTGAACCCAACAAATGCCAGAGGTATAAAAAGTTAGTGAAAGAAACCAAGAATTCATCAGTCATAACACCAAAGACAGGACTGGGAGAGACCTGTGGATCATTCAGTCTAAACCACTGTGAAATGATTTTCTTTTACATCAAATGAATGCTTGCATACTAACAATGCTGTCTGAGAGTATGCTTCATAATCAGTCTGACATAAACCAAGTTAAATCATCTTTCTGCTTGGATATTTTTATCTCTTCATCATGATAATGTGTTTCTCAAACATACTTTCATTTTCTATAAAAGAATTTTTAATTTGGGAAAGGAGCATGATGAAACTGATGTTCACAGACTCTGGAATAGATCTAGGTTTAAATTCCAGTTCAGCTATTCAATGGCTGTTTAGCTGAAGTAATTTATTAATTCATTCATTGATTCACTTCACCATAGTTACTAAAAATACACACTCCAGGCACTGTTCTAGGTTTTGAGGTATAGCAATAACAAAAAGGACAGAGTGCCTGCCCTATTAAAACTTGAGTTCTAATGACCTAATCTACTCTTGGACACAGGAAGTGAGGAAATATCTACTTAAGGGTCAGTACAAAGATCAAACATGTCATTTTATTTTAATGTGAATATGTTTTAATGTAAATTTGTCATTGTATTTTAATGTCAATATGTTAAATATGCTACATATGGTCTCCCAGGCTTGAGTAGCTAACCAGCTTCTTTACCCAGCCCCAGTGCTCTTCTTAATCATTTTCAGGCTAGGAGACAAATGCACTTTGGGAATAATCCAGGGAAGAAGCATCTGGTCCCACCAAAACCCAGTGGCTGAGTGATGACCCAACAAAGCCCCAATGCTTTCCATGAGCCTTCCCCAGGTCAGGAGGCAAGTGCAGGTCAGCAATTATCCCTCCCAAATAGAGGGAGCATATGGCCTTGCCCATCTCCAGCAGCCAACGGCAACCCAACTTCATGATCTTCTTCAGGCTACTCTAGGCTAGGAAGCAAGCCCAAGCCCATGCATATGTGTGAAGCATAGCCTCTGACCCTGCCCACATTGAGTGGCCAAGTAGCAATCTCAGAGACAGCTCAGCACACAGCCCTGCCCAACTACAGATTCCAAATGACAGTACTGCCCAGTCAGACAAGACAACCTTCAACTCTGCCTGATCAGAGATGATTGCAGAGCCCAGCCAGCAACTCTGTCTGACCCCAGAGTTCAGCCAGTGGTCTCACAGGATTGTGGAACATACCTAGCAGTTCTATTTGACCTCTGAGCACAGGCAGCAGCACAACCCAGCAGGAGAACCTGACACCAATCTGCCTGTCCAAAGTCATAACCAGCTGGCCAATCCAGAATCCCAATCTAGACAAAATAGTGAAGGTCTATCACCATGAAAGAACATCTGCAAAGGCTGGTAGAGGTGGTCATTTCCTCAAATGCTCAGGCACAAATGCAAAAACACAAGGATTATGAAAAAATCAGAGAAATATAACACCACTGAAAGAAATTAAGTTTCAATAATAGACCCTGAAGAAGTGGAGATCTATGAAATGACTGACAAAGAGTTCAGAATAATCCTCTCAAAGAAGTTGAGGGAATCATTAGAAAATACGGAGAGAAAATTAAAATTTGGAAAACAATTCATAAGTATAAGATGTTTCATATAAGTCTCATGTTAACCACAAAGCAAAACACTATAGGGGTAGCACAAAAATTTTTTTAATAAAAGGATTCAAAGCATACCATCACAGAACACCATCAAAATACAAAGGAAGACAGCAAGAGCAGAAGAAAGAAACAAAGGACCTTTGTTCAAAAACACCAGAAAAAAAATTACAAAATGACAGTAGCAAGTCCTTACCTATATTTATATTTACCTTGAATATGAGAAATGAGAAGTTTGACAAAGAAATAATATGAATAAAAAATGAAATTCTAGGGATAAAGAACAGAATAATTCAACTGAAAAATTCAACAAAAAGCTTCAATAGCAGACTTGATCAAGAGGAAGAAAGAACCAGTGGGCTCAAAGTTACAGCATATTAAATTATCCAGCAAAGGAGCAAAAATAAAAAAGAGTTAAAAAGACCTGTGGGAATTTTGGGATATAATCCTTTGGCTAATATGAGTTCCAGAAGAATAAGAGAGAGAACAGGGCCCAGAAAACATATTTAAGAAAATAAAAGCACTCTGGGACGCTGAGGCAGAGGGTCACTTGAGGTCAGGAGTTCAAGACCAGCCTGAGCAAGAGTGTGACCCAGTCTCTACAAAAAATAGAAAAATTAGCCAGGCAAGGCAGTACATGCCTATAGTCCCAGCTACTTGGGAGGCTGAGGCAGGAGGACTGCTTGAGCTCAGGAGTTTGAGGTTGCAGTGAGCTATGATGATGTCACTGCACCCCAGCCAGGGTGAAAGAGTGAGACTATATCTAAAGAAAAAAAGAAGAAAAGAAAGAAAGAAAGAAAGAAAGAAAGAAAGAAAGAAAGAAAAGAAAGAAAGAGAGAGAGAGAGAGAGAGAGAAAAGGAAAGAAAAGAAAAGAAAATAGTAGCTGAAAATTTTCCAAATATGGAAAAAGATGACAACATTTAGGTAAAGGAAGCCCAGATGTCTCCAATTAAATCTAACCCAAAAAAGAGTTCATGAAGATGCATAATAGTTAAATTATCAAAAATCAAAGACAAAGAATACTGAGAGCAACAAAAGATAAGAAACATATCAAAATCAAGGAAGTCCAATGTGGCTATCAGTATATTTCTCAGCAGAACCTCAACACACTAGGAGTGAGTGAGCTGATATATTCAAAACACTGGAAAAAAACTACCAAGCAAGAATACTTTACTGAGCAAAGCTGTCCAGAAATGAGAGAGGAATAAAAACATTCCCAGATAAACAAAAACTAAGGGAATTCATCACTGCTAGGCCTGCTTTACAAGAATTGCTAAAGGGAGTACTTTAAGCTGAAATTAAAGGTTGCTAATTAATAACAAAAATCATATGAAAGTAAAAAACTTAATGCTATAATGAGTGCATACCCTTATTCAGAATTCTCAAATATTGTAATGGTGATGTGTAAAGTAATTTCATCTCTACTATAAAGGTTAAAAGATAAAACTATCAAAAGGGACTATACCAACAATAAATTGCTCATAGCTACAAATTACAGATGCAAATTTTGCAATCAAAATCATAAAAAGTCATAGGGAGTTAGTGAAAGTGTAAAGTTTTTGTATGTGATTAAGTTGTTATCAGTGCAAAATAGTCTATATAAGGATAAGATGTTTTATACAAGCTTCATGATAACTACAAAACAAAATATTATAGGAGTAGCACAAAATATTTTTTAATAAAAGGATTCAAAGCATACCACCACAGAAGACCATAAAAATACAAAGGAAGATAGCAAGAGAGAAAAAAGAAACAATGGACCCACAAAAACACCAGAAAACAAACTGCAAAATGAAAGTAGCAAGTCCTTACCTATATTTATATTTACCTTGAATGTAAATAAATTAAATTTCCCAATCAGAGAAACATAGAGTGGTTGAATGGATTAAAAAAAATATCCAATCATACACTGTATATAGGAGATTCACTTTACTAGTAAGTATAGACATAGACTGAAAGTGAAGTGATAGAAAAAGATATTCCACACAAATGGAAACAGAAGAGGGCAGGGGTAGCTATATTTATATCAGACAAAATAGACTTTAAGTGAAAAACTATAAAAAGAGACAAAGAAGGTCATAGTGTGATAAAAAGGTCAATTCACCAAGTAGGTATAACAATTGTAAATATACATGCACTCAACATTGGAAATATCTAACTATGTAATACAATTATTAAATGATCTGAAGGGAGAGAGAGACTTTAATACAATAATTGTAAGGGACCTCCATATCCCACTTTCAACAATACACCAAACATCAAGACAGAAAATCCATAAGGAAACATTGGATTTGAACTATAGTTTAGACCAAATGGACCTAACAGAGTTATACAGAACATTCCATCCAACAGCAGTAGAATGCACATTTTTCTCAAGTGCACACCAAACATTCTCCAGGGTAGATCTTACATTAGGCCACAAAACAAGTCTTAACAAATTTAGGAGGATTGAAATCATATCAAGTATCTTTTCAAATGCCAATAGCATGAAAATAGAAATCAATAACAGGGAAAATCTTGGAAATTACACAAATCTGTGGAAATTAAACAACATGGTTTTAAACAGCCAGTGGTTCACAGAATAAATAAGAAAAACCTTGAGATAAATGAAAATGGAAACATTTTCTTATGGAATGAAGCAAAAGTAGTTCTAAGAGGGAAATTTATAGCAATAAATGCCTATATCAAAAAAGAAGAAAGATCTAAAATAAAAAATCTAACATTGCACACCAAGGAACTAGAAAAAGAAGAATAAAATAATTCCAAAGTCAGAGAAGGAGGGAAATAACAAATATCAGAGAAGAGATAAATGAAATAGAATCTATAAAAACAATAGAAAAAAATTGACAAAACTAAAAGTTGTTTTTTAAAGATAAACAAAATTTACAAACCCTTAACTAAACTAACTAGAATAAAAAGAGAAGACTCAAATAAGATCATAAATAAAAAAAGAAACATTACAACTGATACAAAGAATCATAAGAAAATACTATGAAAAATTATACACCAACAAATTTGATAATCTAGAAGAAATAGATAAATTCCTAGATACATAAAACCTACAAGGACTGATTCATAAAGGAACAGAAAATCTGAATGGACTCATAATGAGAAAGGAGATTTGATCAGTAATAAAAAGTTTTCCATCAAAGGAAATCCCAGGACCTGACAGCTTCACTGCAGAATTCTATCAATCATTTAAAAAAAAAAATTAATACCAGTTCTTCTCAAACTCTTCCAAAAAACCAAAGTAGAAGGAATACTTTCAATCATATTTTATGGAGCCACCATTACCCTGATACCAAAGCTAGATAAGGACTCTACAAAAAAAGGTAATTGCAGGCCAATATCCCTGATAAACATCGATGCAAAAATCCTCAGCAAACTATTAGTAAACCAAACTCAACAGCACATTAAAAGAATCATTCACCATGATCAAGTGTGATTCATCTGTGGGATGCAAAGATGATTCAACATATGGAAATCAAAAAATGTAATATACTACATTAACAAAATGAAGGCTAATTAAGTATTCCAATTCATGAACATGGGATATATATCCATTTTTTATGTCTTTCAAAAATTTTTAAGCATGTTTTGTAGTTTTCATTGTACATTTTTTACTTCCTTGAATAAGTTAATTTCTAAGTATTATATTACTTTTGCTGCTATTATATGTGGGATTATTTTCTTAATCTCTATTTCATATTATTCATTGTTGTATATAGAAATGCACTAATTTTTGTGTTTTCACTTTGTATCCTGCTACTTGGCTGAATTCATTTATTCCAACAATTCTAATTGTTCTAACAATTTCTTATCTAATGTTTAGGGTTTTCTATACATAAGATTTTATCATCTGCACGCAGAGACTATTTCACTTTTTGCTTTCCAATTTGGATGCCTTTTATTTCTTTTTCTTGCCTAATTACCCTAAATAGAACTTCCAGTACTATGTTGAATAGAATCGATAAAAGTTAGTATCTTTGCCTTGTTCCTGATCTTAGACGAAAAGCTTTCAGTGTTTCACCATGGAGTATTATGTTCACTGTTAGTTTTTCATATATGGCCTTTATTATGTTGGGGTAGTTTCCTTTTGATCCTACTTTGTTGAGTGTTTTTATCATTAGAAGTTTTTGAATTTTGTCAAATCAAATACTTAGAAATCAACTTATTCAAGGAAGTAAAAAATATACAATGAAAACTACAAAACATGCTTAAAAATTTTGTTGATGCTTTTTTTGCATCAATACAGATAATTATGTGGGTTTTTCCTTCATGTTGTTAATGTGGTATATTACATTGATTGATTTTCATATGTTGAACCATCTTTATGTTCCAGAAATAAATCCCATTTTCTTGTTGTGTATAATCCTTTTAGTATGCTGCAGAATTCGGTTTGCTTATATTTTGCTGAGAATTTTTGCATTGATGTTCATAAGGGATATTGGTCTGTAGTTTTCTTTTCATATAGTGTCTTTGTCTGGTTTTGGTATCGGGATAAGGCTAGCCTCTTAGAATGAATTAAGAAGTCTTTCCTCCTCTTCAAATTTTTTGGAAAGTTAGAAAAAATTTGGTGTTAGTTCTTCTTTAAATGTTTGGTATAATTCACCACTGAAGCTATCAGGTCCAGATATATTCTTTAGTAGGAGATTTTTTATTAGTGATTCAATCTCCTTACTAGTTATAAGTTTATTCAGATTTTTTGGTTTCTCATTAATTTTTCATAGCAGGTGTTGCATTTCTAGAAATTTGTCCCTTTTATCTAGATTATCCAAATTTTGACATACAATTGTTCATAGCACTCTCTTATAATCCCCCCTTTTTTTGTAGAATTAGTAGTAATGCCCCCACTTTCATGTTTGTTTTAGTAATTTGAGCCTTCTTTCTTTTTTCTTAGTAATCTAGCTAAAAGTTTGTCAATTTTGTTGATGTTTTCAAAGAAGAAACTTTGCATTTGTTGATTTTCTCTATTTTTTAATTCTATATATCATTTATCTCTAATCTCTATGATTTCTTTCCTTCTGAAAGATTTAGTTATAGTTTATTTTGTTTTCTAGTTTGTAAATTTTTAAAAACAAGTTGTGGTTTGAGATCTTTTTTCTTGAGATCTTTCTCAATGTAAGTTTTCTTAGCAATAAATTTCCCCCTTGGTTCTTCTTTCACTTGTTCCATGAGTTTTGATATGTTGTGTTTTCATTTTCATTCATCTCTGTGTTTTTTTTAAATTTCCTTTACAATTTCTTCTTTAATTGATTGGTTGCTTTAAGAATGCATGTAATTTTCACAAATTTGTGAATTTTCCAGTTTTCCTTCTGTTACTGGCTTCTAACTTCATCCCATTGTAGTTGCAAGAGATCCTTTGTAGGATGTCTATCTTTTTTAATCTATTGAGATTTAACTTTTGACATAAAATATGGTCTATCCTGGAAAATGTCCCATGTGTACTTGAGAAGAATGTGTATTTTGGTTTTGAGTATGTTGAATGTGTATTTTGTTCTGGATATGTCTGTCAGATCTAGTTGGTTTACTGTGTTGTTTCCATACTTATCTTCTTTCTGGTTGTTCTGTCCATTACTGAGAGGGGATAGTGAAATCCCAAGCTATTATTGGAAAACTATTTTTCCCTTCAATTCTGTCAAATTTGGCATCATATATTTTCAATAGTCTCTTATTGGGTACATAAATGTTTATAATTGTTATATCTTCTTATTGTTTTGAACTTTTTATTAATATACAATGTCTTTATTTGTCTCTTTCAGAATATTCTGATTTAAAATCTATTTCATCTAATGTTAATATAGCCACCCCTGCTCTCTTTTGGTTACTATTTGCGTGGAATATATTTTTCCATCCTTTCACTTTCAACATATTTGTGTCTTTGGATCTAAAGTTAGTCTTGTTATAGTTGGGTAATTTTTCTTAATCAGTTGTGCCAATCTTTGTTTTTTTAATTAGAGAGTTTAATTCATTATGTTTAATGTAATTACTGATAGGAAGGAGCTTATTTCTATAATTTTGCTATTAATTTTCTATATGTCATATCATTTCTTTTGTCTCTCATTGACTGCATTACTGTCTTTTGCTTTTAATTGATTTTTTTATGTAGTGAAGGGTTTTAACTCCCTTCTCTTTTCCTTTTGTGTTTATGGTTACCATGGGGATTAGACTTAACATTCTAAAGTTATAACACTCTAATTTGAATTTATACTATGTTAACTTTAATAAGGTACAAAAACTCTGTTCCTTTACAGCTCTATCCTCACCCTTTTCAGTGGCTGATGTCACAAATTTATATTTTTATACACTGTGTGTCCAAAAACATAAACAAATAATTGTTTTTATTAATTCATTAGTCTCTTAAATTATGTAGAAGACAAAATGTGGAATTACAAAGCAAAGTTACTATACTAGCTTTTATAATTACCCATGTATTTACCTTTACTGCAAACTTTATTTCTTCATACAGCTTCAAGTTACTGTCTAGGTTTCTTTCATTTACACCTGCAAGACTTCCTTTAGCATTTCTTGCAGGGCAAGTCAAATAGCAATAAATTCCCTCAGCTTTTGTTTATCTTGGAACTTTTTAATTTCTTCTGTATTTTTGAAGGACAGTTTGTCAAATATAGGATTCTTGATTGACAAGTTATTCTTTCTTTTATTGCTTTAGATATATCAGCCCACTGCTATCTGGCCTCAAAAGTTTCTGATGAGAAAACTGATGATAATCTTTAAGAATCCCTTGTATGCAATGAGTTGCTTTTCTCTCACTGCTTTCAAGATTCTCTAACTAGGCTTTCAACAGTTTGGTTATAATGTATCTTAGCAGGAGTCTCTTTGAGTTCATCCTACTTGGAGATTATTGAGCTTCTTGGATGTTTATATTCATGTCTTTCATCAAATTTGGGTAATATTCAGCCATTATTTCTTCAAATTTTTTCTCTGCCCCTTTCTCTCTTTCTCATCTTTCTGGGACTTTCCCAAGGCATATATTGGTCTGCTTGATGTTGTACCATAGGTTCTTTAGGCTCTGTTCACTTTTCTTCAACCTTTTTTCTTTCTGTTCATGAGACTAGATCATTTCAATTGTCCTATTTTTAAGTTTGCTGATTATTTTTTCTACCTGATTTCCTATAGTGAATTTTTCATTATCCTTTTCAGCTTCAGAATTTATTTTGATTTCTTTAAAATTTTTCTCTCTACTAACATTTCCATTTTGTTCATATGTCATTTTCTTAACTTTCTCCATGTCTTCCTTGACTTCTCTGAGCATCTTTAGGATAGTTATTTAGTCTCTTTCTGGTGTATCTGCCACCAGATCTTTCTCAGGGACACTTTCTGTTGATTCATTTTTTTTCTTTGAATGGAACATGCTTTCCTGTTTCCATGAATGCCTTGTAATTTTTTGTTAAAAACTGGACATTTTAATCTAATAATGTGGCAACTCTGGAAATCAGATTCTCTCTTCCCCAGGGTTTATTGTTTTTATTGTTTTTGTGGTGGCAGTGGTGGGTTGTGTTTTTTTTGTTTGTTTGTTTTCTTTTCTTTTCTTTTCTTTTGCTTTGTTTCATTGTTGAAGACTTTCTCTGTATCAAGAATAAGCCTTAGGTGTAAAAATAATGTCTTTTGAAGTCTTTTCTAAGCCTGTGCTTCCCCTGGGCATGTGAGGTGACTTTATAATTTCCCCCATATATGCTTTTAATTGTCTTAGTCTTTAATGTCTGTCTCCCAAGAAGAAAAATCAAAGAGAAAAATGAAGGGGAGTGAAAGAAGGCACCAGTCATTTAAGTCCCCCAGAAGTCACTTCTGTCAAAGGGGGAAGGTCTTTCAATAGAGGTAGGTGCAGCAGTAATGACTGCCACCTCTGTGGCTATACCTCCATAATCAAAAGCCACATCAAAAATCAGGACACAGATTTCCAATATTTGGAAGACAGGGTCCTTATTGACCATACTGACTCCTGAAAGCTGCATGTAAATTGCTCCAGAAATACATGCACAGCTGTCTGCAACAGGGCTAAGTATGGAGGATGGGTAGCTACCAATGAGCTCAGAGATGAAATTTAACAAAGCCCACCACAATTTATTGTCCAAGCCTCCTACTGGAAGTTAAAAGCCTTCAATAAACTACAGAGTTCCAAAATGGTTACATCCAACAAGTTTTCTCAATGCAATTGCTATCTGAGTGAGAAGACATATTTCTTGTGCTTCCTACACTGCCATCTCTTCCCAGAATCCCCTTTAGGCTTTACTTTCCACATTATGGATGAAAAAATGAAGTCCCAGATATGGAAATCTGATAATCAATCCAGATATGTGATACTTTTGGGCACCCCCAGTAAAAGTCATCAGTGTTCCATTTGACACTTACAAAAGACAAAGATGTTGGTAGGTGGATAAGCCAGTTACATCAATATTCATAAGCCGAAGTCAATTTTTTTCTGTTTTAGAAGTTTTATTCACTATTTAAGAACTGTGAGCTATTCTCTTTGGTGCTCGTTTCAAGTTTTGATGTTCTTCATGAAGGATAGAACATGCTTAGCTCAAAAACTAGACATATGTTACATTATAGAATTCAAATCCATTTTGTCATCAGTTAGGAATAATTTTCTAAGAGGAACTGGGCTTTTGAAAATGTAAATGGACTTCAGTGACTTGTTTGTACAAATATTTTTACAAAATATTAAAAATAAGGGATGAATTATAGCATATGGGTCCTTATAATCTGGAAAAGCTCTTAGTTAAATAAAAGTTTTCATGCTTGGCTTTTTCCAAATGTGAAATCTAATCAGAAGTTACCTAAGATTTTAAAAACTAAATTTACCTCAAGAGATGTTTGAATTATCTAACACACACACAAATCCTTAAATCTCTAACCTTAAACATCACAGTGGAAGATCTCAGTAGGTTGCATCATGGCACAGACCATGCACTTGACCTTTGGTGCCTCAAAAAGATCAAGATATATGAGGTCTAACAATCTGCTTCACCTATGCACCTTTACTATCAAAACTATGGATGAGTCCATCAGAAACTTGAGTTGGCCTGCTGTTCAATGAAAATGCATTATGAATGAGTTTGTCAATGGCTCAGAATGAAACATAAATCTCTAAACCTAATGCAACTAATTTTGTATTTGTCTTATCCTCAATTAAAATTTTTAGAAAGGTATTTGACTATATTGCAGTTGCTGCTCTATTCAATGATCTGCAATTTATTGAGACAAATACATTTTTACTTTATTTTCATAGTTGTCTCTTTTCATCTTACTGTGAATAAGTTTAATCATGAGACTAAAAAAAACTTTTTCAGTTTTACTCAGTGTAGCTGAAGTCCTTCCATCTGTTCTAGGCTTAAAAGACTCCAAGTATATTCTATTAATTTCTATTCAAGGTCAGGACGTGGAGCAGAATGATACACCTCAGCCATTCAATTAAAAAAAAAGGAGAAGAGAATGCATATCACGTTTCTATTGTCAGATGCTTTCAATGTGATGAAAACATATTATACCCCAGTGAGCTTCAAAAGGTCACCAAACAGAAACAAACTTATTTCTCCTTTCTTGCCTGTTTAACATGACATTGCAAGATCATAACATTAAGGCTCCAGCAAGGGTATTCTATTCATGTACACTTCCATTCATTCATCATTTGTTCACTCATTCATTCATTCAAAACAATTCCAAACCAGAGGAAATAATCAGCAAATGAGTTCAGTAGGGAGAAGCAACACTACCATTTGAAATAATAGTTACAAGCAGTCACCACTCATGGTTAACTGTCAGAAGTTCAACAACAGCTTCAGCTCCATAAAAGATAAGCTTAACTTCATCATTTTGTTTTTCCCCTTTTTGTGCTCTCAGGTCCCAGATTAATAAAAGACAAGAAATAACAGGACATTTCATGGGAGAGCCAGTTCTCACTTTTGCTTTGCATATGAAAGCTTACCCAAGAATGTTAGATAAGCATTTGAGGCTAGAGGTGGAAAGAATAGTTCAGGTCATACTTTTGAAGTGTTCCAAATGCTAAACCATCCTTAAACATTCTTTGATCTGACTTGGCTCAGAAGTTCCTTGTTCCCTCTTTCTATACTCAGTTGCATTTTTTTCCACACTGTTCTGTGAACTGTTCATCCAGCTTTTCACAATACCTGCTGGAAATGAAAGGAAGCAATTGACTTTTCCATGAGTCAAACTGCCATCTGTTAAAGATACTGCCTCCCCCTCTTCAAATCTCTTTAGAAAGTCAGTTTCCTGCTTCCCAGTTTCTTCCCCAGGCTTAACTGGAAGCATTAACTAAACTGTGAGGCTTAATAACTTCAATTTTATAGGCTGCCAGGACAGAACAGAAAGAGAACAAGAAAGTGAACAACTGCTTTCCCATATAGCAGGGAAGTGTACAGAGTCCAAGTCAGAAAAACCTTCCCCAGTCAGCTGGACCATTCAGACCAGCAAGAATAGTTTATAATCATCATAAGAACAATTACCATTGTCATGTTCCAAACCATGCATGACAGCACTACCCTTTGTTATAAACTCTCTGTTGGCAGCACTGTAACTGGGAAATCATCCTGTCTAAATTTCTTCCTTCACTGTAGACAGCCTCTGCAAACAGAGGGGAATCTGCCATAGCCAGCTCTCCCTGTAAAAGCAACAGGATTGCCTCAGGGCGGGAAATATCATCATCAGACATATAAGTGCCCTCAGAAGTGCCTTTGGCTTTTTTTCCACACTATAAAAGCTTCTAAGGACCCTATTCTGCTTTTTTTTTTTCTTTTCTTTTTTTCATTTTCCAAAACACTAATGGGGGAAAAAGCAGCATTGTAATTGAGACTTCCAAATGGCATAAATATTAATATTTCACCGCAATAAGACATCACAATTCATTTGCCTCATTTCATTCATTATAGCTATGAATGTCAATGCACTTCATTTTTTTTTATTTTCAAAACAAATAATTCAACCTGTAAAATGTCTAAAGCCTGGTAATGACCTCCAAATGAATAAAAAATTAAATGCGCTTGTAGCAACAGTTCTGAGTATCATATACATTTTGATTCTTCAACAAAACTCATTAAAATGGCCTAAGAGAAGGCATTCTGAATTAGTAAAATATTTAATATTGGCAGGCTGTTTCTAAAGAAATGCCTGCTCTGTTACTTTCAAGTAATAATGTGACTAGAACTAAACCAATAGAAGATTGCCTAATGAAATTCCTGGCTTTATTGAACAGATATAATTTCCACCAGCACATCAATTGTCTAGAATGTAAATATTTACTTCTAATGTGTTTAAGGGAGCTTACAAAGTTTATTGACACTACCTATCCAACAATACACAGTTAGAGATAGTATCAAGTTAAACTCCAGTATGGCATCTATCAAATAATAAAAGAAATCCGACTTAAAGTCAATGTCAACAAACCCTTTTCAACCCATATTAATTGTAAGGAACTGCGCTAAGAACTGGAGATGCAAAGTTATATGATATAAGCTTTGCCATAAAAGAGTTTATAATCTAATCAGGGACATAAGACTTACACAAAAACACATCATCCATAATACAGCAACATCTGAGTAATATAGACAATAAGTTCAATATAATTTCAGAAAAGAGCTCAGTAAATGAAAATGAGCAGGATGAGTATTTCTAGGTAAGTAAACAGGGTGGAAATGAGGATGTACACAGCATGTTTAGAGTTTATTAGGTTCCCAGTCTGGTTGAAATGGAAGTTTTGAATAGCTAGATGATAACTTTAAGGACAGGTGGCGTAGAGATTGATAACAAAGATATAATTATTCAAACATCATCTTAAATGATGCAAAAGTTCAAAGAACACTAAGTAAAGTGGTGAATGTTTAAAAACAGTATTTTCTAAAAATTTATTCTAATGATGAAGCAAAAATTAACTGGTTAAAATCAGGGGCATTTTGGGGCGTATATACTACATTTGAGTTGGTATGTGTACAGATATCTAATTTATGTAAATTTGTGCATACTTTTAGATCAAAATAACTAAGGGTAAAGTCTCAAAATTTAATTTGAAAAGTAGAAATTAAGGGCAAATGTATGAATAATTTTGTGTAGCATTCAAACTATGTTTTTTAACTGTTTACTTTGCTGTTATTGTTGTATATACTAATTCATTTATTTATGTTATAATTAAGAAATATTTTCTAAATTGATAGACTTTATTTCATAGAGCAGTTTTAGGTTTACAGAAAAAGTGAACAGAAAGTGTATTCCTTCCACCTGCCCCAGCCCACACTTTCCCCTATTGTTAACATTTGCAATGGTGTGGTACATTTATTGCAATTGATGAACTAATATTGATACATTATTATTAACTAAAGTTCATAGTTTACATTAGGGTTTACTCTTTGTGTTGTATAATTCAAGAGTTTTTTCAAATGTGTAATATCGTGTGTCTAACATTAGAGCATCATGCAGAATAGTTTCACTGCCCTAAAAATGCCCTGTGCTCTACCTATTTATCCCTCCCAACTGCCCCCACCCCAGCCTGAACCTGTGGCACCACTGATCTTTTTACTATCTCTATACTTTTGCCTTTTCCAGAATGTCATGTATTTGGCATTATACAATATGAAGACTTTACAGACTGCCTTCTTTCACATAATATGCATTTAAGGTTCCTCCAAATCTTCTCATGACTTGATAGTTCCTTTCTTTTTATTGCTGAAAAATATTCTATTGTATGGATGTAACATAGTTTGTTAATCTTTTCATCTGTTGAGGGACATCTTAGTTGCTTCCAATATTGGCAATTATGAATAAAGCTGTTATAAACATTTGCGTGCAGGTTTTTGTGTAGACATACATTTTTAAGTAATTTGGGTAAATACCTGGGAGTGTGAACGATGGACAGTATGGTCAGACTATGTTTAGCCTTGAAAGAAACTGTCAAACTGTCTTCCAAAATGGTCATACCATTTTACATTTTCACCAGCAATGAAAGAGAGTTCTTGTTCTACATCCTCATCAGCATTTGGTGGATGTTGTCAATGTTTTGGATCTTATCCATTACTATAATAGGTGTATAGTGATGCCTTTATTGTTGCTTTAATATCCAACTACTAATAATAATAATGCTGAAAAATTTTTCACATGTTTATTTGCCATCTGTACATCTTCATCAGTGAACTACCTGATCAAATTAAAAAGCCTCTGCACAGCCAAGGAAACTATCACTAGAGTGAACAGACAACCTACAGAATGGGAGAAAATATTTGCATGCTACACATCTGACAAAGGGCTGATAACCAGAATCTACACAGAACTTAGGAAAATCAACAAGAAAAAATCAAACAACCCCATCCAAAATGGGCAAAGGACATGAATAGAAACTTTTCAAAAGAAGACAGAATAATGGCCAACAAGAATATAAAAAATTGCTCAACTTCTCTAATCATCAGGGAAATGCAAATAAAAACCACAATGAGATATCACTTAACTCCAGTGACATTGGCTTATATCAAAAAGTCCCAAAACAACAAATGTTAACGGGGCTGTGGACAGGTAGGAACACTCATACACTGCTGGTGGGACTGCAAATTAGTACAACCTCTATGGAAAGTAATATGGAGATACCTCAAAGAATTAAAAGTAGAACTACCATTTGATCCAGCAATCCCACTACTGGGTATTTACGCAAAGGAAAAAAAGACATTCTATAACAAAGACATCTGCACACGAACGTTTATAGCAGCACAATTCACAATTGCAAAGATGTGGAAACCACCCAGGTGCCCATCAATACACGAGTGAATTAATAAAATGTGGTATATGTATACCATGGAGTATTACTCAGCAATAAAAAACAACGGTGAATTAACACATCTGGTATTATCCTGGTTGGAACTAGAGCCCATTCTTCGAAGCAAAGTGTCACAAGAATGGAAAAACAAGCACCACTGGTACTCACCATCAAATTGGTACTAACTGATCAACACTTACGTCACTCATGGCAATATTATTCATCAGGGGGCAGGCAGACGGGAGTGGGGTGGAGGGGATGGGAAAACTCTCATTAAATGGATGCGGGGAGCACAGTTTGGGGGATGTCCACAATTGTAGCTCTGACACGGACAGTTAATGGGCAATATATATAGCCAAAGTGTTGTACCCACATAATATTCTGAAATAAAAAAAAAATCTAAAGGGTAGCTAGCTATGCTCCATCAGACTTAGATCCAGAATAATTAATATTTAATTCATAAATTATGTTTTGGTTGTTCTGGGTTTTTTCTTTAATAGTTACTTATTCCATTCCTAGACTGCAAACTCTGGCATCCCTAATGCTGCACACAATATCTGGCACATAGTTGGTGTTGGACATATAACTGTTAAATAAATAAGGGAATTCTTGAGCCAACTCCCTGGTTTCAAATCCTAACTCTGCCACTTACTAGCTGTGTAGCTTGGCCAAAGTTCTCAACCTCTCTGTATCTCACCCATAAAATGGGGATAATGATATTCCCTATCTTATTTGGGAGAATGAGTTAATACAAGTTAAAGTATTTATGTCAGTGTTCAGCACATAAAAAGTGCTTAATAAATGCTATTATTATTTAAAATAAGGAAGTATGTTACCGAGAGGAATCAAGATGGACAAGAAGTTGTTCGTGTTCTCTATGTACTTATCATTTAGTGGGAAAGGTCAGGCAGAACACAAATAAACATAATACAAAGCCAAAGGCCATAAATTCCAAATGAACAGTACAAAGTGCTGTGGGAATTCTGAGAACAGATCATATCAGGGCAAGAGGACAAAGGAAGTTTATGTGGAAGGTGTAACGTGTTTGTGCTGTCTCCTAGAAGAATTTCAGATAGCAGGATGGACAACTCCTTCTGGAAAAAGAGATGGCATATTAGTTTGGGTTCTCTGAGAACAGTAGTAGAGGCAGACAGGATTAAACATGCAAGAGATTTACTGGGGGAAATGCCTGAGAAGGACAAAGGAAAGGGAGCTGGTGAAGGCAGCAAGGGATCCACAGTGCAGGTCTGACCCCTGCAAAGGATGGGGGGAAGGAAGGAGAGTTGAGTAGGGAGAGTCTCAGACTTCGACACAGTTCTGAGAAGGTCCTGGCCTGGCCAAGTCCTCAAGCCAAAGTCACCCTTCAAAGGCATCTGGATCTTGCAGGAACAGGCAGCATTAGTACTCCCACTGTGCTCGGTAACCAGCTGGGAGCAGCCCAAGGGAAGCTCAGCTTTGGCTCAAAATTGGTGGATCCAGAGGGCAGCAGCTGGGACTATGAGTCAATCACGCTGCTCACAATAGCAGCAGAAGCAGCACATTCTTATGGCTCTCACAGTCAGGCACAAGCAACATCACTAGTACCTTATATATCGTTGAAAGCATGGTTGAGGTTCAATGAATATGTGCCATCACTTACAAACAAACATAACACAGTATCAATGGGCTCCTTAATTTTATCAAGAGGGATTTTTTAAACTAAACCACAATTATAATAGCAAAATCAAAGTACATATTTACTGTTAAAGATTACAACTACTTTTAAAATAGAGTTCAGCATCTTCCAGACGTGGCTTCAATTTCTTAAAAATATAAATACATAAAAGGGTTATGGAACATCTCTTTCCTAAAAATCAAAACTAAAACCCTGAAATAAGAATTCAGAACTAAGAAACAAAGCTCTACTAACAATCAATAAAGTAAATCCTTTAAAAGATGTAATTTCTGTGCCTCTTTTAACTTCATCAAATTCTCAATTGCTAGGTTTTGCTAGTGGATTCTGGACCTCCTCACCTGAAAAAGCTATTTCAACTGACACATCCAAGAAGCCGTACCTATGTAAAACTAACTTGCACTGCAGACCACCTAAAACACATTCACAAACAGATATTTAATAAATGCCTTTTATAATTAATATGAAAAAAATATATATTTTCTTTCACAGATAGGGTTTATGGCATTGTATCTAAAAACTCATTGCCAAATTCATGGTCACTTAGATTTCCTCCTATGTTATCTTCCAGGATTTTTTATAATTTTTCACCTCACATTTAGGGGGTAAGATCCATTTTGAGTTAGTTTTTGTGAAAGGTAAAATGTCAGTGTCTACACTTAATTTTTTTAGCATGTCAAATTGTTCCAACACCATTTGTTGAAAAGAGTACCCTTTCTCCATTGAACTGGCTTTACTCCATTGTCAAAGACCCGTTGACTAAATTTTTATGGGTATATTTCTGGATTCTATTATATTCCATTGATTTATTTATCTTTTTTTTTTGCCATTCCCATGTTGTCTTGGTTATTGTAGCTTTATAATAAATCTTATACTATAGGTAGTAAGTTGGATAGTATTAGTTCAACTTTTTCTTCTTCAGTATTGTGTTGGATATTCTTGGTCTTTTGCCTTTCCATATAAACTTTAGAATAAGTTGTTTGATATTCACAGAGTAATTTGCTGTGTTTTGATTGAGATTGCAGTCTACATATTAATTCGGGAAGAATTGACATCTTAATAATATTAATTCTTCCTATCCATGAGCATAGAATATCTCTACATTTATTTAAATTTTTTAAAATTTTTTCATCAGAGTTTTAGAGTTTTCCTTGTATAGAACTTGTCCTTTTTTTTTGGATTTATATCAAAGTATTTCTTTTTTTTTTTTTTGGTGTTAATTTTGAATTACAATTGCCTTTTGTTGGTATATAGGAAAGCCATTGACTTTGGTATATTAGCCTTGTATCCAGTGACCTTGCTATAATTGCTTATTAGTTCCAGGGTTTTTGTTTTTATCAATTCTTGGAGTTTTTTACATAGATAATCATGTCATTTGTGAATAAAGACAGTTTTATTTCTTCCAACTGTATACCTTTTCTTAATTGTCTTATTGCATTAGCTAGGACTTCTGTACAATGTTACATAGGAGTGGTGAGAGAAAACATCCTTGTCATGCTCCAAAACTTAGGTAGAATGCAACTGGTTTCTCATCATTGGGTGTGATGTGAGCTATAGGTTTAAACATTTTTTGCAAAGCAGGTTTATTGTAGACAAATTCCCTCAATGTTTGTTTACCTGAGAAAGTCTTCACTTATCCTGCACTTTTGGAAAATAATTTCCCTGGATATAGAATTCCAGGTTAGTTTCTAGGTTAGTGGTTTTTTCTTTCAACACTTTAAATCTGTCACTGCACTCTCTTCCTGCTTGTATGGTTTCTGTGAAGTCCAATGTGATTCTCACCTTTGTTCCTCGGTAGGTAAGGTGGTTTTTTTCCCTGTGGCTTCTTTCAAGATTTTCTCTTTGTCTTCAGTTATCTGCAGCTTAAATATGATATGCCTAGGTATAGATTTTTAGTTATTTGTCCTATTTGGTGTTTGTTTGTTTTTTTTTTTTAGTTTCCTGGATCTGTGGTTGGTGTCTGTCATCAATTTTAGAAAACTGTCAGCCATTATTACTTTAAATATATCTTCTGTTCCTTACTTTCTTCTCCCTCAGGCATTTCTTTTAGGCATGTTTATACCTTTAATTGTACCACAGTTTTTGGATATTCTGTTCCATTCTTTTCATTCTTTTTTCTCTTGTCATTTTAGTTTTGGAAGTTTCTATTGACATATCTTCAAACTTACTGATTCTTTTTTTGGCCATGTCCAGTCTACTGATGAGTCCATCAAAAGCATTCTTTATTTATGTTACTGTGTTATTTATTTTAGCTTTTTAAAAAACCCTTACTTAGAGTTTTCATCTCTCTGCTGACATTACTCGTCTGTTCTTTCCTGTTGTCCACTTCTTTCATTAGAACTCTTAGCAAGTCTTAGTTAGCTCAGGCTGCCATAACAAAATACCATGGACTGGGTGGCTTAAACAGACTTTTATTTCTCACAGTTCTGGAGTCTGGGAAGTCCAAGACCAAAGTGCACATTCAGTTCCTGGTGAGGTTCCTTCTTCTTTCTTTGAAGACAACCACCTTCTCACTGTATCCTTACATGGCAGAGAGAAGTGAGCTTTGGCCTCTTCCTCTTCTTGCAAGGACACTAATCCCATCATGGGGTCCCACCCTCATGACCTCATCTAAACCTAATTACTTTCCAAAAGCTGCACCTCCAAATACCATCATGTTGAGGGTCAGGACTTCAAAATACAAATTTTGAAGGGACACAAACATTCAGTCTATAATGGCACACTAATCATAGCTATTTTAAATTTTTGATAATTCCAACATCCCTGACCTATCTGAGTCTGGTTCTGATTCTTGCTCTGTCTCTTCAGATTGTGTTTTTGCTTTTTAGCATGCAGCATACTGTTTTATTGATAGCTGGACAAGATATGTCAGATAAAACAAACTAGGCCTTTACTATGAGGTTTTGTGTTTAGCTGGCTAGGAGTTAGTCTCTGCTTACTATTTTTTGTAGCTGTGGTGTCAGAGGTTAAAAATTTCTACTTATTTTTGTTTTGTCTCCCCTATTGTCTTTGGGTTTTCCTAAGATTCCTTAAATAGAGGCCTGTGGCTTGCAATTCTTTTACCTGTGATTTTCTGTTATTATACAGAAGCCCTGCTGAGATGGTGATAATATCTGACAGGAGGGGAAGCATTCTATAGTCACATGGTTAGGTTCTAGGCTTTTAGTGAGCCTGAGTTGGGTATTTCCCTTCCCTCATGTTGAAGTCTAGAGGGAGCAGGAGTTGGGTATTTCTCTTCTCCCAGATCAATTAGGCTTTGGTAAAACACAAGTTGATAGGCTCTGATAAAACAGTTTTCCTTGAGTGTAGGACTTGTTGAGGAGAATATAAATCTCTGGGTGTTTTTCAAAATGCTTACCTTTCCCCACCCCCTACTGGAAGAACAAGGAGTCTTTTCTCTGATTTTCACAGTGATAACCTGTTAGGGCTCCTGGAGGTAAAACACAAAAAGTGTGAAGCCATCCCTAAGATTAAGCCCCCTAAGAGCTTTTAATTTTCAAGCTACACTGAGACTAGAGCAATTTGTCAATTACAGTTTAACATTTACGTGCTGATACTGGCTTTAGCTGCTGACTTCTGCTCCTAGGCTTCTTTTCCTAGGGGATTCTCTGTACCCTTCCTATTTGTCTCTTCAGTTTTCAGGGCAGCAGTTTACCTTGTGATCGTAATTATCTGATAGATATAAAAAGAGCTGTTGATTTTCAGTTTGTTCAGCTTTTCTTCTTGTTGTAAGAACAGCAGTAACGGCTTTCAAGAGCTTTACACATCAGGCTGGAAACCAGAAGTCTAACTATTCACTCCTCTAGAACTAGTCAAACTAGGAAATTGATCCAAGATTTGCCAGTAATCCATACAGAAGTTATTAGAAATCTGAAGTCTTTCAAGTGAGCATTGCAGTAAATTTTGAATGTAAACATCACCAAAAAGAAAATACCCTCAGAAAAAGTATCCAATATTAGTCTAGACTAGTATGCATAGAAAAAAAATTACCTACCTGTGCCCTTAGCACTCTGCTGTCTTCCTCTCATTAAAAGACAGCCACAAACTATCAGAAAACTTAGAAATATCTATTAGTCACAATATTACTTATTCTCTTCCTACATATAAGAGGGTAGGAATATGAAGGAAGAATCAAAAGATGCCCCCATATGAGATAGACACTGTTCCAATGTACCCAGTTTTCCAATGTTCCTCTTGAAGTTTCTTTGGTTGCTCGTGTCACTTCCCAAAATATAGCTAGCCACACATAACTTTCATAAAAAAGTAGATAATGGGGATATATGGGAACTTTCTGTACTTTCCATTCAATTTTGCTGTGAACCTAAAACTGCTCCAAAAAATAAAGTCTGTTTTTTCAAAAAAGTAAAAAAAAAAAAAAGAAGAGACTTGTGCCAAGTGTATTCATAAGCTTAAGTTTCTTATAGTAAGGAAGCAATCTGAATAGAAGGATAAGACCAAAAAGCAAAAATATATAAAATGAGAAATGTTTAGAAAAGAAATGCGGTACATAGCCAGGCTGAGGACCATGCAATGTCTAGCCCAGATGTGCTAGTAGGTTGATACCAAGGCAGCACACTAGATCTTCACACAAATCATTTAATCCTCAAGACAAATTGCCTTTGACATAGTATTACTAGACTCTTTATAGATTTGGAGAAGTTAAAAAACTTTTGATAATACAACTAGTAAATGATGAAGTCTAATTTCAAACTCATAGTTGTCAGATTTTGAAATCCATGATCTATACCAGGTTTACGGATTTTGAACATGAGAGAGAGCATGTGATGGCAAGACTCTACTCCAACAGTTTGTTTAAAGTTACAGGGAAGGACTTCAATGGAATCAGACCGAGGGTAGAAAAGCACAATAAGAATTTAATGCCAATTTTCACTCCAAACACTTGTCAAAAATATCTAATGGCTTTTTAACCTCCATCATGCAACTCTCATAAGAACTAAGTTGACCTCTTTTACTAGACTGTCATTTTTAAGTATGATCAATATATTTTTGAAATTAAATCAAAAAATTAAGTCAATAACTAAGTAAATATATTTTCACTTAGAGAGGCTAGAAAAAAATATTAATTTGCTCTCCAGTGCTCTGTTCAGTTATTTTGAAAAAGATTTACCATGTTGGAGTTCATTTGAACAATAGTCTGAAAAGATTTCATGGTGCAGAAAATAATTTCCTTCAATGAATTTGGGTCAGTAATTTCTTCTGAAATTGGATAAAACAGCGTGACATGCAGGACTCAAATTGAGACCAGCTTGTTCAAACTCAGTTTTCCCAAAGCAAAATATGATATAGTATCGATCTCTTTCCAATCTGTATTATATATTTGAATGTAAAACCCCCAATTATATAAAATTCATTTTACATTCACAGGCTTCTTATTTGTTTAGCTGAATTGTGATAAACTAGCTCTTGCTACATTAGCATGAGGTTACTCAACCTTGAACTTCTACAACCAGAAGAGAGCATTGCCTAGTATGTATTAAATATCATTTGCCTGATTCCCATAAGTGTTACCCACTGCCTTTCATTATCAGATTAAATGTCACAGGAAACATATCCTTTGAGCTTAAACAGCCAGGAGCTATTATTATTCTTTTCCCAGCAAGAGAAATTTGACCTCATATTCACAAGTTTCATATCCCACAGTGAAGCAGGCTTATTATTTAATTTACAATTAGATGACTTTAATGTTTTTACTTGATGGAGAGTGCAACAAAGTCTTTATCAGTTGCCTTAATGTAAAGCCCAAGAAATAAGATTTTAGAATGAAAAGGAAGGAAAAACAACTTTTTTCATTGGTCTGGAACTTGTGATTTGGCACCACCTTGGGGATAGGGAGAGAAAGAAGGTGGTAGTTGTTATTATTAAATATATATTAATAGTACCTGTTACTGTATTCATAACAGCTACCATGTGCTAGATAAGCATATACATTATGCAGGTGGTCCCTACACAACTTATGATGGTTTGACTTATAATTTTTTGACTTTACAATGGGTTTTTCAGGATATTGTAAGTCAAGCAGCAATGGACTTATAATGGTTTTACTTAGGATTTTTCAACTTTATGATGGGTTTCTTGGAGCATTAAATGCATTTTCAACTTAGGATATTTTCACCTTATGATGGGTTTTTCATGACATAACCCCATTGTAAGTAGAGGAGCATCTGTATTGTTTAGTGCTCTCAAAACCCACCAAGGTAGGTATTATAATTCTTAGTTTATAGAAAAATAAACTGAGGCTCAGGGAGATTAAATAACTTATTCAAGGTCATTCAGTAAGTGGCAGGGCAAGGGTTCCAATCCTTGCCTGACTCCAATATATATCTCTATACTCTCCAGCTCCCCAAGATAAGAACTGTTCAGGTCTTATTTCTTGGTAGTTGCACAAAGGTAAGAATAGTCTTAACTTAAAATAACCAAAAGCAAGAATATATCTATTACAATATTGTGAGTTTCTGAACCTAAAGCAGGCAACTTTACACCAAATTATGCTGTTCCATTCTTCAGTGAAGCCACAAATTCTCACACACAGAGTAAGCTCTCAGATGCTTTTTTAAGTCCAAAGAAGATTATATCATAGCTTTATGAACAACCCAGAATCTTATCAAGTTAATTGAGCTTAATAAAAATTAATAAATGTTGGTTAGGGATTGTGAAATTAAAATAGACTCTAAACCCTATGAAAGCTGGGGTGAGATTTGCTTTATTTACTGCTAGATCCCCAACACCTAACATTTTAACCATAATTACTCAATAGAGATTTGTTAAATCAAAATTAGATATTGTCCCTAGGCTAAACCTATTTCTAACTTTATAGTGTTTTAAACTAGATAATTTATTTTGGAAGAAATTATTACTGACTAAAAGGATTAATTCAAGAATTTTCAGGAGACTTCATCATTAGGAATAACTAATTGCAAGGTCCCATTACACAAATACCATGGAAGACAATAGGTCTCTGATGACAACGACCAGGAACTTACCTAGAAGCCACAGATGAATATTCAATGCATTACAGAAAGGGCAAATATTATAGCCACATATATAAAATATAGTACCTTTGCTATTCTAAGGTACCATAAATAAGAATGAATATCATTGGTTTAGTAATGGCTGTTTATGAAAAAAAAAGTAATCTTGCTTTAATTGTCACTAAAAAAGTGTTTTTCCACAATGGAATATTTATAAAACAAATGCAACTTTATTCATATATATCACAGTCAGAGTTTGAGTCTAAGACTTACTCATAATGTATCCTTAAAAATGCTTCTGACTGTTTTTTGGCCCTTGCAACTTGAGCAAAGAATAATGGTGTCATGCAATTTTTTATAACACATGATTGGAATCTTGACCTCCTTAGTGTCATGAGGGCAACCATTAAAATTCTGAAGCATGTAAAATATAGCAAAATTATCAAATCCAATTTTAGTAAGCAAGATAATTCAAACTAATATCTTAGCCTCACAGACAAAAAGTTAAAAAATCTGGACAAAATATGAAAAAAAATTAAGCATTAAAAAACAACTAAAAAAAGAATGAAGAATAACTGATAGAGGAGAATATAGATATCCAGAGAAATGAATCTCATATTCAGAGAGGATTTTGTTCCAGGAGCATTTGCCAATCCTGAAGAGTAGACAGAAAAACAAAAGAGCAGTTTTTAATCCAGGTCCCAATATGAGTAAGACAACCCTAGTGAAACAGAATTCACCCCACATTACCTTCTCTTACCTGGAATTATATCACCTTAAAATTAGTAGCATTTTAAATAAGAAATTTACAGTGAGATAATAGCACTTTCATGAATTATTCTATATCCGCTGTTTGATTCATAATCATAGTTACTTTCAAGTTAAATATTTCAAAATAAAAGGTAATCCCTAGTAGGTCTTTTGGGATTTTTAATATGTGCTAGCCATAGTTAGTAATTCTCTTTCTTAATTCTAGAAATTCAGTTGATGTACTTCTCAAGAGTGATATGCTCAGTGTTGCACAAATGGTACAAGCTTGAAAGATACTTTCTGCTTATCTCATGCTGTAAAAATGAAAAATAAAATAAGCAATTACATTAGGTTTTCTTCTAATGCGTATTTCAATAAATTAGGGAGCTAATTTTACTCATAACATCTGTGACACCAAATGTGTGGTGTCTTTTCTAACACCACTTCTCCAACTTTCCAACACCAGCTGGGTGTCCTCCAATTCAATTCAATTCTGACACTATCTACCTGGAGTTAGCATAACATTCCACAAGTTAAGGGCTCAGTTCCACAAACTGCCTTCACTTCAGATGGCAGTTGTCAGTCCCCGGTTGTCATGTGCTATTACAGTTTATTATAAAAGATATAACTCAGAAACAGCCAGATGGAAGATACCCTCAAGGAAAGATATGGAGAGGGGTGTATGAGGTGCTTCCATGCTCTCTGAGGCACACAATCCTTCCACCACCTTCATATATGCATCAGCCCAGAAGTTCTCCAAACCCCATTGTTTAGGGATATTTATGGAGGTTCCATTATGTAAGCATGATTGATTAAATCATTGGCCATTGGTGATCTGGTGCAATCTCCACCTTCTCTCCCATTCATGCTGGTCGGGGTGAAGGGTGGGGCTGCAAGTTCAAACCCTCTAATCATGCCTTAGTCTTTCTGGCAACCAGCCCTACCTAAAGCAATCTAGGGGCCCCCAGCCACCAGTCATCTTTATTAGCATACAAAAGACAATTTTATCACTCTGGTCATTCCAAGGGTTTTAGGAATTGTGTGCCAGGATCCAAGAACAAAACCAAATATAAATTTATCACAGGACATATTCATGAATTTCAAAAATGTAATATTCTACTATCTTCTTGCCAAAACACATTGTATAGTACAATTGAAATCTGCAAAAATACTTCATCTTGTTCTCTCGATTGTATTATATAATATACTACAACTTTTCCATGGTCTATGTAATATGTATTAAAATTTTTCTTTGAATGCAAACAAATAATTTCCAGAAATTGATACTGAGCAAACACAAAAACTGATACAGAAATTATGTTAATGATTTCAAACATAGTACTCCAAAGCATGGTGCTTTGGCATGCTGTGCACTTTGAATTAAAGGAAATTGGAAGGCCTTAGAATCTTACTCAGAATCAAGGTCTCTCTGACCTTACCTTGTTTCTCTTCTCTCCCCAAGCACAGAGAGGGCTCTCTCTGAAGTTCTTTTACCTGACTGAGGGAATTTCTTCCAAAAGAAATACAACTGCTTTCAATTCCCCATGTGAAATCTCATTAACCAGGAAAGAATAATCACCAAAGAAGAAACTAAAGGTCATCACCACACCTTCCTGGACATATTTTTCATCTATTCTTCTGAGGGCTATTACCTGAGAGACCTTACCTGCATAACAAGACAACTTTTGTTCACAGTGCAATTCTGCTCCTCAGTCTCCCATAACTTGTCACCACCTTCCCCAGAGCCCAGAGGAACTTTGTCCCAAGCTAATGCCTGTTCTTCAGACCCATTCATTTCCCCTAAAAATCACTTAATCTTCCTCCAAAATTGCCCACATTCCCCTACTTCCCTTTCTTCTATGAAGAGAGTATTTAAGCTTCAACCATCTGGCCCTTCTTTGAGTTTCATACTTTATGTGACTTCTGTGCACTTGCATATTAGTAAATTTGTATGTCTTTTCTCCTGTTAATCTATCTTTTGTCAGTTTATTTCAGCAGACTCAATGATTGAAACTTTAGAAAGTTTAAACTTTCCCATAAGAGCATAAAAGTAAAAAGAAAATTCTGTCTTCATTGATAGTAACAAGTACCCTTGACATCAACATCAAAATAAATGAAGAAGAACTAATAAAGGAAATGAAAATTGGATAAAGATGAAGAAAAAAAGAAAAAAAAAAACAAGAGAAGCTGCTACCACTAAAGATCTCAGGTAGGGGCTGGAAGATCAAAATCAACAACCCCTAGTTTGGAACATCTATAACAGAGTGTATGGAGAGAGTTGCAGGTGTTTTCTGCTACTGTGTTTGGAAATACAAAGTTGCAGAGGAGACAAAGATAACTGAAGAAATACACAGGCATATGCTTTATAATTACTGTAGCAAGGTACAGGAGAAACCATGACTAGATATGTATACCTACAGCCCCAGTCTTTGTCAGCTAAAAATGAGAGCAGGATAAAGAACACACCGACACATGCAGACACACATACACACACACACACACACACACACACACACACACACACACATATTTCATCCTATAGAGCTCTACTGACAACCAGGAAAATGTCCTGCTAGCCCAGACCACATGCTGACCCCTTCTCTATACTACTTATTCTGTAATACCTGGCCCTGAAAAAATTCCAGTCATTAAAAAATTAGTAACAATTAAATGGTAATAATAATAGCCAGCATTAGAGATAAATAAAAAGACTTCAAGCAAAAAGGCTATAGTCATTTAAGAATTTTTGAGAGGAATAAGATCAGAGAAACTATAAGATTTATTTATTATATCAAGATTTCTTTTACAACTAAAGTAATTAAAACTCCATGGTAGTGAGAGAGGAAGAGAGAGAGAGAGAGAGAGAAACAGATTGAATCTAAATTTAGTCCTGTGAACACTTAGAAACAACTTTTGAGAGAGGTAGCATTGTTAGTATGTGGGGCAAAAAGAAAGTGTTCAATAGAGGGAAACAAAATAATAGAGGGAAAGTGAAATCAGAATCCTATATCACCCCCTACACAAAAATCAATTTCAGGTGAATTAGAGAGATAAATGTTAGCATGAAGGTTAAAAAAACTTTCAGAATAAAAATAGAATATCTCTATGACCTGAGGCAAGGAAGAAATTTTTCAAATAAGATAAAAAATGCAAACTTTAAAAAAAAGATTGATACATAGTGCTTCATTAACATTGCAATCATTATGTTCATCAAAAACATCACAATGAGAGTGAGTATATAACCCACAAGCTATAGGAAGTTATATTAACATGGTAATATAACACAGTAACTGACAAAAGATTAATGAAAATATAAAGAATGCCTCCAGGTTAATATGAAAATTATAATTAACCCAGTAGAAAATTTGGCAAAAAAATTAAGTATTGGCAATGACAGCTACTTAAATGAAGTGAAAATAAATATGGAAATAAACAATCGAAAGGTGCTCAACTGCATCAACAATTAGGGAAATGCATATTAAAATGATAACGAGTCAACATTTTACTCCGACCATAGTAGCAAAAATTTTTAAATCTGATAATATCAATGCTGGCAAGGACATGGGTCCCTGGAAACTGTCATGCATTGCTGATGGGAGTGTAAACAGAAAAAACCACTTTGGAAAATGATTTCATGTTCTCTGAAGCAATTCATATATAGAATCAAGCAATCTCAAGTTCAAGCACATGCCCCACAGCAATGTATTCAAACTTTTTTGTTGACATAGTCCCTCAACAATATTTTTTAAACTCTATAACATTTTGCCCATTTTACATGGACTACCATTGTTAATCAGTTTTTGTTAATCAGTTCCAAATGAGGTAATTCCATTTTAATGTAAATACAGCATTTTAAAATAGAACTGTTAGATCTCTTTTGTTAAATCTAAGGAATCTAAATATAATAATAAATTTTACCAATCATCATTTATTTTAAAATGTATAATCATGCTCTTCTTTAACATTCAGAAATTTAACATCTGTCCTTTTTCTCCTTGAACATATATATCTATGCTATTTCTCTTAAATAATTTTTATCCTAATGGAATATATTTTATGCTTGAAAGTCTGTCAGTAAAAACACTATATCAATTTAGAAAGTAAGAAAATAGTAAAGACAAAAGCATTAGTGGAAAAAAAAAAGAAAACAAAAAAATAAGGAGATTTACACTTCCAGGAAGAGGGAGTAGACACACTTTTCCATATTCCCCCCACTATTTGCATCTAAGAACCCTTGATTTTATATATAAAACCAAACATAAGGAGGCTCTGAAGGGTAGGTAGAGGAAAGACTGACTAGAGACCACAGAGCCCAAGGAATGACACAGTGATGGGTTCCCTGATTTGTTTTTTGGTTGTTTTTTAGTTGTTTCATTGGTGTTTTGTTTTTTTTTTTTGCCCCCTATATCTCAAACTTGGAGCTGGAGAAGTTGGAAAACTAGAAATGTCAACAGATGCATATAAAAAGCCCCAACAAAAGCATCTCTAGCCAATAGAGCAAGAAAGGGCACTCAGCAAGGCAAAAAAAAAAATTTAGAAAAAATATCTACTCTACTTGAATTAAACCAGGGGGAAAAAGTTGTCTCCACCCTAACCATGACAACAAAGGCTGAGTTAGAAGACTTGACCACCTTGAATATAATACCCCAAGCTCCTCCCTATTAGGACTGTTTCAGAGGTGGCCAATTAGGAAGGTAAGCCTTTCATCTCCTCCAGCTAGTAACAACCTTATGCTCTGCAGTGTCAGTGGAGACCACAAGGGGAACTGGAATTCTCAAACTCCCAATCCCACCAACTAGTAATGAGGAGCCTCCCCCCACCATTTGTCAACAGAGCATTGTTGTGAGGAACCTGTACTTCTTCCATCTGGCAGTAACAAGAAAGATCTTCCCCTACTGGAGTGATATCACATAAATCCAGCTAAAACAGGTTTAAGTAAGACTGAGAGTCTCATAATATAATACAAAAATGTCCAAGAATCAGTCAAAAATCACTTTTCATACCAAGAACAAGGAAGTTCTCAAACTGAATTTTTAAAATTAATAAATGCCAACACCAAGAACACAGAGTTAATTAGAATTATCTGACAAAGATTTTAAAGCAACCATGACAAAAACACTTCAACAAACAAGTTCAAAAAAATCTGAAACAAATGAAAAGAAATAGAAAATTTCAGCAAAGAAATATTAAGTCTCAGCAAAGAAATAAAATATATAAATAAGAACCAAATGGGAATTACAGAACTTAAAAATACAACCTAAATAAAATGCTCAGTAGATGGGATCAACAGAAGAAAGAAAGTGAAAGGGGAAAGAATAAGTGAATTAGAAAATAAGACAATATAAATTATCCAATCTGAGCAACAGAGATAAACTAAAAATTAAAAAATGAATATAAGTAAAGACATCTGCACTTGAATGTTTATAGCAGCACAATTCACAATTGTAAAGATGTGGAAACAACCCAAGTGCCAAGCAATACACGAGTGGATTAATAAAATGTGTTATATGTATACCATGGAGTACTACTCAGCCACAAAAAACAGTTGTGAACTAACACCTCTTGTATTATCCTGGATGAAGCTGGAGCCCATTCTCCTAAGTGAAGTAGCACAAGAGCAGAAAAACGAGCAACACATACACTCACCATCAAATTGGTACTAATTGATCAACACTTATGTGCACATATGGAAGTAGCATTCATCGGGTGTTGGGCAGGTGGGGGGGGAAGGAGGGGATGGGTATATTCACACCTAATGGGTGCGGTGTGTGCACTGTCTGAGGGAGGGGCACACTTGTAGCTCTTACTCGAGTGGTGCAAAGGCAATATATGTAACCTAAACATTTGTACCCCCATAATATTCTGAAACAAATTTTTTTTAAAATGAATAGAGTCTCAGGGGCCTGGGGGAATATAACAGAAGACCTAACACTTGTGTCATCAGAGTCTGAGGAGGGAAGAAAGAGGGTAGGACTACAAATGTATTCAAAGAAATAATGGCTGAAAATTTTCCAAATTTGGCAAAAATTTTAAAAAACCTTAAAACTACAGATTCAAGAATATGAACAAACCTCATACATTGTAACCCCAAAGACACAGATATCAAAACACACCATAATTAAACTTTTGAAAACTAAAAATGAAGAAAAAACTTGAAGGCAATTAGAGAGAAATGACAACTTAATTATGTGGGAAAAAAATTTGAATGATAGTTTATTTACTATGAAAAACCATGAAGGCCAGAGGAAAGTAGCACAATATTTTTCAAGTGCTGAAAGAGAAGAACTGTCAACCCAGAATCATGCACCCAGCAAAAATATCCTTCATGAGTGAAGGAGAAATCAAAACATTTTCAAACAAAGGAAAACTAAGATTATTTATTGCCATCATTTATTGTCCTAAAGGAATGACTAAATGAAGTTCTGTAAGTAAAAGGGAAATAATAAAAGAAGGAACCTTGGGATATCAGGAAGGAAATAAGAACCCAATAAGTTGAATTATGGGTAAATACAATACACATTTTTTTTCCTGTTGAGTATTCTGAATTATGTTTAATAGTTTATGCAAAAATTATAATACTTCTACTATTGTTATAAATATGTAGAGAAAATGTATTTAAAATAATTATATTATGAATGTGGAGGGTAAAGGGATATTAAGGATATAAAATTTCTACACTTAAGTCAAACTAGTAAAATGTTGATGCCAGCAGACTGTGATAAGTTATATATTTATAATGTAATACCTAGAGCAACCACTAAAAATAAAGCTATATAAAGGCACTATAGATAAATCAAAATGGATTCTTAAAAGTATTCAAGTAACCAATAAGAAGACAGGGAAAATAAAATAGAGGGGAAAAATACACAGAACAAAAGAAAACAAAAATTATAAAATGACATATTTGAGTCTTAACCTATCAACTATTTCATTAAATGTAAATAGTCTAAATACACAAATTAGAAGACAGAGATTGGTAGAATGGATTTTTATAAATTATCTAACCATATGCTGTCTTAAAATATTCACTTCAAATAAAGTCATAAAGGTAGATTAAAATAAAGGGATGTGAAAATTCATACTATGCAAATATTTTAGTCAAATGAAAGCATTAGTGACTTTATTAATATCTAAAGTTTACTTCAAAACAAGAAAAATTGCCAGGAAAAAAGGGACATTATGTAGTGATGTCATTGGAGTTAATTCTCCAAGAAGACATAGCAATCCTAAATGTGGATACACCAAAGAATAGAAATGAAAAATATGTGAATTAGTACAGCCATTACGGAAAGCAGCATGGAGGTTCCTCAAAAACTAGTAGAACTAGTTTTTGATCCAATAATCCCAGTACTGAGTATACACCCAAAGAAAATGAAATCAGTGTGTTGAAGAGACATCTGCATTCCAGTGCTCATTGCAGCATTATTTACAAGTAGGCAAGGTATGGAATCAACCTAAATGCCCATCAGCAGATGAATTGATGAAAAAATGTGGTATAAATACACAATGGAACACTATTTAGCCTTTAAAAAAGAAGGAAATCATGTCATTTGTAACAACATTGATAAACCTGGAGAACATTATGTTAAGTAAAACAAGCCACGCACAGAAAGACAAACACAACATGATCTCACTTATATATGGAATTTTAAAAAGTCAAATTCATAGAAGCAGAGAGTAGATGATGGTTACCAGGGATTAATGGGGTAGATAGGACTGTGGAGATGTTGGTCAAAGGATACAAAGTTTCATTGACAGGAAGAATAAGTTCGAGATAGCTGTTGTATGACATCATGACTATTGTTAATAACAATATATTGTATACTTGAAAATTAATAAAAGAGTAAATTTTAAGTGTTCTCACCAAACAAAAAAATATACATATGTGAGGTAATACATATGTTAATTACTTGGTTCACCATTCCATAATGTATACATATTTCAAAACACCGTATTGTACACCATAATTATATACAATTTTTATTTTTCAAAAAAAGAAATAACTTTTTTAAAAAGAAAAATATGTGAAGCAAAAACTGATAGAACTAAAAGAAGAAATACACAAAAACAATTATAGTTGGAGACTTCAACACTCCTCTCTCAACAATTGATAGAACATTGTATTAGTCAGGGTTCTCCAGCAAGACTGAACCAATAGGATATAAATATACATAGATATATGACAGGGAATTTATTAGGGAAATTGGCTAATGTAATTATGGGGGCTGAGAAGTCCCATGATAGGCCATCTGCAAGCTGGAGACCGTAGGATGCCAATAGCACAGCTCAGTCCAAGTCCTAAAGCCTCATAACTGAGAACCTGGCGGTGTGGAGAGGGGAGGGAAAATTGGCATAGGTCCCAGAATCCAAAGACTGGGAGCATGGAGTTTTTATGTTCAAAGGCAGAAGGGTGTCCCTGCTCCAGGAGAGAAAGAAATTAAAATATTCACCTTTCCTCTGCCTTTTTGTCCTATCTGGACCCCCAGCAGATTGGATGATGCCTGCTTACACTGAGGGAGGATCTTTCCTTCCCAGTTCACCAACTCACATGCCAATCTCTTCTGGAAACATCCTCACAGACACACCCAGAAATAATGCTTTACCAGTTCTCTAAGTATTCCTTAATCCAATCAATTTGACACTTAAAATTAACCATCACAAACATATAGAAGATCATCAAGAATATAAAATACTCAACAACACTATCAATCAACAAAATCTAATCAATGTTTGTACAACACTCCACTCAACAACAGCAGAATACTCATTTTTTATAAGCATCCACAGAACTTGTACAAAGATAGATCATATCTTGGGCTTTTTTGTGCACCTTATAATTTTCACTGAATGCCATACATCTTGTATAGACTACTAGGAACTGAGGTAAATGGTATTTACGCCAGGGAATGCCTATTCTTCTGCTAGGCTATTTGCTAGACGGTCTAGCCAGGAATTGAGCTAGGTTTGAATTTTGTTATTGCTATGGTAACCTCCATTGTACTTCTTTCTTCAACCTTCTCCAGCATGTGTTTGCGAGTGGGGATGGATCAGCATTTTCAGTGTTTTTTTGTTTTGTTCCACTGTTTAATGTTTATTGTATCGTCTCAAGCTTCAGTCTTCCCTATGCATCTGCCCCACACAGGGGCTCCTTCTTCAGTGTCTTTCCTCTACACCAGTCGTAGTGCTTACCACCCAAAAGTGCGGCAGCCCTGTGTTTCACTGTGGGCTTGGACATACAAAGTTAAACATATAAAATTAAAGCTGCTATATCATTCAAAGTCTTTGCAAAGGAATAATCAATATGTTAAAGTTTTTCAAGCTAGAAAATTATATTCAAAGTCATATGAATAAAACCACTAGCTGTTTAAATATTATCATTATGTACAAAATAGAATTTTAGTTAGAAAAATAGCATGAACTGAAGGAAATGTTTAATATATGCTGATTGATATTTCACTTATCTATAAGCACTTTTGTGATTCTCTGGCCAATTTCACCAGTAATAGACCAACTTTACTTTAGTTAATTTTAAGAAAATTATATTTTATCACCAGTAACCAAAATTAAACATTCTTATAAGGCTGTTGTTACATCATTTCTGTTTAAGCCATCAAAACCTTCTTGAGGTGGGCTGCAATTGGTAAATTCATCAAATTAAATATTCTACAAATTGAACATTCCTTGAATTCATTTCTTGTGAATTGATTTGTGAGCTATATAATGGGCAAATTGTCCATTTTGGAAAATTAAATATTGGCCAATTTACCTGCTTCCATTAAATCTTCAAATATTAGAAACAACCTAAACATCCATCAACAGAGACACATTAACTACATTATCATCAACCCATGGAACTCAAGTCTCCACAGAAGAATGCTGCAGTTTCAAACAAACAGAAACAAACAAATCTTCAGTAGATAAAGGACAAAGAAAGTTACTGCCATTTTTTATGATTCAGTGATTGTAAAACTGTGATCCCAGACCAGCATCCTCGGCATCACCTAGGAACTTGTTAGACAAACTCTCAATTCTCAACCCTAACATACTGAACCAGAAACTCTGGGGGTGGGGGCCTAGCAACTTGTGTTTTAACAAGCCCTCCAGGAGATTGTGAGGCGTGCTAAAATTACAGAATTACTGGCATAATTAAAGGGAAAACATTGCAAATACACTTGCAAACACACATACACACACAGAAATTCATACGCATCCTTCAAGATGCATAGACTGTCCTCACAAAGTGCGTAAAAATCCGTTAAGAACTTTTCTTTCTGGGCATGAGCACAGAGGCACTAGGGGTCCAGAATGGACACCCTAAAGCCCTGACTTGACTGCTACACAATCTATGCATGTAATAAAATTGCACATGTACCCCATAAATTTGTACAAATAAATATAAGTAAATGAATAAAGGCAAATGTAAGCTTACTTTCTTTAAAAAATAGGCTGAATAGTACAAAATGTTCAATTTGTGTACTATTTGAATTGTTTTCTGTGAACATCTTTGACAAAAGAGTAGATTTTTCAAAAAGAAAATCTTCAAGCTTAAAGCTAAAGAAATGTCCAAAGTTATTGTTTATGTAAATATTTTTTTATTAAATTTCCATGTTGAAATGAAGGAAAATTAGTTAGAGGCAAATAGAAGAGAAAGCATTTCAAAATATTTTCTGCCTCTTTCTTAAAGCAAACTCATTATGTTTGAGAAAAGATCACAGGTTACAGTCAAGGTACATATTTCACTGTTAGGAATTTGAAACAAATAAAGTAACAAGTGATGACTTTAATTAATTATCATGCTATTACCTATCTAAAGATATCTCCATATGACATTTTTTGTAATGTCTACACAAGGTAGAATATCATTTGTAAAATGTGTCAGAGTGAGTGTGTATAGGCCACAACTTTAAATGGAATACAAGGTATGATATACATAATTCATCTCTTTCACATTGTAGTGAACTTGACAGTAACTTCAATTGAAGTTTACAAAGATGAGCTTATGTTAAGTCTCTGAAGGCAAAAGGTTGCAAGTCATTTTTTCATTCTATAAGGTATTCTGAATTTGTATGAAATATTTCAAAATGTTTGAAATATAGTTTGTCAGCATAACTTTAGACTTCTTTTCATTTCTAAAACATTCCAGAAAATCAATTAATTATACCACCATTACAAAAAATATTAAAAATATATTTGCAGTTCAGTATGATTTTCCTTTTGAGATAGTAACATAATTAAGCCTCAGCTTTTTAGACCACAAATCAGGTAAATTGTACGTGAAGAAATAACTGGAAAGAAATCCAAGTCCTTGTGATTATTCTAAGTTATAGGTTGTACTTATAAAAGTCCTATGATGGTTTTAAAAATATGGTCACAAAGTTCTCAATATTTCTCCCTTCAAGAGATGGAACATTATTCCTGTCCCCTTGAGTGTAGCCTAGACCCAGTGACTCAAATATAACAAATAGAACACGGAAGAAATTATGTGATATCATCTCTGATATTAGGTTATAAAAAGGTTGTAGCTTTCATCTTATGTGCAAAAAACAATATTTCTCTTAGATCATTCAGTCTTGAGGAAGTCAGCTGTCATGTTGTGAAGACACTTGGGCAGCCTATGAAGAGCTCCATGTGGTGAAGAACCGAGGTTTACAGCCAACATCTGGCAAAGCACTGAAGCATGACAACAACTGAGTGAGTGAGCTTGGAAAATATAGCCAGGAATACACAAGAAAACAAGCAAATATGAGATGAAAGGAGGGTGTGTGTTTTTGTCACATTGTTTAAACCTCTGGATCCTATTATCCTATTATCCAACTTGGACTTCTCACTCAGATGATCTCGTTCAGGAATCTTTCAGCTATTTGAGAGAGTTGAGTTGGGTTTTTATTTCTGAATGAGTCAACTGAATGAGTCTTAATAAATTTGACAAAATTTATGAATTCAAAATACACCTAAGACTTTTGCTTCTGGCCATGATGGAGTAACAGGAACTAGCTTACCCTCTCATAATAAACAAATAAAAATGAACAAAGTATGTGAAACAATAGTTTTCAAACATTGAACAACAGTCATCACAAGACAGTGATCTCTGAGAAAAGGGATACATATGAGGTGAGGTCTAAAACTGCCAAGCCGTCTGTCTGCAGAATTTATAGATCTCAGTGCAGAATAGCAGATACCAAAAATGTCCTGGAAGTCTTCCTGAATTGAGGAGGCAGCAATGAGAATATGGGGAGTCCAAATTAGCCAAAATTCATAGGGCAGAGTAATAGACATGAGAATGCTACACAGAGAAAGAGAAATACTAGAAATATGCATTGGATTTCCCTATAGTCTTCAGCTGAATACTTTTTAGCACATGGATGCAATACAACTACCCAAAGCTGCTGAAGCAATTCCAGAGATCATACTGTGCTGGGAACAATTCATGCTTCTGACAGCAAGAAGGTAGAAATCTCTCAATGTATGGGTCATCAGGTTTTATACTCAGGAGAGGATTCTCTCAATAGTGGAGCCAAATCAGCTTCAGACTAAAGGCTACTCTGGGGTTTCCAAGATACTTAAATGAATCATAGAACATATCTCAAAAAATATGTAAAAGAATACAAACATTCCAGAACTGAGCAGCATAAAATACACAAAATCATCCTGCCAATTCCATTCAACGTTAGACTGGAGGTCCTAGTTAGTGCACTAAAGATATAAGAAAATAAAAACACACATACTGGAAAATAAAGGAAATAAAATTGTCTTTATTCACAGATGACATGATCATCTCTGTGGAAAATCTTAAAGACTCTGGGGAAAAAAATCTACCAAAACTAAAAATTATAAAACTATCCTGAAAGAAATTTTAAATATATAAAAAAAGAGACATACCATCTTCATTGGTCAAATCAATTATTGTTAAGATTTCAGACTTTCCAAATTGATGCATAAAATCACAGCACTCTCAATCATAATTCCAGCAAATTTTTGATAGAAATTGACCATCTGACCCTGAAATTTTTATGCAAATGGATAAGACCTAGAAAAGCCAAAAGAATTTTAAAAGAAAGAATGAAGTTGGAGGACTTGCACTATCTGATTTCAAGATATATTATAAAACTACATTAATCAATAAAGAATGATATTGGCATAAAGATAAACATATAATTTACGACAATCAAATAAACATTCAGAAATAGATTCACATGTATATAGTCAATTGATTTCAACAAAGGGCCCAAGGCATGTTCAAATAAAGAAAAGAGTACATAAGTAAAAGTAAAAACTAAGAGTACAAAACTATGTAAAAGAATCTACAAGCTTTTTCATCACTATTACTTTTATATACATTGATTTTTTATATTTTCTCTTTTTCTTTTCTTTCTTTTTTGTTCATTGATATTTTGGCATCATGGTTTCCAGGACATGAAGAAATGTATGAGAGCCATGGGAAATTATGTTTTCAAATATCCAAATATTTTAAATCACCTTATATAATTTTATGCAAAAATATTCTATTATTATACAGCTGCATCTTATACACAGGTTTAAGTTTGTGCTTCAGGAAGTTCAGTGACAGTGACGTATAAGCACTTAACGTGGGCCAACATAAGACTGTTCTAGTCTTCCAATACTATCCTAAAGTGAACAAGAGATAAAAGAGATGACTCACTGAGAAGTAGGCAGATTAGATGGCAAGAAGAGAACATTGGCTAACAAGAGCATTTTGATCTGAAAGGAAAATAACCTTATATATCTGTTTCCCCAAGTTCATTCCTGATTGATTAGAAAGAACATTTAGATACCACTTTTAAGCCTAGTGATGACTACACCTCAGCCATTGCTATTTAGCTGAAATACAATTTGAAATATAAGAAATAAGTCCTTGGCTTGGTAGATCTAAACTCTCTTTGGAAAGAAGGGTTGTTAGTGAATGCTCTACCCTTAACCCCAAAGTCCTACCACAAAACACCAGGGAGGCTCTTAGTCTTCTCTGGTGTCATGGTCAACACTGAGCACCCTAATAAGCTGTCTTGTACCTGTCCTTCATGTTTCTCTGTCTGCATTATCATAATGAGGATATGAGTCAAAGAAACTAAATTTTTCTTAGATAACATTATAGGACCATAAATACAGCACCAAAATTGTGCCTTCCCAAAGAGCAGCCTCATCCCATCCCCTTCTTGTAATGAAACAAAATAGAGGATAACTCCAACTCTAAAATTAGAACTTACCAAAGGTAAAATAAATTTTTGAAGAAATTTTGTATTTCTTAGCTGTAGCTTTAACACAGTGCTTCTCTATTCTGAGTACCACGAGGTAAACAACCAATGCCTGCATCTACATTTTTTACCCTCTCCCAGCATCACACACACACCCACTAAACTCAGTTCAATGTATTTTTAAATCTCTATAATTTAGGAATTGAACATTTTTACAAATGAAGCCCTTCATTTGAATGTGAATAGTTCAATTTGTTGCTCATTTTATAAATTACTAACATTAAGCACTGTGTGTGTGCCAGGCACAATTGCAAATGTTTCACCTGCATTATCTCATTTAATCCTTATGGAAACATTCTAAGAGAGAGGTACTATTATCATACTCCACCTTACAGAGGTGAAAATGAGGCACAGAGACGTGGAATAGCCTGCTCAGAATCAGATAAGCTAAAATATACTACAGTCTATGTTGAAACCTTGGCAATCTGACTCCAGAACCCAATTCTAATTGCTACGTAACAATCTTCTCAAGAAACAAGTGAGAATGACTAATGTATTCAAAACCCTGCAACAGTATAAGTATTCTTAATCTATGTCAGTTGCTTTGACTTCAAAACACAAGTGTAAAATTGAATGTTCCGGGGTTATTTTGTCTAATCAAACTTGAATCCATGAGGAGTAAATGTCCCTCACCGTGGCAAGCACTCCAACTTCCCTGGAGAATGCTTGGCTACAGAAGGATCAGGCGTTACTCTGATGCGGGCAGGCCAACTCTTGAAGCATCTGAGCTATCTGAAGTCTTTTGCTGTGACCATGGCAACCCTTGCCTTCCAGCTGTGACACACCTGGCTTCCATCGTGACAAGAGCATTTTCAGACGGCCAAGGAGCTATATATTTCTGCAAATAGTGATTTCAACAAAATGGTTCATCTCCAAGTTATAACCCAGATTTTCATGTGGGCAAATTTAAGCCATTTTATAGCTATTCATCAGGAATGAAAGGAGAGGTGGAAAAGGAGAGAAAAACACTTTCAAATGACACAAATGGAATTTAATCTTATTTCTCCAAGACTCTTTCAAGTAATGCTAAAACTGTGTGTATATACTTTTGTTCCCTAGTTTATCCAATTTATTTTTTATCAGTTCAAGACATTTATACTAAATCAGTGGCAAATTAAAGTATATTGTCATTAAAGTAAAAAAAAAATGTTTTTACACCTCCCAGGGCATGAGCATCACTCAAATAGTTCTTTATAAAGCAGATTGCAGGGTCCTTCTTTTTTGAATATTATGATTCTTTAAATGTAAATTAAAGCATACATAGTACTCAATTAGAAATTAGAATTACTTTCTTATGACACTCCAAATTTTAATAACTCTTTTCTCTTTTTAATTTAGCAATTATTTAGTATTGTTAATCTCCCTAAATGTGACCTATTTTCCTATTATTGCATAAACTATAAGATATATATACATTGGCACACACATTAATAGGTAACTTCTCAAAAGCCAAGGATGCAGTTATGATGCCTCCCTGTTCTCCCACTTCAAGTAGATGCTTTCTGTACACCATGCTTTCCTGTCAGATGTTTGAATGGCATTTACAGCTATGTAAAGAGTTCATATTGGGCTATGTGGCTGTGTAGAAGCTGTCCAGCAGCCTTAGCACAAACACCATGGTGCAAAAACAAAAAAGGAATGGTGGAAACTCAGATATAGGTATGAATTAGAGAATAGATTCTGAGGTCCAGGAGTATTTCCCATAAGGAAGAGTTAAAAAATGGGGGACCCACTTTTTCCTGAGGGAGCTCCTCACAATACAGCAGTGTAGCTTAGCAGTGAAGAGCTTGGTCTGTGGTGTTTGAATCCCATCTCTCAGCTGTGTGACCCTGGATAATCTATATGTCACCTCACTAGGCTTTGGGTTTCTCATATGTGACAAGGGGATAGGAATGGGACCCACCTCACAGGGCTGTGGTGAGGATAAAATGTGCTGGCACATGAAAGGTACTAAGTGGCATACCCCGAACTTTAGAAGCAGTAATTATTGTGACTATTGCTATTAAAGAGAAGGAACAAGAGGGTTTCAAATACCTAAGTGTTTGGCTGAATAATGTCAGAAATGATATCATTCATCTTTCTTAACACCTTCCAGCTGCACTCATAACAAACCTCTCGTGGTTAACAAGGACTCCCTCCTTGACTAATCTTTACTCAGGCTCCTCTGAGCCCTTTTCTTGACTAGGTCTTGTCCTTTGTCTGCTGAGCCTAGTTTTAGCAAAGAATCCTATTAATCCTAGTTTTAGCAGGAACCCTGCTAATCTAGTTTAGCAAAAATCCCTCCAAACTTTGATATCCAATATAGTTCCTCAATCCCCACCCTTAATATCTAACCAAGTTCCTCTTAGTAATTTCCATCTCATGACTCCTTCACTCTGTCCACTCACTATAAACCCCCACTGTCCCTGTTGTATTCAGAGTTGAATTCAGTCTCTCCCGTATTGCAATTGTCTTAACCTCTATGTCAATAGTCTTGAATACAGTCTTCCTTGTCTAACTGTCTGGTGCAAGTTTTCTTTGACATTTGTCAAGATAAAACCAGCACTCTCTTTAAAATATCTGACTGAGGTAAAAGCAGAGAGGAAGAGAGACAAGGGGCACCCCACCCTCAACCCTTTCCTTGTCATTCCCAGCCTCTCTCACCCTCAACATGGTCATCAGTCCCTGGTCATATGGTTCAAATGTAAATGAAGGATATCATCAAAATTCATATGCAGTACAGTATAATTCATCAACCATCACATTGAAAGGACTTAAAACTGAGAAAACATGGGGTAAAGGGTAAGAATTGGGGCACTGGACCCACAGAAGTAGAGGAGGGAGTCTGTTATGAGGACAAAGGTGAAAGGATGGGGGTCTGAGTACTTGAAACACAAACTGACCCCTTTACAATGTTGTTAAAGGTGATTCTGTGTCTGTGATCTACAACAAGAAATATTTTTATTGAGCATAATTTATCAGGAACGTTTGTCCTTTTATGTACACCCCTCTTTTATATTAAAAACATAACAAAATTTCTGGAGTAGTCAAAATGACCACCCAATGTCATCTAATACATGACATGACCTTTGTTCAGACTGATCATTCATAAATATTTATGCCTTTGTCATTGACATTAATGATTTCCTTCTTTCTCTTTTCACCTCTTTGGCCTCCCATCCTTCCCAAGCATAGTGAATAGCATTTATTTCATCTTGCCTTTAACTCTGGCCAGTGTTGGCCTAGTAAGAGATTTCTCTCTCCTACCAGATTGCAAGCTCTCTGAGAGCAGAAAAAAAATTATTGTTTTCATATATTTAAGCATAATGTCTTATTCCATTTTCTGTTGCTATAACATAATACCTGAGACTGGGTAATTTATAATAAACAGAAATTTATTTAGCTCACAGTTCTAGAGGCTGAGAAGTCCAAGAGCATGTTGCCAGCATCAGGTAAGGGCCTTCAGGCTGCATCATCCCATAACAGAAGGCTGAAGGGCAAGATAGTGCATGCCAGAGAGAGAAAGCATAAGGGCCCAGGGTTTGCTTTTGCAATAAGTGACCCACTTTCATGAAAGCTACATTAATCCATTCATGAGGGCTCTTCCCTCATGATGCAATCACCTCTTATTAGAGCCCACCTCTTAAACCTATTGCATTTGGGATTAAGTTTCCAACAAACGAACTTTTGGGAGACACATTTAAACCCACACATACTTAATAGAGAATCTTGTAGGCACTGAAAATATTAGTTGATTGAATCAAATGACTTATTTTTCAAAATACATACGCACCATATAACACAGAGGCCAATTGAACTCCTCCACTACATAAAGCAGAGGTTTTGATATTCCTCTAACCTGATCAAAACACAGCTTCACTGACTTCTCAAGAAATCCTTTCATACCAAGTGCATACAACTGTGTTATTTCACTAAAGACTGAAGGAATACGCAGGGTGAAAAGTGCATCACACTTGTGAAGGTTAAATTCATGTGTCAACTTGACTGGGCCACAGGGTGCCCAGATATTTTTTTAGACATTATTCTGGGTGTGTCTGTGAGGGTGTTTCTTGATGAGGCTAACACTTTAATCTGTAGAATGAGTAAAGCAGATTGCCCTCCCCAATATGGGTGGGCCTCATCTAACCCATTAAAAGTGTAAATAGAATAAAAGCCTGAGTAAGAAAGAATTCTTTCTTTCTTTCTCACTGCCTGACTGTGTTCAATCTGGTGCCTTGGTCTTCTCCTGCCTCCAGTCTTGGCTCAGACTAGAACTTATAACATCAGCCCTCCTGGTTTTCATGCCTTCAGATTCTGACTGGGGCTACACCAGCTCACCAACTGCAGATCTTAGACTTCTTGGCCTCCATAATCAAGTAAGCCAATTCCTTACAATAAATCTTCCTAATCCCCACCTCCCTAGTTTAATCACTTGATCAATTTTTGCCCTCCCTCTTCTCCCACTGTTTGCTCCCTTCTGCCACACATATTCTCTACTATATGAAATAAAATTATGCAAACTGTAATGTGGATAAAAATGCATGGGGTGGGAAAGACCTTGTTTAAAATGCAGATTTCTGGGCCCTATATCTAAGTATGGTGCCTTAATGTAGTGACTCTGAATGCAGTAAAATCTGCGATTACAATTTGAGACATAGTGATCTGTTCTAAAAGGTACAAACTGCAATCATGTCTCAAGCAACAGTACCTCTGCTCCGGAGAGGGAAGTTTAAAACTCATCTATTTTCTTCTTCTGGAGGATGCCTTTTGGTTTCCGTATGCACCTTAAGCATCTTATCAATGTAAAATATAGATGCAAGAATTTTCCCCAAATTATCACTTAGAAAAGAGAATTCACCTTATAATCAAGTATGAAGGGCTCTCTAAATTTCTTTATTTAGACCCACAAAGTACTGTTTGAGGAAGACATATTAGCCAGAAAAGACCCAATCAATGCTAGTTTACAATTCTTACTGAGTCATCTGACATAAAAAGAAAAAAAAAATTCTTCTTCTTCATAAAAAGAAAAGAGATATCTCATAGATTTAATAATTATTCATTGGGTATGGATTCACAATAAGAATTACTGGATGTTCTTATACACAAACCCTTTAAAGATCTCTTTAGAAAGCAATACATAAAAGAGCTACATTGAAGAGATCAGCTACACTCAAGAGAATGAAAAAGAAAACAACTGCTTTAATAATCTGTGAGGAATAATAGTGGCTTGGGACATAATTTTTTATGACAGAGCCAAACACAAAAACACAGTGCTGGGTCTCAACTTAGAATTCAAGATGTTGGACCCTTGAAAACTGTTTTAAATGATTCAAAAGAGATGATAAAGACAGACATTAAAAATGAGGAGAAAAAATCTCAATAACTTGTTTTCATGAAATGGAAAAAATAATTATTTCCAAATTGATGCCATATTCAGTTTTTAAAGAAAAATAGCTAATATTTAATGAATGCTTACTGTGGGCCAGTCCCTCTTAACACCTCAATTAATTCATACAACTAAGTGTAGAGAGAGCACTAAATGTCCCCAATTCACAAATGAGGAAATGGAAGTACAAAGTGGCTAGTTATTTACCAAAGTCATTCCACAGGAAAAGGCAGAACTAGGATTTGAAGTTCAAAACATCCAAAGTTCAAACATCTGGATATAGAGAGTGCAGAATCACCAGGCTTTTATTGCCCACCTGTATGTGTTTTTCTAATCTATTCATGCAGAGAGGGCTTCTTCTTCTAATTCCTACAAAGGTGCTATGTAGATTGTCAGTCCTGAGAGTGCACGCGTGCTCACACACACACCCCCATCTAATTAATAATAAATTCAACAATATAGTTATCCATTACACTGAATCTTTCTGCATTCCTAAAAGATTACATTTCCCATCAACCAGATAAATACTTTTTTCAGCTTCTTGTCAGGAAAATGAGGGAAAGTAGAGTATATATGATGTTTTCTCCACAAAGCCAGTGGCTGCAATCAATGAAGATATTCTTTTCTTTTTTTTCTGTTTTTTTATTTTTTCCTTTTATTTCAGAATATTATGGGGGTACAACACGTTGGTTATATATATTGCCCATGCACTACCCATGTCAGAGTTACAATTGTGGACATCCCCCAAACTGTGCACCCAGCACCCATTCAGTGAGTTTTCCCATCCCCTCCACCCCCCTCCCACCTGCCCACCCATGATGAATATTATTACCATGTGTGACATAAGTATTCATCAGTTAGTACCAACTTGATGGTGAGTACCAGTGGTGCTTGTTTTTCCATTCTTGTGATACTTTGCTTCGAAGAATGGGCTCTAGCTCCAAACAGGATAATACCAGATGTGTTAATTCACTGTTGTTTTTTTTGCTGAGTGATGCTCCATGGTATACATATACCACATTTTGTTAATCCACTCATACACTGATGGGTACCTGGGTTGTTTCCACATCTTTGCAATTGTGAATTGTGGTGTGATAAACATTCACATCCAGATGTCTTTATTACAGAATGTCTTTTTTTTCCTTTGGGTAAATACCCAGTGGTGGGATTGCTGGATCAAATGGTAGTTCTACTTTTAGTTCTTTGAGGTATCTCCATATTACTTTCCATAGAGGTTGTACTAATTTGCAGTCCCACCAGCAGTGTATGAGTGTTCCTATCTGTCTGCATCCCCACCAACATTTGTTGTTTTGGACTTTTTGATATGAGGCAGTCTCACTGGAGTTAAGTGATATCTAATTGTGGTTTTGATTTTCACTTCCTAATGATTAGAGAAGATGAGCACTTTTTTATATGTTTGTTGACCATTATTCTGTCTTCTTTTGAAAAGTTTCTGTTCATGTCCTTTGCCCACTTTTTAATGGGGTTGTTTGATTTTTCTTATTGATTTTTCTAAGTTCTGTGTAGATTCTGTTTATCAACACTTTACCACATGTGTAGCATGCAAATATTTTCTCCCATTCTGTAGGTTGTCTGTTCAGTCTAGCGATAGTTTCCTTGGCTGTGCAGAAGCTTTTTAATTTGATTAGGTCCCATTTATTTATTTTTGTTGCTGCTGTGATTGCTTTGGGGTCTTTTTCATAAATTCTTTGCCTAGGCCAGTGTCCATAAGAGTTTATCCAACGTTTTCTTCTAGAATTCTTTTGGTTTCATGTCTTAGGTTTAAGTCTGTTATCAATTGTGAGTTGATTTTTGTGTGAAGTGAGAGGTGTGGATCTAGTTTCACTCCTCACATGTGGGCATCCAGTTTTCCCAGCACTATTTATTGAATAGGAGTTCTTTTCCCCAGTGTATTTTTTGTCTACTTTGTAAAAGATCAGATGACAGTATGAGGATGATTTTATATTTGAGTTCTCAGTCCTGTTCTGTTGGTCTATGTCTCTGTTCTTGTGCCAGTACCATGCTGTTTTGGTTACTATGGCCCTGTAGTATAGTTTAAAGTCTGGTAGATTGACATCTTCTAATTTGTTCTTTTTGCTTAAGATTGCTTTGGCTAGATGGGGTCTTCTGTGGTTCCACATGAAGCGTAGAATTATTTTGTCTAGATCTGCAAAAAATGATGTTGGTATTTTGATAGGGACTGCACTGATTCTGTAAATCACTTTAGGTAGTAAAGATATTTTAACAATGTTGATTCTACCTATCCAAGAGCATGGGAGGGTTTTCCATCTGTTTACATCCTCTGCAATTTCTTTTCTCAGTGTTTCATAATAATCTCTATGTATGTCTTTCACCTCCTTAGTTAGATATGTTCCTAAATATTTAGTGTTCTTTGGTGCTATTGTGAAAGGTATTGCATCTTTAATTTGTTTCTCAGCTTGACTGTTATTGGCATATATAAAGGCTACTGATTTGTGTGCATTGACTTTGTATCCTGAGACTTTGCTGAATTCAATTATCACTTCCAGGAGTCTCTTTGTTGAATCTTTGGGGTTTTCTAGATATAATATCATATCATCCATGAGGAGTGAAAGTTTGATCTCTTCTGCCCCCATTTGGACACCCCTGATTCCTCTCTCTTTTCTGATTGCTCTGGCAAGGACTTCCAGGACTATGTTGAATAGAAGTGGAGATAGTGGACAACCTTGTCTGGTTCGATTTTAAGGGGGAATGATTTCAATTTTTCCCATTCAGTATGATATTGGCTGTGGGTTTATTGTATATGGCTTCAATAATTTTGAGGTATGATCCATCTATGCCCATATTGTTAAGAGTTCTTATCACAAAAGGGTGCTGGATTTTGTCAAAAGCCTTTTCTGCATCTATTGAAAGGATCATGTAATCTTTGTTCTTTCTTTTATTTATGTGGTGAATTATGTTCATAGATTTGTGTATGTTGAAGCATCCTTGCGTCATGGGGGTGAAGCCCACCTGATCATGATTAATTATTTTTTTGATGTACATTTGAATTCGGTTTGCTAGGATTTTATTGAGAATTTTTCCATCTATATTCATAAGAGATATTGGTCTGTAGTTTTCTTTTCTTGTTGAATCCTTTCCTGGCTTTGGTATCAAGGTGATATTGGCTTCATAGAATGAGTTTGGGAGGGTTCCATCCTTCTCGATATTTTTGAATAATTTCTGCAGTATAGGCACCCATTCTTCTTTGTAGGTTTGGTAGTATTCAGGTGTGAATCCATATGGTCCAAGACTTTTTTTTGTTGGAAGATTTTTCATTACTGCTTCAATTTCAGTGCTTGATATTGGTATGTTTAAGGATTCTATTTCTTCCTGATTGAGCCTAGGGAGGTAGTGTGTTTCTAAGAATTTGTCCATTTCCTTCATGTTTTCACGTTTTGGGGCATGGAGATTTTTGTAGTATTCGAAGATGATGTTTTGTATTTCTGTGATACCAATTGTGACCTCTCCTTTCATTTCTAATTGAGCTTATTAGAGTCCTTTCCTTTCTGCTTCTGGTCAACCTGACAAGTGGCCTGTCTATTTTGTTTATCTTTTCAAAGAACCAACTTTTCATTTTATTAATCTTCTGTATTTTTCTTTATTTCTCAATTTCACTTAATTCTGCTCTGATCTTAGTTATTTCTTTTCTTCTGCTGGCTTTGGGATTGCTTTGCTCTTCCTTTTCCATTTCCTTAAGATGATTCATTAGTTCACTGATTTTGACCTTTCCATCTTTTGGATGTGAGCATTTAAGGTGATAAGTTTTCCTCTCAGGATTACTTTTCCTGTATCCCACAGATTTTGATAACTTGTGTCCCCATTATCATTTAGCTTGAAGAATCTTTTGATTTCCATCTGAATCTGCTCCTTGACCCAATAGTCATTGAGCAACAGATTGTTTAATTGCCATGTTTTTGGATAGAGATGTGTGTTTCTGTTGGAATTGATTTCTAATTTTATTCCACTGTGTTCTGAAAAGATACATGGTATTATTTCTATTTTTTTTAATTTGTTTAGATCTGTTTTGTGGCCTAGGATGTGATCAGTTTTAGAGAAAGTTCCATGAGCTGATGAGAAGAATGTATATTCAGTGTTATTTTGGTGGAGTGTTCTATAGATGTCTGTTAGGCCCAAATGTTCTAGAGTCCTGTTTAGGTCCATTGTTTCTTTGCTTATTTTCTGTTTGAAGGATCTGTCCAGTTCCATCAGTGGGGTCTTGAGGTCCCCAGCTATTATGACATTGCTATTTATTATGTTGTCTAGATCAAGCAGTATTTGCTTTATGTATCTGGGCGGTCCTATACTGGGTGCATAAATATTTAGGATATTTAAATATGTAAGATTTTTCCCTTTACCACTATACAGTGACCATTTTTGTCTTTCTTTACTTTTGTTGCTTTAACGTTTATATGATCTGAAATAAGGATGGCTACTCCAGATTTCTTTTGGTTTCCATTAGCCTGGAAAATTGTATTCCACCCTTTCACCTTGAGTCTGAATGAGTCCTTGTGTGTAAGATGTGTTTTCTGGAGACAACAGATACTTGGCTTGTATTTTTTAATCCATTCAGCCAGCCTATGTGTTTTCAGTGGGCAATTCAAGCCATTCACATTTATTGAGAGAATTGATATTTGGGGTAGATTTCTGTTTATTCTGTTGGGTAGTCTCTTGTTCTGTTTTACCTTTTGAGTCATTGTGAAATCTGGGTTCTGGAGTTTTAGCTTATGGGTAGTTTTACACTGGTGGGTGTCTGTTGTGCTGGTTAGTATACAATGCAGGTCTAAGCACTTCTTGCAGGGCCAGTCTGGACTTCACAAATTCTATCAGTGATTGCTTGTCGGGAAAAGTCTGTATTTCTCCCTCATATAAGAAGCTTAGTTTGGCAGGATACAGAATTCTGGGTTGGCCATTATTTTGTTTTAGAAGACTGAGGATGGGTCCCCAGTCCCTTCTGGCTTGTAAGATTTCAGCTGAGAATTCTGCAGTTAATCTGATAGATGTCCCTTTGTAGGTTACCTGCTCTTTTTGCCTCACAGCTCTAAGGAGTGCCTCTTTTGTGTTTACTTTGGTCAGTCTAACAATTATATGGTGTGGTGAATGCCTTTTCACATTGAGTCTCCCAGGAGTCCTGTGTGCTTCTTGTACTTGGATATCAAGATTTCTGGCTAGGCCATGGAAATTTTCCTCTATTATTCCTTCAGATAGATTTTCCAGCCCACGTGAATTTTCTTCCTCTCCCTCAGGAATGCCTATGATCTTTATGTTTGGCCTCTTTATATAATTCCACATTTCTAGTATGCTTTGTTCGTGCCTCTTGTTTTTGTGTTCTTTCTCTTTGACTGATTTATTTAGCACATAGGAGTTATCGTCCAGCTCTGAGATTTTTCTTCTGCATGATCCAGCCTATTCTTAAGGCTTTCCACTGTGTTTCGTAGATTCTCGAATGCCTCTTTCATTTCTAGAATTTTATTTGATTTTTCTGTAATACTTCTATTTCTTTAGAAAATTTTTCATTCATTTCTTGCATTTTTCTTTTGGTTTCTTTGTGCTGGGATTCAATTTTCTCTTGAATTTCATTGAGCTTTCTTATAATCCATAAACGAAATTCCTCTTCTGTCATTATACCCATTTCATTTGCGTTGGTATCCATTGCTGAGGAACTAATGATTTCTTTTGGGGATGACTTTTCACTTTGATTTTTCATGTTTCCTGAGTTCTTTCACTGATTTTTTCTCATCTGGCCTTTGGTCAAGAGCTGGGGGGTGTTAGGGCTAGTTTATGGCCCTGTGTCCAAGTCCCCAAGGTTCATTCCTTGGCAGAGCCAGGGATAGGAGTACTGGTCTGTATTGCCTTTGGTGTATTTTAGCAAGTTTGGTGGACCTCCTGGGTTACCTCTAACCTGTTGTCTTCACCTCTTCCCAGTGGAGTGTAGTGAGTTTGTTCTCCCAGCTTGAGCTCCAAGCTGGTAGATTATACTTGAGGGTATAAATCCACAGCTCCCTAATAGCTAGGTAGTCTGTTGTGCCCATGGCAGACTCTGGTCCCCCAGGTGGGGTGTACAAAAACCCCAAGCTTTGAGAGGGGCCTTGTAGCTCCTAGGGGTTACTTTGACCCTGGTCCTCCTGAGGTGTGGGTAGAAACACAATTGCTTTTATCTGTAGTGTGAGAGCTGAATTTGGAAAATTCTACACAGCTCAGCGTTTGCTTATCCAGCCATGTGTGTCTGGCCCTCTAACTTGCATCTCCATGTGTCACTGGCTGATAGGGGGATCTCCAATTGTGTACCCCTTTTCCACCACTAGACCCCAAGGCGATATGGGTGGGTGTCTCTATCCCCAGAAGTCTCCACCAGGGGGATGTTCCCACTGGGGGGAATAGTGACCACTGGCGGCACTCTTGGATAAAGCAAAATTCCCTAATGAAGTGGGCAGGGTTAGGGGGAGCTGCGCTGGTTCAGCCTGTGGCTCTTGAGGCATTTGGTTGCCATAAGAACTGGTACTTATACAAAATGAGTCACTATAACCAGCAACCTTCAAAATGACTGACCTCTGGGGTACAGGAGGGCTGGGACCTGAAGAGCAGGCACTAGGACCAGCACGTAGGGACTTGTAGGAGGCCAGAGCTGGTGAAGCAGGACCGAATGAATGGGCTGCAAAGTGTTTCCAATACACAAAGTTTCTGCCACTACAGTTCTGGGATCTCATCCCACCTGGAACCCACAAAGGCAGCTGCCTCTGGCCACCAAATGTGAAGCCTGTTGTGCCCAGGCCGAAGAGCCCCTGGGCCAGGGGTGGGTTGGAGCTAGAGACCCGGCTCACAGCTTCAGGCAGGAGACTTTAAAGATGGCTGCTGGCCACCAGCCTGGAGCACAGCAGGGCTCAGATCATGCCCGTGAATACATCTCTTCTCAACCGGCCTACATCCTGTGGAGGCAATTGCCAGCAGCCCCTAAGGCCATGTCCTGCTCTCCATTCAACTCCTGTGCCCAGGTCCTGCTGACTTCCAGTGGCAAGGTGACCATCTGCAGATTTCCACGTACTATCCCAGGAAGCTGTATCTCAGCCCAGTCCCTACCCGGCCCTGAGCATTCCCTGTATAGTGCAGCTGAGAGTTCCTTATGGCTCTCACAGTTGCTTCCTCTCCACAGAGCCTGCTGTCTTGAGCAATAGCTTTGCCCCATCTCTGGGCTTGTCCCTGACTGAGTGGATGGGAAGTTTGTGGGGAAGGTGCGTAACCGCTTGTAGGTCAGGTCGCACTGTGCTGACCTAGCGAGCACGTCCTTCCTGCACTCTGGGCTCTATTGTACTCCCTGCACTCTCCAATCTTTGTGAATGAATCTCCCAGTCACCTGTTCTCTTGGGCTGAGTGTCCCATAATGTTTCTCTGTAAATTCACAATGCTGTTTTTGGAGTGAGTGATCCACACAGGCAGCCGATGGCGTTTTTTACCTCCTTCTCTGGGAGCGGTGAGGTGGGAGGACTCTATCAGACCACCATTTTCCTCTGTTTTGTTGAAGATATTTTTGTATCAGCTGCTAAGAAAATAATTTTTATCCTTATAAGAAAAACAGAGGACAAAAGAAACATAAAACTAAGCAAAGTATTGCCTTCTGATAATTTTTAACATTTAATTTGACCCAGTTTCTCTCAAAGGCACTGTTCATAGATAAATTCTGAAGAGTTGAATCCCATCTATTTTCTGTCTGTACTGTAAGGGGCAATAGAGTATAGTGTACACAGACTTTGGCTCCATATTACTTGGATTCTAATCTTGATTGTATTTCCTTGGTGAGCAACTCGGAGTAAGTCACTTAACCTATCAATTTCCTTACCAGTAAAACAGGGATAATAATAGTACTTTCCTCGGTTGGTGAGAGTATTAAGTGAATTTAAGAGTGTATAGCATTTGGGAGACACTGTAAGTGTAAACTAGCATGCCTATACAGCCCAACTAAAAACAGTTTTCAAGTGGTCTAGAATAACATTATCTTTATTCCTACTGTTCTTTTGCAAGTCAAAAATTCAAGGAAAATGTTCTCTACCTTCTTTCTCTCATTTTCTGGAGCAACATGAAGCATTTCAGTTCTAAAATAAAACGTCCTCTGTTAGTTTTCTCTAACTGGCATTTTCCCTTGAAATACCTTTGGACCCACTGACTTGGAAGAAATCTTGCCCTCTAACAGGAAGCAATTCTTCCTTTAAAAAAATAGAAGTTATAAAAATTTACTTCAGCTTGAGTTTTCAATTTACTCCTTAAAAGAAAATAAGGAACCAACTCCACAAGATATCTTTTCAAAGACCAAAATTTATTTTTATATAAAAGAAATAATACTAATAAAGTCACCCATTAAATAAACAGACACACAAACTGAAATCCTTCATTTAAAAGTTAACATTCCTGCCTGCCAAAAATAACTCACTCTCTAGTATCTTTAATACCAATCTTTGCTGGTTATTTTTTCAAGTCTAATTTTAATAAATGTTTTAGTCTTATCTACTCTGGGAAAAAGAATTTTATTCCAACCTCCTACTTCTTTTCTTTTTTTTGGGTCCAAATTCTCAAATGATTTGTGTATGATTTCTGATCACATCTTACCTACACATTCCCCTTTTAACATTTCCTGTCACCCCTATACTTGTGTAATGTCCTTTTAGGAGTTTACCAATGGACTTTTAGCAAAAAACCAGGTGCTATTCTACATTTTGGTTTCTGTTTTTTTCTGGAGACCCCTCTTTTTTCCTAATCATTCTTGGTTTTCCTCTTCCACCCTTACCAAAGTTCCCATCTTAGCCCTTCTGACCATCTCTCTTCTGATCTTCTGCTCTTACTGCTTCTTCAGAGAAATGACATTTTATCAGAGCTTTAAACATTACCACTATGTTGATTGATGCTCTAGTCCATGTATTATCAAAGCTCCAGGGCCATTTCTTCACTTGAATGTCAGTCACCATCTCAAATCCCAAACGTCCAAACTCAACAAGTTTTCTCATTGAAAGAATATGCATTCACTCTCCCCTATTTCCATTCATACCACCATTCTCCTAGCCTCCAAGTCTTCAAACCTATTAAAACCATTATCATCATCAAAGCAAAAATTGCACTGTACAAAATTAAAGAAGCAAAGAAGGCTTTATTGAAGGCTATTGCAATAGGAAAGAGAGATCAGAACTCAGTCTGAACTCAACTCTGCTAAAACAAAGGGTGAGAGCATTTTAAGCACAGGGGTGAGCTAGTAGGAAAGTACCGGAGGATGTCAGAAGGGAATCATAGGCCATCCCTGTTTACCAGCTGGCTTTATCCAAAGGATAAATAAACTTCTCATATCTCTATGACAGGAGGTATTTATGTACCTTGGAGCAAGGCACCCATCCTGGCACAGAAATTGGGAGATAGGGGCAGTATCTTCAACAATGATTACATTTCAAAGGGTCCTTGAGAAAATATTCCTGGGTTGTAAAACTGTCAAAGGGCTTTTAAAAATATTTACATTTCAAAGGGGCAAAGAAAGAATTTACAATTACAAGCTTTCTAAAGTAAATGCACTAAGAAAAGGGAGGTTAAGGGACCTAGAATCAGATAGAAGCCTGTCTAAAGTTTAGTCATGCTGAAGGGAGTATTAAGGCCATCTTCATGGTCATCATCATCATCATCATCACCACCCACCAACAATTACAAAGAGCCTATTATGGACATGGCCCTGTGCCAAGAGTTTTAGATGCATAATCTCTACATTTTCCCTTCACTTACTCTATCACAGAAATTACCATATATTATGTTATCAATTCTAGAGCTAGAAGACAAGTTGGATAAACTGCTACATGCTGATGACTAGAAGTGTCTTGAGAATAAAGTAAATATTTTGGAGTTCTATTTATCCAATGTGCATTAGTCAGCTCAGGCTGCCATAATTAAATAACATAGATATGATTTAAACAACAGGAATTTATTTCTCACAGTTCTGGAGGCTGAGAAGTCCTAGATAAAGGTGCCAGCCAGTTTGGTTCCTAGTAAAAGGCTTGTTCCTGGCTTGCAGGTGGCTGCCTTCTTACTGTGTCCTCCCATGGTAAAAAGAGATGGAACTCTTGTTTCCCTTCTTCTTTTTAAAAGGACACTAATCCTATGATGAGTACCCCACCCTCATGACCTCATCTAACCCTAATTACTTTCCAAAGGTCCCACCTCCAAATACCATCGCACTGGTGGTTAAGACTTCAATATATGAATTTGAGGAGAGCCAAACAATCAGTCTATACACAGTGATAGTTTAATTGTTTGGAAGGATTACTTATAAATTTTGAGTCATAGAAATTAACAGCATGAGAAATGTGATCCCTAAATAAACCTTTATTTCTCAATGCAGCTGATTGTCTTAACTGAGCCAGAAATCAGACTACGTTTGAATTTTGCAAAACCATCCATAGGGCTCTTTTGTGTGTTTGTGCAGACAATGCTCCCAAATACCATATCACTTTGTGGGAAAAGTAACTATTTCAAACTGAGAAGTAACCTCGAAAACTGATCTTAACCACACTGCTAATTAGATAGAGGTAAGAGTAGAGGATCAAAGGCAGGAATTAAATGGGAAGGAGTTTAGAAATGTACTAGTGGGTGTTTGACAGACTGGGGATCTTCAAGGTAAAGTGAATTCTGAGAGAGAACATGATGTTTGTTCCCTAAGGAAAAATAATAATTAAGAATGAGCAGCAGGACCTAAGTTTAGTTACAGCAGCCCCTGTGGGAACCTAAAGCTATAGTGGGGGAACACTTTCTCTAAGAGCTGATCATGAAAGGCAGTAGGTGTTTTCTACTGTGCAGAGAGGGAGAAGACCAGCAGAAGTTGACCATCCAGAGGAGGTGAGCAGCAGTGTGAGCTGTCGTCCACAGCAAATGAAAACCAGTGGCCTGGAGGAAGCGGGTGGCTGCATGGGCTGGTGTTGACCTCCAGGGAGATCAGCACCATAACAAAAAAAAGCACAGGCAGTGACCTACAGGCTGCTAACGTGCAAAAGAAGGACCCTGAGACCAGCACGCAGCAGAGCAAATGGAATCCAGCACTGCCATCTCTGGTTCTGAGTATATGCAAAAAATCCCCTCCTGGGAATCCTACCTCCTAGCAGGAAAATAAAAATACCCAGAACCTCAGTTGATGGGACATAATGATCATTAGATTACACACATGAGAATTTATTTTTAGCATTTAGGTAAGCAAGTACTAGAAAAAGACTGACTTCTTTCTCTTCAGAAATTGGGGCAGAAACCATCAAGATTTAAATATTACTATAAACGTGACACCTATTTACTCACTGGAAATTGAGTCCCAGCATGTGAAATTTCAAGTCTAAATTATCAGTAGAATTACTGCAATTTTTCAGTTAAGAGGCTTCAACATCAGTTGGTCTCTGAGTAGTAGGAAGTGATTTTGTTTTTTCCTCTCTCCCCCTCTGCTTCAGTCAACATACTCATACATATATATGCCCACAGATTATTTGACAAGTGATTTATATATACCTCTATGGGAACATAAGAAACAACTTCAGAATTCCACATTTAAAAACAAATGCTGGACATAAAACATTCAAAACTGGAACCATGTGTTCTATCTATAGAACTCTTTGTTCAAATGATGACATGACAAGTAACCCATACAAGATTTTTTAATATATTCCTCTAAATGCATTTTCATATTTTTTAATCTGGCATTGTCTTCATCCTTTCAGAGTGGAAGAGAATTACTTTGACTTTAATTTGAGAAAAAGAGAGATTTTTGGTTGCCAGTGGATGATGTGGTTGAATTTTAATGTTACTTCTTTATGTGTTCATTTGATTTGCTGGTGGATGCTGCTTTTGTGTACCTCTATTTACATGCTGTAGGAAGTAGGGTATGATAACATGCATGGCACTTAACTGTGTGATGTCATGTTTGAATTGTTCTATTTATTACTATTACCCCAAAATTGGCCCAGAATCCTTGGGAGCTGTTAAGAAAAGAAGGCATCTTTACCATAACCCATAAAAACAGAGCAGTGGGAATCTGAGAAAAAAGAGAAAAGAGACAGTTTTGAAAACTGAAACTTTTCCTACAGGCATGGGAGGCATGATTCTCTGAATACCACAGTTTCACAGAAGAGAACACAGGACCAGAACAAGTAAGTTCCCCAGACTAATGACTAGCACACCATGGAGAAAGCCATGCAGACCTAAGTAAAAAGCAGCATTTTTGTCTGTCCCTTTGAATCATCTCCAAAGCTTCTGAGGTAGTTTATGGCAGATGACTCTCAAAGACATCACAGCAAAGGCCCCAAACAGCATTTTACTGGTGTTTGCATAAATGGAAATACTTGGACTTCAACTAACAGAATCCAAATATCTCTTTAGCCTCATCTCCTATGTTTTACTAAGCCCTCAACTCCAGTCTAGGGTATTCTCTACTAAACCTCTCCCGTGCATTCCTACCTCCATCTCTGTGTTCAGGATTTCTCACTAGCCTGAAACACCTGTCATCTTTCTAACCTAAATCCTACTTATTTTCAAGGCTCTGTTTGTATATAGCTCCGGGTAAAGCCTTTCTCTATTACCAAGCCTGAAAAGATTCCTTCCTCCCCTAAACTTCTGGAAAATTTTGTATTAATAATCTTGTGAGAGTGCCTTTCTGATTGTTTTGAATTATTGTTTAAATACAGACATATCTAACTCCCTAGCACTTTTTAAAATGTCTCATAAGCTTTTTTCATAAGATACAGCCTCTGCTTTTTTTTCTTTTATTTCAGAATATTATGGGGATACAACACTTTGGTTATATATATTGGCCCTACATTGCCCATGTCAGAGCTACAGTCGTGGACATTCCCCAAACTGTGCACCCCGTACCCATTCAGTGAGAGTTTTCAGCCTTTGCTTTTAAAAAGTTTACAATATACACGTTCCTTTGGGTCAGAAGCCATGTTTTGCATCTTTGCACCTACCTTTGGTGTTTAGCCTTTTGATGCACTGGGAATACACAGGATGATTCATCACCTCTGGGAGTGGCAAATGTTAATAATAAACCCAGGTAATCTCTTCCTTTCTCAAACTCAATGCCTGATTTATTTTAGACAGGTAAAGATCAATCAAATTTTTAAAGATTTCCCAAAGGTGAATTTTCAAAACCTCTTCTGATCTTTGCTATTCATTTGAAAATTATCCCCACAGTTGACCTGACTTCATCCCACAACTCCCTGCATACTTGGGCCACATTTTCCCAAATTCCCCTAGCTCAGTGGTTCTCAACTGGGAGCAAATTTTCCTCCCTGGAGATATTTGGCAATGTTTGGAAACAGTTTTGGTTTTCACAAATGGGGACATGTTCCTGGCATCTAGTGGGTAGAGGCCAGAAATGCTGCTAAACATCCTACAATGCACAGATAGAATAACCCATCACAACAAAGAATTACCCATCTCAAAATGTCAGCGGTGCCAAGGTTGAGAACCACCACTCAGCTAAAAATAATCTCCCTCTTTTCTAAATTTTTAAAGGTACTTTCTTCCTTTCTTCCTTATGGGAACTCCCATTTTTTACTTTGAAATTTGGTGAGAAGAGGCCATGCCTTCATCATCTTTCAATTCCCCTCCTCTCAGTACTTAGCACCATGCCTTATGCTTCCACCTAGTTCCAAAGAATGCCAGCAAATCCCATGACAAAAAAGCAGAAATCCTTAAAATAATAATATCTAACATGTATTATATTAAGTGCTTGCTCTCTTCCAGAAAGTAATGCTTAACAAGGATTATCCCAATTAATCCTCCAATAACCCTGTGTGGGAGGCACTGTTATTTTACAGATGAAAAAACTGAAGCATTAGAGAAGTTAAGTAATCTGTTCAGAATCATACAGCTAATAAATTAAAGACCCAAGATTCAAACATACACAAAGTGACTCCAGTGGGACTGCAAATTAGTACAACCTCTGTGGAAAAGAGTATGGAGATTCCTCAAAGACCTAAAAGTCGACCCACCGTTTGATCCAGCAATGCCACTACTGAGTATTTACCCAAAGGAAAAGAAGTCTTTTTATCAAAAGATACCTGTACACAAATGTTTATTGCAGCATAATTCACAATTGCAAAGATGTGGAATCAACCCAAATGCCTATCAATTCATGAGTGGATTAACAAAATGTGGCATACGTATACCATGGAATACTACTCAGCCATGCAGAAAGATGAATTAAGGCCTTTTGCAGAAATCTGGATGGAACTGGAGACCATTATCCTAAATGAAGTATCTAAAGAGTGGAAAAACAAACACCACATGTACTCGCTATTAAACTGGAACTAACTGATGAGCACATACGTACACAGAGGGAAGTAAAACTCAGTGGAAATCTCGCAGGGGGAAGAGGGAGAGAAAGGGATGGATGAAAACATACCTAATGGGTACAATGAACACTTTCTGGGTAATGGGCACACTTATAATCCTGAGTCAAGCATAACAAAATTGATACATATAACCAAAAACATTTGTACCCCCATAATATTTTGAAATTAAAAAAACTTAAGAACAAAGTGAAAAAAAATGACTCCAGCGACACTCTTCTTAACCAATAAACTGTACCAATTGTACTCTACTAATACTACAACCATAATCCTCATCTGTAGACCCCAGATCTTTGGTAACAAGGTTAGGAAAAGTACACTTTCACATAGAAGAAAATAAATGCTGTAAAATAAGTTATTTCCCTAGTATATTAACCAGATGAACAGTGTCCAAAAAAATAAACACCTTATTTCTGATAAGCCACATCTATCATATATGCCTTCCATTCTTCAGAAATGATGTTGAGCTCTGTGTATATAAAAACAAGCAAGACAGAATCCCTGACCTGAAAGAGCTCATGATGTATTAGGAGAGAGACAGAGAAGAGATTCAACAGTTTTAATGTGACAAGGCTGGTGCTCTATTAGACCAGTAAACAAGGTGTTATGGGGAACCGAATAGAAATAGAAAAATACAACCCACCTCAACCTGGGAAGGTAGCAGTGCACTTAACTCTTAATGGATTAGTAGGCAACATGGAGGCTGCACCAGCAGGGGGAAAAACAAAAAGACAAGCCTATGGACTCATACGTTATTTGTGAAACTGCTAGTAATTCATCTGCCTAAGTAAAAAGTTAAGTATAAAGCAGTAACATGATAGAGACTTTAAAAAGAGGAGTCAAATGATAATGCACATTGTGAAGCTGATTGTAATCCTCAAGGCAAGGGGGTATCACAAAAGGGTTTTTAAGCAGCAGAGTGAGGTGGTCAGATTTGCCTTTTTAAAATATCACTTGGGCAGCAAAATGAAACATATATGCAAATGAGACAAAATCATAGAAAGGAAAACTGGTTAGACATTTACCACAGCAATCCAAGCAGGGAATGGCAAGTGCCTGAACAGACTGGCAGTGGAAGCGAGAATTCCTCTGTCAATAAACAGAAGTTCCTTACCTGAGTTATTTCCTAAAATTTACAACTCAATACACCTCACCATCAAAACAAAGTATTTACACACTCTCGTAAATATCTTGTTCTTGAGCCGAACTTTCGGCACTTCCATGATCGTCCTTGGACTTCATGACGGAAAGTCTAGACCTTACTCTCTAAATATCCCAGTCAAACCAGCCTTTTGTGAGAGGTGGTAAAAAATTTAACATGAAGAAGTTTAAGATTTTTCAAAGAATAGTGAGAAATCGGCAATAAACCCTAAATTCCCCTCTATAGCTGACCTATGTTTTAAAAAAAAATCATTCAATGATATTGTTAAAGCAGAGTAAGGCAGAGTTTATTCAAGATCATCATGACAGATATAAGAACCTCTGCAGTGGTATTTTGCAGTGGGGGAGAGACTGAACTCAACTTTGAATACATCATGGGAAAGTGGAAATTTATAGCCAAGGATCAGGGTGGGGGTCAGTGGATGAAAAATTACTAAGAGGAAACATCAGGGGTAAGGAAGGGGGATTCAGGCTAAACCAGTCTAACAGAATTCTTGCTGAAGACAGGCCAGGGTGATCAGACATCACCTGGGAGATACTGGAGGATGAGGAACCCGATCAGATACCGAAGGTCATCAGATATCGGGGGGGGGGGGGGTCTTGTTAAACTGACTTAGCAGGGTTTTTTGCTAAAACTGGATTTTATAAGGAAGTTCACAGATCAGCCTAGGAGAAAGTTCAGGACCTTGACTAAAGTTTGGTCAAGCAAAGAATCTTCGCCACCTATGGTAGGCTTTCAACAACATTGATTAAATGAATGATATGATTTAAGAAATTATTCCTGGAAGTTCTTGATAATTTTCAACCTAACCCTTCATATTGTAGTTAAAGTTCATTTGCCCTTGTTTTGTATCACTTTTTCATATTTTAGAAGTCACACATACATTTACCTATTTAGATTTTAGCTTTTTTGCAGCAATTTATTTTTAACTCCAAATGAAGAATTTTCACTTCTGAAAGCTTAAGCCTTTAAAAAAAATACTAATTCACTTCAAAGCTTAATAATGCTAATGTGCTCAGATATATCTGACAGATATAAGTGCTAAAACACAGGGACTACTTAAATTGCATATGACTGCATAGCGTTCTTTCTGCCTTTGATAGCCTAAAATAGATGAAAGAATTTGTTAAAGCCATTGCCTGCCTTCCTCAGGTCTTAGTGAATACATCATTTCCTTAGGGAAGCCTTTTAAAACCCTGTAGGCAAAGTCAGGCACTTCTGCTGAGGCTTACCAGTACCTGTACTTCCCCTACCCTGGTACTTCTCATCCTTAGGAAAATGCTTATCTAATTACCATCCCTCTTTCCCTACTTGCCCTAGAAACTTATCGAGGGTAGATTCATTAGTGGCCTTTTCCATAACTACATTCCCAGCACCAAGCATAACGCCTGACACGTGGGAAGTATTCAATAAATATTTGTTCAATATACCCTTTAATCTGCTCATTCATCAATCCAGGCTATTCATAAGAGATATGACATGGAAAAATAAACATGAATTGTTACCAATGGAAATTGAGGCTGTGTTCTAAGTTTCAAGAAAGACTTACTTTTTCTGTATATAGTTTTTCCATTGACTGGATTTTGCTATTGTTTGCAGGACTTTTTCATAATATAAAACCTTTTTTAATTAAAAATAAAAAAGATTTTAAATTCAATAATAAATAGGTTCCTTCTTCTATTTAACAGACCTCTGGCAGAGAAAACACAGTTGGAAAACAGAAAGAACACTTATTGATTCATAAATACTAAGAACCTCTTTATTTCCTAAGTATAATTAGACATAATTGTTTAAAAAACATTCCTTTCTTGAATATATTTTAGTTTTAGAACTATCACAGCAGTCATTTCAATTCTCCTGTGTTCTTGAAGTAGGCATTTGTTGTGCATTTCTAAATGAAATAGGTGGGGAGGAAAAGCATTATCTTAAATTGTATTTCTTCATTGAACTCCTTCCTAATACATCTTGTCTGTGATAGTGATCAGAACTTCTCCACATGCCGTCAGCAACTAGAGACATTTTTCTCAATTTAATCTAAAGTAATTAAATATCTCACTAATATGTGATAAGTGATTAAGGCTTTATTTACTACTATCTTTTTCTAACAAAATGTAAATTCATAATTCTGTCACTAAATATATGTCCAGAGCTTCTAAAGTCATTTTGGAGCCTTTGAGATAAAAAGCCATCTTTAAGGGGCACTCCCCTAGTATGCCCCTTATTAAAAAATCATTCTTAAGAGTAGCAATTTGGATGACATGAAACAGAAAATCTATTAATTACTTTTAAATAAATAAATTTTATTATTTCACACAACAAGAAACCGGAGGCAGAGTGTTTTCAAGGCTAGGTGATTCTGTGGTTTTCACACTACTCTTACAATACCCTCAGTATGGTGGCTTTTCATCTCAAAGGTTCCAAAATGACTTTAGAAGCACTAGACATCATATCTTCAGTCAACAACCTCCAAAGTCCAGAACAGAGCCCTTCCTTGGACCCTTTTTCCCGAGAGAGAAAAACTTTTCCATACTACGCTAGTAACCTCTCCCCAGTTGTGCCTATTTTAAATAAACTGTTGGCAAAGCAGGTAGAACTGCCAGGGTTGCCTCTTACGGATAGGGCTGATGCCTAGTGCCGAGCAGGACCCCATCTCCCGCATGTAAAGGCTGCCTGGTCCCTGCTCTCGTGGACTTTACACTGTAGTAGGGGAGATAGACAAAATGTTAGCTAACAAATGAAAACATAGTCATATTTGAGATAAGTGCTGTGAAAAGTGAAACTATTAACATATGTGGTAAGAGCTGGGCACTTACTACAGGTGGTTCAGGTCTGTAATCCTAGCACTCTGGGAGGCCGAGACAGGAGGATAGCTTGAACTCAGGAGTTCAAGACCAGCCTCAGCAAGAGCGAGACCCCATCTCTACTAAAAATGGAAAAATTAGTTGGGCGTCGTGGCACGTACCTGTAGTCCCAGCTACCCGGGAGGCTGAGGCAGGAGGATCGCTTGAGCCCAAGAGTTTGAGGTTGCAGTGAGCTATGATGACACCACTGCACTGTACCTGGGGTGGCAGAGCAAGACCTTGTCTCAAAAAAAAGAAAAAAAAAATATATATATATGTAGTAAGAGTATGAGATGCGGAGGAAGAAGTCATATTCAGTGATCAGGCTTCTCTGAGGAGCTGACATTAACCCTGAAGGATGAGGGGTGGGGCATGGGTACCCTGAGCAGAAAGAAAAGCATGCTAATGTCTTGGGACCAGGACAGAGGACCTGAGGTTTGAGAAGGGACACTTTATCCTCTGCCTTAAGAGAAGGAAGCAAGGATGTTTCCAGGTGCAGATAAGTGGCAGCAAGTTGAGGGTTTCCCTTCAAATAAGTTCTATCTCTTTAGTGAAATAAGACACTGGGTCTCACGTGCCTCAGCATGGAAGGGGGAGGGGAGAAGTTATTAGGGGCAGCAAGAGAATGAGAAGCGCTGCAGGAAACCAGGGCAGCCCTGAGGACCCAAGGGACTAGATCAGGAATTTAAAAGGTGTCCACACTCTCTCAGACTTGTCTGACCCCTGCGCATCAGCTTCACCCTCTCAGGCTTTCTCCTTGTGAAGTGTGCCGTTGATGTAGTCAGTTCTGCAGACAAAACTTGAAATCTCACAAAAGAGAGAAAATGGTTAATTCCCTACCACTTCCATCCAAAATTTTAAAAAATAAAATAATCCCAGTTTGACACATCCCTGAACGAAGCACTGTGGCCAAGAGAGTGCAGCACTGTTATCAACTCGCTGTGGCATGTTGGTGGAGTCTGTCGTCCAAAAGGAGAGAGAAGGGCACCAGGCAAAGACAGTAGTCACCATATTCAAGTTCCTCAGAAAACTCCAGTGTGGCTGATAGTACCTAAGTTCATATTGTATAAAAAACCACTTACAATTAATTTATATAAATAAACAACAAAAATCCTCTATAATTCCAGTACTGAAGTTCTAACCCAACTCACAAAGGAAGACTCAATAAAGCCTTGGGCCAGTTGCAGCTTGAAGAAAAGGTTTCTCACACCTATTTGGAAACTGATCTCTGTGTTAGGTCGGAGCCGAGAGGGAGACACTCAAGCCTGAGACAGCAAAACGCCGTTTATTTTGGGCTCCTGGGTGCAGGTGGGTGGAGGCCGAAAAGAGCATCCACACCAGTTTTATAGAAGGTTTGAGTGAAAGTTTGGGGAGGGGGAGTTCTCTCTGGAACAGCCACTTAGCTTTACAATCTTTGGACTCTCCAGCCCCCTGTGTCTATTGTTTCACCCTCCAAGCAGTCCTTACCTCAGTTCTTTGTCTACCCCATTGCTTTCCACCCTGAGTTCCCACCCTGAGCAAGCCCAACACTTTCATTGTGCTTATTCTACGATGCTAACTTATCTCAATATGCGTTCCAGTTTATCCCATATCCCACACCATACCTTATTAGAATTTTACCTCCATGTGTCTATCTGCAAATGCTCACAATTTCACATTTTTTTTTTAACTCTGGCTACTGGCACTCCTAATTGGCCACTCCACAAATTTATGCAAACATGACACAGAACAAAAATATATTTAAAATCATTGAAACGGTCAGCCTCGATCTTTGTCACAAATCATATAATCCACTCTTAGTTTTGATTTTAATGTATTAATAGTTTTTCTAATAGAAAAAGACCTTGTAGCTAACTATAAAATTCAGTTCCTATTCAGATAGCACCACCTGCAGAGTCATTATGTGATGTTGCAGTTCACAAAACCAAGCAAGTATAGCATTTACTTTGGAGAACAGGAGAGAGAACTAAGAGGTCAGAGTCTCACTTGTTATGTTTTTCTCCTGCCCTACCTTAACACATTGCGTTGCAGTTTTCTATAAGTATATTTTCCAGAAAATTCCAATGGGTAAGGCTTCCGCATTTCAACTGTACTCACAAACCTTGAAATCTAAAGGCTTAGCTTAAAAATGTAAAATAGAATGTAAAGGTACTAAAATATTTTCCTACTTATCCTCTTATGCTACATGACTTGCTTTAAAAGTTACAAGTATTATTTACACATTTGGAAAGATGCCAAATATCAGCAATAACAGAAAGCATGTAACTATATAGTTGAATGCAGAACAAATTTTTTCTTTCTTCCTAATTTTTGCAATTTCACTATGTAGCTTGATCTAGCTTCCATAGGGGTTAAATCTTTTGGTTAAAGGAAGTATTTATTGGTTGTTCTGTACAGCACATTAAAAATGGTTCCCTACACCTTTAACTGTTAATTAGCTCAAATATTTGGTTCAGAAACCACAGCCCTGTTTAGTGTGACCTCACTGGTATGGCATCTGGGCAATTATCTTTGAGATAATGAGCCTTTTCATCCATAACAGAACAACAACCTCTCACTTGGATTGCAAAAGATCAGAGCCAATCTGCTGCACACCGGGGTGCCCGTCATCCCCTTTGTATCATACCTTATTTTCAAACTAACCTTTCACATTCTGAATTAATTAATGTGTTTTCAGATTAAAAATTAATGAATTCACTTTAGCATCATTTTGGGAAATAATCGGCACAAAATATCATCAAGCAATGTTTTGGATCCTAATACCACAGCCTAACTGTGAAGCAAAACGATGTCACAGAATTTTCTGATGCATGTCATAGCCTAGCCAGATCCTCATATTGATTACTCCGGGGGGGAAAAAAGCCTCAGAAAATAGTGATGCAGTGTGGTGAATGTTCACTTGGCATTTTGATATATTCTAATTTCATTCAAAAATTAATGTGGAAGTCACCAAGTTTTCTATCAGGTTGTAGTAATGAGGTTCCTAACCTTTACCATCAACCCCTACTCTTTATTCATTTTCTGCCCGGCTAGCTCCCCTATTCTTCAAGACTAAATTTGCCTCAACTTCTCATTCAACACTAAATGAATACAGGATTCCTACTGTTAGGTAGATAGCGAGGGATTCTGGGTCTCCTAGGGATGAAAGTGGGTGCCGTTGCAGTTCACTGCCCCCCCCAAATGGGCTTTCAGAGAGGCTGCTAGGAGATCTGCATGCGTAGTTACACTCGGGTCACGTGATCCCCAACTGTCCAATCAGAGTGGTTCCATGGTGACATCTGAGCCACAAGGGAAGTCCCAATCTGGACACTATAAAACAATGTCCAGACCATAACCAAGCCTTTTTTTGCTCTTTGCCTTCTTTTGCTACAGAAATGGGTCCAGTTGTCATCTGTGGCCATCATGTGTGGCGTATGTATTGTGAACTAAAATAAAATCTTAATGCTTCACCCCCACTGGCTGACTGAACGGACCCCCTCCTGGCCAAGGTGATATCCTAAAACTAAATTGTCTGCCATGAGGAGGAGGTCAGACATGCCTCATCATGCCCTCCTCCCTTCTTGGAGATACCTTTTGTAACTCATTAACAGGCCTATGGCTATGCAAGACAAACCTGCAGGTCCTCAATGTACAAAACAAATATACGTCCGGTGGCTTGTCTCTTATCTAAAAACATTCCAAGCCTTTAGACAAAGCTTCATTTTTTTAGCCAAATACAAGTCAAAAAATCTTTAAACCCACCTATAACCTGTAAGCACTCCCCTCTTTGAGATGGCCCACCTTTTCGGGCCAAACCAATGTGTGCCTTCCATGTATTGATTTATGACTTAACCCATAATTTGTGTCACCCTGAAATGTATAAAACAAAACTGTAACCCAGCCACGGTGAGTCCACTTGCTCAAGGCTTCTTGGGTGTGGCTCCAGGTCATGGTCCTCAAATTTGGCTCGGAATAAACCTCTTTAAATTATGTTACAGAGTTTGGCTTCTTTTCCATTGACAGTATCTCACTCTGCAAACCTATATCTAGCTCTTGCTCTATAATCCTATCTTTGTCTCCTCAATAAACCTCATTTTCATGCTTGCCTTACTTTGGTGCGTCTGGTCATTCTTCGGCCATGAGCGCACCAAGAATCGACATTTCAGACTGCGACCCGACACTACCTCAAAAGGTTGTAGGGCAGAAAAGATGTCTTTCCTCACCCTTCATTCAATAGGTTCATGGTTGAGACCCCCATATCAAAAGACAGATTAACAATAGAAAAGTATAAGTAATTTATTTAATATGTTTTACTTAAGATGGGAGCCTTCATAAGGGAATGAAGGCCCAAGGAAGCAGAGAAATCTGTGTATTTTTATGCTAAGTTTGATGAAGAATAGACAGTCATGTAGACCTATGATTGGACAAAGGGGCTAAAATCTAATGGTAATAAACTGGGGCGGAGGAGACAGGAGGACTTAGCAAGGCCTATTTGTTTAGATTCTTCTTGGTGTCTCTGTGTCTTCGAGAATAAGGATGTTCCTTTCCTCCAGTTATAGGGAGAATCCCTCTGGAATGGAGGTTTTATGGCCTACTTTAAAGGAAGGTCATAGAATTCTTTTATGGCCTGCTTCAGGGGAGAAGGGCAAGGGGAAGGTGAGAGAGACCTTCCCACTTCTGCTGTATTCTCAAATGCCGAGGGGCCATATTTTGGGGTGTGTCCTGAGCCCCACCAGGGTCAAGCACTCCTTCTCAGGGATCTCTTGGAACCCCACTTCTTCATAAGGCTCTCTTCATGAGGAAGCTTGATATGGATAGATTTCATCCAGGTATAGTGAAACTCCTTAATAACCCCTTGAAATGATACCACAATCGGTCAACTTTTATGCGTAACTTGACTTAATAAGAAGTGAAAGATGCCCAGAAAAGTGATGCTAACCACTTTGTCATCATTCCTTTGCTTAGTCAAGTTTGTTTGTTGTTGTTGCAAGAAACAGACATCCATTCAAATTTGTTCAATCACAAAGAAGGAATTTTTTACAAGAGGACTTAGTGTAACCAAGTCTCAAGAAGAACTAGACCAAAGGCCTGAAAAGAAATCAGAAAACAAAGTATCTTTCCTTCTCTCTCTCTCTCTTCATATATATATATGATATAGATAGATAGATTTCTTTTTCTACAGGCTAGTTGTTTTCTAGGAGTGGATCTGGACCATTTTGGTTTCTCTGCACTACTGATCTAAGTTGCTTTTACAAAAGAGAGTAATGTCAATCTTAAATAACAAGATTCAGAAAATATGATTAAGTCTAGAGTTTTTTTGAGCACAAAACTTGAGAATGACCACCCAGAAACACAAACTCCAAACAAATGGAGTTAGCATTCCAAAGATGAGAAGGTGAGCTTTCACTTATATAGGCAGAGACAAGAGAAGTTTTAGCAGAATTACAACATCTTCCGTATAAGATCGATGCACACGTTACAATTATTTGATTGGTTACAGATTACTACATTCCAAGTGAGACTTTATTACTCTGTGAGGAGGGGTAAAGATCTGAGGGGATCTTAGCTCTGGTGTCACTTGGTTTTCCCAATTATTTATAAGAAAAAAGGAATAAGTTGCAGCTACACACCACATGAGTCAGGCTGCATAGCCACATTCCTCTCAAGGGTCAGAATAATTTAAAATTCCAATGGCTTTATGCTTGAATTATTTAATTTCACAGTAACAACATAATATTGATGGTTGTTGTGGCCCATATCTATGGCCAGGAAGGTAGGGATTAGTTCTCTGAGAATAGGTTTCTTTGCCAAGGCCATCAAGACAAGCTGTTCACCTGCATATATATATCACACTGCCCAAGACTGAATTATTCCAGCCAAATGTTGACACTCAGCCTTAGCAGATTCCACATAAGTATGAAAATTGAATTGTACCAGAAATCAAACCAATGGCAATGATCATATGCATGGCCTCAACTAATACATCTTGATTCCATTTTTAAAAAATTTTTTCCCTGCCCACACACCCAAACTGGAAATATATCTAGTGCTGGTTTTGCCATTGATGAACCTTCAATCTCTAAGGAAAGAAATTAAAAGGAGGGAATGGACAGAATAGTTTTCTCTCTCCACCTTGAAATAGGCATATTGATATTAGTCTCCTAGATGCAAGAGGGGAATTAGGAATCAAATTCAGCTGCAATAATGATAATGCATCTTAAAAATCACATCTAGAAATCTGGCTGATTAAGTCACATAAAATTAATATAACTCCTTTGCCCTTTTAAGGAAATTTGTTTCTGTCATCAGCTAATCTAATAAAAGGCTTTTGCTCACATTAGACATTATTTGCATGCTTATTCTACATGTGGCAGTAAAGTACACATGTAATATAAAATAACTAGAAAATGTTAATAGCTGATTAACCATTAAACTTCAATAGAGAGCTGTGAAAGATAGATTCCATTTTAATGCAGTAAATGTAGAGACTTCACTCAGTTGCATTTCTTCTTTTCTAACAATAAATTCTTGCTCTCGGCTATTATTTTTAAAGACAGTTGAGTTGAATGTTGTAAGAATTATAACTTGGTATTTTAAGGGACTTTTCCTTTGAGGAGGTCAAAGTAAAGGAATTAAATGCTTTACTCACTTACATGAAGTTAGGCAGTAAAGGAAAGATACACACTGAAGTATCAGATAATTCAAGATCTGTGACCAAAAGCCACGTACAAGGAATGCAGGCAGTGGGACTACCTCTGTATTATAGATGATATCAGCCTTTTTCTACAGGTAACTTTCGGTTTTGCGGAGCACAATTGAATCTATGCAATACTAAGTCAGATGAACATTTTCTGCAATATTTCCACAGTGGAAAATATTGCCTGCTTAGTCCCGCCCTGCCGTCTACATGTCTCCAATACTCTTCTACAAATCTTCAGGTGGAACTTGGGCTTTGAAATCCATTACACTTGTGAATAACTCCAAAATGTAGACCCCATGGCTAACGGGTGAAAATCATAGTGCACGGACATCACACTGTAAAGCTAATTCCTGTGGTTAATAAATGATAAATACTGTAGTTCGATTTCCTGGCCTAAGTACAATGCTTACTGGGAGTTTGCAAGTCATTATTTAGCAATTATTAAACACTGAGATTATGTTAGTATGGTGAATAAGGCGCAAATGTCACCTTCTAGTTCCTTCCACCTCTAAACCTTAGTGTGACCACAGCCTCATAAGGCTTATGCCTAAAGCATCTCTTTCCTCTGCTACTTCTCTCTCCCCACTGTCACCCTAGTCCAAGCCCCCATCGCCCTCCCTCCCCTAGATGGTCACAGTGGCCTTCTCACAGACCCCATCCTCCTTGTTCCTTTCACTATCTGCAGGCGGGAACAATGCTATATGCTTTTTGACCTGCTAATCCCTAGAAAATAACCCATTCTCTCTGGAGTTGTGGACATTATTTTCTGTTTCCTTCCTTCCCTGAATACCTTTTTAAAAATAACCAATAACTAAGAATAATGCATGTGTCTGTTCTTTGTAATTTGGTAGAGTCCAACAAGTGCTCTATGGTAAAGAGAGGTCCCTCCTTGGATAGGTGCCACCTAAATTACCCCCACTATACAAGCTTTCTCATTAATCCACTGGCATTTCACTGAGACAGACCATACAGGTGGGCTGATCTGACAGACTATGATGACATTTTATTTTCCTTATTGGGCCAGAAAATCTTTGCCAGCAAGAGAATTTCTACATTTCATTGAGTGTGAAAGTGTTGGAAAGGTATTATATAATACTGCTATAATAAAAATGACAACCATGTATGCCGTGTATTATATATTTGATAATAGCTATACAATCTTAAGGAATGTAAATATCTGACACTGATTAAAATCAAAATATCCCCAGCTCTGAAAACCTCTATATTTTAGAAAAAATATATTTTAATCTTTTTTATATTTTTTAGGCAATCAGTATTTAGGATTTCCTTTATCAACTATACTCTCATAGTTACAAAGAGGGATTATTAACTTTGGATTTTTTATTTAACTGATCAAATAAGTAGTTAATTTATATTATTTGCCACCTGCAGTTGTCTTATTACCACATTGAAAAGGTGAGAAAATAAGTCATTAATATGCATAGATGCTTTCCTTAAGCAATTTAGAAGGGTCCATACATCAGAAATTCTTTCCAGATCTCCACCATTGCAAGACTGAAAAATTACATTGAAATTCAGCTATTTAACCTTCATAAATGAAGTAACCTGCATAGCTAACATTAAGAGTTTCATTTAATTTACTTGCACAGGTAACTCACTGAGAAGGCATTTAACCTTAAAGTTAATGATATCAGATCTATTCCACAGTGTATGTGCCTCCAATTGCTTTCTACAGCACTGCACAAACTAATATTAAGTTCTCATTTTAGTAATATTCGTGGGCAGGAGGGAGACATTATCCTCAATTACACCTGTATAACATCTTTGTCAACCTCAGATGCCTTCTACCTCAAGAGCAGTAGGTGAGGAGAGTAGGGCTGGGACAGGACCCAGTTCATAGCAGATGACCTCTGAAACCAGATACAAGGAAAACTCTCTTAGAGCCAAGCATGAGTGTCTGATTTTAATTGTTTCTAGGCCAATCAGGCCTCAATCTTTTTTGATATTTTTACATTGGCCATTTTTAGGATAATTAGGGGTTTATTTGTTTGTGTGTTTCTAAAGGAAGAAAGTTACTATAAAAGTTCTAGAAGACACCCTTGGAAAATTTATCCTAATTTAAGAATGGAAAGGCCTTTCTATGATTAAAAAACTCAGAAGTCATAAAATTTAAAAAATGGATAAATGCAACTACACACATATCAAACATTTCCACCTGGCAAAATTAACCAAGAAAAGTCAAAACGTGACAAATTGGAGGAACAGCACAGCCATGTCGTAAAGAGGTTATCTCCCCTTTAATATATAAAAAGATTCTACAAATCAATTTCAAAAGCTTCATAACACATTAGGAATATGGCAAAAAAAAAAAAATGAGCACATAGTTCACATTAAAGAAATAAATATCTCTTAAATGAATGAAATAATGCCCAAGTCCACTCATCATAGGAGAAATACAATGACACCAAGATGCCAGTATTCATTACCAGACTGAAAAAGGTCCAAAGGTTTAATAAGATACTGTAGCTGATGTTGTAGAGCAACAGACACTCTCGGACAGTGCAGCTAAGATTTCAAAATGTCTATGGAAGATAATTTTTCCATATCCCCCTAATTATAGGGGAATGTGTGTATATATACACACAGAAATTCCACTTCTAGAACTGTATTCTATAGATGTACTCACAGGAAAAGCTTAGGAAAAAACATACATTACAACATTTTTATAACAGCAAAAGTGAACAATCTAAATATTCACATATAGCAGATTAATTAAATAAATTAAGGAATGTACATATAAGAAAATACTATGCAGTCATCTAAAAAAAGAATGAAAAAGCTCTTTATATATTAAAATAAATTGACTTTTAACATATACTGTTAGTTTAAGGAGAACAAAGTTGAAGCAGTATATGTAGTAATAGTATACAAATATTTGTGTAAGAAATAGAGAAAAAAAAATTATTTGATAACAAAGATATCCAATGTTATAGACTGAATGAGTCTCCCCAAAATTCATTATGTTGAAATCTAATCCCCAATGTGATGGTATTTGGAGGTGGGGCCTTTGGGAGGTAATTAGGTCATGAGAGTGGAGCCCTGATAAATGGTATTAGTGCTGTTATAAAAAGAGACCAGAGAGCTAGTTTGCTCTTCTCTGCCCTGTAAGAACACAAGAGAAGTTGACAGTCTACCACCCAGAAGAGGGCCCTCAACAAAACCAACAATACTGTCACCCTGATCTCAGACTTCCAGCCTCCAAAACAGTGAGAAATAAATTTCTGTTGTTTATAAGCCACCTAATCTATGGTACTTTGTTATAGAAGCCCAAACTGACTAAAATGCCCAAGGGTAAATAAAGGATACACAGAAACTAGTAACATTAATTTACTGCACTGAAAAGAATTGTGTGGCTGAGGGACAGAGGAGGAAGAATCTGTGATGAATACCATTTGTACTTCTGAATTTTGACCATATCATTTACTACCTATACAGAAAGTAAATAATTTTAAAAATTAAAAAAGGAGGCAAGTAGACAAAGTTATTGCCTAAGATAAGACATAGATTTTCTATGAATTTCACTTATTCAAAATGTCTTTAACTCCTATCACAATGGAACAGAGAGAATCAAAATTATTTCTTGAACAAAAATATTAGGACTGCCCTTCTGAGAACAACTGTTAGAGTTAGTAAGGGAAATTGATCTTTCTGTAGCATTCTAAATGGTTTCTTAGCTTTTCCCCACTCCACATATCTTATCTCCTCAAAGAATCAAATATCGTTGTATGATTTCTCTGGAAAATATAGCTCAGAACTTGCAACCCTCGTCCATGGAATTAGCTTCAGGCCTACTCAGTATCAAGCTGTAGACCTTCTCAGGATATAATTACTATATTTCTCAAATAGGGAGGCCTTGTCTAACATATGGTCTGACTTTGGGATAGAACATTTTAAATGGGGCTTCTCAGAAAATTAGGGGCATAAGAGAACTTGTTAAAATCAGGTTAGAGGTTTGATATGCAATTAAATATTCTTAGGGTTTTTTCTATTGTCTTTATGTTTGAGTTTCATGGGTCTTTTTTTAAATAGAGATGTTCTTTAGTTATTGGCTGGAGAAAAATGTCCAGTCCCAATAGACAGAAAGAGCAATAGACTCTTCCCCCAGGTTAAGCCATGGGGAAAATGGGATGGGCAGAAAGAGACAGCAAATGTGAGTGAGGCAGGAGCATGATTGTTTTTGTGCTGAGTGTGGTCCAGAGATGGACGCTGTCTAGGAAGGAGGGGAAATAAAATGTGACCCTAATGATTACTAAAAAATTATCACTAAAACTGCTTGGCTATTTTTGAAACACAAAGTTATCTCCAGTCCAAGAGGACTTCAAGGTATATGTTATCATAATTGAAAATAGGTCGTTTTTAAATACCACCTTTAATAGCAATGCAGGACAAGCCGGGAGGGCATTCAGCAAAACGTAACACATTTAGCCCGCACACGAGAGGCCATACTGATAAAAATAAAAAGCCAGAGAGATAATTCTCCACATTTACATTTTTGTGGTCACAAAAAATTCTCCCTCTGGCACAAAATCTTTTTCCTCATAAACTCAAGCTGGGCACAATATGTTCCTTCTCCATTCGCCTTTTTGTTTTTTTTTCCTCCCAGTACACAGTTTGACATTGGTTTGATGTCATTAGCATCACCTTCCAACAAATCATTTTCTTCACATGTCCAATTACAGACAACATAAAAATGCCTGTCCTGCATGTTTCTTATTTCAACACTGGACTTGACATGACTCTACTCTAAATCACAGAAGCCACTTGTCAGTTTCTACGACTTAAAGATAATTTTCACTCAGCTTTCTCTTCTTTTTATTTCACATTTCTTATGGGTAATGGCCATAGTGAAAATGATGGTATAGGAGCTTTTCTCCTTCAGACCCCTACCTTCCCCACCACAGATTTATGGCACAGTTTGGCTCGGAGAAATTTTAGTATATCTCCCCTCCACTCAACAATAAAAGAGAAAAGACTGTCATAAACCTGCATAGATAGCCTCTTATACCCTTTAGGGACAAGTCCTTCCCTTCTACCAAAAAGTGGAACTGCTACAAAAATCAATGAAGAAAATGGGACAGTTGATGTCCTGAGAAGGGACTCACAGGCCTTTCTACTCATTTCATTCCACTGCTCCCAAAACGGGGTGAGATGCACATAGAGTCAACTGCCACTGTGACTGCAACCAAGGTAAATAAACAATGACATGAGCCAAAACAGGAAAGTGAGAGAACAGCCACTGTTCTTGTGATTTGGAAAAAAAGATTTTATCAAAGAGGAGACAAGCTAAGTAACTTAAATTTCACTAAATTAAAGTTATGTGTTTTTAATCCATACCCTCTGCATAAAAGAAGCAGCAACAGAAATAGTAGGTAACTACTCCAAGCAGAAAATAAACTAATAAAAAGTTTGTGTATTTTGTTTCAATGCATATTTTGTTTTCAGTGTGTGTTATTTTGGAATCTCTTGAGGTCACTGGTTTTTAGACCTTCCATTTTTTTTTTTTTTTGGTCCCCTTTTTAAGGTTTTTAAATGCCTGACTTGCAGTACACACTTGTAGATTTCCATGGAAACCAGGATTCACCTTGAAATATAAGATCATATTCTAACCAGCGTGCTGAAACACCTCTGGGGCTGCTAGGTAGCATTGCTCAAGCCATTACTGTAGGGCTTTTATAGGTGAATTTCAGAGCTCCCTTGGATTAGTTGAAAATGTGAGGGTCTTAAAGATGAAACATCCCTCATTGCCAATGTCTCCTGCCTGTGTATACTTTATCTTTGATCCTGTGTGTCTCTGTGTTATTTTCCTTAAGGAAAAAAAATTGTCATCTCAATTTATACTCTAGGAATTTACTTCCAGTTCAAGATATGCTACCCCAAAATCCATTTTTTTAATCCAGTCATTTTTTAAAATCCAGAGTTAAAAAATATTCATCAGAGGTAATGGTGTATCAATCCCCAAGACTATCTCAACTATAAATGGCTTTTTGTAACTTATTAATTATAACATTCTCATCCAAAAATTATTGATTTAAACAATTTCTTTTTAATGCTAATTGCTATCTTGGGAATACCAGCAGGTATTGATTTAGGAAAAAATATGCAAGGCCGTTTTACTGAGGGCTGAAGGAAATATGCTTCTTATATTGTATTGATCCTATTTAACCCCACATTGTTAAATATAGTGTTTGACACTATATTTATATAGCGTCACTGTATAAATAGTGTCTATATAGACACTATATAGACAAGAGGCTACAGCGTTTGACAAGAGCCTCTTGTCTTAAAGGATCCTGTGCTGTTGTTCAATATGGTAGCCAATAGCTACACGTGTCTATTAAGCAATAGAAATCTAGCTAGCCAGAATTTAGATGTGCCATGAAAGTGAAATACACATCAGATTTTAAAGATGAAGTACTCAGAAAAAGAATGTAGAATATTTTAATAATTTTTATATAAATTATATGTTGAAATTTTGGATATATGGGGTTAAATAAAATATATTATTGAAATTCATTTCATTCGTTTCCTTTTTACTCTTTTAATATGGCTACAAGAAAATTTTAAATTGCATATTTGTCTCATGTTATACTTCTACTGGAGAGCACTGATATAGACATTATAATGGTATCATGGAAAGGTTAGGGTCTATGTTTTTCACTACTATATCCCAAGCTTAGCACATCTTCTAAATAACCCCATTCCCTGGCATAATATAGGTGCTCAATAAATATCTACTAAATAAAGGAACAAATGAAAGTAAATAAACAATTTCTTAGCTAGCAAGTACATTTTTCCAAGGAAATCACAATGTTTCATAAGTATGAAGAAATGAATAATTTGCATGCTTGAGGCTTAAAGGAAGGCAAGTACTAAGAGAGATAAATTTGGAAAGTAAAGAAATTGTACTTAAAACAAAGACTAAGTATTGGTTGAAGCTGAAATACCAAAAGCAAAGAAAGGAGAGATATTTATAAGATATAATTGATATGATAAGGAACAAATACATATATATAGTATCTAAGGAAGATAATAACATAATTAAAGATCAACATAATTTATATGAAATTTGGGGCATTTATCTTGACAGCAATTTGTGCAAAGTCATAATTTAAATAAGTTAAATCAAAATTTGACTAATAAATTAATGAGATTTCTGAAAGGCATAAAAAGAAAAAATGGTTTTAAAAAGTGCCATAGTGGTGATTAGCAGCATCATGACAAAGCTGGCTATAAATACTAACTAGTTAAAATTTGCCTTTGTTTAGAACATTAACTAGATTCAAATACCCATCAATTTTACCAGATATTAGAAATAAGTTGAAAGTGAATTATTTGTCACGGAGGGAAATTCTAAATGTTGGAAAGAAAAGTAGGCAATTTGGAAAATCTGCAAAAAATTTAATAAGAGGAAAATCTCTCAAGTTTTTGATTGTGAAGCAACAAAGACACTAAATGTCTAGAAGGAAGCAGAGATATTATTAGCTAACATCAATATAGTGCTTATATATGCCAGGCCCTGTCCTAAGAAATTTACATAAATTCACTCATTTAATCTTCACAAGGACCCCATGATGTTTGGACTATGGTTATCCCGATTTTACAAATAAGAAAATGAAACAAAAGATCAACTAACTTGCCTGTGGTAACCCAACTAGTGAGTGGCACAGTCTGAATTCAAACCCAGGCAGGCTTGTTGCTATTCACTCTGCTATACATTTATGAGAACCTGCTATGTGATAGATGATTTACATTACATTAAATTACACATTTAATTTTTACACAATCCTATGAGAAGGTGCAATTTTTACAGGATTTAATAAGTTAGGAGATCAGGACTCACAGAGGTAAAGTCATTTATCTAAAGTGACCTACTTGTGTCAGAATCAAAATTTAAATCCAGATCTATCTGATTCCCAAACTCCTTCCACTAGATATTACATCACACTAAATAAATAGTGCCTGCAAGTGACTCTGGATAAACTTTTGTCTCTAAACACATATCAATTACCCAGTTTGATTAAGGCAGATTACTTAGATGATTTGTACCAAGGATTCTGAAGCACTTTCTCTTGCGAAACTAGAACAATATCCAATCTAGTGAAAACTGGTTGTTTTCTCTTAGATATTTTTACTCCTGTGAAATTGCACAGACTTGTATTTACTATTCTTATTTTTCAAATCTTACAGTATCTGCTAAAATAGGTATGAAATAATGTATACAAAGCTATGAACAGTACTGGGACGGGTGGTCAGGACCCTGGAGAGATTCACCAAGTTACTGTCTGCCTCTTCTATCAAGGACTGCTGGATGTGGGAGGCCAAACCGGCAAGCTGCAAATAGCTCTTCTCCCAGACAAAGGAAACATGCTATGTTCCTTTGCAGCCTGACTCACAAATACATAATAAGTCCCAAGATCAGTGAATGGTTAAAACAGGGAGAAACACGGTCACCTCATTTTCTTTTCTTTAAGAAATCGAAAGAGGGGAAAGTGAAGGAAGGCTAATGCTAATTGTGCTGAAGAACTAAAATGCAGAAAAGTTAGAAATGGAAAGTTATGCTTCCCCTAGTAACTATAACTTGGCACATTCTATATAAGGACATAAATATAACAGCAAATATAGTACATAAAATACTATCATGTGTGCAAGGGATGAATAATGATAGCTGGGAGGATCATAATTTTGACTTTCCTGATTTTTATGAGTTTAAATTCTCAGCCACAATATTGCATTAATACAAACAAGTTTTTTAACCAATCTTGACTTCGTTTTTGCCTCTCTCTTTGCAATCGTCTGAGTTTTCTTGGCTCTTTATAGGCTAAAGCAGTAACCTTTGAACACAGACCTTCCAAATTTCATTCTGATTCAAGTCTTGACCTTTAAGGGAAAAAAATGGAAGGCACGAGTATTTTATCTTGGACCTCATTAAACAAGGGAAAGAAAGTAAAGGCAAAGCTTTCAGCTGTGCATGACTGTTAAACAGTGGGAGAATGCAGAAACTGCTAAATAAAACAAGTCACACATTGGGCCAGAAAAAAAGCTGAAGCAATCATTTAAACCTTCACACCGCTGTTTTTTATTTAGTGCTGAGGGGTGTTTACAATGCTGTGATTGCCGGAGAAAGGTTAATCCAGATGCATAAAAGAGGAGCCGTGTATGCGACTGTTTCACACCAGCTATTTGCAGTGAATATTTTAGTAACCATTGTGAATCCACATCAGCAGTGCAACCATCAAATGAAACAGGAAAGAAAGCAAACATTACCCTAAAGAATGAATTTTGATTTAAAATAGAGGCAGAAGCATTTCCACTGCCCTCTGCTGTAGTGATGATGGGTGGAAAACAGTTTTCATCAGCGTAAAGTGCTCTTTTTGAGCTCCTGTATTCTCAATTCACCATCCTATTTTCGAACTTGAGAGGCAGAGAGAAGTAAAAACTTCCACCCATTCTCCTTCCAGCTTTCATTTAGTTTTTTTCCCCCCCATGAGCTTCAAACTATAGTAGCAATTCCCTCCTTGGAGAATATTACTTTGCCTCTGCATCAAGCTCTGTCAAAAACTATTCAATATTCTAAGCACCTCCACCAGAGCACATGTTCCTATCTTATTTCCTTCCCTGGAAAGTATCTGTATTGATCTCTCTACAAACCTTGGGGCCAAATGAAAATAGGAGAGGCATTCTGTAGGGGGAAAAATGCAGATTTGTACTGTCCCCTCCGTTTTTCCCTTGCTTTCCAGAATATCAGGGCAGACAGAGCAATATTAAAAACTCAACGTTAGTTTCTTTCTTCCTTCTTCCCCAAGGCTATGTTAATAGCAACCATTTGTGTTCCTGCCTTTAGAACTTCAGGACCAAAGACTAATCAGAGTCATTGTTTTAACTTTTCCTTTGAAAGAACCACTGCCCAACCCGTAAATAAAATGGAGATTTCCCCTACTAGTAGTATTCAGTGTTATTGATTCTATGAATAATTACTTGCAATTCAAAGTCATTTGAGTCCAGTTTGGGGGGGTGTAGTTAACAATGCCCATGATTTTGAACTCACTTTTTAAAATAAATGACATATTTTTAGAAAAGATAAGGAAAATATGATCACGCATGTTCAATATAACATCTTACCCTTGATTGGTAACACACATTGCAAGCAAATGTTTTGATACTATGGTATTTATATTGATGGGGATCAGGACACTCTATCCCAAAATGTGGCAGCATGGCATTTGAGAAAACATCGGAAACAGAAATTCTAACCTTCTCCCACCCTTTTCCCCTAAAGCTGATCATAATACCTAGGAAGGATTTTCTGACCTTCTCCTGAAGCAGATCATAAGACTCTCGTGTGAGAGATGCCTTCCCTATACCACGAGGAAAGATACATCCTTGACTCTGAAGACACAGGACCACAGAGAATAATCTAAACAAACAGGCCTTGCTAAGTTTCCCGCACTTTATTACCATTAGATCATACCCTTTATGCCATCATGTTTCTCCAAAACCACCCACTCTTCGTCAAACCTAGCATAAACATACACACATTTAACTGTTTCTTCGGATCTTCACTCCCTTATGAAATCTCCTGTGTTACGTAAAATTTACATTAAATAAAGTCATAGCTTTTCTCCTGTTAATCTGTCCATGACAGTTTTCCTTTCAGACCCAGCCAGGGACCCTAAGAAGGTTAAGGAAAACCTCTCCCTCCCTTACAACTTCTGGCACAACGCAGGGCAACATCAGCTGAGGACACTTTGCTCAGTTCAGAAGCTGCTGTTAAGAGATCCCCGACTTCTGTCTGACAAAAGTCAGCAGAAGGTAAGAATTCTTACCACGTCATTTTATCAGATCTCCTGCCTGTGGGGACTGGTTGAGCAAAGATGGTGAGTCTTTCTTTCCAAATCCAGATGAGCAGTAGATAACATTTTTTAAAATTAGTTATTTTGGTTTGTGACTCTGGTTAAAATTTGGTTAAGTTGGGGAACCCATTAGTTATTGATCCTTTCCCTCCCAGGGACATCTATTGCCGTCTCATTGTCTCATTTTGTGTCCTAAAAGCTTGGCTTGACTTTCCACTTGTTGGAGCTCATAGGTCATCAGTCATCACCTGCATGTACAGGTGCCCACCTGAAAGTTTGGGGGACCCTAAGAATATGGCCAGACAGAAATATGGGTTACACCCCACTTGCAGCTAATGCACCAACTGTTGCCAGCTCTCAGGGGACAAGCTCTCTGTGTCTTTCTTTCTTTTGGCCATCTTTGGGAGTGGTTCTGGGTCTTGGGAGGGCTGCATCTTTTTGCACGCTCTTTTGAAGAACCTCTTGCATCCATGGTTAAATCCTAAAAGGTTATAGGATTTGGTGTTGAGTCACGTCATAGTGTTAACAAAAGACCATAAAATCTGCAGAGGAAAAAAGGAGAGCTTTATTTTCTATTTTAAAAAAAAAAAAGCAATCTGCAGACTGGGGAGGCACCACCTTCAGTATAAGTGAAAGTGTGTTCTCCAAAGAATAAAAGAAGGGTTTGGCTTAAATAGGGAAAGTTCCCACCCCTTGACGGGTTCTCAATTAGTTCTGTTTATGTAAACAAAGGATTCAAGCTTGTTTAGCTCTGATTGATTGAGATACCCCAGCCCTGATTGGGTGGCTTCCGAAGCCCAAAATTCAAAACCGGAAGTGTCTCTGTCAGATATTTTCTTTCAAATGCCCATTTTGGGGGCTAGGGGGATGTTTCCAGACACAGTTTTTCTTGGCTCTAGTCAAGAACATAAAGCAGGATGTTTGTGTTTGTCAAGGGCTGCCTTTTCCAAGAACAAAGGGCACGTGACTGCTCTTCTCTTACCATGGCCATTTGTTTCCCTTACCCAAATTTTGTGCATCTCTATTAGCCATCAAGAGTCCATCTCCTACGGAGAGTTTGGGGTCTTATTTACAGTTTCATTTCACAATAGATACCTTTGGTTTAAGAGAGAAAGAGAGAGAAGTTCAATACTGCCAGGAATATTTACTGTTTGTCCTGACTGAAACCTAATAAGATATTTGATCAAAAGTTTTTTTATTGATCAAAAGTCAGCCAAATTGAAGGCTAATTTTAAGAGCCTGGGGACATTTTTTTAAAGGCCTTCTCTCTTAAGCTAAGATGGAACTGTATACGCAGAGAGAAAGAAAACAGCCTGAAGTTTTTGTGGAACAATTTATTAAAGACAAACAGCTTTAACTCTAGAGCATGGGAATCTTTTGATTTCCATTTTAGTTGGAAATCTCTTCCCTGATATAAAGGAGGAAATTGAAGATAATGCAGTGGCTGGGTGGATCAGCCAGCCTCTTGATATCATTTGGGCTGTGACCCAATGCTTGGAGGAATTAAAAATAACTGTCCTTCTCTAACAAATTGACTCTTTACAAAAACAAAAATAGGGCTCTAGATGCAATTTTAAGCCCACCTGTCCTTCTTACCAATACTCAAACTTCACCTATTTATCTCAAGATGATTGCAGATATTGTAAATGATCAAAACATTAGAAATGGAACTATTCTGCATGTAGGAAAAAGAGGGAAATGTTTAAATAGTGATTATACTAGACCTCTGATAATAAACAAATATGACCCAAAACTCCTTCTTAGAAAAAACTTTCTCTGTGCCTTTGAGATGTAAATATTCTACCTTGTCTTCTCTTGGACCTGAAAGGGGAGAGAAAGGAGCTATTTTGAAACAAATTGGGCAAATTAAAATCTTAAAAGTCTTTTCCACAAATCTTAGTAAAAAGCTTTTAGTCATCTGAGCAGGTAACCTGAACTTGTTCCTTCATCCAGAAACACAATTTGGATCTAGCTATTCTTTTATAAACTAGTGAGTTCTGTGTTATTGTACCTAACACATGGCTAAAATTTTAAAATACAAGCTGTAAGATCTTTTTTGCATCTGTCTGTATGTTTAAGAATGTGTGTATGTGTGTGTGTATGTATGTATGTTATGTATATGTGATATTTTTCTACCTCTGGATGGTATTACCAAATTACTTTATAAAATCCCTTAAAAGAATTCTATTCAAATTGGCTTAGAGATAAATGAGCCAAAAAATTAAGACTGTTTCTTTGGGCCTCTATTTTTTTATGAAGGCTCTCTCAGGCCACATAAAACTTATATTAAATTAATGTGTATGCTTTTCTCCTATTAATCTGTCTTTGTAAGTTTTCCTTTCAGACCCAGCCAGGAATGTAAGAGAGTTGAGGAAAATCTTTCCTCCTCTACCATATATTCATGACTATATTCAAAATAAGTTTTATTATTAAAAACATTGTAAATATCTCCACATATAGCAATGCCAAAGTCAGGGGGAAAAAAACAAAGCCCCTAAGTAAATTGGATAATTGATATATTATCTGAATGACAAATTAATAAAATCTTATATTTATGAAATGTTTCATATTAAAGCATTTTTACATAATGCTACTAATAACTTACATTTATTGAGTGTTAATATGTACAAAACCCTACCGAACACTATATGTATTATCTCACTTAATTCTTAGAACTATCTTTCTAGATAGGCTTTATTATTGTCCCCATTTTAAGAATGAGAATACTGAAGCTAAGAGTATTACAATGATTCTAAGTCTTAGAGTTAGATTGCAAACTCAGATGTGTGCAGTGAGCCACTGTGGTATAACACACATTCATATTTTCACCTGTTCATTCCTACATTCTTACAAAACAACTAAAAAAGCAATTCTTGTTTCTGTGTGACAGATGTGCAAATTACATAAAGAGAGGGATTGACTTAAAAAAGGTCATCCAGCTTGTACAGTCGTCTCCCCCTTAGCCACGGTTTTGCTTTGCTCAGTTTCGGTTACCTGTGGTCAACCTCGGTTCAAAAATGGTAATGGGGCCAGGTGCTGTGACTCATCCCTGTAATCCCAGCACTTTGGGAGGCTGAGGTGGGAGGATTGCTTGAGGCCAGGAGTTCAAGAACAGCCTGGGCAAGAGCAAGACCACCGTCTCTACAAAAAAATAAAAAACTTAGCTGGGCGTGGTGGTGCACGCCTGTAGTCCCAGCTACTGGAGAGGCTGAGGCAGGAGGATCACTTTAGCCCAGGAGTTTGAGGTTGCAGTGAGCTGTAATAACACCATAGCATTCCAGCCTGGGTGACAGAGTGAGACCCTGTCTCAAAAAAAAAAAAAAACAGTAAATGGAAAATTTGAGAAATAAATAAGTTTTAAATTGTACACCATTCTGTGTAGCCGGATGAAATCTTGTGCCATCCTGGTCCAGCCTGCCTGGACCATCATCCCTTTGTCCAGAGTATCCACACTGTAAAGCTACCTGCCCATTAGTCATCCATCATTCTCCTGACGTCAACCATCAACCTCCCCATGGCTTGATGACCCAGGATCACCCCAAGCAGATGATCTTTCTTCTGATGTATTGTCCGAAGGTCAATAGTAGCCTAACACTACATCACAATGCCTACATCATTCACCTCATCTCATCACATAGGCATTTTATCATTTCACATCATTATAAGAAGGGTGAGTACAGTACAATAAGGTATTTTTAGAGATAGAGACCACATTCACATAACTTTTATTACAGTATACTGTTATAATTGTTCTATTTTATTATTAGTTATTATTGTTAATCTCTCACTGTGCCTAATTTATAAATTAAACTTTATCATAGATGTGGATGTATTAAAAAAATATATAGTGTATATAGGGTTCCAGGCATCCACTGGGGGTCTTGGAATTAATCCCCCAGGGATAAGGGGGGATGACTGTATGAATGAGGACTAATATCCAGGTACATTATTGCTGACTTTTAAACATTCCATGTATTTTAGCGATGCATAGTTTAAATCTCCTTTTAATTATTTTAGGTCATTAAATATGAAATGTCTGATTTCAAATAAAAAGTATAGTTTATTATATCTCAAACAAGAAGCAGTACAATTAATCAAAGTATGCACCTAAACTATTGACACAGTTTTGCCATCTCAACAGTAGCTTGTTTATGCCAGCAGCAAAGAAGCCTGGAGAGTGAGTGGTGATGAAATCGCGAAAGGCGTTTTCCACAGCTTGTTGAGAATTGAATACTTTTCCTTGCAAGAAGTGGTCCAAAGCCTGGAAGAAGTGGCAGTCAGTTGGTGCAAGGTCGGGTGAATATGGTGGATGACAGAGAGTTTCCAAGTCCAGCTCCTGTGGTTGGAGAAGCATTGTGTGTGTGACATGTGGTCGAGCATTGCCTTGCAAGAGGATTGGCCTGTCTCTTTGACCAATGTTGGCTGCTTAATCACAAGCATCCTCATCATCTCATACAATTGGTTGCAGTAGACATCTGCTATAATCGACTGACCAGGTTTCATGAAGTTGTCATGGATAATAACAGTGCTGGATCACCAAACAGACACCATTAGCTTTTTTTGATGAAAATTAGGTTTTGGACTGTGTTTCAGCACTTCATCTTTATCCAACCGTTGTGCCAAACACTTGTGATTGTTAAAAAGTATCCATTTTTCATCACATGTAACAATACAGTGTAGAAATGGTTCGCCTTTATGTCACGACAGCAAAGAAAGGCAAGCTTCAAAACGATTTCTCTTCTGATGCTCATTTAATTCATGCAGAACCCATCTATCCAGCTTTACCTTACCCATTTGTTTCAAATGGTCCAATATTGTTGGAACAGTAATGTTAAACCTAGCTGCTAATTCACATGTAGGTTGAGATGGATTCGCTTTCACTACAGCTTTTAGCTCATCATTATCCACCTTGGTCTCAGGTCATCCACATGACTCATTTTCAAGATTAAAATCACCAGAATGGAACTTCTCAAACCATCAACCTACTGTGTTTTCATTAGCCACATCCTTCCCAAACACTTTGTTGATATTTCGGGTTGTCTGCCCCGCATTGGTTCAACGATGGAACTCATATTCGAAAATAACACGAATTTTTTACTTATCCATGGTTTCACAAAAATTGCTCTAAAAATTTTTTTGAAAGATAATCACAAGCCAAACCATGAGTTGAAAGACTGAGGATGTACCTTCACAATAAAAATGAAACAAGAAGCATCAAAGTGAAATGTCAGAGATATCAAACTGTCAAACTTAGTACTTCAGGATATTGGACATTTCATATTTAATAACCTTAATGACCGTGAATTGATATTTTGAGATATTCAACTTCTTGAGTAACCAAAAAAGGCAAATTAAAATAGCTATGATAACCTGTCAAATTAACAGTGATTTTCAAATAAAAATATTCAGTTTGAGGTGGTATGGCAAAATTGGCATACCCCTGTACTTACACTGCTAGCTGAAAGGTAGAATAACACAAGCTTCCTAGGAAGGTTTTTGTAATATGTAGTATTAACTTTAAAATGTTGACACTCTTGGACCAGTAAATCCATTTCTGGGAATCTCTACTACTGAAATCATCTGAGATACAGACCAAGATTTATTTATAAAATTGTTCACATCAGCACAATTTTGATATAAGAATAAAAGTCTGAAATATGCTAAACATTTATCATTAGGAAACTAAATTATAAAATATTTATACCATGGAATATTATGCAGCCAATAAAAAAGATGCTTTAAAGAATTTTTAATCATTCATATTTGTGATTCAAAATGCATAAACAATATGATTCCAATTCTGTAATGTTTAAAATATGTTTATCTCAAATATATTAGAAATGTAAATATGTACAGAAAAAAACTGAAAGGTATTAAAATGTTTCTCAATAGGCTTATAGGCCAATAAACATATATCTATGTTTTTCATCTTTCAAAAAAAGTTGGGTTGGTCCACCCATTGGCAGAGGGCTCCCAACCGCCATCCTTCCATCATTCCTTCCTTCCTGGGGCAATGGGGAGAGGAAGAATGCCTCTGTGGTAGCCTCTGTCTTCTTCCCACCCTGCCAGGGATCGCTGCTGGGGCTGGGACAGAATTTGGGGAGCAGTGGGTTCTGCTGGGAGGGGCATCAGAGGGTGGCCCCATGGCTGGCTGCTGCTGTCTCCGTCATGGAAAAGAAAAGAAAATTACTATTTAAAAGAAAAAAATTCTTCTTAATTCAAAAAAGGGGGAAGGGTTGTTCCACAATTATTGGTAATTTGAATTATATGTTAATATATTTTTCTAAGAAATTCAGTTTCTGCTTTTCAGATCCAAAATTAGGTTAGTTGTATTCTCTCATAAGTCATATCATCCATAGAAAATTATTTTAATCAGCTTTTCAAAGTGTTAGCTATCCACGTTTGCATGCAAGTATGTAGTTTGTATATCAGTATTTCTAAAGTAGTTTAAAAGAGTTAATATTTTCCAAAAAAAAAGGTAAATATTTCATTACATTGTAATTTATTGTATGCGGTTGTTTGTTTTCTTTCTTTCTACCATAGCCTACATTCTGCTCACCTCATAATATAAGGATAAACTTCAGACCAAGCTATGCTCTTATCACAAATCTAAATTTAAAATATCTAAAGAAATTAATACTGATTTTTAGAACATATTTATAATTACTCTTTAAAACTCTCCTTTAGAGAAGTAATATTATGTTTTCTACCTATTTGAAATAAATTTTAGTTTAAGTAATGTGTTTCAAAAGTTGCTATTTAGAAATAATTGAGAAGTTTATAGTCAAAAGATTCAAAAGTTAAGGTTTTCAGTATTTCTAATTAGAATATTTCGTGTGTGTTTTAAAGATGTACAGTGTCATCAGAATGTAAAATTTACTTGAATTTTCTTCAAAAATTTTTTCCACTTTAAAAAGCCATATTAGTAGCAGATGTTACCATTATAGCTTTTTTCCATATGGCAAATACACTAAAAAATGAACGATGTAAGAATCCTCAACACCAAGTCATCTACTTTACATATTCATTCAGTGAAGGAAAATATATTATTATAGTTCATGGCTATGTTTTCAAAAACTCAATTCTTTTTAAATATTAAATCGTGTAGGCAAATGAACCCCAAATATGTGCATGAGAGGCAGAAAACAATGTCAAATAATTCTGAATCACTGAAAAAACTCTGGATGTTGTCTTCAAACACATTTCAATCTCAGAATATTTTAAAGGGGCAAGTTTGAGATAAGATGCCATAGCCTTTTTTGATATATAAATAATAGTTGTTTAGTGCAGTTTTTATACTAGCAGTTTAGAAAGAAGAGAGGAAGAGAGGCTTTGAACAAGGTTGCACACTTAATTTATTTCCCTCATGAGTTCTCTCTACCCTCTGGGCCTTAAAAGGTAGAAGTTGGACGTTGACAGTAATTATTTTGGATTGCACTGCATGAAGACAGCTGAGTGTAATTCTATACTTCAAAGAAGTTCAGCCATGTGTCACTTTGAACAACCATCATGAATATAACTTAAGGTGTTCAGGGATGCCTTTAGAGAAACGATCTGTGTAAATAAGTGATTTTTTTAGATGGTGGATATAACCACATGGATGTACACAAAGAGATTTTTTTAAAAGAATAAATAGAAAAATTGTAACTATGAACCAAATTGTCCTTTGAAAATGTTGAACAAAAATGAGATTTTAAGTGCACCACTAAAAGTAGTTTTAAAAAATACCATAAGTAGTACCAAAATAGATGTTAAACTTTTTAAAACCAGTAATATATTGGTAGGATGGCTTTCTTTTTGACTCCTCACAAAGGCAAACGTGCTGAAACTCAAGTATGGATACCTGGGAGGAAAAAAAATCTTTTCATTTTCCAGAGCTCATGAACTTTGCTTTTGTCTTCAAACTACAACAGGATCTGAGTGTAAAGCTAAGCTCTTTCTAGTGTGAGTTGTCAGCCTGAAAGAAGCAGACTCTAATTCTCTTAAACACATACACATGTATATTACACACACACACTCTCTCCTACATCATTTTATAAGACCTAACCATTTAGAGGCTTGGTATTCATTCATAAAACATTTGTATTCAATTTTTACATCAGGCACTGATTTAGAGACTGTGGGTTTAAGAATGAATAGGATGCAAAAGGATTCTGCCCTACAGAACTTAGTGATTGAGACAGACCTGTAATCAACCACTTTAACCCCTAGCCAATTCCAAGATTATGTTACTGAAAAGCACAGGTATTAACAATACTCTTGGAAAAATCAACATCTCATGGGATGAAGAGGAAAAACAACAAATTATATTATGGATTTTTTTTAATCTCAAAATATTAAGGGGGTACAAATGTTTCTGTTACACAGATAGCTTTTATAATACTTAAGTCAGAGTTATTAGGATGCCCATCAAGCAGATAGTGTTCATTGTACCCGTTAGGTAGGTTTTTGCCCTTCCCCTCCTCTGCCCTACCTCCTTCTTGATTTCCAATGACTTTTAACTTTTCTCTCTGTGCCCATGTGTGTCCATCAATTAGTTCTAAATTATTAGAGAGTACATGTGGTGCTTGTTTTTCCATTCTTGAGATACTTCACTTAGGATAATGGTCTCCAGCTCCATCCATATTGCTGCCAAAGGTATTAATTCATCTTTTTTATGGCTGAGTAGTACCCTATGATATACAAGGTCTATCTGGAAAGTACCCAGCCATTTAGTATGAAAAACAGAGACATTTATTGAAGAAGGTACAAGATACAAGAAACATTGTACATAGGACAATGATGCCTCAGCCCCCCTCAAAGTAGGCACCTTGGGACCTCACACAGTTCTCCCAGCATCTCTTGACCAAACCTGTACACATTCAACATTCTCAGGTGTTCTCTTTGTTGCAGGCCTTCCAGAATGTGGATCACTTTCAACAGATTCCCAACCATCTTTGAAGCATTTCTACCACACTTTTATTTGCTCTGCACTCATTGCATCATCCCTGAAAGCCTTCTGAATCATTCAAATGGTTTCTGTGGAGGAATGTTCAAGCTTAATGCAAAATTTGATGCAGATTTGTTGCTCCACTCGCTCAGTCATTTTGAATGTGACGGCCACACAATAGACATGCTCACTCAATGGCATCTAGAGCCCCACTGACTCGTTCAATGAGGTCGTCGTTGTTCAGCCATGCGCATTCCAGTCCCCTCTCCTTGGTGGCCAGGTTACATCAATGTCACCCAAACCATTCTCATTATATTAACAATGGCTTGATACTTTCCAGACAGACCTCATATATATACCACATTTTGTTAATCCATTCACGAATTGATTGGCACTTAGGTTGATTCCACATCTTTGCAATTGAGCTGCAATAAACATTTGGGTGCACGTGTCTTTTTGACAAAATGACTTTCTTTCCTTTGGGTAGATATCCGGTCATGGGATTGCTGGATTAAATGGTACATCTACTTTTAGTTCTTTGAGGAATCTTCATACTGTTTTCCATAGAGGTTGTACTAATTTGCAGTCCAACCAACAGTACATAAGTATTCCTTTCTTTCTGCATGCATACCAGCATCTATTGTTTTTGGACTTTTTAATAATAGCCACTGCGACAGGGGTAAGTTTATATCTCACTGTGGTTTTAATTTGCATTTCCCTGATGATTAGTGAGGTTGAGCATTTTTTCATATGTTTGTTGGCCATTTGTCTACCTTCTTTTGAAAAGCTTCTGTTCATGTCTTTTGCCCACTGTTTAATGAGATTGTTTGTTTTATTCTTGCTGATTTGTTTGAGTTCTTTTTAGATGCCAGATACTAGCCCTTTATCAGATGTATAGTTTGTAAATAGTTTCTCCCATTCTGTAAGTTGTCTATTTGCTCTGTTGATTATTTCCTTTGCTGTGTAGAAGGTTTTTAATTTAACCAAGTCTCATTTATTTATTTTTGTTGTTGCTGTAATTGCCTTTGGGATCTTAGTCATAAATTTTTTGCCTAGGCCGATGTCTAGAAGAGTTTTTCTTATATTTTCCTCTAGAATTTTTATGGTTTCATGCCTTACATTTAAATCTTTTATCCATCTTGAATTACTTTTTGTAAGTGGTAACAGATAGGGGTCCTGTTATATTCTTCTGCATGTGGCTATCCAATTTTCCCAGCACTATTTCCCAGCCCTATTGAATAGGGCTTCTTTTTCCCAGTGTATGTTGTTGTCTGCTTTGTTGAAGATCAGTTGGTTGTAGGTAGATGGTTTTATATCTGGATTTTCTGTTCTGCTCCATTGGTCTATGTCTCTATTTTTGTACCAATACCAAGCTGTTTTGGTTACTAGCCTTGTAATATAGTTTAAAGTCTGGTAATGTGATGCCTCCCACTTCTTTGTTCTTTTTGCTTAGGATTGTTTTGGCTATTCAGGCTCTTTTCTGGTTCCAAACACAGTGTAGAATTATTTTTTCTAGATCTGTGAAATATGATGCTGGTATTTTGATGGGGATTGAATTGAATCTGTAAATAACTTTGGGCAGTATGGACATTTTAACAATGTCATTCTACCAATTTATGAGCATGATATATTTTTCCATTTGTTTGTGTCTTCTGCAATTTCTTTCATCAGTGTTTCATAGTTCTCCTTGTAGAGATCTTTCACCTCCTTGCTTAAGTATATTCCTAAGTATTTTATTTTCTTTGTAGCTATTGTGAATGGTATTGAGTTTTTTATTTGACTCTCAGCTTGACTGTTATTGGTATATAGAAATGCTACTGATTTGTGTACATTTATTTTGTAACCTAAGACTTTGCTGAATTTATCAATTCCAGGAGTCTTCTGGGGGTTCCCACTGTCACCAATTCTATTCAACATAGTACTGGAAGTCCTAGCCAGAGCAATCAGACAAGAGAAAGAAATAAAGTGTATCCAAATCGGGAAAGAGGAGGTCAAACTATTGCTTTCTGCTGACAATATGATCTTTTTCTATGGGTATTTTTTAACCCAACATAAATATGTTAGAAAAGCCACCTTCTTCCAGAATAGACAGGGAAATAGGTGTTAAAAGCCTGCTTAGGTTAGTAACATTCTCCTGTATCACCCTCCTCTATTATTTAGGAAATAGTACTGTGTCTTCATTATCTGCTAAGACAAAACTTTCTGTAATTTTTATAAGGTTTTGGGGCGGGGGTGTTTAGCCTTGAAACCAGACTTTACCTTATATTTTTAATTTCTATATAATGAGGTATGAAAAAAAATTCTGAATGTTTTGAAATATTAACTGAGACCACTTTTCTTTAGCCTTTCTTATCTCTTTGTTTTTTCCTCAGGGGACAGCTGGCTTAGCCAAGAAGAGTCCAATTTTTAGTTTTAAGTCCCAAAATATACGCTTAGATTTCATAGAAGAAAATAGGAGAGACAATAATCTTCAAGGTCAAAACTTTCATCAGCAAAATCCAGGTTTTTGGAGAAAGAAACCATCTCTCAGTGGAAGGAGTAGAAAAATTACCATCTTTAATCTACCAAATGTGGTAATTTTAATTTTGTCAACTAGCAGAACTTCCTGACTGAGCATGTGTGTCATATGATAAAAGGAGAAGTGAACTGGGACCCAAAATAATTGTATTCTAAAATCAAATCTGCCATGGACAAGCAGTCTTAGTCAAGCCACTTAATTGTTCTGGGCCTTACTTTTCTCATGCATAATATGTAACAGTGGGCAAGTAATATCTAAGATCACTTCCAGTTCTAAGATCCTAATATATGACAGGCAGTTGCTATACTAAATCCTGTGGAAGATATATAGATAGAGATATGGATATAGATATAGATAGATATCTATATAATAATAATAGATAGATATCTATATAATAATAATATATAGATAGATATCTATATAATAATATATAGATATATATTAGTATAAAATCAGACATTGGGCAAACTCTATCAGAAAACTTAAAATACAGTTGTAAAATCAGGACAAATAGGTAGAAACATAACTAAAAACACAAAGCATGTCCTGATCTTGGTTTCTAAACATTTTTCCTCACTAAAAGGAATAAAAACTTTTTGGGGAAAGGGCTGATTCCAAAGCTATGTCAAGGAAGCTCAAGATGAGACCGGGTCATTTTGGTAAGCCAGAAAGAAAATACCCAAAATATTATGAGGACTTTTCAAAAGGGCATAGAAGTCAGTTTGAAGTAGTTTCCCATTTGCCAAATCTGGAAAATTTTAGACATCAAAATGAATAACAACAGTAATAGCTATAATGGAGTATAAGAATCTTTGAGTGCTTGCTAATAAATAAAGAAATAAAGTAGGAAAGCTCTTCCTTACAGTAGAATGCCAACTAATAAGTGTAGAATAAATGATAGACATAGAAAACCACTTGCAACCACTATAAGCAAAAATCATAAATGAATGATAAAAAACCTTTACGTCCATGTTTAATGGGGAACAGGATATTTATATAACCACAAAATTTCTCCACCCAGAAAAACAAATAGCGTTATTATACAAAGAAACCTGGTGGACAGTATATTATTTAATTAATCAAGATTATCACCAACTGTGAGACAGATTGACATCATGTACCTTCTGTTATGATGCACAGAGAAAAACACAAAATCACTTCAGTAATATTTCTGCCAAAAAAAAAAAACTCTGAATATATCATTAAGAAATGACAAGCAATATCAAATTAGGAAACATTCTACAAAATAAGAATTCTTGGAAATGTCAGTGCAATGAAAGACAAGAACAAAAAAAACAAAGCAAACAGAAATAACAAATGCTGACAAACTCCTCCAGGTGGGAAAAAAACTAAAGAAATGGAAATTAAATGCAAAGCATGATATTCTACTGGATCCTGATTCCAGAAAAAAAAAATTGCTATAAAGAACATAATTGAGGCCATATATGACAAGCCACTGCTAACATCATACTGAAAGGGGGAAAATTGAAGGTCTTTCCTCTAAGAAATGGATTAAGACAAGGTTGACCACTTTTACCGTTGCTATTCAACATGGCACTGGAAGTCCTAGCTAGAGAAACTAGACAAGAGAAGGAAATAAAAGGCATACAAATTGGAGAAGAAGTTAGATTGTCCTTGTTTGCAGACAATATGACCCTATATTTAGAAAAACCTACTAAAGACTCCATCAAAGTTTTAGATAAAATTTACCACCAGACTTCCTCTCTGTTTAATTCGACCTTTGTTAATGGGTTAGAGGAGGAACTTAGCATCCAAATAAAACATGATAAATTAAATTGAGCCACTATAGAAACTCCCAACCTACTTAATTTGGCTGAAAAAATCTCCAAAACCAGACAATAATTGCCCGAACATAAAGCTGCTACAGTCATAGATTTTCAGATCCAAATTGCAAAAGTTATGAACTACCAAATGCAGCAATTGGGATTAAATACATCCCCAAAACCTTATAAATCTAAACCTTCTTACCCACCCACCAAAAAACCCTAAAGCCCTTGTCCTTATTGCCAGAAACCAGATCACTGGAAAGACGAGTGCCACAAAATTAAAAGACTTAAAAAGAAATCACAGAAAGAAAATGACGTTTCAGGCAAAGAACCTGAGATAGAGCCTTTTCCTTTCTCTTACAACACAAAATGTTAGGAATGCTCCAGGGAACAAAAGGAAACTCACCCTTTTCCTTTAACCAATACTTTAGGTGAAATTAAAATAATTGTTAAAAATGAAGCCACTAGAGCCCTTACTGACATGAGGACACCTCAGTAATGAACCCAACCATACTTTCTGGTTCCCTTCCCTTGAAGTAACAACAAAATACAAATGGTTGGAGTTTCAAACCAACTGATGACAGGTTACCAATCTCTCCCCATAGCCTTTTAACTCAGGGGAACTCCAAGACTCCCATCAGTTTCTATTAGACCCTTCAGCTCCCATTCACTTAATTGGCCAGGATTTCTGGAAGCCCATAAAACTCACATTTCTTTCCCACAAAAGGGGGAAGTGCAATTAACATTGGAAAAAAAAACACTAAAAAGGGAACTCTTAAGGAACCTACTGAACTCTTCATTCTATTTTTTCAGATTTTGAAAACAAGGGGAAAATATATCCTAATGAAACATTTCAGGACCTACTTACCTCTATCTCTGAAAAATTGTGGCCCAAATGCTCCACTTACATTGGCCATATTCATTAAGCACCACCAATTAAAATACAAATAGATGACACAAAAAGAATTCTAAATATTAAACAATACCCCTTATGCCAAGAAGTCATTCAGGAAATCAAACCAATTTTTTATTTAGCCTCAAACAGGGGCTAATTATTCCATGCACTAGCCCAAGTAATACCCCCATCCTACTGGTACAAAAACCTAAAACCTAGGGATGACGATTTGTCCAAGACTTAAGAGTCATCAATAACACTGTAATACCCCATCATCATGTTGTACCTAACCCACTACGTTACTATCAGCCATACCACCAGATAGGCTTTCATTACTATTGACGTCTATAGTGCTTTCTTTAGCATCCTGGTTGATCCAGATACCCAATATCTCATGCCTTCACATGAGAAGGACAACAGTATACCTGGACAGTAATGCCTCAGGAGTACACTGAAAGTCTTACGTATTTCTTCCAATTCTTTAAAGCAGACATAGCAGACTTGGAATTTCCTTCACATTCTATTCTCATCCAATTTGTGGATGGCTTATTACTTCGTTCCTCCACCCTAGAGACATCCATAGAGTACAGCCTCTACCTATTAAAGAAATTAGCTATCAAAGGCCATAAAGTTTCATAAGAGGAGCTACAACTCTCTCTCCCACTAGTAAAATATTTAGGACATCTAATTTCAGGACAGGATCTTTCACCTGATCCCCAAAGTATAAAAGCAATCTTGACTTTTCCTGCCACCATGACCAAAAGACAGCTCCATGGGTTCCTGGTATTAGCAGGACACTGTAGACAATAGATCCCGAATTTCTCTGCCATGGCTGAGTCTGTACATTCCCTTCCAAAGGCTGACCATCCTGAACCTCTACAGAGGCCAGGAGAAGCCTCTTTCTCTTTTGAGAATATTAAGAAGAGTCTTTTTGAGCTCCCTGCACTGTGACTTCCTAATTGTAAACTTCCCCTCTCCCTTTGTGTTCATGAACAAAATGGAGAGGACTTAGGGGTTCTTACCCAAAGGCATGGAGACCATCAGAGACCCCTCGGATATTATAGCCAACAATTAGACCCTGTGGCAAAAGGACTCCCACCCTGTATACAAGCTATTGCAACCACTGCGAATTTATTAAAGGCAATCGAGGAGTTAATTATGGGCTCTCCAGTAATCATTTATGTCCTTCACTCTATTGAGACCTTACTCAACTCCCATGATACCCAACATCTCTCTCCTACCACATTCACTTCTTACGAGATCCTATTGTCACCCTCTGATGTAATTATTTCTCCCTGCAACTCTTTAAATACTAACACCTTACTTTCTCTTCTTTCTGATGAGACAACATATGATTGTATAGACCTAGCTGATACCTTACTAACCCCCAGAGAGGACCTACAGGAAACCCCAATTCCAAATGCTGAACTTGTCTGGTTTACAAATGGATCCTACCTTCAAAATAACTCAGAGAAATATCAAACTGGCTGTGCTGTTGTCTCACTGTCTGAAACCACTGAAAGTGATCCTTTACCTAAGGCCACTTCTGCCCAACAGGCAGAAGTTTTTGCTTTCTTTGGAGCATGTATGCTGGTAATTAACAAAACTGCAAATATCCATACTGATAACCGGTATGCTTTTGGGGTGGCACAAGATTTTTATATGCTCTGGAAACAAAGAGGTTTTCTGACGTCTACTGGCCAAGAAATTATAAAAAGAGACTATGTCCTGGAATTACTTAAAGCTACCCAAAAATGTAAGTCTTTAGCAATAATTGAAATCCCAAGACACTCAAAATCTGATACTAAAGAAGATAAAGGATTTTACTTGGCTGACACAGCTGCAAAAACCACAGCTTCTAAGCACCAACCACTCATAGCTCAATACCCTCTTAAACCCTATAATGGCCGATTTGACACAAACACTGCATCCTCGATGCACAGGAGATAGTGTCCCACACTGAAAAAAGAAATGGAAAACTTGAGGATCTTTTCATGACCCTAAACCCAACCTATGGTATGGGCCCAGTAAGAGACCAGTCTCACCAGATGACCTCCAAGATCAATTTTTCGATTACATTCATCACTTAACCCATTGTGGAACTGATAAAATGATTCTTTCAGGAAAACAATATTATTGAAACCTTCCCCAAAGGTTGCTTCTCAAGTTTGTCACAGATGCCAAATCTGTCCCAAACACAACCCTGGAAAACCTATTTGTAGTTCAATGGGACATTTTCCTTTGCCTTCAGAAACTTTTGAGATATGGCAGATGGATTTTATCCAGCTACCTACATCTCAAGGATACAAATTGTCTTGGTTATGATTTGTATGTTCACTGGGTTGAAGCCTTTCCTGTTGCAGAGCAACAGCCTCAACAGTAAGTAAAATTGTATTAGAAAAAATAGTCCCCACATGGGGTATACCCTCCAAACTGCATAGTGAATGAGGCACTCATTTTACCAGACAGATCATACAATCAATATGTAACATTTGGGTATTCTAGAACATTTCTACCGTGCCTACTACCCACAGTCCTCTGGGTTAATGGACCATGCTAATGGAACAGTTTAAGACTGAATTGGCAAAATTAATTGAATCCCTCAGTTTGCCTTGGCCAAAAGCTCTGCCCATACTGCTGCTTAATCTTAGATCTACCCCTTGGGGAAAACATAAGCTAACCCCTTTTGAGATAATCACTGGAAGACCTGTGCACTCAGGCCAAGGGCTTTATGAATCAAACCTAATCAAAGATGACATGCACACTTATTGTAAGGAACTGACCCAGGTATCACAAAAAAATTAAAAATTGATAGAGCAATCTTTCTACAGTGCAGTCCTGGGAGACAAAGACCAACATCAACACGATCTACAACCCAGAGATTTTGTAGATTAAAAACGGCACCCACATAAGGATGCCTTAGAACCAAGATGGAAAGGATCTTATTAGGTATTGTTAACCAATCCTTGAGCCACGAATCTTAAAGGCCTTGACTCATGGATACATATTTCTCATTTTTTTAAAAGCCATATCTCCTAAGTGGACCTCTCAACCTAATGGAAATCTTCAGCTGACAAACTAACAAGGAACAATTTGGTTCAGTCTTGGAATAAGATGCACATGACATCGGAAGTTGAAAGCTATCCCAAGAATCTGGACAAGGCCTGTATATCACACCTACCCTTAAAATTGTCATCATACTTGTTTATTAACATATGAATCACATAGCCCAAATCTACAAACTCTTACTCTTGTTCATCACCTTATTGGATTTTTGCTTAAATCCTTTGCCTTCAATTTTAACTACTTGCAACTTTTTGACTGGTTTCAGTAAGTTCTCTATGATTAGTTTACTCCTAATTTTTGTTATAATCTAAACACTAGCCAAACATTCGAGTTACTCTGAGGCCATATATGAGATTAACTAACTTTTCAAAGATATCTCTGAGGACATATGGCATTTTCCCGACCTTTACCTATAATGAGATCTAATTACTTCCAGCTCTGTTTTTCCCTCATTATTTGCTATACCACCCCCTAGATGATCCAGCGCTGGAGTCATTCAAGACCAAAAAAATCTTTAGACAGTCTCTTGCCCATGTGGTTCTTGACAACCACATTGCTTTAGACTATTTACTGGCTGCCCAAAGAGGAATCTGTATACTTGCAAATAAGTATTGCTGCACATGGATAAATCCTTCTCATCAGGTTGAATTAGAAACTTCTAAAATACCAAAATTAACAAAATCTTTAAAACGAATACATTCACAGGAATTTTCCTCATGGTTTAACCTGGATTTTTCTGACTTTTCTAGTTCGCTTCTTAAAGGTGTTGGTAACATCTCAGGACCAGAATCCAACTATTACTAACTGTTTTCTCTCTGCTAATCTTTATTTTCATTCTTTTTAAGACTTGTACCAACTCTATTTCTCATTGCTGCTAGACTACCCAAAATGTTAATATCATGATGTCACAATGTTTAGACATGGTTTATCAAATGTATGCCTGTCTTGATATACCATAAATCACCATGGATTGATGCAGGCCTCTTTGTTATAATGGCTCCCTCGATACTCAAATTTGGCCATTCTCTGATGCCCTGGACACATATTGACTTTCAACAGTTCCCCTCCATTGGACATGACACTCTAGAAACAGATGTTTCTAGCTTAGAAAGAAATGGATAACAAATTTGTGGCCAACCAACTAATGATCAATCAGTGGTAATTTCTCAAGTCAGATCTTGATCAAAAGGGGTAAATGTGAAATATAACATACAAAATGACATCACTCTTGTTCAGAGCTCTAAAATGGAGTCAAGAAGCCATTCTAAGAAGGACTGCCTACATGTCCTACAAGCTTGCAAAAAAACGAAAATAAAAAACAAAACTAAACTAAACTAACAACAGGAACTTGTCTTGGACCTTTAAACTGGGCCAAACTGCAAAAACCACAAAATTCAGAAAACAGCTTAATTTCACCAGCACTGCAACTCTGGCACAACACCACCCAATGAACTATGGATTCAGGTACTAAATCAGCTGCTTCCACAAAGATAATTCTTTCAAAAAAAAAACTTGTGTCATCATCCTTAGCTTCCTTTTGATTTTCTTTGAAAAAGCCCTACTACTCTTCCTCTCTTTGGAACACAAATTTCTTCTAGCTGAACCTGTCTTTTCCAAACTGCAATTCCTAAGACTCCAATAAATGTGTTGTCTTACTGCATCATAGTATGATCTTTCACATCTTGTTTGACAGTGTTAACAGTTGGTATTTCTGGGTAAAGGATGCACAAGTGTTCATACTATTTTTTTATTTTTCTGAGTGTTAAAAGTCATTGAAAAATAAATAAGAGGTGAAACAATAAAGTACAAGTACTAAGTACATGGTACATAGATTACTTTAGTTATCAGAGAACTGAAGAAGATAGGGTAGACACAATATAGGATCTGAGACATGAGAGGAGTTATAAAGTTTGGAGAATTTTCAAGGAAGCAAAGAGGAACTGAGGACATAAACATGAGGAAAATGGCCTTCACAAAAGCAACAGTCAGGAATGTGCATGGTATGTTCAAAAGATGATGAGTAGAGCCATGTGGCCAGGAAATAAATATGGAAAATTAATAATACTGATTGACTATGTACAAAAAATAAATCACTCCATGGGGCAACAAATTATCAATACAAAAAGTAGCAGTACTTAAAGATACTCATAGTCCCCATATATACATATTTACTGACTTACTTTCAACCAAATTCTCAGACTTTTGGCTGTATCTAAATGTTGTTTTGCTGCATTGCTTTCTACTCTATGGCCTGAACTCATGAGGCTAGAATTAAGAGTTTCCCTGGGAAACTTGAAGTGATATATTCTGAACAAAATTTACTGATGCTTGATTGCCATGATAAGCAATTTGGTCTTCTATGAACATGAAGATGTCATGTTCTGAAATTGTATCAAGAAACTGTGATTAAGGTGACAAACTAGGAAGTTTAGATGCAGTCAAACCTGTGTGTGAATCTTGATACCCCAGGTCTGTGACCCCAAGCAATTTGAACCTTCCTAGCTTTAGTTTCTCCTCTGTAAAATAATGAAAATAATACAGTTTATCTTCAATATATTTGTATGAGGATGGACTAGAAAAGGGGCCTGGTACATGGAAGAAATTCAATATTATAATTATTAGATAGAGCCTCTATAATTCAAAAAACACCCAACAATTATTTCCATAAGGCAGAAATGGGCAAATTATTATAGTCAGACTTGACCTACATTGCTATGACTATAGAGGTTTTGTTTTTTTTTAAAGAAAGTGAGGCCTTAAAATGTCTGCATACCAGATTTACCTAATCATTTGCAAGAAAAGCAGTGGAATTTTGAATAAGAAATTCATTCTGAAGTGAGGTCAAAAAATTATCTGTAGATCTTTAGCCTACGTGAGCTATCTCAGATCAAACTGTGATCCTATAGGTTTAGGTAAAGTCCTAAATCTGTCCTTCTCATGAAAGACATTATCAGCTATCATTTGCCCTCTGCACATCCTCTTCACAAATATTTCCAACACTAGGATTCCAAAGGAAAGAAGTGATAGAATACTTCTTTAAGCAAGATGTTTCTGAATTAGAATGAAGTGGAAAGGAAAAGATGCAGGTGTGGGTTGGAGTCTCCAAGTTAAGAAACAGTTTTGAAACACATTTTTAGTTCAGAATTGAGATTCTGTCCCAGAAACCTTGTTTATTTTTTTCCTGTAGAGATGATATTCTATAGCTGATTTGTCATAAGGGAGAAAGGAAGGTTGAAAAGCATCCAAACAGAAATTGCTTACAAATGCTTGAAATACTGCATGAAATCCCTATTTAATCTCCCAAACAGATTTTAAGAATCAGTGTCTTAGCCATTTTCCACAGCTGTTCAAAAAGCCCTGTAGCTTACAGTGCTCTGTCAGGCAGAATGACATTAGCAATCAAGGTTGAGGCGATGGGTGAAAATGTAGTCGAAAACAAACTTTGTATATACATTTAGTATGATTTGCCAGATTTTAGGATGTTCTAGAGTTAGACTTGGAAAATTTGTGTTTGATTGATTGACTGGTGTTATAGGTGGAATGTTTGTGTTCCCCATGCAATTTGTTGCAATTCTGTTGTTTATAAGCCACCTAGTCTGTGGCATTTTGTCATGGTAAGTCCAATGGACTAAGACAACTAGTAAAGGTTTATTTTAAAGAAAAAAATGTTTGAATTAGTGGACACCTTTACATGAATAGCTTTGCGGCACACTGGTCATTATTTTCCACAAGATGAAGATGTCCACACCAAGTGTGATTTAGGCATCAACTTGAGTGGAATAAGGAATACCTAGAGAACTGGTAAAGCATTCTGGATGTGTCTGTAAGAGTGTTTCCAGAGAAGATTGGCCTGTGAGTCAGTGGACTGCGTGAAAAAGATTCATCCTCAATGTAGGTGGGCACCATCCAATTGGTAAAACAAAAAGGCAGAGGATAGGCAAATAATTTCTCTCTCTCCCTCACTCCTGAGGCTGGGACACCCTTCTTCTCCTTCCCTTGGACCCTAGAACTCCAGGCTTTCCAGCCTTCTGATTCTGGGACTTAAACCAGAAACCCCTGGATTTTCAGGCCTTCAACCTTGGACTAAGAGTTACACCATCAGCTTCCCTCAATCTGAGGTTTTTGGGCTTAGACTGAGCCATGATTCTGGTATCCCAGGGTCTCCAGTTTGCATACAGCCTGTCATGGAACTTCTCAGCCTCCATAATCATGTGAGCTAAGTCCCCTAATAAATCTCCTTTTTATATATAAATCGTGTGTGTGTGTGTGTGTATCTTATTTGTTCTGTCTCTGGAGAACCCTGACTGACACAAATTTTGGTATTAAGAGTGGTTCTAGAGGAACAGAATGTTAAGGATTTTTTTTTTAATTAGTTTTGGGGTTTCTGGAATTGGCTTTCTAATCTGATTAGACTTCAAAATGCTAAGGAATCTACTTCTAATAGTTTAGAGAGCACTGATAGTCCATGGTGGTAACTGTTTATAGAGATAAGGAAAATATCTGCACTGGATACTCCTAATCAGCCACTTGTAAGAGGCGAGGAATTTGGCAACTCTGTATATAATACTTCCAAATATTTGTGGAAAACTAAGAACTATAATGACATTTGTTGGTTGCTCCTTATTTCTCTGGACAAAGTGATGAAAGAAAAGGATGAGCTCAGGGATTTGATTTCCTGGCTCCAGCTCTACATAAATACACTAAGAGCTTCTATGTGTGCCCTGAGGGAGAATCTTCTCTCCTGTAGCCACAGGACTGAAATTGCTGAAAATCAAACACAAGCCCTCATCATGCAATTTATTTTATTACAATGAGAGTTGAACTCTCAGCCTCACAGGGAGTTTATTGTTACAGTGAGGGCATTGGCTGGAAAGAAAGAGATTCTGTAAGTTGGTATGGAGATGTGTCTCTCTCCCCAATGAGGCTGGGGACATTGAGCTCAAACATTCTGATGAGTCTTATTTGCCAGTGGATGTGGCCTCCACACCCCCAGTGGTAATGGCATCAGTAGTCTCAGCCCTTCCACCTCTGTCTGAAGGAATTAACCCTGCATTGCTTGAGGAAAAAATGATGGCCTCCCCTGAGTCAGTTGCAAAGCAAAGCAACACTGATTCTCCCCAGAATCCATTCCTATTTCCCCTCCTTGCTTCTAAGCCTATAACTAGACTCTAGTCCCACCAGATCCCTAGAGGTGAGGTACAAAGTGTGACTCTTGAGGAGGTGCACTCCACTCCAAAAGAACTACTTGAGTTTTCTAATTTATACAAGCAGAGATCTGGTGTGGGAATGGATACTAAGGGTGTGGGAGAATAATGGTGGAAGGAACACAATGTTATTGATATGGGCCCACTAAGCAGATATTCTGCATTTAATGTTCCATCTCAGGGAGTCAGGAAAGGTGCTAACAGTTAGTTTGGTTGGTTGGTTGAAACATGGAACAAAATATGGCCAACCATATGTGAGTCAGAAATGCCTGATATCCCTTCGTTTATCATTGAGGAAGAGGTTCAAACTCTTAGGGAGACTGGAATGCTAGTGGGTATTTGTCACTTAAAACCTACTCATCCATACTGGAGGGGTACAAAAGACAAACCTTTTCATCAATACTTAAATAAATAGATTTTTGATGGGAGCCACAGCATCCTTGCAGAGCTCTGTGATTGCTCTTGCCTGTAGGTTGGACCTTACAGTGGGAACAATAGTCACTCAGTTGGAAAATTTAAATGCAATGGAAATAATTAGATCCTGTAGTGGCAGGGGCCAAGGGGTGGCACTCAATTGTCAAAGGCAAGGTGGACATAGTTACTCTAATGGACAGCAGAAGCAAAGCAACAATCGGAATAGTCCAACTTGTGTAGATATAGATGTTGGCTTGTTAATCATGGTGTTCCTAGAAGTGAAATGAATAGGAAGTCTACTAAATTCTTACTTGATATATATAAGCAGAAAACTTTCAGGTCAAGCAAACAAATGTCTAACTGGAATTATAAAAACAGAGAATCATGGCCTTTCAATCAGTTTCCAGATTTGAGCCAGCTTTCAGACACAGACCCTGTGAATGAAGGGGAGGCTAAGTCCCCTCCGGGAAGTAACTCAGTATACTAGCAAAAATTTATACTGTTAATAGTTGTCCCATTCTTCTCCAAATGTACCTATAGCCTTTTACCAGGGTAACTGTGCATTGGAAAAAAGAAAATAATCAGACCTTTCATAAACAACTGAACAATGACTCTGAACTGACATTGATACATTGATTCCATGAGACCCAAAATGTCATGATGTCCCTCCAGTCAGAGTAGGGGCTTATGGAGGTCAGGTGATGAATGGAGTTTTAGTGCAGGTCTGACTAACAGTGGGTCCAACAGGTCCCCAAGCCTATCCAGTGGTTATTTCTCCAGTTTCAGAATGCATAATCAGAGCAGACATATAGTCGTCCTTCATTATCCATGAGAGATTGGTTCTAGGACCCCCTGTGGGTAGCAAAATCCATGGATGCTCAAGTCCCTTATATAAAATGGTGTAGTATTTGCATATAACCTATGCATATCCTCCTGTATACTTTATATCATCTCTAGATTACTTATGACACCTAATACAATGTAAATCCTGTGTAAATAGTTGTTATCCTGTATTATTTAAGGAATAATGACAAGAAAAAAAGTCTATATATGTTGAGTACAGACACAACCATCTATTCTTTAAAAATATTTTTGATCCACAATTGGTTGAATCTATGGATGCAAACCCACAGAGGGCTGATTGTACTTAGCAGCTGGCAGAATCCCTACATTGGTTCCCTGACCTATGGAGTGAGAGCTATTATGGTGGGAAAGGCCAAATGGAAGCCATTATAACTGCCTTTACCTAGGAAAACAGTGAATCAAAAACAATACTGCATCTCTGGAGGGATTGCAGAGATTACTGCCAACAAGAAGGACTTGAAAGATCCAGAGGAGGTGATTCCCACCACATCCCCATTCAAGTCTCCTTGAATTTGGCCTATGCAGTGACAGATGGATCTTGGAAAATGACAGTGGATTAGTGTAAGCTTAATCAAGTGGTAACTACAGTTTCAGCTGCTGTACCAGATACGATTTTATGGCTTGAGCAAATTAACACATATCCTGGCACCTGGTATGAAGCTATTGATCTGGCAAAAGCCTTTTTCTCCATACCTGTCTATAAGGCCCACCAGAAGCAGTTTGCTTTCAGTTGGCAAGGCCAGCAATACATCTTCACTATCCTACCTCAAGGATATATAAACTCTCTAGACTTATATCATAATTTAGTTTAGAGGGACTTTGATCCCCTTTCTCTGCCACAAGATATCACACTGGTCCATTACATTATGCTGATTGGATCAATATGCAGATGACAGTATGCTGATTAGTGAGTGTGAAATAGCAACTACTCTGGACTTATTGGTAAGACATTTGCCTGTAATAGGGTGGGAAATAAATTCAACTAAAATTCATGAGCCTTCTATCTCAGTGAAATTTCTAGGGGCCCAGTGGTATAGGGTACATCAAGATCTCCCTTCTAGGTGAAGAATAAGTTGTTACATTGGCCCCTCCTACAACAAAGAAATAGGCACAATGCCTACTGGATCTATTTGGATTTGGGAGGCAAAATAGACCTTATATAGGTGTGTTACTCTGCCCCATCTACTGAGTGACCTGCAAAGCTGCTAGTTTTGAATGATATTCAGATCAGGAGAAGGCTCTGCAACAGTCCAGGCTGCTGTGAAAGCTGCTCTGCCACTTAGGCCATAGGATCCAGCAGATCCAATGGGACTTGAGGTGTCAATGGCAGATAGGGATGCTGATTGGAACCTTTGGCAGGCCCTATAGGTTAATTGCAATGGAGGCCCTTAGGATTTTGGAGCAAGGCTCTGCCATCATCTTCAGATAACTACTCTCCTTTTGAAAGAGCTCTTGACCTTGCTACCATGCCTTAGTAGAAACTAATGCTTGACCATGGGCCACCAAGTTACCATGTGACCTGAGCTGCCTAACATGAACTGGATGTTATCTGATCCACCAAGCCATAAGTTGGGTGTGCACAGCAGCACTTCATCATCAAATGGAAGTGTTATATGCACGATCGGGCCCAAGCAGGTCCTGCAGGCCCAAATAAGTTACATGAAAAAGTGAACCAAATGCCACTTCTTCCCATGGTTTCTATTCCTGCTATGCTGCCCTCTCTCTTCCAGCCTGCTTTGGCTTCATGAGGAGTACCCTATGATCAGTTGAAAGAGAAAGACAAGACTAGGCCCTGGTATACAGATGGTTCTGTACAGTCTTGCAGATACCACCCAAAAGTGGACAACTAGAACACTATGGCTCCTTTTACAGACATCCCTGAAGGACAGTGGTAAGGGAAATCTTCTCAATGGGCAGAACATCAGGCAGTGAACCTGACTGTGCACTTTGCTTGGAAGGTGAAATAGTCAGACATGAGATTATACACTGATTCATGTGCTGTAGCCAATGGTTTGGCTGGATGGTCAGGATCTTGGGAGGAATGTGATTGGAAGATTGGTGACAAAGTAATTTGGGGAAGAGGTATGTGAATAGACCTCTCTCAGTGAGCAAAAGAAGTGAAGATGTTTGTGTTCTATGAAAATTCTCACCAAAGGAAGACCTCATCAGAGTAGGACTTTAATAATCAAGTGGATAGCTTGACCTATTTTGTGGATACCAGTCAACCTCTTTCCCTAGCCACCTCTCTCATCACCCAATGGGCTCATGAACAAAGTGGCCATGGTGGCAGGGATGGAGGTTATATATGAGCTGAGCAACATGGATTTTTACTTACCAAAGCTGACCTGGTTACAGCCACTGCTGAGTGCCCAATCTGCCAGTAGCAGAGATCAACATTGAGTCCCTGATATGGCATCATTTTACAGAGTGATCAGCCAGCTACCTGGTGGTAAATTGACTATATTGGGGAAGGGGCAGCATTGTGTCCTTACTGGAGTAGACATTTACTCTGGATATGGATTTGCCTTCCTTTCACACAATGCATCTGCCGAAACTAACATCCATGGACTTACAGAATGCCTTATCCACCATCGTGATATTCCACATAGCATTGTTTCTGACTAAGAAACTCACTTTATAGGTAAAGAATTTTGTCAATGGGCTCATGTTAATAGAATTCACTGGTCTTATCACGTCCCCCATCATCCTGAAGCAGCTGGCTTGATAGAAATGGCTTTTTGAAGTAGCAGTTACAATACCAACTAGGTGATGATACTTTGCAGGGGTGGGTAAAGGTTTTCCAGTAGGCTGCCTATGCTCTTAATCAGCATCCAATATATGCTGCTTGTATTCCCATAGCCAGGATTCACAGATCCAGGAATCAACATGTGGAAAAGAGAGTGGCAATTCACTAGAAATTTTTTGCTTCCTGTTCCCATGACTGTATTCCCTGTTGGCCTAGAGGTCTTAGTTCCAGAGGGAAGAATGCTTCCACCAGGAGACACAACAATTATTTCATTAAACTGGAAGTTAAGACTGCCACCCAGCTACTTTGGGCTCCTCATGCCTCTGAGTCAACAGACAAAAAAGAGAGTTACAGTGTTGGCTGGAGTAACTCATTCAGACTACCAAGAGGAAATTGGACTACTACCTCACAACAAAGATAAGGAAGAGTATGTCTGGAATACAGGAAATACCTTAGGGCATCTCTTAGTATTACCATGCCCTGTGATTAAGGTCAATGGGAAATTATGACAACCCAGTCCAGGTAGGACTACTAACGGCCCAGACCCTTCAGGAATGAAGGTTTGAGTCACTCCACCAGGTAAAGTAGCTGAGGTGATTGTTGAAAGCAAAGAGAATACAGAATAAGTAGAAGATGGTAGTTATGAATATCAGCTACAACCACATGACCAGTTACAGAAATGAGGTCTATAATTGTCATGAGTATTTTCTTCCTATTTTGTTAAGAACACTTTTGTGTGTATATATACACATATATTAAGAAATATCTTTGTTTTCATTCCTCTCTTATTCCTTTATCATATAACATAAGATTTATTGACTTTATGTTAGTATTTAAGCACTGTTATTTTTACATCATAGTATTTAAGTTATAGGATATCAGGGAAAAAGTAAACAGCACCCAAGGACTTTATCTCCTCTTCTGGGGAAGGGATTTGTTTTTTTGTTGTTGTATGCAGGATAGTTGTATCATGTTATTATTACCCTGAAACTACTATTGTCATGAAACTATTACCTTGTTATTGTCTTTATTTGGAGATTAAGTATGGTTTAAGGAGATGCATATGGCTTGCAAGTTGACAAGGAGTGGACTTGTGATGGTTGATTTTAGGTGTTAACTTGACTGGATTAAGGAATACCTAGAGAACAGGTAATGATATTGCTTCTGGGTGTGTCTGTAAGAATGTTTCCAGAGGAGACTGGTGTGTGAGTTGGAGAACTGAGTGGAAAAATCCACCCTCAACGTGGGTGGGCACCATCCAATCAGCTGGGGGCCTGGATAGAACAAACAGGCAAAGGAAAGGCAAATTTTTTCTCTCTTTCTCCAGGTGCTGGGCCATCCTTCTTCTCCTGCCCTTGGACATCAGAACTCCAGGCTCTCCAATCTTTGGACTCTGGGACTTAAACCAGCAGCCCCTGCGTTCTCATGCCTTCAGCCTCAGACTGAGAATTACACCATCAGCTTCCCTGGTTCTGAGGCTTTCCAACTTGGACTGAGTCACACTATAAGCATCCCAGGGTCTTCAGCTTGCAGATGGCCTGTCATAGGTCTTCTCAGGCTCCAAAATCATGTAAGCCAAGTCCCCTAATAAATCCCTTCCCATATATCTATATATCTATATCTATATTTCCTATTGGTTCTGTCTCTCTGGAGAGCACTAACTAATACACCAAGAGAAACCTTTGGATATTGGAATGCCCCTGAAGGTAAGAAAAAGAAAGAGAGATCAATCTGTCATCTACTGTCATATTAAAGAAGAAATTGATCTTCTGAAGATCACTTTATCATTGCAATGATCCCTACTCTCACCAAAGCTCCTTTATAAGAGCCATCAAGTTTAAACTCTTTTACTCCAATTTATTTCTTTCAATTTATTCTCCCAGTCAATAATTTTTTTTGTTTCCCTACACATTCCTGCTACACCTACCAAGTTTCTTTTTTTCTAAAGGAGCTGTTCTCATTAATCCCTCTTTCTTTTTATCTAAGGACAACATTCTAGTCCTCACATTGTTTTGAACCCATAAATCATGCAACCATTAAACATATTTCTTAAATAATTTATTGATGCCTTAGTCTATGCAAGGTGCTCTTGGGAGATAAAAAGAAGAATAAAATAGTGTTTTTGCCCAAAGGAGACAACCCTGTGGAAGGCATGATGTGATAAATGCCATTCATTAGTATGAACACAATAGTATCACATCACAATATATGCATGCTGATATAATTGTATGTCAGAATAGGTTCTTTTTCCTCCTTTTTAAGTTTTTTGGCCATTATAGTAAAGACTCATCAAATCTCAACCCTGAAAAGAAAATTTTTTCTACAACTCTTCCAAAATGTGAAAATATAAAAACAAGATTTCAATATCATAACTGACAAACATAAATTTACCTGAGGGGAGGAAGGGACGAAGGGAGGGAGGAAGGGAAGGGAGGAGAATAAACACTTCTAACTAGCATGTCCCCAGGGATCTGTCATGTGTCATAGTTGGCTTACATTCTGTAACGACTGGTGTAGCCTTTTAATTGAGCACTGACATTTGTATGTCATCAAATGATATCTTCGCGGGCACTTTCAGAGCATTTTCAACTACTCTCTGTACTCATCTGATGGCCAGAATTATCAAAATACCCTTTTTGCTGGACAGGTTTTTCTGTAATTTCAACATGTCAGCTCCTCACAACAGTGGCTAAAGCCTTGTACTTCTCTTAGCATGCTGGAGATAAGGGCAAGAGCTTTTTCATCCACTTACTTTTTTTTTTTCCTTTTATCTGTGCACTATCTTTTTACAAATTGAAAATGAGAGTATAAATTTGTGATTCACATTCTACTTTCAAAACTGAGAGGCTGATATGATGGTGGGTGAAAATATTTCCCTCAGGACTTCAAGCCACAGAACCATGGCACATTCCCAGATAATGAGGTCTCTAGATAAGTATAGAAGCAGACAAAATAAATGCATCTTACATGGTATGTCTGGAAGGAATAACTGAGCCCTCAAGTTTTCCTAGAGTCTTCAGTAAAGTCCTTGAAAGTTAACCCACTCAGACAATTTCTCACGTATCTTAAAATGTTAAAATGACTCACAATACTTAATGGAAGCCAGGTTCCTAAGTTGTCTGGTATGGGACCTTTTGCCTATTACAGGTATAGAATAAAAATTTACTGAGAAATTCGGACATTGTATCAGAAAAGTTTACAACCTTGAATTTTTGTCAGCGGTCTGGACTTAGAAAATATTTTCCCATGGCTGCTATAGAAAGAGGAAACTCTGTAAAGAAGGACTAATCAGTTGCATTATTTTGTCAAATATTTGGCTCTAATTAATATGCTATTGAATTCCAATAAAGACTTAGGACAGCTTACAAAGATATATTAAATTTAGCAAGCAATTAAAGATAAAAAAACAAAAATACTAGTCCAGTTCTGGGGAAAATATGGGGAAATGGAACATCTCACGCATTTTGAGGGGGAATGGAAAATATTCAACATTTCTGGAGGGCTATTTGTACCAACATCCAAAATGTACATACCATTTGATCCCACAACTCCATTCACATCATTTATCTTAAGGATAGAAGAGAGCGAGTAAACAAATATGCTATATAAAGATATTCATTGAATGTTGCATAATAAAGAATATTGCAAATAATCAAAACATCTAATAATAAGAGGTTGAATGATAGATCCATAAAATGGAATGCTATTTTGCTTTTTCCCCCTATGGTAGCTTTTTTTTTTATATTGATGTGGAATGATGCCCACAATATTTTGTTGAGTTTTAAAAGCATGTTATGGAATTTAATGTGCAGTGTAACTGCATTTATGTAAAATGTATACCTTATAGGTTTACATTTGCAGGAGCATCTTGAAAGATACAATGAAATTCTTATGAGCAATTATTTTTCAGGAGCGAGATGAGGGACTGTTTTGTCATGCACTACTTTAAAATAAAGATGTTTCCATTTTCAGAAAACTACAACAGGACAACTCATTTTTAAATTATGTTGAAGGAATATTTCATGACATTGTAAAATGCTCACAATCAATTTTTAAATGAAAGGAAATAGATTCCTGGCCAGTATAGACAGTGTGACTGTGATTTCCTAAATTTATTCATACCTAGAAAAAGTATGAAAATTTGTACCAAAATGTTAATGGCGCCATTTTCACGGGAAAAATTAATCCAAGTTGCAAATTGAGAGACTAAACTAGAAATGCACTTGCCTCCATGAAGCCCTGGTGATGAGTCATGGATTTTCTTCTCTCACCTATATGCCAAGTAGGGCAGCAGGAATGAAATTCCCACTGCTACAAGAGCTGCCCGGAGAGTAGAGAAGAGAGTCCCGTGCAGCCTACCTAGAAAGACTGAAAACCATGAGGGAGGGCATGTACAGTGACCACCGTAGTGAGATAAGTCCAAGGTCAGACAGACAAGAAAAGTTACACATATTGAGAGCTTACCATATACTAAGCTATCTGATAAGAGCTTTAGATATAAATTATCTGTTTTATCCTCAAAACAACCTTAGGAATAGAACACTACTATCATCTCCATTTTTGAGATAAAGTAGCCAATACTCAAGAAGCCAACACTAGTAAGTAACTAGTAGGAGGCAAAGCCTAGAACAGAACATAGACATGCCTGATTTCCACGACAACGCTTTTTAACCATTTTAGGCATGTGCCAGTGTAAATAATGTGGGCACAGCCTCAACATCTTTTCTCTTGATTTTAAGGTGTTAGACAAATCAATGCAGTCTGCTACTTTGTATTGGCCCAGACCAATTTCACCTGGTTGCCATCTGGACACCTACACAGGTATGCAGAAGTATAATGCACTGCATAAAACCATGAAAAATTATAATGCACTGCATAAAACCCGAGCCGTCTCCCTAAAGTATACAGTACAGTTTTCAACCCAGAAATCAGGGAAAGAAAATGACTATCCCCAAGATTGCTATTCTGAAAGAGATAATTGCTGTTCATCTCACTTTACTCACAAAGTGCTTTGCTACAGAGACACTTATACCCTTGGAGGTCAGCCCACACTTCACTGACAGCTACCAGTCCAGCTGTATCAATTCCACCTGAATCTGTTTGTTTGCAAGGTTTCCAGAGCACACAGCTTACCAAACCATTATTATTTTGTGCCTGTGCCCAGAGAGCTCTACAAAGGGTGCATTTTAATCATCCTGGAATAGGTAAATAAATAAACAGCTCATATGTAGTACATAATTTACTAGAGAAAAAATAACCATGACTTGCTGCCCTCACTGTCCGTAGCCTGATGCCTCTAGTGATTACTTGCAGAATCCTATGGTGCAGAAAAGCTGAATTTCATTTCTTAGCTTATTCCTTAAAATTGTTAGTTGATGGATCGTTCCTTATCTTGTCTCAAATGTCCTTGCTCATCTCCACCCTAAGGTAAGCATATTTCATTGAGCAACTGCATCTATGCACAGATAATGATACATTCAACACCCCCTACATTCCTACCCAGTCTGTATAGGGGATCCAATCGAGTGCTTAGAAACACCAAAGCACCTTTTCCTCTCTTTACTGCACAAAAAAAATGAAGGAATTTAGAGGTCTACTTATCATTCCCAGGTCACAGGGTTAATCTGTTTTGTGACTTTCAGTTGGATCTGTGATGTTCTAATTTGGGTAGTTTCTGGCAAAGTTTGGTTAAAATATTTCAGGGAAAAGGGGATATTAAAGTATAGATTTTGCTTGATGGTAAAATCAAAGTGCTTAAAAAACACACTGAACAGTTTGCAATCTGAGGGCCATGGAGCCCCTTAGCTTCAGAATATTGATGAACTTCTGAAATCATATGTAAAATTTTACAAGAATGTACACTTTCTACCACCTATTAAATTTTCAATGTGTTTGCAAACCAAAAGATATTAAGAATCACTGAGTTATTCAGAAAGTCCTGGGGGGGAAAAATCTATAAAACTAGTGTTATATACACAAATGTTTACCTCAAGAAAACTCACTCATACTTATTTTATTATTTTTTATTCATTTGCATCAGGCCAATCTCTGTCCCATTATAATAAGCTCTGCCTATTTCTGCTCCTACCTTCTTTCATTGATTCGTCTCCCTGTTGCATGTACTGCATTTCCTTAAAAGCTGATTCTAAAGTACTTCCTTGCGAAGTCTTTCAGTGACCGACTTAAATCCAGATTGATTTTTTCTTATTTCTGAATTGCTATGGTATAATGCTTACAGTCTGGGGAAATCACATAGAGAATGTATGTGTGTGGGTGCATGTGTTTTCCATAAATGTTTCACATATGGAAATCTTCTCTCAAGATGTATTATAACATATACCACATACCTTAACCTTACATATTCATTATTGCCAGGGGTCCAATACCTCATGAAAGCCAGGGATAAGTCTTACTTTTTTGTGTAGCCCTCACTATGACTAAAACTATGCTTGCATGATTAATCTGTTGCTGTGAGCTATCAGTAACCCATGGAAATGTCTGTACTTTTAGCATTCCTCTCTGTAATTCAATTACCTATAAAGATATTTTTGCCTAAAGTAAAAATGACACAACCTTAGAGGGAACATGAATTAGAGATAAATAAAAAATAGGAAATATTCCTACCAGTAAAGTTATGAACTCCATATCTAGCCCATACAATTTATCATCAAATCCTATTAGCATTTCTGGCAAATATATACATTTTTTTTTCCAGAATCTGACCTGTTTTCACTATTTCACTACTATCATCCTAATCTTAACATGATTATTGCAATAGCCTCCTGACTAGTCCCTGTATTTCCGCCTCTGCTCCTTAGAGTCTCTTTTTCACAAAACAATAAGAGTGAGTCTTTTAAAATGTGAGTCAGATCATGACACTCCCCTTTTTCAAATTTTCCCATGACCTCTCATCTCAGAAAAAAAAAATCAAAGTCCTTAAAATGGTTCCCAAGACCCTGGTTATTCAGCTACCCACACTCCACTTTAGTCACAATTGCTGTAATTTCAACTTTCCTTCTGGCCTGCTTCATTTGAGCCAACGATTTTGATTCCTACACCAATTTCTAGCTATGCCTTGAGCCCATCAAACACTCCTATCTCAAGGTGTTTGCCACTGCCTCTGCATCATACACACCCCTCAGATCCCTTCTCACAGCCTCCTGATCACAAGGCCTGCCCTGACCACCCTCTGCACAAATTACCCCCTCTCTCCCCAACTTGCAGATCTATTTTTCTCTACAGCATATATTAGTTTAGTATCTTTCTCCCCAACTAGAGGACAAGTATTTTTGCCTTTTTATTCATTACTGTAACCTCAGTGGCAGGACATTGTCAAGTATATATAAAGGGCTCAATATATTTTTGTTGAATGATTGATCTATAATGGTAAAATTTCTTTTGAAGAAGGAAAACCATTTGAAAATACTTTTTTAAATAATTTTTATAGATTTAAGGGGTACTAGTACAGTTTTGTTAGATGGATATATTGCGCAGTGGTGAAGTCTGGGCTTTTTGTATAATCATCACCAGATTGGTGTATGTAGTCCCCATCCGGTAATTTCTTACCCCACTCCCCCACACCCTCTCACCCTCTCACCCTTCTGAGTCTCCAAAGTCTGCTGTTCCATTTTCCCTGTCTGTGTGCACACATTATTTAGCTACCACTTATAAGTGAGAATATGCAGTATTTGACTTTCTGTTTCTGAGTTATTTCACATAAGATAATGGTCTCCAGTTCCATTCATGTTGCTGCAAATGACAGGATTTCATTCTTTTTTGTAGCTGAGTAATATTTCATAGCATATATATATACCATATTTTTTTCATCCAATCATCTGTTGATGGACACTCAAGTTGATTCCATATCTTTGCTATTGTGAATAGTGCTGCAATAAACATAGGAGTGCAGGTGTCCTTTTGATATAATGATTTTTTTCCTTTGGGTAGATTCCCAGTAGTAGGATTGCTGGATCAAATGGTAGATCTATTTTTATTTCTTTGGGGAATTTCTATACTGTTTTCTATAGAGGATGTACGAATTTACATTCCTACCAACAGTATATAAACATTCCCTTTTCTCTGCATCCTTGACAACATTGATTGTTTTTTGACTTTTTAGTAATGGCCACTCTGACTGGTATAAGATGATATCTCACTGTGGTTTTTATTTGTATTTCTCTGATGATTGATGATGTTGAGCATTTTTTCATATGTTATAGGCCATCAATCTATTTTTTTTTTGAAAAATACTTTAAAGAATAAAATTGTTTAAAAATTTATGTGCAGGAAAAAAGTTAGGAGGCTGCTATTGTTTGAATGTGTCCCCCAGAGTTCATGTGTTGGGAACTTAATCCCCAATGCAACAGTGTTGAGAGGTGGGACCTTTCAGAGGTGATTTTATCATAAAGCTCTGCCCTCATGAATGGATTAATGTCATTATCTCAGCAGTGGGTTAGTTACTGCAACAGTAGGCTTGTTACAAAAGTGAGTTCAGCCCTCTCTTGCTTTCTTGCTCTCTCGCCCTTCCGCCTTCCACCAGGGGATGATGCAGCAGGAATGCCCTCACCAGATGTGGGTCCCTTGACCTTGCACTTCCCAGCCTCCAGAAATGTAAGAAATAAATTCCTTTTCTTTATAGATTATCTAGTCTGAGGTATTCTGTTACAGCAACACAAAATGGACTCAGAGGCAAAACACTAAAAATGTTCACAATATGGTCAGTGATTGCTCATTTCCTAAATTTCTTTATTGGGTACATTAAAGAAAAATGGTGAGGATGAAATGGAGAGGAAAAGAAGAAGAGTTTAAGTAGCAGTGAGACAGATCATAGTGAGACAGATTATCTGGTAATTTCAAGACAACTAGAAATCTACTCTGGAGATTAATCTCTAGGAGGTAGTAGGGTAAGGGTACTACCTATGTTTTCCAGTATTATCAAAAGATATTGTTCCCTCTGATAATGATTGATTGATTGTCTCCCACTATCACCCCTCTAGAAGACACCCCTGTGCTCCTCCCAAATCCCGTATATCTCCTTACATTTTCATGCATACTAGCTATGCCCACCAGTGTTTTCTCACCCTCACTAGCCAATAATCACATCTCTTCATCAAAAGACTGACTTCAGGATGCCTGGACCCTTTGCCTCTGCACACAAAGAACTGGAACTGCCTGGGAGTTTATTTCCCAGTGGTGATAACAGTTGTCACCAATGACTCGGGGTTTCAGAGGTATGAATACTCCAGCTCCCCTGTCCCCTAGTCATGACAGCTCTGAGGTGTGACTACACCATCTCTTGATCTTCCTGGCAGGAATGAGTCAAAGCTCTTCCTCATGGGACTGTGCTTCGTGGCTCACCTTGCTTGGCCTTTTTCCCTCCTTACCTCACTTCCTATTTTCCCATTCCCTTACCAGTCTCCTTGAGAACACTTCCTCACAAATCACTTTCACACAAATCCTCATCACAGCATTTGTTCCTGGAGAACTCAACCTAAGACAGTTGGTACCGGAAATAATTCTGGAAACTGATTGTCAGTATAGGATTCTGGAGTTGAATAACTCAGTGGCTAGATGTCAACAGGAACCCCAGTGCGGTAAGAAAAGTAACAAAAACCCAGGAACATTGCTTAAACTTTCATGTGTGGTGAATTGGATGGGATATAAGAGGAAGAAGATTGTATATATCTCTGGCATTTGACATATGTGATGATTATGGAAGTTATAAGATCTGTGGGATTCTTAACTATTATTAAAGGCCATCAATGGATTGAAGAAAGAAAATGACAAGTTTAAGTCAGCCAATTACCAATTCAAAGCATGATGTAAAAAACCACAAGTTCTTCATGGCAGCATTTAAAGAAAACATCATCACCTGCAGCTACAAGTAAAACTGTGCTGAAGACAGAGACTGGCACTTGGGAGTGAGAGTAGCACAGGTGCAAAGAAGGCTTCTTTATACCTTGACAAGTTTCTTATGCTAAAGATAGGATCTTGGTAGAGAAGGAGTAGGATCCTGAGAATTGGGATGGAAATACTTGGGACACACACAAAGTCAATGAACTCCCAATGCCTCTAAACCCCTGGGCCTGAAAAAGTGCCTGAATTCTAGCCAAAAAACATCAACTTCCTCTTGCCTGAAGACTGTGCAGAAGCTTCAACTGAGACAAATGCCTACTATTCAAGTATGATCTGATTGGGAAAGTACTACTTCTGCTAAGGAAGGAAAGGAATTATTCATTGAAGGAGATGCAGAATCTGGCTAATAAGTGCTAGCAGAAACTGAAAGAATATCCCTAGAAGTGGATACTGAAGGTGCTAAACTGAAAAAGTTAAATTATAAGGCTAGATAGGAAAGAATTTGTTGATATGTGGGCATGCTCCTGTAACTCAACACCCTAGAAGGGACATCCGCAGCCAGTCCTAATAAATTTTGTTTGGTTTCTTCCTAGAAACTTGGAAAAAACAATGACTTACATTAATTGAGGTGGAAATGCCTTGGCAGAGTATTGAGAAAGAGATTAGCAGGCTCAGAGAGGTGGGCAAGACAGTTATGTAAGACCTAAGAATCGCCAGACGGCCATGTTCCCTGAAAAGTCCCAGAAGACACTCTCTTCACTAAGTGTTAAGGAAGACACTAGCAAGGAGGATGCTGGCATTACCAAGAAGCTCATTTGTGACTGTTCTTAGTAGGATAGGACTGATGGTAGGAGATGCTGTTATGGCACTGACTTCCTTGTATCAGTGGGGAAAGTAGAATTTGAAATGACAGAGGCCAGATGGCAGCATTTAATCACCAGAGGCAATGTGGACAGAGTTACCATAATAGGCATCAAAGCTGCAAGTATCTATGGTGATATCTAATAAACCATGGTGTTTCTAAAACAAGATAGATGGGCAGACAACAAGGGCATTCAGATAATCAAATTGTTTTAAATGAAGATCAGATGAACAGAAGACTGATGTCAGCTGTACTAATGGACAAATCACTGCCCATTCTTTAGTTTCCAGGCTTGAGCCAGTGTCAGGCACAGTGTCCATTGTTCAAAGGGAGGGTCAATTCTACCTGAAAAAGGATGCTGTAATGTCACAGAAAAGATGTACAGTACTGATTTTCCCAGCCTTCCCCAAAGGCATCTGTGGACATTTACCCAAATAACCGTACACTGAGAAAAAAGGAATACTCACATTTTCCTTGTTCATTTATTTGCAAAGTCCAAGCTAACATTGATACCAGAAGTTTCCAAAACATCATCATGGTACCCTTATAAGAGTGGAGGCCTATGAAGGCCAAATAATAAATGGAGTCCTGACCCAAGTCTGTCTCGCAGTGTTTCCATGACCTCACAAACCCAGCCAATGATATTTTCCTTGACCTATGATAAGGGTTATCATAGTAGAAAAAGCCAAGTGCAAGCCCTTGCAACTGTGTCCAATAATGGTAAATCAGAAACACCATTACAGTCCAGATGGAACTGTAGACTTAAGTGATTCACTCAAAGACTTAGAGTATGCAGAGGCAGTGACCTTCATTATTTCTTCATTTATTTCACTAGTCTGGCCCCTGAGTCATACAATTAATTGTGAAAGATAAAACCTACTAAGATTCAGGGGCCTGCCACATCAGTGAAGTTTTTAAGGTTTCATTGATTTGGGACATGCTGGGGATCCTTTCTGAGATAAAGAACAAGTTATTACACCTTGCACCTCCTCCTTCTACCTCTAAGAAAGAACAGTGGTTTATGACCCTCTTCAGAATCTGCACTTGGAAAAGTTGTCCTAAAGTTTTTGTGTCATTCTGACAGCTACCAGATCAAGAGAGGGCTTTGCATTAGGTTTAGGTGGCAGTGTAAGTGACCCTGCCACTTAGGCCATATGAACAACAGCTAACGTGGTGATGGAGATATCCATAGTAAAGATCCTACTTGGATTCCCTGGAAAGTCCCAAATGGAGAGTCCCAGTATTGGCCCTAAACATAGCTATGATATCCACAGCAGAGAACTATATATCCCATTTGAAATAAAGTTCAGGCACGTCACTGGGCCCTTGGTGAGACTGAACAAATAACAATGGAATATTAATTGACATGCAACCAGAGGTTTTCACAAGGGGCTGGATGCTGATTCACCCAGCAAATCATAAGGTTTAACAGGTAAGTGGCATTTCATCATACATCCGGGATTGACCTTGAACACATCCGAAAAACACAAGTAACCCAAACAGGTGTCCCAGGCCCCCACATTATTCACCTCGATTGCACCAACACCTCTTTCTCAGTCTCATGGGGGATTCCTGACACCAGCTCAGAACCCAGGTCTGGTTCGTGGATAAAATGGCTCAATGCATGGATTAATACTGCCATCTACATTCTCACTCAAAGATAGCCCTGAAAAATAGTGCTTCTGCTGAAAAATCACCCCAAAGTGCAGAGCATCAGATGGTATACCTGATCATCCACATTGGTGGCAAAAGAAGTGGACTGGGATGAGGATACATGTAAACTCCTGTGCAGTGTCAAAAGGCTTGGCTAATTGGTCAGAGATTAGAAGCAGCAAGATTGGAAAATTAAGGGAAAAGATTAGGAAGATTAAGGAAGTTGGGGAAGAAGCATGTAGATAGATCTGTGAGAATGGACAAAAAGTCTGTGAACATGCACTGAATGCTAATGTCCACTTGAGAGCATCCCCTGCAGACACATGATAAACAACCTGTGGGTAGGATGTCTCAACCCGTAGATGTCAAGCAACCTCTGTCCTGGAGTACCCCAGTACTAGCCCAGTAGCCCATGTGCCACTGCAGCAGAGACAGAAGCTATTCATGGGCCCAACAGCATGGGCTCTCTCACCAAGTCTGATCTAACTACTGATACTGTTGAACAGCCAACCAGACAGCGGCAGAGACAGATACTGAGTCCTCAATATGGTACCATTTCTCACAGAGATCAGCCAGCCACATGATGGCAAGTTGATTACATCCGACCCCTTCCACACTGAGAAGGGTGGTGATTCATTCCGAAATGAATATATTCTATGTAGGGTCTGCCTGCCCAGCCCATTGTGCCTCAGCACAGAAGTAAATTCAATGTGCAGTATGAATGGATCTGAGTGGTGCACTGAGTAGTCTGAAGACAACACTGTCGGTACTCTACTCACATCCACTTTGATCACTTTACCATGTTCATGCTCACAGGCTTCCAGGTGTGCTTTTATTCCCAACATCAAGCACCTGCTCCTTTTTAGGCTTCTGGAACCCAATGGGAGAGGTGGAGTGCCTTGGAATTTACATTCTTCCAGGAACAGCTTCCTTGCTCCAAGGCCAGGACAATTCTGAGGTGTGATCTACCATCTCCAGAGCTCCCTATGAAATTGATCCAAAGTTATCCTCTGTGGGACTTTGATACTATATAATGGCTGGGCCTCCTTTCTCCCCATCCTACCTTCCCACTCCCTTACAAATATTGCCAGGAATACTCCCTAATAAATCACTTTATATGGATCCTTTTCTTGACTGTCTCATTATATCTGTGACCCCATACCCAGCACAGGGCTTGAACATGGTAAACACTCAGTAAACATTTGTTGATAAATAAATGGTTGTTTAGATTTAGCAACTGTGCTCAATGGAACCATGATTCCACTTGCAGTGAATGGTTACACAAAGGTGTGATTTATGGGCACCAGGCAGAGTTACTTGCCAAATAAAAGCTACTATGTCGCCATCAATCACAAAAATCCACTTCTGGTACTTCTTTGCAGGTCAAGTGAGATTTTGGTCTTTGAAGTACTCTATTAAATAGAGTAAGTTATAAGGAAATAGTTTAGCTAGGAACTGCAGCTAGGTAGGGCCAAAACAAATGTGAATGTGAGAGAGTATAAACTTGAAAAAAGCATCTAAAGAGAAGAGAATTTCCTGAATGTGAAGGTAGTTCAAAGGCAATTCTCATTTCCTTTAAAATTTATCTCAGAATCCAACTTTATTTGCAAAGGATTATGCCTTCAACTAGAAATCTCCTGTAGCTTAAAGGACCCCCTCAAAAGATTTATAAGAAGAATTTGAACTCTTAAGCCACTCTGAAACTAGAGGAAAATGTTAGCTTGCATTATTTCCAGCACTGACTCTTGAAACAAGCCTGGCTCTTGCAAGTGTTAACAGGTGGCTCTTTAGAACTGCTCATGTGTCCTCAAGCTACCCCAAGTGTACTGAACTCCACAGGATAGACTGTAATCATGTAAGGCAATTTCGACTACTGCATATGTTGCACATGGTTCCAGAGTCGCATAACTGTGAGTGTTGTGGCTTTAGATACCCAAGTCTTGGCTAGAGGAAGCTTATGACTGCTCTCTCTGCAAAGAGCACACCCTCAAGGAAGAAGAGCACTGATGTGTATTGTTCAAGTTAAAGAACAGCAAATCCTGCCAGTTCCACCTACAAATAAAGATTCAGAATCTGACCTCTAATCACTTCCTCTACCAATACAATTCAGATCAAAGTTACCATCATTCCTCTCCTGAATTTTGTAATATGTTCTAACTCCTTGTTTCTATCCTTGACATATAGCCTAGTCTCAACCCAACAGCCAGTGTGTCCTTTTAAAATATGTTTGATGATGTCATTCCCCAGCTGAAAATTCTGCAACTGATTATCAGCTCCTTCAGAGTAAAATCCAAAGTACTTGCTATGGTTTCAAATGTCTTCATGACCTGCCTCCTATCCCCTTCCTCCCGGCAGCAGAAACAGATACTGAGCCCTCAATACGTCTTCCTCTCCACACTCTCCTCTTAGCTCACTTTCCTTAAGCTACATTGACCTCCTTATTATTCCTTGAACACACCAAGTCTTTGCCTGACTCTGAGCTATTGAACTTGCTGTTCCTCTCCTGGAATGCTCTACCCTCCCCCTCCCACAGCACAGGGCTCATCCCTGACTTCCTCCAGGTCTTTCCTGCCCTCCCCACACAAAGCAGTAACACCACTCTGACTCAGTACTCCCAGGGTTTTCACCCAGCACTCTTTACTTCCCTCACCTCACTTTCTTTTTCTTTATATCCTTTATCACTATCTGCCATTAGACGTTGACTTGTTTGTTTACTGCCTGTCCCACTAGCTTCTAAGTTCCTTGAGAGCAGAGACTTGGTAAGTTTTGTTTACTTAGGTATCCCTAAGTCCTTGATGCCAGATACATTGTAGATGCTAAATATTTGTTGAAAGAATAAAAAGATCTCTAGAAAAATACTACTGTGTCTATTTCAACATTATTTACACATACCCTCCACTTTCAAATTATTCCCATTGCTTTACAACTGACCCCAGTTGCAGTAACTCATCCTGGGTCTTTCTTCACCCTCAAATTTTCCATTTTCCCCATGCTTCAAATTTTTTTCTGCCTTCATAGCCATCAAATATTAACAATCCTCCAAGTCCGCAGGGAACCACCTTTCTCCTCATTTGACTACACTGCCTTGCACATAAAAGGAGCTCAATTACTAGATGTTAAATGACTGAAGGTGGCAGTTTGCCAGACTATGCTAATGAAGCAGCCCTCCTGTCCCTCCAAGGCAGCATGCACATTTCAACAGGAGCCTCCAGGAGACCTTGCACCGATGCTTTAACACAAAAGTTATTGTTAAAAGAAGATGCCAAGATAAAACAGGATGAGTTTAGACCCAGGGCAGGTAGCTTGGAAGGAGGACCTTGTAGTACCCCTAAGGTCACTTATGAATACAACTGTCTGAATCACTTATTCAACAAAGAATATGCTATTTGGCTTTTTATTTGTCATGCTAATAGAGATCCTTTTTTTAAGAAACAGTAATGAATAAATTCTGCAAAATAATGCAAAGCCAAAAAAAAGTTTGGCCTCTTGTCCTCACATATACAAAAGCTCACTCTGACCCCAAAAAGTAATCCCAAGGACAAAGACATACAAACATTTGCATGGAAGGACAGTACACCATGTTTTGGCTAACTGTTAGAGAAGTGAACACTGCTGCTTACAAGGTTTATATTTGATGTGTGCAAAGGTTATTGCAAAATAAATGACATATCATAATAAAGAAGATTGCGGAGAAGAGGTCAGACATTTCTTTAAATGCAAAAGTGCACACTATGTTAAATTATATAGATTTGCTGTACAAGATTGTATCTATAGTTAACAATGCTGTATTGTACACTTAGAAATTTGTTAAGAGGGTAAATCCCACGTTAAGTGTTCCTACACAATTTTTTTAAAAGGACACACTATTGTGCGTCCACATATGTATGTGATCGCATTGATATAATGGTGGTTGATGTTGATTAGAAATTCTGTAAAAACAAAATAGTAAGTACTTTTGTCATTGCTAAAAGCAACTTTACCAGGGAATGAAAAGTGGATACAACAACAAACTCTGTGCTTGGTATTGCACTGGGAACTATAAATTCTAGGCTGGAAAATATCTAATACACAGAAAATGGGAACAATAGGGTGAGAATGACAAGTAACTGCTGAAGAGGGATCTTAAAACTGCTTTGACCTGAAAAACATTTCAAAAACAAAACTAGTGATTTATAAACTGAAACACAGATATAAAAATATATTCGGGTCATCTATTTTCCTAGATCTTTCTGACAACAGTGCCATCTGGAGACTCAGTTGGACCAAGGACATGAGATCTTAAGGAAATTTAGACACAGACCCTGGCAAGGCTGCTGATGAAATCCTTCTGTTTCTCTCACTACTCTTCTGCTGTTTGTAACCAGAGCAAAGAGACAACTGAAAATTTTTAAACTGATTTTTTTCTTAATTCTAGATGTGCAAAGTTTCAAGAAAGAAAAATAAATAAAGTCTATAATATTCTAATAGGAAATATGGAGCAGTTAACTGGGGTTTGTTCATTCAGAGGACGTTATTATTTCAGGAGAATTAAGAAAAGAGTAACAATATACTGAAATCATTTGTAAGAATGCTAGCATTCTTAAAAGTGTTTTGGTTTTTTTTTAAAGAGGTGGGGTCTCACTCTGTCACCCAGGTTGGAGTGCAGTGGCACGATCATAGCTTATTGTAACCTCCAACTCCTGGGCTCAAGCGATCTTCCCACCTTGGCCCCCCAAAGTGCTGGGATTACAAGTGTGAGCCACCATGCCCAGCCTAAAAGCATTCTTTACTTTATAAGTTTGAGATTAAAGTAGACAGCTGTGCTTCCAAACCCAAAACAGGCAATTCAAGTAGGAGCAAAAGACTTGAGAAATAGAGAGCAAATATAATTCCTTTCCTGCTCACATAGAACTTCAGCAGCCTCTGAATTCTCTCCCCAAGCATCACTGTAAAGTACCACAAGGGTCTCAGGAGTGTTTGCAGAGAATTTGATGAGCACTCCTGGTAACAATGCATGTCTGCCTGGTGCCCCACTCCAACTGAGCGTGATGCTGCCTCCACTGTGAACAGTTTCTGAAAGACACATTTTTCTTTGCTAGTTTGCCGTGCAACTCATACTCTGTCTACCAGGCACGGCTGCTATTTCCCAGTAGGTTACACTGGGCATCACTACCGTTGAGATCGTGGGCTCTCCAAAGACAAAAGTAGCAGTCAATGGTAAGGAAGAGGGTAAAGAAATCTTCACCTTCTTTTTGTGGCACATTCTCTGAGACAGATGTCAAAGCACAATTGTCTTTGCACAGACCTTATAGAAAAGTCCTGTGCCCAAAACTTCTCCAGTCTCTTATTCAAATAGACCCTGTACGTTCCAAGCTGTTGCTAATCTTTCTCATATAAGAACTTGGTTAAAACTGTGGGGGCTGATCCACAAAAAATGCCAAGTAATAAGTCACACTGATATCAGAGCATTGAGTTGTCTGAAGGTCTCAATAAATTTAAGCAATGTGATGCAGAATGTCATGCTGAAGCTAAAAGACTGACTTGCCTATGCTTTTGTGTTCTGGTTTTATCATAAGTACCAAAACCATGCTGTTTTACACACCAAATGTCTTATAAAGATTTTAGTTAAAATAGCTTTTTCTGATTCAATTTCTTTTTTTTAACTTTTTTTAGCTCCTATCTCCCTTGTATTTTTTCATTGACTCGTGTGTCATGGCCAGAGAACAAGTATTGGTGAGAATACCCAGGCTATCTGCATCGCTGCCCTTCCCCACTGAGACGTACTTATCACGCCAGCTTCTGTGCTTTCCTTCCTCTTCATCCAGTAGCAGAGATTTTTTTCATTTCCAAAAATCTCCAGTCTCTTGCTTAAATATATTCCTGACAGTTCCCTTCACCAGACTTCTAGGCACCCCCAGTGGTGTACACAGGTCAGATTCAAGCTGGGCCCTCAATGAAACACAGCTGAGGTATGTGAGGCACTGAATCTGTTAAGACAAAAAGATGCAATGGATCAAATTCAAAGAAATGTTTGAAGCTTTCAGATTCTAGGCTCTTTGGGGGCTTTTTAAGGATATAAGGACATGTTGCTTTGCAACAGCCAATTAGATCTCTAAAGAGTTTTATCACACAAAATCCAACTGAATTTTTATAGCCTATCCAAAGAGAGATGATTAGGAAAAACAGAGCTAAAAGGAAGATAATGTTAGGAGACATGGGTTCTGTTTCCACCAATGCCATTAAGTCTGAAGTTGGGCGAGTCACTTAAACTCCCTGGTCCTCATTTATCACATAAAATGGCTGGATTGAGTGATTGTCAAGGACTCTTTCAGTTGTAACAATTTATTTCAGTAATAATATGATGGTTCTCTAAGCAACTTGGAAAAGGGGGCTAGTCATAAATAAGAAAAAGAAACAGAGCTGTATCTCAGTTGGTAAGAGGATTGTACCCAGCAGGAGATTTGGACAAAAAGAAAAGTGGTTTACAGAGCTGACAGTAAGAGGCAAGAGGATGGCAGCCAGCAGGAAGGCATAGGAGCTTCCATTTCAGTACAAAATTTATATTGATAATGCAAAAACTGGCACACTGTCCAAACAGCGGTATTTCACTCAGTGTAATAAATTCAAATCAGATAAAAACACTTTCTCAGAACTCTGAAATAACATATATATGTTAAAATTAGCTTCATAGATAACATTACAAGAGTGTTTTTTGAGATTAAAGTGCAGCTTACAGGGATTCCAGCTAATTTTAAGAAAGAATAAATCTGACTTCATGTAGTTTCCTATTTGGTTGAAGATATCCTTTTTTAAAATGTCATCTTTTAGGCAATGGATTTTTCACTTAATCCCAGTGAATGCCAACCATATCAGCAACTGGCAAAGACAACTCTACCCAGCCTTTTATGTGTGAGAAACCAGCAATTTAAGCACAGGAGAATTGACACTTAGAAAGTGGTAATACTTTGGAAGTTTTCTAAGGAAAAAATTAATTCCTTGGGTTTTTGTGGAGGGAAAAGATACAAACACACACACATACGTGCACACACACACACACACACACACCCCTCTTCTCCTCTGGCTTGCTTCTGAGAGAAATTCTTACAATCCCTCATTAGAGGGAGGTGGGGGCACTTCTCTCTGACTGTAAGAGGAAAAGGACATGCCCTGTGTCTTCTTCCCTGAATTACTTCATGATAACTCCAGACCAGAAGTCTCCCCAGGCAAGGAGGGTATGAAATTTCTGCTTGCTTGAATAGGAGAATGGGTACTCCCCATGCCTTCCTCCCTAACTTTTTCCTGAAATAAATTTCTGCAATCTCTCATTAGAGGGAGGCAGAAGAACCTCTCCATTCTGAAAGAAAAAGGGGGCGCTCCCTGTGCTTTCTTCCCAGCTTGCTCCAACTATAATTCCAGCCCTACACTCTCTGTGTAAAAAGAGATTAGAGTACTCTGCAACTAAGAGTGAGAGAGAAGGCACATGCATGTGTGCGCGTGCACGCGCGCACACACACACACACACACACACACTATGTACACCAGCCCTGTGCTGCCTCCTTGGCTTACTCCAAGGTAAATTCCCAAATCTCTCATTAAAGGGAGGTGGAGGTCTCTTCACAAGTCCTGTGTTCAAAAAATGGCAGAGTTAGCATGATCTGAGAATGGAATTTTTGGCCCTTTGACAGCAAAATGTGAAGCAAATGACACGAAGGTACTCAGTACGCAGCCTCCATAAACTGGCCAGAACCACTCCACAGACTTAATAGATGATGGATGTGACACCCCTATCACCCCATGATTTTGCTGGATGGTGGAATGAGTAGAAACCATCAGTAGAATCCCTCCCCCCTTTCCCTCCAGAATCCCTATGATTACCAAGATAATTCAAGATAATATTCCCTTGCCAATATGCTTAACTTAATCACATCTGCAAAGTTTCTTTTACCATCCCATTGCAAAAACAACTTTAAAAACTCTGTGAGAATCACATCAAGATGGCTGACCAGAGATACCAGTTGCCAGAGCATCTCAGTGAGAAGGAAAATTTTAGATGAAAGAGAAAAAACAAGCAAACAAATAAACATAGACCAGGTGTAATTCTGAGGGAAGGGTGCCAGAACCTACAAGAGACTCCACAGGAAGAAGTTGCAGAACAGAACAAGAAGGAGAAAGATATTGGCAGAGATCATCCCCTGAGGGGCTTGGAGTCCAGCAGAAAGGGTAGGTGAGCAGTTTTTTTCTCCCACCCTCATATCTCTGACAGTCAGTAGGCTTACAAGCTGCTGGAGAGACTTTCTACCCTCACGAGCCCAAAAGCTGCTGCCACCAGTGAACTGGAAGCTTCTTGTGGACAAAGCACCAGGCTCCTAGCCCTCCTGAGGCACATCCAGTCACCATAGACCCAAACCAAGATGGCAGGCACCATATTGCTTCTCTACCCACCGTGCATCTTTGTCCTCCCCAGGGAGCTTAAGCCCATCAGTTTTTGGCTTGCTCATTCCCACACAAACATTTTCCAACTACAGCCCAGACTGTGGGAGCCACAGGGGTCCAGTGGGCGTGAGGGGATTTGCATAACCCCAGAGCCTGAACATTCAGGGGGCTGAATTCCAAAGAGAGGGGCAGAGGTGACCAGAGTGCTAGCTTTTCTCCATCCAGACTCTTTTCCTCCCCTTCCCCTCCCTGATCTATGACCGCCAAGAGAGATAATTGAGCCACAACACCGAGGCTTCCACAAAGAGTGGGGTTCAAACTTTTCCTCTTAAAGTCCTGGCGCAGACTAAGGGGTGCTCACACTGTGAGCTCCCTGCTCACCAGCCCTCCATGGTGCTTCATGCCCAGTGCCTCCATCAGAACAGGGCACAACCCAAACCAGAGGGACATCAAACCTGCTTAAGCATCCTATGAGCAACTCAAGACCAGCACACTTCTCCCCAGCATGGTCAGGGATTGATCTCCAGGGACCCTGGGGCAGGTCTGAAGGCCAGATCCTGTAACCCCAGCACTGAATCATGTTGCTCGGGCTCATGGAGGGGAGATTTGTGAACTAATCTTGGGAGGTAAGGGAGCCCACGTGGGCAGAAATGAGAGGAGAGTGCAGTGTGGGTCTCAGCTGCAGTGTACTTATGGAGCATCTCTCCCCCTGCAGGAAGTTGGTGCTGTCAGCCCATGCCAGGATGCTGGGTGGGGAAGCTCCCAGCCCACAGCACAACTGTGGGGAAGCTCAGCTAGATCGAGCTCCTACCTGCCAGCAGACATTGGAGGGAGATTGCAGAGCAGTGGAGGGGGGAAAAGAGTGAAGCCCACTCCTAACAGCCAGATTGTGAATCTCAGATGGCCCCCATTTCCACAAGCAGACTTTCTGGCTGGGTAGGGCCACTTCAGGCCCTCCCTGGCAGCTTTCCCCAGAAGCTGGGAGCAAACCTTTGACCCCTGCTGAAACAGCGACATTGCCAGGTTTTGTGGTGCCTGAGGGTGAGCTCACCCAACACAGCCCCACCCAGCATCACTCCCCCACCCACCTCTGCTGTGGCAGAGAATAGGGACTCACCTGGAAGTTCCAGGGCCCCACCCATCACCTGGGGCATTTGAGTGGTCCTGAGGGAGTATAGCTGGTCACAGGTCCAAAAAACAACACTGCAGCTTGTGCTTTCTGGCAAGCACCACCTACTGACAGGGAGGTCATTTGCACATCCCTTTACAGCATTTACTGACCCAATCATACAGGGTGTGGTTGATTCTAACACACAAGCACCAACTACTGTCCCAGAGATTAAACTGGGCATGCAAATACAATTCACACTATTAAGAAGACCACAGGGCTTGGGAAAGAGAAAGGATTTTACAGACCTCCATCATCCCTCATCAGTGAGAGACAGGGAATCTTCCCACACACATTGATGGAGATCAAGAAACCCCCTAGAAACCATAGGGTCCCTCCTAAACCTTGGGGCACTCAGGTACTACACCTGGGGAACCAGAGTCTACCACAGACATAAAAGAACATCTCAGCAGCTGGCTCTAGCTCTCAAACATCAACCAATGACAGGGAGAACAATGATATAGCCCATCAAAGCATCTTCCAACTCAAGAAAACAGGGTGTGGCTGATTCACACTCCCAAATACCACACACCATCACCAAGAGTAAGCTGGGGGACCTAAATCACTAAGCACTGTTGGGAAGAGATGAAGACAAAGGTAACCCAAGAGGTACACCACATCTGCTAGAACACCGCATAGGCAACTCAGGACCAGCACTCCTATCCCTGGCATGCTCAGGGATTGATCCTCAGGAACCCATAAGCCAGGCCTAGCACCCCCAGGTCACCAGTGAGATGACAGATAAGAAGGAATCAGCAAAAGAACTCTGGAAACATGAAAAATCAGAGTGAAAGGACACCTCCAAAAGAAAATAATAACTCCCTACCAATGGATACCAACTAAAATGAAAAGATTGAAATGACAGATGAAGAATTTTGAATATGTATTGTAAAGAAGTTCAATGAATTACAAGAGAAAATAGAAATCCAACACAAAGAAACCACAAAAACAATGCAGGTAATGAATGAAAAATTTACTAAGGAAATCAAATTATTTTAAAAAAAAATCAAGCAGAACTTCTGGAAATGAAAAATTCATCCAAGAAAATAGAAAACATAGTGGAAAGCCTTAAGAATAGGCAAGATCAGGCAGAAGAAAGAATCTTAGAGCTTGAAGACAACACCTTCAAGTTAAACAAGTCAGTCAAAGAGAAAGAACTGAGAAACAAGAGGAAGGAGCAAAACCTAGGAGAAATATGGGACTATGTAAAGAGGCCCAACATAAGAATCATAGGCATCCCTGAGGGTGAAGAAGAAAATACACAAGGCTTGGAAAACCTATTTGAAGGAATAATCAAAGAAAGTTTCCCTGACCTTGCTAGAAATCTAGATATCCAGGTTCAAGAAGCTCAAAGGACCACTGGAGATTCACTGTGAAGATGCAATCACCATGGTACATAGTCATTAGACTGGCCAAGGTAAACATGAAAGAGGCACTCCTATAAGCTGTAGGGTGAAAGCAGCAGATAACTTACAAAGGAAAACCCATCAGGCTAACTGCAGACTTCTCAAACGAGACCTTACAAGCCAGAAGGAACTGGGGCTCCATTCTCAGTCTTCTCAAACAGAATAATGCTGAGCCTAGAATTTGATGCCCTGAAAATCTAAGTTTCTTACATGAGGGAGAAATAAAGTCTTTCTCAGTTAACCAAACACTGAAGGAATTTGTCCAGACCAGATCTGCCCTGCAGGAAGTACTCAGAACTGCATTATACATGGATCAGCACAAGAGACACCCACCAGTGTAAAACCACGAAAAAGCTAAAGATCAGAGCCCAGATACTACAATGGCTCAAGAGATAAAACAAAGCTATAAAGTCCTCCTCGACAGGATGAACAGAAATCCACCCCACTTACCAATTCTTTTAATAAATGTGAATGGCTTGAACTGCCCACTCAAGAAACAATGATGAATAAATTTAAAAATACAAGCTAAGTATCTACTCTCTCCAGGAAACACATCTAACCCACAAGGACTCATTCAGACTCAAGGTGAAGGGACAGGAAACAATATTCCATGCAAATGGAAACCAAAAGAAAGCAAGTGTAGCCATGCTCATATCAGAAAACATAGACTTCAAATCAGCAAAAGTAAAGAAAGGCAAAGATGGCCATTATATAATGGTGAAGGAAACAATTCAACAATAAGACATAACAATCCTAAACTTTTATGCACCTAATTTAGGAGCACCCAGATTCATAAAGCAAACCCTACTTGATCTAAACAAAATGATAAACAGCAGCATTGTAATAGCCAGGATGCCAACAGAATGGGATGGGACAGATCCTCCAAGCAGAAAATAAGCAAAGAAATGATGGGCTTAAATGGAACTCTGGAACAAATGGACCTAACAGCCATTTATGGAACATTCTACCCAAAAACTACTGAATATACATTTTTCTCATCAACTCATGGAACATTCTCTAAGATCGATCACATTCTAGGCCACAAAACATGCCTCAACAAATTTTAAAAAATAGAAATTATACCATGTATCTTCTCAGACCACAGTGAAATAAAATTAGAAATCAATTCCAACAGAAACACCCAACTCTACAGAAAGTCACAGAAATTAAACAACCTACTGCTGAATAGCTACTGGGTTAAGCACGAAGTTAAAATAGAAATCAGAAGATTACTCAGACTAAATGACAAAGGGGATACAACCTATCAAAATCTGTGGGACTCAGCAAAAGCAGTCATAAGAGGAAAATTCATAGCCACAAATGCCTACATCCAAAAGACAGAAAGATTGCAAATCAACAATCCATCGAATCATCTCAAGGAATTGGAAAAGGAAGGACAAACCAATCCCAAACCCAGCAGAGAAAATAAAGCTAAGGTCAGAGCAGAACTAAATGAAATCAATAACAAAAAAAATTGTACAGAATGTTAATGAAACAAAAAGTTGGTTCTTTGAAAAGATGAACAATATTGACAGGTCTCTTGCTATGCTAATCAGAAACAGAAAAGAAAGTATCCTAATAAGCTCAAATCAGAAGTGAAAAAGGAGATATTACAAACGATACCACAGAAATACAAAATATTATCCTCTGAATACTATAAAAATCTCTATGCAGATAAACTTGAAAACATTGAGGAAATGGACAAATCCTTGGAAACACACAACCTCCCTAGGCTCAATCAGGAAGAAATAGAACTCCTGAACAGAGTTCAGTAACAAAATTGAAGCAGCAATAAAAAATCTCCCAACAAAAAATTCCCAGACCAAATGGTTTCACAGCCAAATTTTAGCAGACTTACAAAAAAGAATTAGTACCTATACTGCAGAAATTATTTCATAACATAGGGAAGCAACAAATCCTCCCCAACTCATTCTATGAAGCCAGTATCACCCTGATACCAAAACCAGGAAAGAACACAACAAAAAAAGAAAACTACAGACCAATATCCCTTATGAATATAGATGCAAAAATTCTCAATAAAATCCTAGCAAACTGAATTCAGCTGTACATCAAAAAAATAATCCACCATGATCAAGTGAGCTTCATTCCAGAGACACAAGGATGGTTCAACATATGCAAATCTAAAAATGTCATTCAGCACATAAATAGAAGCGAAAACAAAGACCATATGATCCTCTCAATAGACACAGAAAAAGCATTTGACAAAATTCAACACTCTTTTATGATAAGAACTCTTAAGAAAATAGGCATAGATGGAACATACTTCAATATTATAAAAGCCATATATGACAAACCCACAGCCAGCACCATATTGAACAGGGAAAAATTGAAAGTATTCCTGCTTAGAACTGGAACCAGACAAGGTTGCCCACCATCACCACTTCTGTTCAACATAGTGCTGGAAGTCCTAGCCAGAGAGATCAGGCAAAAGAAGGAAATCAAGAGTATCCAAGTGGGGAAAAAGGTCAAACTATTGCTCTTTGCTGATGATATAATCTTATATTTAGAAAACCCCAAAGATTCTGCCAAGAGACTGCTGGAATTGATAAATAAATTGCCTGAGCAAAGTCTCAGGCTACAAAATCAATGTACATAAATCAGTAGCAGTCCTATACATCAACAGTCAAGCTGAAAATCAAATCAAAGACTCAATAACCATTCACAACAGCAACAAAGAAAATAAAATACCTAGGAATATCTTTAACCAAGGAGGTGAAAGACCTCTACAGGGAGAACTATGAAACACTGAGGAAGAAATTCACAGAGAATATAAACAAATGGAAAAACATATCATGCTTATGGATCAGCAGAGTCAACATTATTAAAATGTCTATGCTACCCAAAGTGAGCTACAAATTCAATGCAATCCCCATTAAAGCACCAATGTCATTTTTTGCAGATCTAGAGAAAATAATTCTATGCTTTGTATGGAACCAGAAAAGACCCCAAATAGCCAAAGCAACCTTAAGCAAAAGGAACAAATCAGGAGACATCACTCTACCAGACTTTCCCAGATTTGGGAAAGGAAATAAAATCCAGATCCAGAAAGCTCAACAGATAACTAATAAGATAAATACAAAGATACCCACACCAAGACAAGATATAATCAAATTGTCAAAAGTTAAAGACAAAGAGAGAATATTGAAAGCTACAAGGAAAAAGCAAATTGTTACATACAAAGGGATCACTGTAAGACTATCACCTGATTTTTCAACAGTAACAGTGCAGGCCAGAGGGAATGGGATGATATATTCAAAAAGCTGGAAGAAAAAAAAAAACTTCCAACCAAGAATATTATACCCAGCAATCCTGTCTTTCAAAAATGAAGGGAAGATCAAAACTTTCTTAGGCAAACAAAAGCTGAGGGACTTTATCACCACTAGACCTATCTTTCAACAAATGCTAAAAGGAGTCCTTCAAGTTAAGTAAGGACTTTATATCTTAATATGTTTTCCTTCAAGAAAATATATAAAAATATAAAACTCACTGGTGAAAGTAAGTATATAGTCAAACTCAGAATATTCTTAAATTGTAATGGTAGTATGAAAAGCAATCATACCCCTCGTATGATTAAAATACAAAACTATTAACACAACTATGGCTACAATAATTTGTTAAGGGACAAAAACTATAAAATATACAAAAAGTGTCAAGAAAACCAAACTTGTGGAGGACTAAAAGTGTAGAGTTTGTGCAAGTGATCAAATTTATGTTATCAGCTTAAAATAGCCTGTTAATAGTATAAGTTGTTTAATGTAAGCATCATGATAACCACAAAGCATAAATCCTTAATAGATACACAAACGATCAAAAGAAAGGATTCAAAGCATACCTCTACATAAAATTATCAAACCGTAAAGGAAGACAGCAAGAGAGGAAGAGGGGAACAAAGAATCTACAAGTGAACTGGAAAACAATTAATAAAATGGCAATAGTAAGACCTTACATATCAATAATTACTTTGAATGTAAATGGATTAAATTTTACAATCAAAAGACATAGAGTGGCTGAATGGATTTTAAAAAAACAAGACCCATCTATTCGAATTATATACTGCCTACAAGAGATTCACTTCACATGTAAGGACACACACAGATTGAAAATGAAGGGAAGGATAAATATGGCCCATACAAATGAAAACCAAAAGAGAGTGAGGGGAGCTATACTTATATCACACAAAATATACTTTAAGTCAAACATTGTAAAAAGAGACAAAAAATGTCATTTTATAATGAAAAAGTGGTCAACATATCAAGCATGTATAACAACTGTGTATATATGCACCCAACATTGGAGCACCTAAATATATAAAGCAAATATTAATAGATATAAAGGGAGAGATAGACTGCAATACAATAATAGCAGGAGACCTCAATACCCCACTTTAAACATTGGACAGATTATCTAGACAGAAAATCAAAAAGAAAACATTGTATTTGAACTGCACTTTAGACCTAATTGACCTAACATCTATTTACAGAGCATTTCATACAACAGCAATAGAATACACATTTTTCTCAAGTGTACACAAAAAATTCTTCAGGAAAGATCATGTGTTAGGCCACAAAACAAGTCTCAACAAATTTAAGAAAAATTGAAATCATATCTACTATCTTTTCTGACCACAATGGCATGAAACAAAAAATCAATAACAGAAGAAATATTGGAAAATAGGGAGGTGGAGCAAGATGGCCAAATAGAAACTGCTAGCAATCATCCCTCTGCATGAACACCTAATTCAACAACTATCCACGCAAGCAACCACCTTCAGAAGAACCAAAAATCAGAGAAGTGATCATACTACCTGGTTTTAACATTATATCAAGGAAAGAGGCACTGAAGAGGGCATAAAAGACAGTCTTGCATTGCCTATGCCACCCCTTCCCCATCCCCTATCAGTACTGCACCAGCACACCAAGTAGAGAGAGTATATGTGTGCCCAGGGAAGGGAAAGTGAAGTGATTGTGGGGTTTGAATTGAAACTCAAGGCCACCCTGGCACAGGGGAACACAGCACATGGCAGAATTCTGTCCAGTGCCCATGGAGGGAACTTTTTATTTTTAATTATTTTTTAATATTTTTTTTTTTTACAGAGATGGGGTCTCACTGTTGCTGAGGCTAGTCTCAAACTCCTGAGCTCAAGCAATCCTCCTGCCTCAGCCTCCCAGAGTACTAGGATTATAAGCATGTGCCACTGCACCCCACTGGAGGGAATATTTTGACAAGCCCAGCCAGAGGAAAATCCTCTGCCCCAAAGCCCAAGTTCCCACAAGCCCCACCACCAGCAGACAAAGAGCAGCTTGGGGCCTGGACTAAATTCGTAAGGCAGTCATGCCACAAGGGCCGAAGTCCTTGGGCAATTCTTCTGGCTGTGCTGGGTCAGAGCTAGTGGACTTGGGCTGCACACAACCCAGTGAGACACCATCAGCTGCAGCCAAGCCAGTGCCTATGTCACCCCTCCCCCAACTGCAGGTAGCATGGCTCAGTGAGTCTTCTTCCACTTGAGGAAAGGAAAAGGAAGAGCTTGGGGAACTTTGCTTTGCAACTTGGGTACCAGTTCAGCCACAGTAAAATAAAGTACCAAGTAGACTCCAGAGGCCCCTAAGTCCAGGCCTAAGTTCCTGGATGACGTTTCTGGACCCAACTGAGCCAGAAGGAAGCATGCTGCCTTGAAGGGAAGGACCCAGTCCTGGCAGGATCACCACTTGCTGACTAAAGAGCCCTTGGGCTTTGAATAAACATCAGAGGTAGCCATAACAGTCACCACTAGCTTTGGGTAAGACTGGGCTGTCTTCTGGTGTGACCTGGTGCTGGTTTCTATGAGGCAATGTCCACATCACTCCTCCCCCAACTCTAGCAGCCCAGCACAAAGAGTCAGGGAAGAGAATGAAAGAATTTGCCAGGTAACCCAGGGCATTCTCCTGTATCTTACCCAAGTCCACCAAGGCTGTACCACCAGAAGTCTGCAAGAGTCACAGCATTATTGGGCTTGTGGCACCCTCAGTGCTGATGTGGCTGCAGCGACCAAAGACAAACCACAACACTCAATTCCCTTCAGGTATCTGGAAAGCCTTCTCATGAAGGGTGGCTTCAAACAAGCCCAGACTATGAAGATTAAAATAAATACCTAAGTCTTCAATGCCCAGACATTGAAGAACATCCACAAGCATCAAGAACATCCAGGAAGACATGACCTTACCACATGAACTAAATAAGGTACCAGTGACCAATCCCAGAGTGATGAAGATAGGTGACCTTTCAGACAAATAATTCAAAATAGCTGTACTGAGGAAGCTCAATGAACTTTAAGATGAGAGAGAAGAATTCAGAAGCCTATCAGAAAAATTTATTAAAGAGATTGAAACAATAAAAAAAATCAAGCAGAAATTCTAGAGCTTAAGAATGCAATTGACAGATAGGAAAAAATGGCGGTGTGATAGGGTCCTCCCACCATACCGCTCCCAGGAAAGGAGGTGAAGAACGCCAGCGGCTGCCGGCGAACACGGACCGCTCACTCCGAAAACAGCATTGCGAACGACAGAGAGACAGCGCCGAACGCCCAGCCCAAGAAAACAGGTACAAAATTTTCACAAAGATCGGAGGGCGCACGGAGCACAATAGAGCCCAGAGCGCGGGAAGGACGCACTCGCCAGGTCGGCACGGCGCGACCTGCCCCCCAAGCGGTTACGCGCCTCCCCATACACGCAGTCAGGGACAAGCCCAGAGTTGGGACAGAGCGGTTGCTCGGGCCGGCGAGTCCTGTGGAGAGGAGGAGGAAGTAGCCAGAGCCAGACACAACTCGCAGCTGCAATATACAGAGACTGCCGAGGGCTGGAGAGGAACTGGGCGGGGACCGAGATTCAGCTTCCCGGGACAGTGCGCGGGAACCCGCAGGCCGGCACTGCGCCACTAGAAGTCAGCGGGACTGGGCCCAGGAGTTTATCGGAGAGCTGGACACGCCCTTAGAGGTTGCTAACAACTGCCGCGGGAGAAAAACTGCGCTCCCGGCGCGATCGGAGCCCAGCTGTGCGCCAGGCTGGCGGCGGCCGCCATCTTTACAGCCGCCCGCGCGGAGCCGTGAGCCGCGTCTCTGGCTCCGCCCCGCCCCGGCCCAGGGCTCATCCGCTGGGGCGAGACAGGCTTTGCCTGTGGTGGCCAGGGACAGCGGCATCCGTGGGTTCCAGGTGGGACGAGATCCCGGAACTGTAGAGGTGGGACCTTTGAGTATTGGAAACAGTTTGCAGCTCGTCCATCTGGTTCTGCTACCCCGGCTCTGGCCTCCGACAACTCCGCTCCGTGCCGGTCCTAGTGCCCGCCCCTCAGGTCCCAGCCCTCCTGTACCCCAGAGATCGCTCATTTTGAAGGTTGCTGGCTATAGTGACTCATTTGGTATAACTGCCGGTTCCCATGACAACCAAATACCTCAAGAGCCACAGGCTGAACCAGAGCAGCTCCCCATAATCCTGCCCACTTCAATAGGGAATTTCGCGCCACCCAAGAGTGCTTCCAGCTGCCACTACTCCCCCCTCCCCGTGGGAACATCCCCCCGGTGGAGACTGCTGGGGATAGAGACGGCCACCTGCCTCGCCTTGAGGTCTAGTGGTGGAAAAGGGGTACACAATTGGAGATCCCCCTATCAACCAGTTTCACGCGGAGACACACATCAGAAGGGCAGCCACACGTGGCTAGATGAGCAACCTCTGAGCTGTGTAAAATTTTCCCAACTCAGCTCTCACACTGCAGCCAAAGGAAATTGTGTTTCTACCAGAACCTCAGGAAGAGCAGGGTCAAAGTAACCCCTAGGAGCTACAAGACCCCTCCCAAAGCACAGGGCTTTCGCATACCCCAACTGGGGAATCAGAGTCTGCTACGGACATAACAGAATACCTAGCTAATAGGGAGCGAAGGACTCATATTCTCAAGTACAATCCATTAGCTCAGAGCCCAAGCTGGGAGGTCATTCTCACCACACTCCACTGGGAAGAGGAGAAGACCACAGGTCAGAGTTAACTCAAGATCCAACAAACTTGCTAAAATACACCTAAGGCAATACAGGCCACTACTTCTCTCCCTGGCTTTGCCAAGGAAAAATAATTGTGGGCCTGGTGACAGGACCATAAACTAGATCTAACACCCCCAGCTCTCGACCAAGAGGCCAGATGAGAAAAAACCAGCGAAAGAACTCAGGGAACATGAAAAATCAGAGTGAAAAGTCACCCCCAAAAGAAATTATCAGTTCCTCAGCAATGGATACCAACCCAAATGAAATGGGTAGAATGACAGAAGAGGAATTTCGTTTATGGATTATAAGAAAGCTCAATGAAATTCAAGAGAAAATTGAATCCCAGCACAAAGAAACCACAAGAAAAATGCAAGAAATGAATGAAAAATTCTCCAAAGAAATAGAAATATTACGGAAAAATCAAATAGAAATCCTAGAAATGAAAGAAGCATTCAAGGATCTACAAAACACAGTGGAAAGCCTTAAGAATAGGCTGGACCATGCAGAGGAAAGAATTTCAGAGCTAGAAGACAGCTCCTATGCACTAAATAAATCAGCTGAAGAGAAAGAACACAAAAACAAGAGACAGGAAAAAAGCATACAAGAAATGTGGGATTATGTAAAGAGGCCAAACATAAGGATAATAGGTATCCCTGAGGGAGAGGAAGAAAATTTGCATGGGCTGGAAAATTTGTTTGAAGGAATAATAGAGGAAAATTTCCATGGCTTAGCCAGAAATCTCGACATCCAAGTACAAGAAGCACACAGGACTCCTGGGAGAGTCAACGTGAAAAGGCATTCACCACGCCACATAATTATTAGACTGACCAAAGTAAACACAAAAGAGGCACTCCTCAGAGCTGTAAGACAAAAAAAGGAGGTAACCTACAAAGGGAAACCCATCAGATTAACTACAGATTTCTCAACTGAAACCTTACAAGCCAGAAGGGAATGGGGAGACATCATCAATCTCCTAAAACAAAACAAAGGTCAACCCAGAATTCTGTATCCTGCCAAACTAAGCTTCTTATATGAGGGAGAAATAAAGACCTTTCCAGATAAGCAATCACTGATAGAATTTGCGAAATCCAGACCGGCCTTGCAAGAAATGCTTAGACCTGCATTATACACTAACCAGCGCAACAGACACCCACCTATGTAAAATTAAGCAAAGGCTAAAACCCCAGAAACCAGATTCCACAATGACGCAAGAGGTAAAACAAAAGATACCACCCAACAGAATAATCAGAAATTTACCCCAAATATCAATTCTCTCAATAAATGTAAATGGCTTGAACTGCCCATTGAAGAGACATAGGCTGGCTGAATGGATTAAAAAATACAAACCAAGTATCTGTTGTCTTCAGGAAACACACCTCACACACAAAGACGCATTCAGACTCAAGGTGAAAGGATGGAATACAATTTTTCAGGCTAATGGAAACCAAAAGAAATCTGGAGTAGCCATCCTCATTTCAGATGACATCAACTTTAAAGCAATAAAAGTAAAGAAGGACAAAAATGGACACTATATAGTGGTGAAGGGAAAAATTTCACAAGAGGATTTAACAATCCTAAACATTTATGCACCCAACACAGGAGCACCCAGGTACATAAAGCAAATGCTGCTAGATCTAGACAACATAATAAGCAGGAATGCCATAATTGCAGGGGACTTCAACACCCCACTGACGGAACTGGACAGATCCTCCAAACAAAAATTAAATAGAGAAATAAAAGACCTAAACAGGACTCTAGAACATTTGGGCCTAACAGATATCTACAGAACACTCCACCCAAATAACACTGAATATACATTCTTCTCATCAGCTCATGGAACTTTCTCTAAAATTGACCACATCCTAGGCCACAAAACAGATCTAAACAAATTCAAAAAAATAGAAATCATACCATGTATCTTTTCAGACCACAGCGGAATAAAATTAGATATCAATTCCAACAGAAACTCACATCTTCCTCCAAAACTTGGAAACTAAACAATCTATTGATGAATGAGTATTGGGTCAAAGAGGAGATTCAAAATGAAATCAAAAGATTCTTCGAACTAAACGATAATGGGGACACAAGTTATCAAAATCTGTGGGATACAGCAAAAGCAGTCCTGAGAGGAAAATTTATCGCCCTAAATTCCCACATCCAAAAGACAGAAAAGTCACAAATCAGTAAACTAATGAATCATCTTAAGGAAATGGAAAAGGAAGAGCAAAGCAATCCTAAAACCAGCAGAAGAAAAGAAATAACCAAAATTAGAGCAGAATTAAATGAAATCGAGAACAAAAGAACAATACAGAAGATCAATGAAACGAAAAGCTGGTTCTTTGAAAAGATAAACAAAATAGACAGGCCACTTGCCAGGTTGACCAGAAGCAGAAAGGAAAGGACTCTAATAAGCTCAATTAGAAATGAAAAAGGAGAAGTCACAACTGATACCATGGAAATACAAAACATCATCTTTGAATACTACAAAAATCTCTATGCCCACAAACACGAAAACGTGGAGGAAATGGACAAATTCTTAGAAACACACTACCTCCCTAGGCTCAACCAGGAAGAAACAGAATTTCTAAACAGACCAATATCAAGCACCGAAATTGAAGCAGTAATTAAAAATCTACCCACAAAAAAAAGTCCCGGACCAGATGGGTTCACACCTGAATTCTACCAAGCCTACAAAGAAGAACTGGTGCCTATACTGCAGAAATTATTTGAAAATATCCAGAAGGATGGAATCCTCCCAAACTCATTCTACGAAGCCAATATCACCTTGATACCAAAGCCAGGAAAGGACACAACAAAAAAAGAAAACTACAGACCAATATCCCTTATGAATATAGATGCAAAAATTCTCAATAAAATCCTTGCAAACCGAATTCAAATGTACATCAAAAAAATAATCCATCATGATCAGGTGGGCTTTATTCCCGAGATGCAGGGATGGTTCAACGTACGCAAATCTATAAATGTAATTCACCATATAAATAAAAGCAAGAACAAAGATTATATGATCCTTTCAATAGATGCAGAAAAGGCTTTTGACAAAATCCAACACCCTTTTATGATAAGAACTCTTAACAATATAGGCATAGATGGCTCATTCCTAGAAACTATTAAAGCCATATATGATAAACCCACAGCCAATATCATACTGAATGGGGAAAAATTAAAGGCATTCCCCCTTAAAACTGGCACCAGACAAGGGTGTCCACTATCTCCACTTCTTTTCAACATAGTGCTGGAAGTCCTGGCCACAGCAATTAGACAAGACAGAGGAATCAGGGGCGTCCAGATAGAGGCAGAAGAGGTCAAACTTTCACTATTCGCAGACGATATGATATTATACATAGAAAACCCCAAAGATTCAACCAAGAGATTACTGGAATTGATAAAAGAATTCAGCAAAGTCTCAGGATACAAAATTAATACACACAAATCCATAGCCTTCATATATGCTAATAACAACCAAGCCGAGAAACAAATTAAAGATGCTATACCTTTTGCAATAGCAACAAAGAAAATTAAATATTTAGGAATATATCTAACTAAGGAGATCAAAGACCTATATAGAGAGAATTATGAAACACTGAGAAAGGAAATTGCAGAGGATGTAAATAGATGGAAAACCTTACCATGCTCTTGGATAGGCAGAGTCAACATAGTAAAAATGGCTTTGCTACCTAAATTAATTTACAGAATCAATGCAATCCCTATCAAAATACCAACATCATTTTTTGCCGATCTAGAAAAAATAATTCTACGCTTCGTGTGGAACCAGAGAAGACCCCGTCTAGCCAAAGCAATCTTAAGCAAAAAGAACAAATTGGGAGGCATCTGTCTACCAGACTTCAAACTATACTACAAGGCTATAGTGACCAAAACTGCATGGTATTGGCACAAGAACAGACATGTAGACCAATAGAACAGGACTGAGAACCCAAATATAAAACCAACCTCATACAGTCACCTGATCTTTGACAAATTCCAGAAAAATGTACACTGGGGAAAAGATTCCCTATTCAACAAATGGTGCTGGGAAAACTGGATGGCCATATGTAGAAGACTGAAAGTGGACCCACACCTCTCACCTCTCACAAAAATCAATTCACAATGGATAACAGATCTAAACCTAAGACATGAAACCATAAGAATTCTCGAAGAAAATGTTGGAAAAACTCTTATGGACATTGGCCTAGGCAAAGAATTTATGAAGAAGACCCCCAAAGCAATCACAGCAGCAACAAAATAAATACATGGGACCTGATCAAATTGAAAAGCTTCTGCACAGCCAAGGAAACTATCACTAGAGTGAACAGACAACCTACAGAATGGGAGAAAATATTTGCATGCTACACTTCTGATAAAGGGCTTATAACCAGAATCTATACAGAACTTAGGAAAATCAACAAGAAAAAATCAAACAACCCTATTAAAAAATGGGCAAAGGACATGAACAAAAACTTTTCCAAAGAAGACAGAATGATGGCCAGCAAACATATAAAAAAGTGCTCAACTTCTCTAATCATCAGGGAAATGCAAATCAAAACCACAATGAGATATCACTTAACTCCAGTGAGATTGGCTCATATCAAAAAATCCCCAAATAACAAATGTTGGCGGGGATGTGGACAGGTAGGAACACTCATACACTGCTGGTGGGACTGCAAATTAGTACAACCTCTATGGAAAAGAATATGGAGATATCTCAAAGAATTAAAAGTAGAATTACCATTTGACCCAGCAATCCCACTACTGGGTATTTATCCAAAAGAAAAAAAGACATTTTATAATAAAGACATCTGCTCTCGAATGTTCATAGCAGCACAATTCACAATTGCAAAGTTGTGGAAACAACCCAGGTGCCCATCAATACACGAGTGGATCAATAAAATGTGGTATATGTATACCATGGAGTATTACTCAGCAATAAGGAACAATAGTGAATTAACACATCTGGTATTATCCTGGTCGGAGCTAGAACCCATTCTTCGAAGCGAAGTGTCACAGGATTGGAAAAACAAGCATCACTGGTACTCACCATCAAACTGGTACTAACTGATGAACACTTACATCACACAGGGCAATAACATTCATCTGAGGGCAGACGGGCGGGAGGGGGGTTGAAGGGATGGGAAAAACTCTCACTGAATGGATGTGGGGAGCACAGTTTGGGAGATGACCATGATTGTGGCTCGGACACGGGCAGAACAGGGGCAATGTGTATGGCCAAAATGTTGTACCCCCATGATATTCTGAAATTAAAAAAATAAATAAATAAATAATAAAAAAAAAAAAAAAAGAATGCAATTGACAAACTGAGAAATGCATCAAAGTCTCTCAACAGCAGAATTGACTAAGCAGGAGAAAGAATTAGTGAGCTTGAAGACAGGCTATTTGAAAATACAGCCAGAAGAGAAAAAATAAAAAAGAATCAATAAGAATGAAGCATGCCTACAAGATCTAGAAAATAGCCTCAAAGGGGCACATCTAAGAGTTATTGGCCTTAAAAAGGAGATAGAGTGAAAGATTTGGGTAGAAAGTTTATTCAAAGAAATAATAATGGAGAACTTTCCAAACCTGGAGAAAGATATCAATATTCAGGTACAAGAAAGTCATAGAACACCAAGCAGATTTAACCCAAACAAGGCTATCTCAAGGCATTTAATAAGCAAGTTCCCAAAAGTCACAGATAAAGAAAAGTTCCTAAAGGAAGCAAGAAAAAAGAAAAACTAACATATAAAGAGCTCCAATACATCTGGCAGCAGCCATCTCAGTGGAAACCTTACAGACCAGGAGAGAGTGGCATGATATATTCAAAGTGCTGAAAGAAAAAACCTTAACCCTAGAATATTATATCCTGCAAAAATATCCTTCAAACATGAAGGAGAAATGAAGACTTTCCCAGAAATCTTGGAAAATACATAAACATGTGGAAATTAAACAACATATTTCTAAACAACCACTGGGTTAAAAAAATATTAAAAGGGAAATTAAAAATATATTGAGACAAATGAAAATGGAGCACAACATACCAAAACTTATGGGATGTAGCAAAAGCAACCCTGAGAGGGAAGTTTATAACAATAAACACCTACATCAAAAAAGAAGAAAGATCTCAAACAACCTAACATTACACCTCAAGGACCTAGAAGAAAAAGAACAAAATGAGCCCAAACTTAGCAGAAGGAAGGAAATAACAAAGATCAAAGAAAAAATAAATGAGAAAGAGACTAGAAAAACAATAGAAAACATCAACAAAACTAAAAGTTGTTTTTTTGAAAAGATAAAGAATATCAGCAAACTTTTAGCTAGAATAACAAAGACAAAAAAGACTCAAATAAAATCAGAAATGAAAAAGGAGACATTACAACTGATACCAGAGAAATACAAAGGATTATAGGGTATTACTATGAACAACTATATCACACTCCCTGATGTCAAAATATATAATAAAGCTATTATAATCAAAACAGCATGCAGCATGGTACCATCATAAGAATAGACACAATCAACCAATGGAACAGGATAGAGAGCTCGGAAATAAATCCAAGTATTTATGGTCAATTGATTTTTGACAAAGAAGCTAAGACCACACAATGGGAAAAGGACAGTCTCTTCAATAAATGGTGTTGGAAACACTGTATATCCACACGCAAGAGAGTGAAACTGGACCCTTATCCCATACCATATACAAAAAAATCAATTCAAAATGGATAAAAGACTTATATATAACACCTGAAACTATAAAGCTACTAGAAGAAACACAGGGGAAAAGCTCCATGATGGCTGGGTGTGGTGTCTCATGCTTCTTAGAACTGTGGGAAGCCAAGGCGGGAGGATCGCTTGAGGTTAGGAGTTCACAACCAGCCTGAGCAAGAGCAAGACCCCATCTCAATTAAAAAAAAAAGCTCCATGATGTAGATCTGGACAATAATTTCTTGGATAGGACTCCAAAAACATAGGCAACGAAAGCAAAAATAGACAAATGGGATTATATTAAACTAAAAAGTTTCTGCACAGCAAAGAATACAATTAATAGAGGGAAGAGACAATCCACAGACTGGGAGAAAATATTTGCAAACTATACATCTAATAAGGGGCTGATACTCAAAATATATAAGGAACTCAAACAACTCAATAGCAATAAAACAAATAACCCAATTGGAAAATGGGGAAAGGATCTCAACAGACATTTCTCTGTTGGCCAGCAGGTATATGAAAAATATTCTCAACATCTCTAATCATCAGGAAATCGCAAATTAAAACCACAATGAGATATCACCTCACATCTGTTAGAATGGCTATTATCAAAAAGATAACAAGTGTGGGCAAGGATATGGAGAAAAGGGAACACTTTTAGAGTATTGGTGGAGATGTAAATTAGTATAGCAGTTCCTCAAAAAACTAAAACTAGAATTACCATAAAATCCAGCAACCACTTCTGGGTCTATATCCAAAGGAACTGAAATTGGCATGACAACGAGATATTTGCATTACTATGTTCATTTTAGCATTATTCACGATAGCCAAGATATGGAAGCAACTTAAGTGTTCATCAACAGACGAGTGGATAAAGAATATGTGGTACATATACACAAGGGAATACTTAAGCCTTTAAGAAGAAGAAAATTCTGTCACTTGCAACAACATGAATGGAACTGGAGGACATTATGCTAAGTAATATAAGCCAGGCAAAGAAAGGCAAATACTGCATGATCTCACTGATATGTGGAATCTAACAAAGTTGTTTTCATAGAAGCAGAGAGTAGAAAGGTGGTTATCAGAGGCAGAGGGGAAGGGGAATGGGGAAAGGGAAGATGTTGATCAAAGGGTACAAGGTTTCAGTTAGACTGGAAGAATAAGTTTTAGTAATCTAGTGTACTGCATGGTGATCACAGTCAATAATAATGTATTGGATATTACAAAATTGCTAAAAGAGTAGATTTGTAATGTTCTCACCACAAAAAAATGATAAGTTGGTGAGGTGATGGATATGTTAATTAGCTTGCTTAACTCTTTCGATAATGTGTACATAGATTGAAATATCACATTGTACCCCATAAATATACACGATTATTATTTGTCAATTCATAATAAATTTTAAAAACTTTTTTTTACAAGATACATACACACACCATATTTTCAGTTTTCCTGACAAATGTTTAGCTACTCTTCAAGGAATCCAAAGAGATTTTCAGAGTCTAAGCTAGAAGCATCTGAACCAGAAAAAAACAAAATTAGTCAAAGAGTTGACATGGCTAATAATTACTGTACATAGGCTTATAGACCCTAAAAGAGTACAATAAGAGAGGTGTTCGGATTTATAGTAATATGTATATAACCACCAAAATTGGGAAGTCTGGACACAATGCTAATTTGTGTGGTTAGGTTGTCTTTACTATTCAGCAGTACTTATGATTTAAGAAAGAAAATTGGGATTCAAATGTGAATTTCATGTTTTGTGGCACCTTATTAAAATTATAATGAAAAATTCAATTCTTCTACTTGGAACTTCAGCATATCATAAATTGCACAAAAGGACAAAAAAGTACTGGACAGAAAAAATGCAGTTCAGCTTGACAAAGCAGAAAGAATACCAGGCTGGGAGTCAGAAGACCTGAATTCTATTCCCAGCTCTGCTACTAACTGGCTGTCTTATTTGGAGCAAATCATTTTATCTCTCTGCACCTCAGTTTTCTCACTCGTAAAATGTGAGAACTGGCTCAGATGAATAAAGTTCTATGATCACCAATGTCAGATCTTGCAGAACTTTCTGTACCAATATAGCCACTATCAAATTATCAAATATTCTTGTGTAATAGGAAACAGAATTTTATTAAATTCACCACCTTCCATGGGGTCAAAGGTAGACAGAAGTCCAAACGCTGGGTATATTATGCATTCAGTTGATCACGATGTATCTGCAGAATATCCCTTTTCTGACATTTAAGAAAGGTCAAAATTCTCAAATGCTTAATAGGAATGTTAACGTCCTCTAAAACAGTATGACCACTTGGTTATTTTGAATCATTCAGAGGTCCTTGGGACTGTGCAAAGTGAATGACAGTGACCTTGAATATCTACTCTACTCTCATCCAGAGACTAAAGGTAGGGGAAAGGGAACAATACTGTTAATCTGTCAGGAAATTATATAGTCACTGTTAGCAATATATCTAATGCTCTGTTCACATCTTCTTTACCTTTCTATGCAATTTTATGATATTAAAAGATTTATGTGCAACATTTCAGTAGTTTTCTACTCAGGTGGTAAGATGTGTAGTAATTATGATAAACATCAGCTAGGATGCCCCCTGCCTGGAATGTTACAAATGGAAAATGCAAAGACATGCAATTAGACATTTGACTCACCAAGGGAGTATTGGAATGATGTAATTTTTACTTTTTATTGTGCATTTTTACTTTTAGGGGTTTTTGTATTCTTATTTTGAGAAGAATAATTATTTAGCCTCTCTACCCAGATTCTCATTTGTTTCACCTAGGTCTGTGATAATCCTCTTCCATTTTAGAAGTACAGAGAATCAAACATCATGTATTCTATTAACTCATAACCAGCAAAATAAATTAGGAAAACCTTTTTTCAAATAATGTAGTTTTCTTATCTATTGTCAAATATTTTATTTGATAACAAAAGAGAATTTTAAAAGTTATTTATATTTTCCATAGTCCAAAGGTGATAGAAGTTCACTGCTATTTAAATAAACTTAAATCCTACTTTCTTACTCCTTATTTACATCCTCCTCTCACTTTGTAAGAAGTAAATCAAAACCAATTGGTAGTTAATTATTGAAGTAACAAATTAGTTACTTGATGCAGATAAATATAAATGAACCGCAATTTTGTCATTATTTATATGCTAAGAGTTAAAGGTTTTTAATATTTGCTTCTATAAACTTCTTACAAAGCATCAAATAAAAATATCTAATGTATCAAAACATTTTTACAGGAAACAGACTTGAGTTGGAATTGGGGGAGAGTAGACTGAAATAGCAGATTTTTCATTTCAATTTATTAAAGCTGTGTTACATTCTTGCTATAATACTTTTCCTCAAGCTAGTGAGACTTTTGGTCTAAATATGTATATATTTTAGTTAATTAGATAGTTACTATATTAATAAATGTTGGGAATAAATACAATTTTGGAACTCAGAGGATATTTTGCAGTGGTTCATTTATATAGTTTAGAATCAGGAAGCCAAGCCTTGGCAACATAGTTTAGAACTTAAGAACCAATGGTTTTGGAACAAGACTGCTTGAATTTTAATCTGGCTTCATCACTTACTCACATAATGATTTTGGCAAGTTTAGGAAAACCTCTCTCTACCTCTGTTAACTCATCTGTAAAACAGGAATAAAAGTACCTCATAATGTTGACTTGAGTGTGAAAGATCAGTAAGTTAACACATGTAAAATTATTAGAAAGGTGCCAAGAACACAGCAAGTGATTAATAATGGTTGGTTAATATCATTTATTACTGTAACAAAATTGCACCATTTAAGGATTCAGCAGTTCCAATTCACCTCAGCCTGAAAGCAACCCATGTTGCTCTGAGAATGTCAAGAAAGGTAGAAGCACAACCGGCATGAGATCTAGTGACTCAAATCATTGGTTCATCTTACTGCTATGGCTATACTAAGCTTAGTTTTAGAGGATCAGAGTAACCCTGGGTCTGCCACTGGCCTACGACATGGAAATTATTTTCTAACCCAAGTCTGCACAATGCTAACATCTGGATGAAATGGATTTTTAAAAATTTTTTCAGCCATCAATCTTAAAAACTCTATTTTAATGGAAAATATAGGTGAATTTGTATTCCCCATGATGCTTATTGTTATGTAATTTTACAATGTAAATATTCACATTCATTAAATAAAAAGAACATTGTCTGATTGGTCTTACTGATACAAATAAATAAATAGAACAGTGTGGATGAATACTTAACGACTAGGGATGATGATGCACCCCGCAAGGTATTCTAAATTCCTGGGTTGCAAAGCACTGTGGAATGGTACATGTCAGAAAGAATTATTGGCCAAAAAGATGCATTTCCTTATTAACTGGCTTTCATCTTAATATTAGAATTATTTAACTTTTGCATCAAACACTAAAATTATTGGACAATAGCCAATCATTTTGTTTGGAATATCGATCTACCTTCAAAAACCACCAGGCTTAGAAAAGAGGATGGCATTTAAAGGAATGTGATCTACAGTGCTGAAGTTTATAATGAAAAAAAAAAATCAAGCCCAGATGAATTATTTATTTATTTTTTGGTCAAAAGTCTCTTTACTAGTTTTCCTGTATTTTTATTTTTTCTCCAAACAAGATATTAAATTCAGTTAAAAGGAACAGAATAATGATTGCTGTGTCTCCTGCAAACCTTACTATTACACAGTTTTATTAACCTACATTCTTTATTTGAGCCTTTGGGGGAAAAGTGATTCAAAAGAGTATATGAATGACCTCTGAGTTCAAAACTGTTGTGAGAAAACAATTCCTGCTCCTTATCTCAGAAAGTCTGACCTCTAAAACTTCCACTGCAATATATGTCCCTGGAGGGGGGCCCTTGACAATCCCAAAGGCCCTTCCCATCCCACCAACCAATATCAACAAGAAACGTTGACCTTTTCAGTGCAGTGTTATTCAACTTTTCTTCACAGCTGTCAACAATCCTGTATGGCAATTCTGACAGTTTTTAAGTAACCTATTTTGCTCGCCTTGCCAAATCAAATTGTGAGTGTAATTGTATTGAAGTTTGATATGTTCTTGTTACCCACATGTCATTTCAGCTCTACTCTATGTAATTCATACATTGTTCATGAAAGTTCACTGAAAACATTTGGAGAAAGAAAACATTTTCCATTTTTAGAACTATGGAACTATTTTATTTTTAATGAATCAATGAGTAAGAGTCTTTTCCTTCATTCACAAGTTCCCCCAATTGTCCTAGAAACAAAAGTCCTAAAAATAAAAGATAAACAGGTTAGAAAGTAGTTGTTTACTTCTTTAAATAAGCAACCAAACCAAATTTTGTTTACTACCTAAACCAAATTATATCAGTGGACAAGGCACTCTGCAGTTGGTTTAGTATGAGAAAGCTAAATTAATTTCTTCATGTCACCAAGCGCAATTTGCTTCACTGAGGCAGTCATTCTATAAGGACTACCCTAATGATCTGAAATAGCTTGTGAAAACATCTAAAACTTAAAGAAAATAAAAAACCTGTTGTGTTCCTCCTCTATAAGCACTAAAGTTATGACACTCAACAAGGGTATTTCCAGTAACAAGGAGCTTATACTCCAGTAGGGGAGATGATCCTGTAAACAAGAGTTAAATTGTAAGCCAGTAAAAACTAAATATGAGGTAAAATGATAGCTAGTATTGATTCAATGCAATGTCCAGCCCTGTTATAAGTTTTTTACACATATTAACATATTTAATTTTTAAAACCCAATGAGGACATACTATTATAAGAACCATTTTACAGATGAGAAACTGAGACAAAAGAAAGAATAAATAACTTGCCAAAAGTTACATCCAGCAAGGGTCAGAGACAGAATTTGAGCCCAACTTGTTGGATGCCAAAGTCTTGCTCTTTACCACCATGTTATTTGAAAGTCACCACACTGTTCAACAAATATTGAAGTTAGAAAAGGATGTGACTTGGTTTGGCCAATGACATATAAATAGCAGTGATGTGTTAATTTCCAATAGAGACTTAGGAGCCAGGGCACAATACACCACCTAGGTGTTCATGGAAGTGTGTATCAAGTAAATCTGCCATTACCAGGGTCCCTGAGTAGTTACAATGAGAAGAAACCTCCAGCAAACCAGTAATGGATGTGTAGTATAGGTGAGAATTAAAAATTTGTTATGTTAAACCTACTGAGAATTTGGGATTATTTATCACTACCACAAAACTAGCCTATTCTGACACAGGTATACTGCCTACACATTATGAGGGTTCATTCATGGTCACTTAAGCCAGTTTTGGCAGGGATTCAGGATAAGTATGATTTATTTAGGTGAAGGCAGGCAACAAGGAGAGGAAAAAGTATAAGTAAAGATCCAAAAGCAAAGAAAGAATGAAGCTTTTAAGAATTTCAAGTGGTTGAAAGGACTAAAGATATTCACGTTAGGATAAATCCATAAAATGCACAATTATTCACATAAAATTTGATTTGTTTAAGGACTGATTTTTTTCTACAATCAATTTTTTAAAGTTGTGGTAAATAAAGAGTTCTTAATTACTTATTAGTTTATTTATTTAGGGATATCAATGAATCAATTTCATTAAGAGAAGTGTTGGAAGCTGAACTCTGTTTCACTGTTGTCACAGAATTACGTAACAAAATTTTTTAGTCAGAATTGTTCTAAACCAGCAGTTCCCAACCTTTTTGGCACCAGGGACCGGTTTCATGGAAGACAGTTTTTCCACAGAAGGTCAGTGGGGGTGGGGTGGCGTACAGGGAGGGGGAGCTCAGGCAGTGATGCCAGTGATGGGCAGCGGTTGTAAATACAGATGAAGATGTGCTTGGTTGGCCTGCCGCTTACCTCCTGCTATGTGGGTCAGTTCCTAAGTTTCATAGAAGACAATTTTTTCATGGGCAGGGGGAGGGGAGGAAGCTCAGGCAGTGATGCGTGGCCTGGTTCCTAACAGGCCACGGACCAGTGCTGGGCCATGGCCTGGGGGTTGGGGACCACAGTTCTAAACAGTCACACAGGTTGCCAGTGGCTGATGTCAACTAGTAAGGTCTCCTTATTCTCAGCATTTCCTGCATCTTTCTCATTCTACTTTTTACATTTATTTTAAATTTGTAAGTAGGCAGGAGTAATTTGATAGCTTATTAGTTGAAGGATAGATTCACGTATTGTTAAAACGTTTGTTGAGCACATAATTACAGATAAGCACAATTTCTCAATGCCTCGTCACTCATAGGCTTAGAGTTCCAAGCTGCAGAATAATTCCCATTAGGAAAGCATTTTGTAATTATTTGTCATCTTATGTGACAAAAAATGGCATCATGAGAATTGCTTTATTTCTAATTTTTGGTTACATATTATACCCCTTAACGAGTACCCTTATTGTGTTGCTTAAGATAGATATTGGCTACTCATTTTTTATACATCGAGACCAACATTTCTTTCTCAGTTACTAGAAATCATCTATGAATAATTTAGAAAACTTTGCCAAGGTAAACTACCTTCGCTAAACAAACATTGCTTTGAAATGAGGTCACTCATAGCAAATTGCATTGGAAAGATGTGATAGACACGTATTTACATCAAAAGGGCAGATGTAGTAGAAGTGCAATGAAAGGCAGCAAGATCTACTTATGCAGCAGTGAACTCAGAGGCAGAAAGTCTTGTTGAAATCTAAATCTGGGTCAGAATCCGAATCTATCTCTACCATTCTTATGTGCAAATCCAGCTTTGTAATTGCCTATACTCTGCCATTGCCTTCCTGGAGAATTGGGGAGTTGATGAGATATTGATGGAGGTTCTGCAAGATGAAAAAAAAGCCAAAAAAGAGTGGTGAGAGTTCCTATGAATACAGAAATTCTCTCACCACGGGTTTCTTGAGAGTATCTCTTATCCTCCTAGATAATGGAAAACTTTTATGTATTCTTACACTCTCTCTGTATGTTGCCTTCAGTATTATTAATATCCCTTCCCTTTACGCCCTTTGCCCAGACACACACATATATACACCGCCTTTTGCATTTTGCACATCACAAAATAATTTTATTCAATCACATCTCCTTTACAGAAGATTCTTCAAACAATTCCTAATTTACCCATCTGGTCATGCAACATGTCTAAAAGCCCATACGGTTCATTTTTCATCACTTTGACAGATTCTCTTCGGTTTCGGCTGACTTTGTTCTCCTCAGTCAGCATTTCTCCTCACCCAAGCGTGAACGTTGGCCAGGGACAAAGCTGTGACGACAGCCTATGCAGAGCAGCCTTCAATTCTTTCTTGAAAACGGGGCTTGATAGAAGCAAATTTAAAATGCTTGTGTCTTTTAGTACATAGTGTGAAATGATCCGTTTCTGGTCATTCTACTTTCGGATTCAGTTTCCAAAGGCACATTACTATGAAAAACAAAGTTAGTTCATAAATAATGTGTGCCTCATTTCCTTGCATCTCAGCAGAGAGAAGAAAAGATTGAATAAAACTTCTTCAATGTAAGAGAAGAGAAAGCCAGGTATCCCTACCCCCAAATTCCAAGACTTGAAAGTGTTTATCTATGGAATAGAAAAACTCTTCCTCATCTGTTCTTTGTGCTTTTCTGCCCTGATTCTTCCCCATGAGACTGGCCAACATGTCACCCTGGACAGCTAGCTTTACGTGAAGTAAGCCATCCACACAAACACCAATACTGTATGATTCCACTTATATGCAGTACTTAGAATAGTCCAAAAGCACAGAGACAGAAAGTGTAACGATTGTTGCCAGGGATTAGGGGGAGAAGGAAGTTGGGGGTTATTGTTTAATGGGTATAGAGTTTCAGTTTTGCAAGATAAAAGAGTTCTGGAGATGAATGTTGCGATGGTTGCACAACAATGTGAATGTACTTAGTGCCATGGAATTGTACACTTAAAAATGCTTAAGATAGTATATTTAATGTTATGTGTATTTTAGCAAAATAAAGAAAGCCTCCTGTGACATTGCAGAGAAAGTATTTCCTGCCCTTATATCCAAAAAAGTGTTTCATTTGTCTAAGATCCTAGGAAAATCAGGGAAGCATATTCCAAAAAGTACAATAAAAACTACTAAATGTATAAGTCAAAGGTCTTTAATAGTAAGGTAATCTGAAACCTGCAATTTCTCCATCAAAGTTTGGAAATATAGCCATAAATGGAAAATTTCATATTGGTCTCATCTGACCCATAAAAATCCCAAAGTTTTTTAGTAGAAACTTTCTAGAAATTTGAATTTTCCATCACCCAATAATAGGCCATTGAGAAATGGAGTCTACCTATAATTTTATGGTTGATGAGCATTAGGCAATACATGCAATTGCCCTTCATCTAAAATGTAACACCAGACTTCTCTCCCCAAAGGTCAATGATATGTCATTCATTAAATAGCAATGTTGGGTGTTGAGCTATAAATGGTGTCTTAAAATGGACCCCCAAGTGTGTACATATTGACCAAATCACAAAATCTTTCTCTGTACTCCAAAGAGTCCCTTGGAGAATGACAGTAAACACAAATATTAGTTTAAAAAATTTTTATTTCATAAGTACAGAAGTTTCATTAAAAATTTTCTTTTTTACTTGACTGTGGTATTTTGTTCTGAGTTTCATCTCTATGGATTTAAAACAAAATAAAAATAATTGTAAAGTATTGGTATAAAGACCAGTATATTTCAAAGGTATATACATAAGCAAATGCATTTTTTTAACACAAAAGATAACTATAAGGAACATTTGTCATTCTTTTGACTGACTAGCATCAGTGTGGGGGAATTCTCAATCTTTTGGGTCTTAAAAGTCTTGGAATCCCACTCAAGAAACCGAATATTTTAAGTACTTCCCCAACTTCCCTTGTAAGTAGGTCAATGTGGCCTGGGCTTTACCAAACAGACTCATTAGCTCAGACTTTGAATAGGGAAGTAGTGACACAAGGAATTAGGGATAAGGAAAGAATCTACGACATAAACAGTATTTGGAACAAGATCAGAATCCTAGGCAAGAAGAGAACACTACTCAAATGTAAACATGTGATATCTTTCATGAAAAGGTAAGGATTTTAAGGCATAGAGCCAAGAGCCCAGAAAGAATAATTATTCCAGGTCTTGAGGTCTAATTAACCTTCAAGCTTTTGTTTTGCTGGATTGCAGAATTCCCATCAAGCAATGACTCCCTTATGCTTCCTACTTTCCCACCTTTTTAACAGAACTGTTTGTAACAGATAGCCTGCGTCTGTTCCACCATTACACATTGGGTGTGGAGGGTAGGCAACAGATGCTTTGTCTCTTTGGTTTCACGGGTCTACAAATTGAAGGGATATGTGCTGTACTTAAGGAATGACACCTGATGAATTCCATCCACACTTGGACTTAATGCTATTCTGAAATTTGAGCTGGTAAGATGAAACTTTGGGAGATATTGGTTGAAAGTGGATATATTTGCATGTGGGATGGACGTGAATTACTATGATTCAGAAGATGAACTATGGAAGGCAGCTTCTAAGACGGCTCCCAATAATCTCTGCCTTCTGGTATTCAAGCTCTTCTTTAATCCCCTCAATTTGAGTGTGGGCTGCACTTACTGATTCTGACAAAATGTGGCAGAAGGTAAGAAATAACATTAGGTTAGAAAAAGACTGAGGACTGTGGCTCCAACTCTCCTGCTCTCTCTTGCTCTCACCCTTGCTCATTCCGAGAAAAACTAACTGCCGTGTTGTAAGCTGTCTATGGAGAGTTTCACGTGGTAAGGAATGGAGAAAGGTCTCCAACCAACTTCCAACAAAACAATAACATTCTCAGTCCAACATCCTGCAAGGAACTTGTTTTTTCCATGAGTGAGTGAACTTAGAATTTGTTCTTCTCCTACATGAGCCTTCAGATGAAATCACATCCCCAGCCAACAGCTTCAATACAGCTTCATGGGAGATCTTGAGCGAGCAATACCCAACCAAGCTGCGCTCACATTTCTGACCCAGGGAAACTATAAGAAAATAAATGATCATTGTATTAAGTCTCTAAGTTTTGGGGTAATTTGCTACACAGTTAAAGGTAAGTAATATGCATCTCTAAAAAGTCAGTGCAGCCCATTTCATTAGATAATGCTTAAAAATTAAAATAATCAAGAAATAACATTATTTACTTATTACTTAGAAATGTGTAGGTAACATACTTGAAAGTGGTTGCCCCTCTATCTCAGGACTAGGGAGTAGAAAAGGGTGGGACAAGGATGCGGTCTTTTCATTAAACTCTTTGATTTTCAAAGGTTTGCCTCACACTTCTATAAACCTCTTCCAGAAAAGCCCTTCTCCTGGGCTTCTGAAGAGCCAAAGTTTCATTTTAAGATTTCAAAATTGCATAGCATTATATGGTATTAGCAGCATATCCAAATGCATTACCTCTGTAATTCTCTTATTTCCTTTGATAGAAGGTGAGAACAGTACAGATTTTGACATTGTTCTGAAAGCAGCAGAAAAGGACTTGCCAAGAAAAAAATTCTATAACTCTTTGGTGAGCAAATCATAAGAATCATAAGAAGTAAAATATTAAAAATTTAAATTATTTGAGTAGTCTGACATTTAATGAATTTGCAAAAGAAAAAATATGGAACATGTATGAAAACTCCAGAAATTGACATTCATAAACTAAAACATTAAAAAAATCAATTTCATTTAATGCTGAGCTGATGGGGTCTTGCTTGATTTAACTTCTTTCATTAAAAAGTCATATGGATTTCTTTGCTTTTTCCTTTTGAACAATAGCTTACATCTATAACCATGTCAAAAACATAGAAATCAAGAGAAATAGGAAGGCCCAAAGGAGCAGGTAAAATTTGAAGGAATTGAATTTTAGCACCACCACTGACCTTCTTGAGGTTACATGAACATACTTAAGCTAATTAAAAACCAACTATGGAGTAAAAATAAGAATAATCATGTACCTCGTAAGGCTGTGTTGGGACTAACAAATAAAATGGATCATAAAGCACTTAATCAAACAGAACCAAAACGTGTGGAACTATATACTATGCTAACAATATTTTTGTGTTCTCATTTAACCCCTAGAAATTGAAAAACATTGACTATAGACCTAAGAGCATAGAGATAGAAATAACTGGCTGACAGTTTCCAAAGCAAATCTCTCTCCTTGAAAGACGTGTCAAAGGTTTACCACTCAAATGTAATTAAAATGAAAAAAAGCTTCTCAGATGGAAGGTTGGCAAGTAGTGAAAATAAAAACTACAATAATCCACCAATCCTATGATTTGTTGAGGGCTTACTATATGCCACGCCTTGCACTCAGTACATTACTTTCATTATTTATGTACTTATCACGACACTCCCACCATTTAGTATATTTATACCTATTTTATAAAAGGGCACTTAATTATAAATAGGTCATACAGCAAGTAGTTGAGCCAAACAAACCCAAACAAGATTTTTGAGTCTAAAAATCTGATAGTCAAGAAAGCACAGCACTGGGAATATAAATGTCCTGGGGGGGGGAAATGTTTGTTGTTTTCATGAGGAGAAAGATTTTCAGTTCCTTGCTGAGAAACATACTAAACACTCTTCACAGTGTCTGCAATGCCTGGGCTCTACTAAGGAAACTCAGGCAAACATTTCACGTCAGATGATAGCACTGCACCCTGGCCACGCTGGCAGGACTAAGAGCAACCACATATCCTGAAACAGTCATCCACTGGCTGGCATTGTCCAGTGAGGAAAAGTGGAGGGGTCAATCTAAACAGAAAGGATGGTTATCAGGTGAACCAATCGGATTCACTGTCTACACCATTTGATCTGGGTTTACGTAAAGAATTTGACAGGTGGAAGCAAGCAGAGGTAGAGCGGAGTAGACTCATATAGCACAGCTAATTTCATAATTATGGCAAATCCCTGAAATGAAGCTCAAGCCCTCTACTTCTGAGAATCATGGTTCCACACGTCTGAGCTCTACTGTGATTCTCTGGCTTCCTGAATCTGGGATGTCCAGCTCTCCCTGAGTTTGGGTTGTGTGCACTCTTGAAATCATCTTAGGCCAGGGTCAGCTTCCCAGGGACAGATGCTACGTAGCAGAGATTTCTGTGCAAGAAGTTTCCTGGAGAGTGCCATAGGAAACAAGACCTCTAAAGAAATGGGAGAAGCAAAATTGGGCACAGCAAGAAGCTGAACTGCAATACAGTTGTATCAAGGCCTCAGCCAATCCCCTGAGGAGCTCTGGTAAGCAGGGATGGCCCTTCAGGGTTGGCCTGCATTGAAACAAAGGAGCCTGGGCCTTTATGTTCCCTACAGAGACCAGTCATTTGGCAAAGGCTTCCCCCAGAGAGGGGAAGTAACTTGGGTGAGTTAGCTCCCATTGGCAAGGAAAATTCCCAGAGAGAGGTCCAGCTGTGAACCATCGGCAGCTGATGCTCCTAGCAGCTAAGGAATGAGTGCCTCAGTCCTGAAAGGTACAGCCGGGAAGCTCGCCACAGCATCCACTAAAGTCTACCCTTCGTACAATTTAGATCTACTTGCATCATGTGGTAAGTTCACCTCACCTGGCAAGAACTCTCTCAGAATTTTAGTTGGTCTTTTTTCCTGGAGAAACTTAGAAAAGAACAAATTACAGCAACCATTGCAGCTAGTGTTGAGACTGTAACTGGTACACATCTTCTTCCTCACCTACTACTCATCTTACAACCCTGTAGTCTGAATAGTTTACCTCTTGAGGCAACACAGATCCTAATCCCTGAGAAATCTGAGCCCCTACACACCAGGCCCTCTTCAGTTCATGTTTGCTGTGCTTGCACATTTATCATTAAAAATGAGCAGGGAAGTATCAAGAGATGCCCCAGTGGATCCTCTGAATGCTAAGTATGTTCTTCCCTGCTGCTATCATGTAACAGCTGCTCTAACTCATCTTAATGATCAAGGTTAATTGTCCTGCCAATATGATGACTCCCCTCCTTGTCTATTGGTCTCTTAACATGAGAAGTCCAAAGTGACCAAGTTGTAGCTGTAGCTAAAGTTTAAAGGAGCTCTTTCTGTGTTCCCTAATGGAAGTATTTAGTACCAAAAATTGCAGGAACAGGAAGCACAAATCATTCAAGTGGATCATTAAGAATTATAATAAACAGGGTTATTTCTGTTTTCTTTCCAGCTCAGTCATTGACTTATGGTATAATGTATAACACACACTGGAGAATGGTCCCTTACCCTCAGAGGGTTTCATCTTCAAGCTGCCCCTCATGTGATCTTTCAAAGTTTCATTCCATCACTCTACTGGGTCAAGATATTCTGTGTGGCATGGTACATTAAAGGATAACTGAATCCCATGGTCATGTGCCCACTCTTTTACTATAAAGTGAGTCCTTTGGCCTGAGATGATATGATGTGGGCTCCCATGTTCGTAGATCAAACATTGTATAAGCCCTCATACTGTAAGGCCCTACAAACAGGAAAAGCAAATCCATACTTAGAATATATATCATCTCCAGTTAAGATGAATAGTTGTCCCTTCCATGTTGGAAAGAGTTCAATTTAATAAACCTGCTGCCAAGTAGTTTATTGGTCTCCTAAAAAGATAGTGCTATATTGGGGGCTCCTTGTTGGTCTCTGTGGCTGATATATTGGACATGCAGCAGCAATAGTAGCTAGATCAACCTCTTTGATTGGCCGCCCATGCTTTTGGGCCCACACATACCCTTCACCCCTGTCACAATGGCTATTCTATTGTGCCAGCACTAGAATGTCTGGCATCAACTGGCAGGCCATTCTGTCTACCTGGTTGTTACTATCTCTTCCATAGTTGGTGCTCTCTAGTGGGCATTAGCATAGATACAAAGATCTTCATACTTTGTGCTTACTTCCACATGCTCAGATCTCCTCCTTCCTGACTTTCCAATCTTTCTCCTCCACAGCCCCTGCTTAAACACCAAGCCATTCACCATTACCGAGGAATCAAGGTATATCTTTACTGGAGGCCATTTCTCTTGTTACTCAAGTGCTGACCATTGTAGAGCTTTACCTTCATTGCTGTCTTTTAGATTGGTGTCATAATGAAGCGGCAGTCTATTTTCAACTTGCATCCACGAAACAAGCCAATTTATCCATAAACTGAGCTAGGCCTTTTTCTTTCACAATTAGCTGGTCATAAAAGATCCTCTACGTGGCCATACGAGTGAGCTGAGGGATTTATGACAGTGTGAGAGGGGTGACTGACATGGGGTTCTGGGGTTATTTGTTCCTTCTGGCCCTTCTCATGCTTGATCTTAGATGTACTGCTTCCATCTTTTGACAAATCGTTGCTGACGCTGTCCAGCAATGACTTGATGGATCTGACCAAACCCAGACCACAATGGGCATCCCCGACACAGGTTCAGACACTCCATGTCTACAAACGCCCAATAGCATACCAGGAGCTATTTTGGAATGGTATGTTATTCTCTGCTACAGACATCCCTTCAGAGTTGTCCCACATTGAGACAAAGTAACTAGGCACTTTTACCTCCACATCAACCAGCTAAAAGATACACTCATTCGTATCTTTTACAAAGATACAGAAGAGATGCAATCCTCAATGATGTAGCTCCCTTCTGCTGAGGGTGTTTCCTGGGGAGGGGACACAGCCTGAGCCATAGGCAACACTTCCAGCAGCTAGAGAAATGTGACTCTCGGTCCTGCAAGAGGAATGTGTGTGGCATACCACAGTATTCACCGCAAACAGCTTAAGTCAGTCTATTTCCTTGCTACAAAACTAGCCTTACTAAACCCATAATGTAGAATTTACTGTTTGCATTTGCAATCTGTATAAGAAAACAAAAAACTTGTGATTACCCCCAAACAGAAGTTCACCAGTTCAGAAAGAAAATGGGTAGACTTTGAAAACTGGTGTTTACCGCATCACTCAACACTGTTGAATTTCTCTAGCCTAAGGTACAAGCAAGGAATTAAAGTACTAGTAAGACAGTCTGAAATTGGTGTTGTGGGCTTTTCAAATTAGTGGTAGAAATAATATTTTTATAACTACAGTTAAACTTCTATAGGCTTATTCTTGAAATGTATCCTAATGCCTAGGAATTTATACTTAAAATGTTATGATACAGACAATCACAACTTAAAACAAATTCTATGTCAAAGGTTCATTTGAAACTCAAAACTCTACAGAGGCAATACTATGCCTAGTGGTCAGGGCCCTAAGGCCAGTTCGGTAAAGCCTAATACTCAAAACAATTACAAAAAAAAAAAAACACCATCTGCAACAAGATTCTTATAACCAAAGCAGTGTCTTAAAAGGAATCACTTAAGGGCCTGTGAGCAGTAAGAAACAGGGATACATTTTCTCAGTGTTAAGAAAGGTGGGGTGAAGTGTGGACAAAATTCTCTCCTCTTCTCCCACCTTCTCCTTTCCCCAGCTTTAGGCACAACTATTTTATTTGACTGTTCTCGGTGTTCCCTTTAGCATTTTATACAGCCTTCCACTGGCGTTTACCTCAGAATTTTAATACCTTATTTAAATGTCTGTGTTTTTACGCACTTATCACCCAGCATCTTTCTAAGGCATTGTGTGTGTTAAATATATCCTTGATATAGGAATGAGTGAAGAAATGAAGACACCAATAAAAGGAGCTCATTACCTGGAGGAACTACCCTGCTTCTCTTGGCACTTTAAAAATGGCAGCTAGAATGTCATCGTTGTCTTCCTTGGAATGAAACATTGAAAACTGATGAAGCAAAACATTTTTTCAGAACCACTTACTAACTTGAATTTTCTGCAGGACTATTTTACTTCTTCTCTCAGTTTATGCCAGACACAAGGATGGCAGCCAGAGGACCAGTGAGACTCACACCTCTGTTCCATCCTACTGCGAGGACAGTGTTAAAACAGAGCAACCCTCGATTCTTCACAATGAGCCATTTTCCTGGTAGACGTCCATATTTGGAGCTTTAGCAGCTCCTGCTCCCACTATGATGATGTATACAAGATGCAGGCCATTGAAGCATTCATGGTTTCAGGTTCAAGGTGAAATCTTTAAAGGACAGTCTAAAAATTTCTCCACATTACCATATGCATATTGTTTCAACATAGATATGGTTCTTACTTGTCTATTCCAAAGCTCAGCTGGAGTGAGCCTCTCTTTCAAAATTCAGATGAATGTAGTCTAAACTCCTTTCCCATCCTCCAGCAGAGGAAAATTTGCTGTCCCTCCAAACTTCACTTGAGATTCCTCAGAAAAAGGGAGACAAGCATTTATATTTATATATATTACATTATATTTCTCTTACTTGGCTCTGGCTTTGAGTTCCTTGTAAGCTCCACCAGCTGGGTTGAGAGATTCTTTCACAATATCCTTCACACTACCACAACCAGCAACTCGTTCTCTGCTTGAAATACCAACAAACTGAAGACTGGGCATAGGTCAGACATCTACTAAATACACCTCACTGTGCCTACCACCTTTGCTTACTATGCACTCCGTGTAAATTCTTGGCTTCCTCATTGTAGCTGGGTTCCTCTTATCCTGCCCAGTCCCTGGCAACCTCCAAATTCTTGTCTTATTGATAAAGGCAATTTAGGGTTGTTTTTTTTTTTCTCATTCCTATGCTTTCCAAGCCTTTCTGTGAAGCTTATCTTTTTTATACAACTGAATGACTCATCTATTCCAAAGAGGAATTCTGATACTTCCCTAGGATTCAGAAGTCTGCTGGGACTTTAAATAACAAATTGTTTCTCCTGCACACAAAGACTGGTTGGATATAATAGACAACTTTTAAATGGCTTCCCATCTCACAAGGCTTTCACCCTGTCTAAGAATGTCCATATATATGGGAGCGGTGGGCAGCCATGTGCTTCTCCCCTGACACATCCCACCCCAGCCGAGAGGGAGCACCTGATGGAAGCTGGAGGAATCAGATTTTCTCTCCCAGGAATTCACATCAGGAATTAGACACCAGGGCCTGAAGTGGGAGAGAGAGCCATGTTAATGCCAGCACTCAGAGAGAAGGACTGAGGTCCCTGAGGGTGCTGGTTCCCATCCTTCTCAGGGCAAGGTTGGTCTGCTTTTTTCAGTATATAAGGGATACTCCAAAGGCCCTTTGTTGCTTAAACTAGGCAGTGTTAATTTTTATTACTTTTACCTAAAAGACCTTTAATGAATAGAGGAGACCTTCAGATAACCTCACAAAGAAAACTACACAAACTCTCAGGGCAGGATATTCAGCAAATTATTTAGAAACTTCAGGTTAGCCTGTGGCCTCTGATCAAGGGGGTAATCACTCATTATTGCCAGAAAAGGAAATGATCATGATTCTCTTATATCTAGATACATTCATTTTACAAAACAATCCAAGACATCTTGTTATATGTAACACTGAAATTTCCAATAGCAGAGGCTTCCAGCTACTTCCAGGGGAGTCAGTAACTCATTCCAGGAAAGGTATGGAGTTAAAATTTGTCATTACAGCATAGGAGAAAGAGATCCTCTAGGAATGCCTGCTCCTCCTTCCCATCCTCCTTACAACATTCTTTAAAAAATGGGAGGGGGAGGAGCAGGGAGATTTCTAAAAGTTGTTTTCTTTTTTAAAAAACTTATTTGTTCCCCAGAATCTGCCATTTCCAAGAAGACACTAAGAAATGCTGCTCTTTAGACTCTGACCTATTACAGAGATGAAACCAGCTGTGTACATAAGGCTGTTTTCTCTGTTAATCGAGTCATCGTTCCTTCCATGTCCTTGAATCTCAAAGTGAAACTTATAAATAATCTGATCTTAACATTTAAAATATGCACTCTCCTTCTGCCTGCCAGAAGGTAATGAGCAGTCTGAAGTCACTCAGCCTGGGTTTCCTCTCCCTAATTGCCCTAAAAATTAAATAAAAAGCTTCCTGCATCCCTTCTGCTGCTCAACAAAAACAGGATAAAATACAGCAAATTCTAATAAGCCAGCGTGCGTGAAGTTTTCTTCTTTGCTCCTTAACACCACATTTACATTCCCTTGCAAACAGCACTAACTTCTCTGCCTCTTTATCTCCATAGAAATCAAATAGCTATAGCTCAAATTCATGTTGCAGAGAGAATTTTCTTCTATTAGAAAAAGATTGTCTTCCATTTTGCGGTAAGGAGTTTTTTTGTTATATTTCTCTAATGCAAGAGTGGGGAAGGGGGGAGGGGGAGGCTTGAATTACAGGACTATTTAAGCCATAATATTTAATTCCAAACTTTGTCCTTTACAGCCTATTACCTCAGCTGCCATCTCTCTCCTATTCCCTCATTTTCTGTTGAAAATTGATCTCATTGTTCTTGTCTGAATAAAAATGCCCAGGCTCGGGGCATTTCAATTGGCTTCAGCTCAAGAATAAAAGATCCCTTTTAAAGGGAAAATCATGGGTTTTTGCCAATTCAAATCACATTACTCATTTTCCTGCCAGGCCAGGCAGGAAAGCGAGGGGCTGCACCCTTCAGGATCTGCACACACCACCGAAGGGCTGGGCAATCTGCCTCTTTACTGACAGTCTCCCTGGCTATGTGACCTGTGGGTTGATGGGGAGACACCAGAAACCTGCTCAGAGAGGTCCTCAACTGGCAGCATCAGGAAACACACTACACATTTTCATGTAGTGTCTCAAAGGGCAACTTGTACACTTGACTTTATTTTCCGCATCACTGTTAGCCACCTAAATAGAAATACTGTTATTTGTCACCAACCTATAATAGAAAATGAACATTCAAGTTTATTTGGAAAATAAGGCATTCAGAGCACTTCAGGAGAAACTGGTGTTGCCAGAGCACTGTTTCTGGAGTCCCTGCTGGAGGACTATATGCACCTGAGACAGTGTTACTACAAAGCTTCCTGAGTTTCCTCTAACAACTCCCTCTCTGCATCCCCTCCTCTAATCATAATCCCACCCCTTCCTCAATCCTCCCCTCGTTAGCATCCAAACAGACTCTTTCACATTTTTTCGTTGCTGTTGTAGAGATGGGGTCTCACTATGTTGCCCAGGCTGGTCTCAAACTTCTAGCCTCAAGCGATCATCCCACCTCGGCCTACTAAAGTGCTGGGATTACAGGCATGGGCCGCCATGCCCAGTGATCTTTTGATTTCTATGCTCTAAGAAGATAGCGAGCTAGCAAGAATCCAGAGAATGAGAAATGGCCATTTCAATCAGCATCAGGTAAAGCAAACACAGTTAAAAGGATAACAATTAGGGAATCTGGGTGAAAAGTATACAGGAGTTTGTCATTCTACTGTTGCAACTTTTCTGTAAATGTGAAATTCTTTCAAAATAAAATATTACAAAAAACAGCATCATATTCATAGCACATGATAAAACTTGGAACTTACCAAAAATCTAACAAAGTTGGTATTTGTAAAGGTCAGTAGAACAATAGAGTACCACAGGGAAAGAAAAATATTCAGGATTGAGGTAATGGGGAAAAAAATCATCCCTGAGTCAAAACATGTAAGCAGATTAAAGGTTTTACTATAGAAATTTATTCCCTGCTTTAGTTTATGAGTCTAGTTCCAAGGCAAACAGCCACGGGAAGTTGCCGCAGAGTTCTGTTTGCGAGTCTCCGAGCTTCTCCTAAAGGACCATTCATATATTTTTTTGTGTGTCAGTCACAAAACTCCCCAAGAGAGTTCTCAATCTTTATATCAGCATCAGGCAAACACAATCCAGGGACAAATTAAAACATAGTAAGCGTAAAACATGGCCTTGAGACAGATTAAAATGAGCAAGGTATTCACTGACATCAAACTGAGATGGCAAAGTTTAATCAATAATGATAATGAGTCCCTGATCAACAAAGAATTATTCACAGAGATGGAGGGAGGCAGTCATGGAGTGAAAGGAAGCAGGATTCTGTTCCTGGGTGATGGTACATTACAGATTACCCAGGCAAAGTGCATAGTGTTACCTTTGAGACACAAAGGGACAAACAGATTACTTTCGCATCACAATTGTTAAAAGAAATGTCAAACAGGCCTGTTGTTTCTGTGCATTCCACAATGCAGAGCTGGCATGAGGAAAACCTCCTCTTTTCAATATTCAAAATTCTTTCAGTTCATCAAGGCTCAGTTCAAATCACCAATCCTTTTTGAAGTTTTCTCCAACCAAATAAATCTACTAAGCACAACACAGGTGCAAGAGGGAGAGGCTGACTATTTTTTTAAACTGCAACCAGGCCCTTGGGGACCCAAGAGGATTTGCTGTTTCACATAGAGGCTTTCAGGGCAGAGTCTTTTGGGGAAATGTTACCAAATAGAAAATATTTGAGGCAATTTAGGAGTTCATTTTAGCCTGCCCCTGGGGTAAATATCACCTAAAACTCAAAAATGTGGGTCCAAAATAGCATGTATATAGAAGAAATCTAAAAGTTATTACAATTTGCCTCTTAGCTGTACCTAAGACACCATTGGAAAAATATTAAATAATTTTTGTTCTCATAGTAAATTCACGTAACAGATAAAATAACCAACATCCAAAAAGAAAAATAAATGCCCCCAAACAGACTCATGGGTCATGTTGGAGCAAACTCATGGCTTCAGTGGAGGGTCAGTATAACACAGCACAACTCTAGAGCCAGATGCTCGGGTTTGAATTCTGCCTCTGCTGCCTACTGACAATAGAACCTTAGGCAAATCCCTTGCCAGCTATGTGCCTCAGTTTCCTCATAGTTAAAAAGCAATTATAATAATATATACTTCATCGGGTTATTGTAAGAGTAATGAGTCTAAATTACATATAGCTCTTGGATTCACACCCAGCACAGAGTGTTATATAATTATCAGCCGTTATTAGTAGAAGCTTATATTAAACCCTAAGTTAAATGATTAGGTAATGAACAGGATTAAAACCATTCAAAAGTGAACTGTATTCAGAACTATAGAGAACTGGCTTCAAGTTCTTCTTCCTTCATTATACCTATATGATCTGAGTGAATTAAATCACTTCCTTCAAGTGTTTTCACCTGTGAAGTATAAATAATAAACATAATAAATTCTACTTAGGGCTCTGTAGGAGAATAAACTATAGGCGGCAAGACTGGTGCAGAGATACCATTTAGGGGCTGTTGCAAGGTAGTCCAAATGAGAGATAAGCATGGTTTGAACTATGCTGGTGGCGGTTCAGATCAGGAGAAGTGTTGAGATTCAGAATATATTTTGGAGGATCTGTCAATGGGTTGGACAATGAACATAAGGGCAATCCAAGATTATCCTTGTGTTTGGCCGGAACCACCAGATGGATGGTGTTCTCTTTAGGAAGATAGGAGAGAGTTAGACATGGTGGCATGTGCCTGTAGTCCCAACAAATTGGGAGGCTGAGGTGGGAGGATCCCTCGAGGCCAGGAGTTTAAGGCTCACAGTGGGCTATGATTGAGCCTGTGAATAGCCACTGCACTCCAGCCTGGGGAAATATAGTAAGACCTCATCTCAATAAATTAATTAAATGATTGATTAATTAATTAAAAAGGAAGATAGGAGAGACTGGGAGAGAAGCAGGTTTGGGCAAGGAGAAATCAAAAGTTCAGTTGGTGGCACTGCAAACTAGTACAACCTTTATGGAAAGTGATATGGAGATACCTCAAAGGACTAAAAATAGAACTACCATTTGATCCAGCAGTCCCACTACTGGGTATTTACCCAAAGGAAAAAAGATTCAGTTTATCAAAATGACACCTGCCCTCGAATGTTTATTGTAGCACAATTTACGATTGCAAAGATGTGGAATCAACCCAAGCACCCATCAATACGTGAGTGGATTAATAAAATGTGGTATATGTAGACCATGGAGTACTACTCAGCCATAAAAAAAAATGGTGAACTAATACCTTTTGTAACAACCTGGATGGAACTGGAGACCATTCTTCTAAGTGAAGTACTGCAAGAATAGAAAAACAAACACCACATGTACTCACTATTAAATTGTAACTAATCAACCAACACTTATGTGCACAAATGGTAGTAAAACTCAACGGAAATCAAGCAGGTGGGACGGGAGGAGGGGATGGGTAAATTCACACCTAATGGGTACAATGCACACTCTCTGGGTGATAGGCATACTTATAACTATGACTCAAACTGTACAGAAGCAATTCATGCAACCGTGTAACCATAATATTCTGAAATAAAATTTTTTAAAACGTTCAGTTTGGGACATGTTAATTTGATAATTTTGATTTAATATCCAAGTGGAGAAATCAGGTAGATAGTTGATATATGAATCTGAAAAATCAAAGCAGAGGTCAGGGGTCAAGATATACATTTAGGAGTTATCAATATTTAACAATTGTCCCATATTTAATGGGAGAGGGTTCAAATAGGGAAGAGGGCCAAGGACTAGGCACTGACTGGATCAATCCAAAATGTGGAGGTCCAGCAGAGGAGCTGGCGAAAGGAAACTGGCGAGAAATAGTCAAGGAAGTTGACAAAAGACCAGGAGAGGGTGGTGTCACAGAAAACAGGACAAGAGAGTTTCCAGAGACAACAACACTCAGCTTTGGAAATCAGACCAAGGAGTCCCATCTTTAAAGGAAGAAAAATATCTTTCCCCATCCTAATTTTAAAACAGTTAACTCTATATCTTATGGGTAACTGAAACAATTAACTCTACCTTAAAAGCTAACTATACATTTTGTCAAATGAAGGCAGGCAGGCAGGAAGGGAGGAATGTTTTGGTTATAACCAGTTCACCATTTGTGCATTGAAGAATGACGCAGCAGAATCCCACTAGAGGAGGCATTTTTCACTATAACCTAAAAATTCAGGAGTGCAAGACTTGTTGCCCAGAGCCATTTTGAGGTATGACTGGTATTAGGAAGAGCCAGCAAACTTGAAGCCCAAATTCCCCTGCAGCAAACACGGCTGTTTCCCTTCTGCTGCCTATTACAACAATTTCCAACAGCTTTCAAAACCATTTAGGAACCCAGGGTAGCCAGCGGCTTCACAGATCACTGCCAACAGCTGAGCAATTCTGTTTGAACCAGGCACAGAGGAAGATTGGGCAAAAACATCCGCTATCTTTATTCTGCACTTCCAGCACAATTTTTCTTTTGGAAATATGCAAAATTTTATATTCTAAAGTTCAGAATCAAGTTTTGTTTAGAAAGACAGAGGCAAGTAAGGATTTGCAGTCTGAGGAAGTGACTTTCAAACAGAAAGGCACTGAGGCACCAAGTAATACATGCTACAGACTCCAGAGCCCAAGAAAGTAACTTAATGGTGGCTTTTCAGCTTTATGTCTTTCCATTTGTCTGCCCTTCTTGGAGTGACACCCCCTAACATGATCTGCTTTGTGGTTTAAACTGAGGCCCTGGGTTTGTGTCACTGAAAAGAGATTTAGCAGACTGGATAGGCACACCACTGTCCACAGAAAGATTAACGTCATTTGCTTAACATTTATATAGCTCTTACATTCATGTTTGCTAGCTATACCTCATAGGATCCCTGGGGTGTAGGTGATCACTGTTATCTTCAGAGTTCAGTGAGGTGGAAGGACTTGCTTGGGGTGACAAAAAAAAAGAGGCTGAATTGGAGCTCCAGTGTGCTGTCTAGCCCAGGAGACATACACTTTCATTATGAGCAATTCATCAGAGGGAGCCCATGCAGCAAAGCGGGAGTCAAGGAGTCCAAACTCAAACCAAAAGTAACAATCCTGCCACCCTCCTGCTCCCAATTTATTTCCCGAGGTAATCTCTTCCCAAATATAAGGCCAAGGAGAGAATACACTTGGCAGTGCCCACTGAGCAGCAGGAGGTGTCTGGGATGGTCACTGTCCCCATTCCCACGGCCACCCTCAACACCACCCCCTGCACACCAGAAAGAAAGCCCACTTGAGTGGCAGTCCCAGCTTTTTTCTCTTATCAATCAAGAGCCTTCACTACTTAAATCTCCTTGGTTCACCCAACATGGAAACATGCATTTGCACTCTGTGGCCAATACCACATCACATCTCTAATTCAGAGATTGTTTATATCGCTGTGTCTTTGGAAGCCCTCATCAATTTGGTTTCTTCTAACTTAATTTCTCCTCCTCTGCACATATGGCAAGCTGTGCTTTGAAGCACACTTTTCCCTAGGATACTTTTTATTCCCTTAGCTCTTGAATAATGTCAATAGAATTTATTCTCAAGCAAATGCATCTTGGATTCATTCAAGTAGGACTAGAACCAATATGGCTCAATAGGAAGGCAGTTTCACAAGGCAGCTCTATTTCAATAGTAAGACCACGGATTTAAGAGTTGAAGAGATGTGAGTTCAAATCTTTGCTCTCCAGCACTTCCTGGCTAGGTGATCTTGGTGAATTGCTGGTTCTTTCTGAGCCACACTTGCCTCATTTCTAGATCTGGATGATAATAATACACCTTGCAGTGTGTCCATGAGGAATCAATAATATATGGTATGTAGAGAGATTGACACATATGAGGTGCTCCAAAAAAGGAACCAATTGCTAATTTTAACAAGTTTCTTGGGTTTTATGAATTTCAGTCTCTTAATAAAGCCAAATTCAAAAGTGAACTGTGAGGATTAAATGAGATCGTATATGTAAAATACCACACAATCATAACACATAGTAGATAGGCAGTAAATGTTATTTTTCCTTCCTGAGGGAAGCACTCGAGGAATACTCTACACTGTTATAATTTTGTTTTACAAATAAGGAAATTAAGGCTTCTTCTCAATTACCCAAGGTGGCACAGTTGCCATAATCAATTCTCATGGGCAGTCTCCCTTCACATCTGACAAAAAGCCTGTGGCTCTTTATGTTTATTAAAGAAATACCTTTGATTTATAAGCACAGTAAGACCCACAGCTAAGATGTTAAATGGATAATAAAGTAATAATAGCTAACATACAATTAGTATATACTATGTACCAGGCACTGTTCTGAAGATTTACATATATCAAGTCCTTTAATTAAAAGGAAAAAAATCCTTTTATTGTTCTAAAACCTCAGTAGATACAGTATTAGTTTTGAGCCCTGTCCTTGCCCTCTGCCTCATGGCATTGCAGCAGTTATGTAAGTTCATGCTGGTAAACCAAAGTCCAGAGACAAGGTGACTGTCGTAGTCACTCCAGCATGTAGCACAATATGTGTTTTTTGCTAGAGATGGAGTTTTGGACAAATGCCCTGGCAAAAGTCAGCAGTCTACATGTCCCCTGACCTTCTGGATTTGCCTCAAGCACCTTACCCAAAAAACACCATACACTCCCAGGAAATAGGGTCTATTTTAAAAGCCAAAGGAAAGGGGATTTTTCCATACTGGTACAACTGAGAGGGAGGCAGGCCTGCCCGAGGCTGTAGCAGGAAAAGGTTCTGCATTTTCTCGTGACTTCTTTCCTATGCACATCCTTCTTAACCTGCCCCACTTTCATTCCTATAACCCCAAGCCCTCTTCAGCCAAAAATCAATCATGCATGCACACACATGAACAAACACACACACACTCACATATACTCAGTCCTTTTGGAATAAATTTTGGATCAGTTTTATTAGGCTAACCATCTGGGTCATTTCAATTCTGTTTCCAGTCCCAAAATAATTACAGCATCTGAATTAGCCATTCCCCCACCCCCCACCTCTCTCTACCTCTCCTCCCCACCCTACCAGCTGCGTAAGTGCAAAACTCTGTAAAGAGAATATAATTAATGTTTTGGAAACATTGGAGAATTTTTTTAATCCACACAGGATCATATGGTCAGAGGTTCAGAGCTAGTCTCTTTGTTGGTCAGAGCTAAAGAAAGTCCATCCACCAAGGAATAATTACTTAGAACCGTGCATCCTCTCCCTACCTCCATTTCTGATCTCTCTGAACTCTCTGATGTGACTAAGCTCATAATTGGGACAGCATCCAACAAGTAAAATGTGACTCCATAATTTCATCTGCATCCATCCAAATTGTACTGAAATGGCTGCTAGGGCCCTTGGCCTCTTGCTAACCACTTGACTTTATTTATGCCAAAAAAAAAATGATTATAGTTTGGGTTAGTACAATCCCTTGCAGGCCCAAAGAATCCCTAAGCTTGCAAAGGGTAAGTGGCTAATGTATATAGAAATATAGTTGTTGGAAGACACTGTCTATTAAAGTCTTTCAATTACTGAGTTTTTAAACTGCGGGATTTTAAAGGTTGCAGAAAATAAAGAGAGGAAATTAATATGAATTAGACTGGTCATGTCAAAGTCACTAGCCAATTACTTTATCTCACCATGGCCATGTAAAAGTTGTCTTTAAAAATATAAGCATGCAGCTACCTCTAAGATAAAAAATATCATAAGTAAAGAAGGTTCGTTTTGTTGTTTTTGTTTGCTTGACTGATTTCTTAAACATTCCTCCTTCTTCTTACTGCCTAATTTATTCATTCATCAGCCAATATTTATTGATTTATTAATATTTATTACCACCTGTAAAAAGATAAACCATGAACAAGCTAGACACAATCCCTGGCCTCACAGAGCTTATATTCAGATAGAAGATACAGAAAAGTAAATAAGATTTTACGAGATAGCATAACAACCCCATGAAACCAGATGAAAAGTGAAGTACGAAGTATCATGGCAACACATGGGAAGATGAACAAACCAAGACTAGGAGAAACAACCTGTCGGATAAAACCTGAAGAATGGACAGAAATTAGCCAGATAGACATAGCTGGGAAATGCACATTTTGGGCAAGGAAAACACAAAATGAGCAAAAGTCAAGAGGCTAGACAGATCAATGTTTAATCTAGGACTTAACAGCAATTTTGTGTGGCTGAATTTCAAAGTGTGAAGGAGAAGGAAGTGGAAAATAAGGTTGGTCAGTAAGAAGGGAGTGGGGAGCCTGGAATTTATCCTGAGATCAAAGGTCTGCATTTTTAAAGTAGAGAAATGCTATAATTAGATTTTGGCGGTTAAAACATTATCCCATTAGCTATTTGGAAAAGGAATGAGACAGGAGCAAGTTGAAAGCAGTGAATTGGTACTTGCAAGGACTAAGTTTGAGAATTGCTGAAACCGAGGGCTCTGACACAGACAGATTACTCTTTGCTCTCACAAGCTCAAAGGATCCATTATTAACAAAGGACATCCGAGGACATTAGGCTGTGGGATGTTCAGTGAGGCTCCCATTTCTTCATTGGAAATGCCCGATTGATGGCAATGGTTGTCATCCATCCGTCCACAGTAGGGTCCTGCCAGGCCTTGAGATATAGCAAGGAGGGGGTTACTGATCTTCATATTCCCCAATCACGACGACCTTACACTCTGTTATAATTAACTTTGATGCTTGCAAAACCACCATTAGCAAACTCTGTTACCTAGATCTAGCATATGGACTACAAGTATCATTCTTGAAAAAGCCATTAGCACCTCCTGATAGATTGTCTACACATTACAGCATTGTTATCAGGCATCACACAGGTATCATCTCATTGCAGCTCTTAAGCAATGACCAACCTGTGGACATGTTCAACAATTCATCTCCCTCTTTACAAGATGTAGGAAGGATTGAGCAGGACAGGCCTGGTGTGACAGCACACCACAAATACGGAGCTTAGTTCAGAGGCTGGCAAAATGAGGGTGATCTCAACTCAGGTAGTGACCGTGGGAATAAGAGTGGAGAAAGCTGACAATTCAAGAAATAATCACAAGATAGGTCTTGGCTAACAACCAGATGTAGGGAAAACTCTAAAAATATGTCTTTAAATAAAGACTTGGCCATCCATAAGGCTGAAATCTCACAGTCTTTTTCGTGTTTTTGAGAGATTTTAATGCATTTCAAAGTCTATCAACATCATCAGCAGCGCAATGTTTTCCCAGCAGAGATTTCAAGCCCAATATGGCAGATGAGGAATAAAATGATGAAGCGAGGGCATTGTTTTCCTTGCTTTCTCTGTCCTCTTTTAGCTTCTCTATCTTCTGGGGCGTCCCACCTTCTAGCCACTTAGGACCCTTGCACTGATTCTCAGCTTCCTCAAGCTGCTCTCCAGCCTTCTTGTCCCAAAAAATCCCAGACTCTTCAGTTCTACTCACACACCATCCAAAGTTAACACCTCCCTCAGCCCCCTGCCAGCTGGGAAGGAGACTAACATCAGTTCCACAGCTAATAATGCTTTATACTTATACCAGTGTCTGCAGAGTTGGTCACTGGCTTATGACAGAGTCACTTTTATCTGAGCCTCCATTTGCTTATCCACAAAAATTGAGTCGATTGGAGTAGATCAGAGGTCACAAGTTCACATACTTAACAGAGGCTGAGTGTGCAACACGGATGAGTGAAGCAAACTAAGGTGTAAGATAATGAAGAGGGGCGGCTTCCTTGGAAACATGGAGAGCTCCTGCCCCACTGAAAGTGCACTCAGCCTCAATATTGAAGACTATATTCAGCTTCAATGAACTTGTCAAACAGGTTCAATGTTGCCAGATCTTCCAAATTTTTCAAGAGAATTCAGAAATACAATTTTTTTCAAATTTAGTTATCCAATTTCAAAAATTTGGCACTGTAACTAATTCAATCTCCTGGAATAGCTGGAAGATGAGAAAACATGGTGGGTAAGGAAATGTCTCATGTCTTCATGTCCAATGAGCAAAGATAGTAGCAGAGTCCTCTGATGTTTTATTTTTTAATACATATTTTTGAAATGAGTTCTTGTACACGTAGTGGGCCACTAATATCAAATATAGTTATCTCTTCTAAAAAATACATTTTCAGAAAATTTTTCTAAACCAAATAATAAAAATATCTTACTTTTATTGCAGTTTCTATGTATTTGACTATTAGTGAGGGCAAGTATCTTACCCTTTGTTTATATTCATTACATAGATTTTTCTTCTGTGACAAGCACATTAATGTCCTTTGTCTATTTCTCCTTTTGTGTGTCTATAAGTACCTTATTAATTTGTAAGAACTCATTATATGTAAAGGATATTTAAATTTTTTTCTATTTTTGGAAAATATTTAATATTTTCCCAAAAAATAAAACAAATTTTGAAAGCAAACAATAAAAAAAATTTGGCACCATATCTAATTCAAACTATTTCAGCCAGAACTGGGTAGGCCAAATGAAACACATCTGTTGGCTAAATTTGGCCTTCAAATCAGTTGGCATTCTCTAGATTAAACAACCTCTGAGGCTTCTGCTGGCCTTTAAGAGTGGGAAAAATCCAAGATGCCTTAACCTTCAGGAATTCATCTCTAAAATTATGGCATTCTGGGCTCCAGGGCACAACAGAGGTAAACATAAATTTGCACCAATAGGTTGCTCAGTGTTTCCTTCAAATTTCATCAATATATATTTTTTAATCCCACTCTTGTTGATCTTATAACACAACAAGGTTTGCAGCTTCCCAATAATGGTGAGAGATGAAAGTGGTAATTCTCAGACTAAACTAATCATTGCTTTTATCTTGCCATAAATTTAAACAGTGTTTAAGCATAATAAAAAGTAATGTTGGCCAGACACAGTGGCTAAAGCCTGTGATCCCAGCACTTGGGGAGATTGAGACAAGAGGATCACTTGAGGCCAGGAGTTCAAGACCAACCTGGGCAACATGGCAAGACCCTATCTCTACAAAAAAGTTTAAAACTTAGCCAGGTGCAGAGGTGCGCACCTACAGTCCCAGCTACTCCAGAGGCTGAGGCAGGAGGATCACTTGAGCCCAGGAGTTTGAGGTTGCAGTGAGCTATGATCATGCCACTGTACTCCAACCTGAGCAATAGAGTGAGACACCATCTCTTAAAAAATAATAACAATAATAAAATTAAAATTAAAATTAAATTAAGCAATGTCATCAGGATAGTGTTATATTAAAATGATGTACAGATAGATCTTTTTTCCAATTATGAAATTTCAGAATAATAATAAAGTGTTTTGTCTTTTAAAAAGTAACAATCATTTATTATTTCTCACCATTCTGAGTTATCTGGACAGTTCCAGTCTGGCTAGCATGGCTAATCTCTGTGGTCAGTTTGCTACGTGGCTGAGGCTGGATGGTCTAGGATATCCAGCCTCACTCTATGCTTTGTGTGGCAGGCTATTTGGTATAAGGAGTTGCACCTACAGGACATGCCTCTGCTCCACACACTCTCTCATTCTCCGGTAGGCTTGCCCTGTCTTCTTCACACAGTAGTCTTAGGGTTCCAAAAAGAGAAAGAGAGGGCAAGCCAATTGGCTCATCCATGTTACACACTCAGCCTTTGTATTTGAATTTGTGGCCTCTGATCTACTCCAAGTACTTTCTAAGTCTTTGATTATGTCATCTTTGGTAATGGCCCATTGGCCTAGACTTTGGACTTACCCTTTCTGTGCCCTACACATCTGCCCCACCCCCACTCAGGTTTGCCAATAGCAAAAATGGCCTCCCTTTACCATCCCATGGAATGTTTGATTTTGTGAGGCTATCACTGCTTAAGAACAATACATCTTTATTTTTTCCTCTTCTAAAGCTTCCCATGTTGATATGAGGCACTTGGTAAATGTCTCAGTCTATTTTTGCTGCTATAACAGAACACAGTGAGTCCTTACTTAATATCATCTATAGGTTCCTCAAAACTACAACTTTAAGTGAAATGATGTACAGCAGATCCTCAAATAACATCATCTTGTTCAACTTCATTGCATTATAACATTGATAAGAAAAAAATTGGTTGTGTTATATGTTGTTTAGCTTAAAGTCAGAGTTTCTAAGAACCTATCAATGACATTAAGTGAGGACTTACAGTACCACAGACTGGGTAATTTATAATGAACAGAAATTTATTGACTCATGGTTCTGGAGGCTGGGAAGTTCAAGACTGATGGGCAGGCTTCTGGTAAGGGCCTTCTTGCTGCATCACCCCATGATGGAAGGACAAAGAGAGGGCAAGATAGAGCAGGAGATGGAACTCACAGCCTTAAGCCCTTTTATAATCAGCATTAATCCATTCATGAAAACAGATCCCTCATGACTTAAACACCTCCTGTTAGGGCCAATCTCCCAAGACTGTTGCATTGGGGATTAAGTTCCTAACACATACTTTCTTGGAGATATCTTAAACCACAGCAGTAAGGGTGCCCCTTCTTTGGATTTCAGGTGGGCACAGGTCTCTGTTTTGTTTGGATGCCCTCTCAATTTACCTGAAGTTTTAACCTTTTCACAGCAGTCTTGTCTGAGACCCAAAGGGCTACTGTCACTGAATCCCTTTTGAGATACACAGGCACCACCTAATGCCAACTTCCATCCTTCCTGATCTTTAACTTTTGGCATTCTTATGGTTCCTTTCCCTTTAGGAGCAAGAAAGTGCTTTTTAAATCATTGTTCTCTATCTTCTTCTGCTCTATGGCTTAAACTCTACAATCATTCCTCTAAGTATTTGCTCAATATGTTACAAGTCAAGTCCTAAAGAAGGTCTAATTTGCCTTGGGTCAGCAAAAGGTCTAAAGGTCAAGCTCAGATCTTTCAATTTTATGACTATTCAAGAGATCAGACAGAAAATCTTCATGAAGGCTCTCTCTTTGTTAGAGACTATCCAATAATGGGAAAGATTAAAGGGGTAATTTTCAAAATAAGCTAATCATTGCTTCTATCTTGGCATACATTCAAATGGAGTTTAACCACATTAAAAATTTATATCATCTGGGTGCAACTATGTGCAAATAGATTTTGTTTACATGTAGAATTTAAGAACGATAATGCAAGGTGTTTTTTAATACCTATAAAATAACTTGAATAACTTTGAATTGACATGTTATACAACCTTAGTTCAGATTATTTGCATATAACATCCTAAGAGTCCCTTAGAAATAAAATAGAAACATTAATTTAGTCACCACTTTGCATGATATGCTGTTTAATTTTGTTTTCCAACTTGTTTGAAACACTCTCTTGGGATAGCAAAGTAGTTTTTAAAATTATACTTGCTAACTGTTCATAAGAAGCAATGGCTTTGGCATATTATTTCTATAATCTATATATCTAAAGTTATTTAAATATGAGTTTTCATTTAAGTGTAGCAATAACTGGCTAGGAATTTAGTGTCAAATTCCTAAACTGGGGATGAACATAAAAATGACTTGATCACTTTAACCTAGCCTAATGTCTTCACCATAATTTGTAAAGCACAATTGGCACATGATGTTATAAGAAAAGTCAATTCATGTTTTGGGACGTTGAATCCTGCCATTGTCTACCACTGAGACTAATATTTACAAAAAGATTTTTGCCTTTTGTTACTTGCTGTCACTAAGTTATTTTTCATTATATAGTTGTGCATTTTTATCTGATTCTAAGGACCCAGCAGAAAAAAATATCATTTCTGGGAAGTGAAGAGAAAATACACAAGAAGTAGGAGAAAAAATAAAATTTGAATGTTTCTTAGAAAACAGACGTCAATAGAAACACAGTATCTTTTCTTTTTTTTTTTTTCCTGAGACAGAGTCTCAATCTGTTGCCCGGGCTAGAGGGCAGTGGCATCAGCCTAGCTCACTGCAACCTCAAACTCCTGGGCTCAAGTGATCCTCCTGCCTCAGCCTCCTGAGTAGCCGGGACTACAGGCATGGGCCACCACGCCTGGCTAATTTTTTCTATTTTTAGTAGAGACGGGTCTTGCTCAGGCTGGTCTCGAATGGCTGACCTCAAGCAATCCTCCCACCTAAGCCTCCCAGAATGCTAGGATGACAGGTGTGAGCCACCACTCCCGGCCAAAACACAGTATCTTGAAAACAGAGGTGACAGACCCCCAGCACACTCGCTTCCCTCTGTTCTTGACAACGCGTGTTAGGAAGAACGTGCACAAACGCCGTTCATTCAGATGGAGGAAGGATGGAAAATGATACCATCTTTAAAAAATAAAAGAAAGACCTCTGAGAGATCTTAGTGCATGTAACAAAGAGAAGACTTGAGGGATGCAGAATAACTCCCTTCAAATATGTATTGTCCTGAAGGGAATTCGGTCTTCTTGTGTCGACCCACTAGGAAGAGAACATGCTTCAGTGAGTGGAAAAAACTAATTATCAGATGCTTTATTCTAGCTAACTATAGGACAGAATGCTCTTACAGTCAGAGCTGTCCAAACACAGAAGAGATTCATGTACCCCCGTCACAGCAATGCATAACTACAGCAAGGTGACCAGCTGATGGAGATGCCATAGGTAGAATTCGGGTATCAGACAGGTGGTTGGAATGGTTGAATTTTAATGTTCCTTTGTCCACTCTGGCCTGAGATTTACAGTCAAAGAGCGTGAGTGTTAAGAATATGCATCAGGCAAACCTGGGATCTTTTGCTCTCTGTGAAGCTCAGTTTCGTCATCCTTAAAATGGCGTCTACGTTATAAAGCCCTTTTGACACACACATGTTCAGTGATAGCTTGGGGCAGAGCCTGACATCGTACTCTCTCAGTAACGTTAGCTGCCTTTGTTACTACTATGTCCTTTTTTTGAACATCCTTTCAGAGAATTATTCAGGAATCCGAAGACAAAGAACAGATGGGGGTACACGTTTTCTATGGCAGACGTTGAAGAGAAAAAGAAGCATTGAGTAGCTCTAGGAAGAATGGAAGAATCATTGTGGAAAAATCTAGTGATCTCAACTTTTTTTAATGTTTTAAAAAATGCACTTTACAAAACCTTTGAAACATAAGGGATCAGGAACAGTTTTTAATGTTCTGTACTTGAACACGCCAAAGCAAGCCTGGCTGGAGGCTGGACACTCTGTTCTGGGTCTCTGAAGGTAGATCAATAGCATCTGAACTCGACAGGGAGCTTCTCCCCTTCGGTAACGTCCACTCTCTTCTGTTCTGGCCCCAGCTGACTCCGTTATTCTTTCTCATGCCTCTACACCCAGCAGAGCCATAGAGTTGGCCCCGAGGTTTTTTCCCCTTCCTTAGCCAAGAACATCATTTCTGGGAAGTGAATTGCTATTTTCGGTTTTGAGTTAGGATTATGAGTGAGTTCTGTGTGTGTCTCCGTAGGGCATCCTGATATCTCGCGTGGGAGCATTTCTTGCTCTGCGTGTCAGCACTGAAAACGTGCAAGCTTTGTTATTTGTTTTCTGGTTATTGGGTGACACCTGCTGGTCACTAGGAGCTGTTACTGCCTTCTCTAATTTTGTCTTGGTCTTCTGCATTTAATTCCAGTTATCAAACTGTAACCACCACTTTCCAAGATTCATTTCACCTTGACTTAGTTGTGATAGCTTCTATTAATGCCTGTTGTGCATTAAATGTCATCTTTATTGTGTTAAAAACAGAAGTTTTTTTTTAAATCCCTCCCCATAAAATGATTAAATCCATAGCAAAGGAAAACATCTTTTTGTTACAATCTGTGCTAGTGAGTCTTAATGATTCAGTGGTCTCATGCTGACAGAGAAGATGACAATTTTTATATTTTCTTGAAAAATACTAGTCAGCGACAAACACAGGGACTGCCACATTTTGAAGCCCAGCTGGCAGCACAAAACAACATTTGCTTAACTCCTCGGCCCAGCGCACTCACTGATGGAACATACATAGCTACCCAACCATAGCACACGGTAATCTATGGCTTACACAGCCAGAAAGGATTTTAAATAAGGATAAAAACATCCTACCATTTCAAAACTCAACACCCTATCCTCCTTGGACCACTCTATCTGTCAAACCATTAGCACTTATCTATTAAATAATTTTTTTTAGTGCACCTACAATGTAAAAGGCTTGGAATAGGGTAGGGATAAGAATGACCAGGTAATAAGTAGAAAATGGGAGAAAACAGTCACATCTCAGCTGCAACAATATTTAATCAACATATTGAGCCTCTTACCTGTTCATGTATGTTAAATAATTTATTTCAGTGGATCTTAGTTTCTTTTACTTTCTCATCTGTTTCACAATGAGAGTAAAATGACAGCATATACTTAATTCCCTTCATATTGTAAAGACTAGCAATAATATCACTCCTGCCCTACCCAGCTCAATAACTCCCTGTGAGCAAAAGCGAACCTTTAAAACGATTTTATTGGATACCCCTGTGGACAATAACAACAGCTCACTTTAGCTGGAGTTGAGACGGGCAACCTTGAGTTCAGCCTATCAAGTGTGGTCCTTAAATCTCCTTAGAAAAAATAAGGGAAGCTCCATTTTCAGTAGACTCAGAGGTCATCAACTCAAAAAGGAAATGTAGGGAAAAGGAAAGGAAGACTGGACACTTACTGGCTATGTACATGTGTGTATAAGTGTGTGTGCGCGTGTGTCTATAAATGTTCCATATAGACAACAAATATTAACAAATAAATGTCTATACCCTAACATGAAAGGTAGAATCACACTGATTACCAAATAAGTTCATGGGATTTAAATGAGACACTACCCGTTACCTTGTGATTTTGCACTGTTAAATTTTAGGCACATACAACATTCCACCTCCCTCTCTTTAGGCTTTGCAAGCCAAGATATTATTTATTCTGTTTATTCATACTTTCTCCTGAAAAGTCAATCCTCCATAGACCCCGAAATACTTTTGTTGTGTCTGTGTGTTTTTTAAACTCTGAATTCCCACCTCTGTTTGCCTTCATCTTCCTGGCAACAAAATGCCTCAAACTGAATACAATGTCCCAGGCTTTTTAAAAAGGTCCTCATGACTTTCTAATAGTAAAGACCTTGCCTGGGTTTTGAAAATCCTGTTCAGAGAACAGTAAGTTCACAGCCTTATCCATTTAAAGTCTTATGACAACTCTCCTTTTTATTTTTCGGTATGCCTCTTCCTCTCTCAAAGGTCTTTCTACTTGATGCGGTTCTTATAACATCTTGACCCTTTCGGTAAACTTTAATTTAATTAAATTTTTCTGCTTCTCTGTGTATTTTCTCTTAAAGTTTTCATTTTTTGCTGATGCTCTTTCTTTGATCTGTTGCTTTTTTCCCATTTTCCAATACTTCAGTGACCCTTAGAACTTTGAGAAAATATTTGCAAATCTACACTGACTTCTTATTTATTCACAGCTCTTTTCAGCAGTATTCTTTTCTTTACAAAGAGCTCAAAGCCACTAACAAAGCTAAGGTCGCACTTAAAACACTCCTCCTACTACAACTGAAGAATAAAGGGAAAATGAAAATGGAAAAACATTTTAAGAATCCTAAAGATACTCAGATTTGATTTAAATTATACATTATAAGATACATCACTCTTTTTTCAATGAAACGGTATAGTCCTTTGGCTATATCTCTTTTTCGATCCACCTTGAAAATCTAAATTTTCTCCGATTTCATAATAGGTGAATTCTCCAAATATTGTGGAATTTATCTTACGGCTCAGTTCCTTTATTTCAGTTTCTTCCCTGAGGGTATTACTGAAAGTTTGCTTAACAACCTGTATCCCAACTACACGCTCAGCTCAGCCTGGATAGTTGCCAAGCTTCCCTGCTATTTTTAAATCTTTAGCTTTTTCTTTCTTCTGATTAAGGTATAGATATTTCCTAATCTTAACTTTAGCCAGGCTCGACACAGTCTGGATCATAAAGTTTTCATTTTTGATGGAAAAATGTCTCATGGTTGATGAGAGCTTATCTGTTCCCTTTTATCTGGCAGATGCCTGTGTAGATAAAAACTCCTGAATCTAAGATTACCCACACACCATTCCATTCTGTCAAATACTGGGAGAATGGAAAAGCATTTGAATCATCTCCATCCATTTCTACATGATTTTTTATGGTCTCTGATTGTCATTTTCATAGTATTCTTCTTATCTTTACCACCAATTCCAAACACCATGACATAGAATCATAGACTGTACAACTAGTATAGAGCTTGGTCTACCCCCTTAACTTTACAAATGAAGGACTGAGTGTAGCTACAGAGGTTAAGGGGCTTGTTGAACATCAAAAAAGTTGGCTGATGATGTAGCTAGGATAACAGCAAGTCTTTGTGTATGCATACGTCTGTGTGTAACAGATGCTTATAGAGAGCTCACTAGAGACCAGAGCCAGTTTGAGCTCTTTACAAATCTTGACTTTTTTCAAGATGAGAAAACTGAGACGTACACAGATTGAATAACTTACCCCAGATCACCTACCTTGTAGGTGGCAGAGCAGAGATTGAAACCAGGCAGTCTGGCTCACAAGCCCGTGCTCTTAGGCACTATGCACTCTCTTTCATGAATGTCAAACAATCAGTTACGTGTTATCAAAAAACAAGCCTGTTCTAGCAAATGAATAAATTGCCTCAATACTGGCTAAGCATATTCTCCATGATCAATCAAAATATCTAGGTTTCCAAAATTATACCCACACTGGAAACATAAGCATTCTCTTCAAATATTCAACCATAGAGCCAAGGTATGCTTTATCAGGATGTGCGCTCCTACATAAGGAAAAATATAAAGTCTCACTCCCTTGCCCTCAGGAAAACAAAAGATGAACCAGAAGGTTACGGCAGATTTTTGAAAATCACTTACACTCTGTCTGCTCTGCTTACAATATATTTCTATAAGCTCCCTTCTGTCCCCCTGGTGGGATTTGAGCATTTCTAAGGCTAGGCTGCAGAGTAAACACCTTTGCATTTAACAGATTGGTTCTGTTTCCCCTGTTTGCCTGTGGCTGCCTTTTGCTCTTCAAGAGCCTCTGGGATTGAAACATCATGCCAGGACCCGGGCAAGGCACGCAGCAAATGTAAAGTGCAGTCCTCTATCATTCAGGGTCTGCCCTTGTCTGGAACTTCTTGAAACTGTCACACGCTGGCTTCCCACAAACAGCTTTCAGTGGCCACTGGGACCCTGAGAAGAATGACCCTATTATCAGCTGGTGAGAACACAAGAAAACTCAATGAGTCCACAGTGCCAGGAGAGGTGCTAAGAAGCCCTTTGCACCTGGGATATAAACACCATCATCTACTTAGATTTTCATTATACCAGCAACTACAGTATCAGAGATATTTACTTCCCATAACATGACAACAAAAGCACACCAGAGAAATATGTTTCTATGACTCGCCTGTTGCCTTAATGAATTTTTGCTTGTAAGGTGTAAAGAAAAAGACATTAATATTGTCTTCCCCTAAGACACAGTCTAACCAATTTGACAGGAACAACTATTTATGCTGTGGGAGCATTTACTGGCCCTGAAAAGTCTGAAGTGGTTTGAAGTGATTTTGAAGGGGTTTTGAGAGATATAGGGCAAAGACCCTGAAGGGTATTAAAGGAAGCAGTTGTCAGGTGTAGAACTGTCTGTCTCTGCACGCCCACCCAAGAGTCAGAAGAGGCTCTGATGTTTCATTTCCAGGGAGCTGTGGATACCCCCATTTATTTTCAAGAGAAGAGAGCCCATTTAAAATTTGAAAAATTACCCACCACATATGGTATAATGTTTAAAGTACTGAGGAAAACCTGAAACATGTTAAAGACGAATTTATAAGATAATGTAGGGGTCCTATAGACTGAACGTTTGCATCCCCTCAAAATTCATATGTTGCAATCCTAACCCCCGATGTGATGGTACAGGTTGAGCATCCCAAATCTGAAAACCTGAAATCCAAAATGTTCCAATATCCAAAACTTTACGAACACCACTGACATATCACTCAAAGAAAATGTTCATTGCAGCATTTCAGATTTGGGATTTTTGAATTTAGGAGGTGCAACTGGTAAGTATATATAATTCAAATACTCTAAAATTTGAAAAAATCCAAAATCTGAAACACTTCTGGTCCCAAGCACTGGATAAGGGATACTGTATTAGGAGGTGGGGCCTTCGATCCCTCGTGAATGGGATTAGCGCCCTTATCAAAGAGACACCAGAGGGCTCCCTCAGTCCTCCTATGTGAGGTTACAGTGAAAAGGCACCATCTATGAACCAGAAAGGGGGGCCACACCAGACACCAAATCTGTCAGCATCTTGATCTTAGACTTCCCAGCCTCCAGAACTATGAGAAATAGATTTCTGTTGTTCATAAGCCACCCAGTTTATGATATTTTGTTATAGAAGCACAACTCACTAATATAAGGAGTCTCAAAGAGAAATATGAGTAAAAATTTTTTCCCATCAAATATATCAAATGTCTTCCTTGTTATTGTATTACAGGTATGGATCTTTGTGTTAAAGGTTGCAGATTGTCTATAAATATGATTCAGGGTTTTATTTTATTTTCCTTTCAAATTATCATTCATAATTAAATTGGACATTCTAGTCATGGTGCCATCTACATGCACCATGGTTCTTTGCTCACTCAAGGAAGCTGCCCCAGGTTTTTCTTTGTACAAGGATGGACACAGAGTGGGTGACTGGCTCATGTGAGGTCCAACTGGCTCAGCCCATAGGACTCTCTGTCCAATCAGAGGTGGTGATGAGCAAAGACCGGCCCCCTTCAGGGTTTGGGCTAGACAACCTGAGCGGTCTGGCACCTGCTGACCATGGGAGTGACCTGGTTCCTTGGATTTCCTGACTCTTCCAATACATGTATATCATTAAAATAAGCTTTATTTTTTTTTAAATCTAATCCATGTCTCAGCTCCCTGCAACCAAAAGACCCAAAGGAACATAGTATTAAAATCAGTGACCTATCCATTGGGACAGTCCTGGATGTTGTCCTGGCTATTCTGGTAACATCTCTACCTGGTCCCTTATTTACACATTTCATTGTTCATCATATTCCACATATTATCTAAATTTTTTCTCCATTTTCCTCCTATCTCTCTCATATCTCCTCTCTCTCTCTCTCTCTCTCTCTCTCTTTCTCCCCTGCTCTCCCTCACTCTTTTTCTTTTATACCTATTATAATTCCACTTTCCAGGGGCAATGTCACAACCAGCCCTACCCCCTCCCATTCCATTTTTCTCTTCTTTCCAATTCCATCCAATTTTCCTAACGAGGCCTCTCAAACTCAACACTTCATCCTTTCCTCATGTACACTTGAGGAGAGTATTCCCATTAGGGATTAAGATTTAATACATGTATAACTTAGATAAGTATCCAGTATTTCTGAAACCTGGTTCTTTAAATAAAACCATATTGGCTCAACACTATTCAACAAAGTGCTAAATTTGGTTTTCCATATTCAACACAATTCTACAAATATTTATACCAATATGAGACCAATATGTTTAACAGGGAGTATCAGAATGCATGAGACATGGCTTCAACTGCTAATCTGTTTACAGTCTTGGAGGAAGAAAGACCATATGGAGAAAGAACTATCACAACAGGCAGAACATGACCTCACTGCTCTGATGAGGGAGGCACAGAAGGAAACAAGGTTCGGCCAGGACTTTACCTGTCTCAGTGTGATGACTCCACCAGGGTGTGTGCGCACACTTCCCACACTGTGACCCATGTATTGCAGCTGAGGTGACCCCTTCTTCATGCCTATGTGGTAAGGCGGGCATTGGACTTGATGCTTTTGAGAATATGCCAAAGAGGGCACCAAGACCATTCTCAACAGCATTCTAAACACAACCATGACAGGGTCCCAGGACAAATTTCTGAATAGAAGATAATGGTCTTTAGCCCCAAACATTTTTTTTTATCTGTTCTGCTCTCCTATTCTCTTTTTTTATGTATTTTGGAGTTAAGTGCCTCAGTTCGCAGTTGAACTTGCTCTCTGGCTTCCCAAATCCACCACAGAGCCCTCCCCAGCCTGTTCCCCCTGCCCTGCCTGGGCTCCTGTCTGTCTTCCCCAAACATCCTATTTTAGCCATGAGTTTGGTAATGTAATTATCTACTCGAATAGTCCACAGTGAAGTGCAAATGACTGATGTACTTTAACCTTCCAAGTGTATTTGTTTTTTTCTTGACAACTCACATAAGTCAGAAAATTTCAAATTGATAGAAATATTTTAAATAAAGACCTTCCAAATAATACCTTACTTCTGTTCTCCCAGTTTACCACCAACCCCCTCAACTCACACACCACTCACACACTCATACAAATCTCTGTGCCAGAGGGATACAGGGAGAATCTCTGCCCTCACTTAGGGAAACTAGTCTCCAACCTTAAAAAGAGGCCATAAAAAGTCCAATTAAATATAACTAAAGTTAGGTAAGCTGCCATGCCATTTCTAAGTAAAAATTTGAATTCAATGTAACAAGAATTTTGTGACCTCCTATTGCTGCATAACAAATTACCTCAAAACTTCGTTGTTTAAAACAATCATAAATCTTTATTATCACACAGTTTCTGTGGATCAGGAATTTGACAGTGGCTTAGCTGAGTAATTCTGGCTTAGGGTCTCCCACGAGGTTTTAGTCAAGTTACCAGCCAAGGCTATAGTCATCTGAAGTTTGACTGAAGCTAGGCCTGACTGAGGCCTCCACACATGGTCCGTAAATCGATGCTGGCTGCTGCAGGAGGCTTCAGTTCCTCACCCACTGACCTCTCAGGGTTTCTTCAGTGTCCTAATGCCATGGTAGCTGGCTTTCCTTGGGTGAGGGATCTCAGCAAGAGCAAGGCAGAAGCAGCAATGTGTTTCATGACCTGGCCTTGGAAGTTACTCATAATTTCTGCCACATTTTCTTGTTTAGAAGTGAGTCACTAAGTCCATTTACATGGGGAGGACTATTGAAGAATTTGTGCACATATTTTAAAACTACCACAGGTCCCAAGCCTACTTCTTTAGTCTCTCTCTACTTCTGCCTTCTTGGTAATATACTATACTGAGTCAATCCTCTATGGAGTAAATATTTTTAAAACATTATTAAATTCCTAGATTTTAAATAGTCTAATAAGCAATATATAGTTTTCAATTCTTTGTCACTAGTCCCTTTCTCCAATTTTTCCTAAACTTTCTCCATTCCAAGTTACATACTATTGCTCAAAAATAAATCTTCTGAGTAATTTGAAGTTCTATTACATAGCATTGCTGCTTCTGAATTGGCATCCATAAAATCAATTTTAATTCATTCGTATGTAGCTAAGTAATATATTTTATGAGACATTGGATCAAACATCTGTTCCATTTCTTTTGACTACTACTTCAGAAATTGAATTATTTTTAGAAAAAGCAATCAAATTAGTTTCTCATAATTATAGACTGTTTATTGTTCATATTTCATGTCCCTTACAACACTTAAATGAGAGTGGTTGTTTTTTCTACAAAGCATTTGTTCCATTATTTTACTAGAAGCTAAAGCAATCTTACTTACCCAAGTGACCTGCTTCATAATTGAAGTCTGTTTCTTAGGAACAATGACAAACAAAGAGTGTTTATGTTATTGTTCCAAAACTGAAGGTATATTTCTCTTCTAGTTTATTGATTCGTGTTGCTGAGAAACAATGGCAGGTATTCACAGGAAATGTTAGTTTAAGTGAATCAAGAGTCCACCAAGCAAAAACTGATAAACATAGAAATCACCAATTCTCTCCACATCCACAAACTGGGTTAACAGGATAACAAAAGTCAAACAGTCAATGTGTCTAAGTAGATCAAACAACCTTCTATTTCAGTGAAAAAGTAATTAGACCAGTTAATTCATTTACTCATTCAACAAACATTTATTGTATACCTGCAGTGTATCCATAGCTAGATTTAGATTTTAAATGCTCTATACTCTGAAAAGATTATGTTTACTTTTTTCCCAAATAAAACTAGTGCCCACTTCCAATACAGCTAAGTGAGCTCCTATGGAACCTGATCTTCCTGCAGATATCAGCTATTAACTGTGTGCAAAACAAAATAAAATAAAATAATGACCTAATGGTGCTAGAAAAGTGAAAAAAAAACAGACAAATTCTGGAAGGAAGACAAAAATTGGAAGAAGAAACCAACACCAGACAGGACATGTTTACAGTTTTCATGGCTTTTTACTTGAGAACAGGATTAAGGTGGTGCCATGTGAAGTGACTAAAACTTTGACATAAAAAGACACATATTGCTGACATATTTCTGGCCAGAAATAAAAAAGAAGACAGTGTTCATAACAACAATAGATACTAGAAAGTTGGGCGGGGCAGGAGGCTGAAATCTCAGGAAAAAAGACCCAGAGAGCAAGAGCCCCACGTTGCACACAATCTCTGCCAAGGTCTCTGCTGCCCCAGGAATGCAGGCAGGAAACAATCAGAGCAGTGCCGCTGAGTTAAAATAACTGAAATGTGATTGGAGCTGCCATCAAAAAGAGAATTTTAAGTTTGTGTCCAAGCAAGTATATTGTCTGATAAAACATTCCTAATAGAAATACAGCAGATTTGAGATTTTCTACAAAATAATTTTCACAATGCCTGGGATAAAACCCAGAATTGATCAACATACAAGCAGGAATATATGACTCATTCTTAAGAGAAAAAAGAATTGCTTTGGTGAGATGACCTGAATATTGCAATTAGCAAAGAATGTTAAAACAGCTTTTAAAACTATGTTCAAGGAAGCAAAGGAATATATGCTCTCAACAATAGGAAATTTCAACAGAGAAATATAAATAATAAAAAAAAACCAAATGGGAATTCTAAAACCAAAAAATACAATTTCTGAAACTAATAGTTTACTGTATTGGCTTAACAACAAAATGGAAATGATGGAGAAGAGTCAGTAATTTGAAGACAAATTAATGTAGATATGTAGAACACGAGAAAAAAGATTTTTAAAATGTGAACAGACCTGCAAAGACCTGAGGACAATATTAAATGTCTAACAGAGATGAATAAAATACAAGAAGGAAAGGTAAGACAGTGTGAGGCATACAACTTATGGAAGAAACAATGCCCCCAAACTTCCCAAATTTGATGAAAAGCATAAATTTTCACATTTAGGAAGTTCAGTAAAACCCAAGCAGGACATTTACAAAGAAAACCATACCTGAGTACATCATAGTCAAACTGCTAATATTAATAACTAGAGTCAAAGGAAAATCTTGAAAGCAGCCAAAGGAAAATGACATATCACATACAGGAAAGCATGGATTCAAAATTTATTATCAGAAACTGAGGCAAATAAAATACAAGGAACATTATCATTTAAATGCTGAAAGAAAAACACTCTCAACTAAGAATTTTATATCTAATGAAATTGTTCTTCAAATATGAAGATGAAATAAGGACATTTTCATATTTTAAAAAAATATATTAAGAGAATTTATTGCCACTAAAACTCCTCTACAAGAAATGCTTCAAAATTTTATTCAGGCTGAGGGAAAATTATACGACACAGAAACTTAGATATACAGGGAAGATAAAATGGTGTCAGAGATGGCAAACATCTGGATAAATGTAAAGGACTACCTTTATATATACCTGTGTAACCAAAACCCCTAAAAAGATATAGAATGTTATTATTACCCTGGAAAGTTCCATCATGCCCCTTTTGGTCAACTCTCCCTCCCAGGAGGAAGCCAGTGTTCTGGGGTTTACCCACCATAGATTACATGTGCTAGTTAAAAAGAGGTTAAGATTGCTGAGGAAATAAAAACCTTTAAAAGTACTGGGTTCAGGAAACTAAGAGATATCTACCTTGATTAACTGACAATTACTGCAATCAAAACAACTGAACCAGGAGATCCAGCAGACCCAGACACTAATAACAGAAGAAGTTGTGATGTGAAGCCCTTAACAATCAAACCCTGCTGAACTGAATAACACAACTGATACAAGAACAACAAAGTGACTATTAATACTAGAAAATAATACTTAATCCTTTCTTCACTGCTGAATGCAAATTTTCAATTAAATCTAGATTCAAATATAGAGAATAACACCACAGAAGTACTAGAATAAAATAACTACTATGATCTAGCACAATCCATTGTACATTTTCAAGACTCAAATGAGTAATGATAATGCCACACACCATTTTTCAGAAATGCTCCCACATTTCACAGCCCCTTTCTTGGGACCCTTCCACTGCTGTCTCAGCTAGGTTTTTACAGGTTACCTATGGTTGCCAACTATTTGCTGAAATGGTAGGGACAGTCTCTAAACTGCAGAGACTAAAGCATGACCTGTGAATCGAAATTGCAAAGAAACTGCTGAAGTTGGCCAGAGTGGCCAGTTATGGAGTGCTTCAGCTTCACCATCCTCACAAGAGCACCTGCTATATATTTTAGCTATTGAAGCATTTGGAACCATAGTATATTGTTATTCAATTAAAATACTGCCAAAGTTCATTTTCTTTCATGTAACCAATAATACTGACAAGGCTCCACCAAGGAAAGAAACCACATTAGAGGTAAAAACAAAAAGAGTGGAGACAGATTTTTTTACTAGGAAGAAGCTTGGTTAGAGAGAGCTGCCTTTGCTTGTCGAGAATTCTTGATTCTGAGTCCCTACACCCATCTCCTTGATGGATGTGTTTGGTCTTCCTTTCCACATTTCTTATTCTGGAATATTAGATAATACAGTGGAATCAAAAGAATATTTCAGATGGGCACCTGGTCTTTCTTCCCCTGACCAAACTTAATATCATGTCTTCCTTTTATTCCTTCCTTCCAATTTGTGCAATTACAAAAACAAAATCAAAGTTCTGTTTCGGTAAGTAGTTCACAAAACAATTGACCAGCTCTATGCATCTTGTTTTCTTCTGGTAAAACTGTTTTTGAAATTATCTTAAAATTAGAGAGGCAAGGGACATCAATATTTTATGTGGACTGCTTAAAAAAATAAGTTACAACAAACATGACTGGGGAGTGTAACAACAGAATCAAGATGTACTCTCTTTGGAGCCCTTTGGAATTAATTTTACCATTTGTAAAACACAGTAAGACATTGCTTGCCACCTACACCTCCTGAAATTCCTAGAGCAGTTAACCATGGAATCAGCCTATGATTCAGCAGTTTTTATATTTGTGTTTTCACTGCTCAACTTCAGGGAACTGTCTGAGAAAGAACGGGATGCAGCCTCTCTCCTGGATACTACGAGAGAAAGTGGATGCTCACCATTGGCCATTTGTGTCACCTCGATGGTTCCTCCCTCATCCCTTGACTTTTGGAATTTCTTAGGTGCTTTTTAGAGAAAGGACATAAAGCCTATGCCTTAATTGCTTTAAAATTTTAAGATAAGAATCCTGTTCAAGCTGTGTTGACTCACAGAGTACATTGTGCACTGCCCCCAGGACAGCAGCTTAGAGGCATATGTAGGTCACAGGCTGCATTTATAATAATCATTTCTTCAACCCTGGTCTTGATTTGCTCCCTGGTGAACCCAGTTCAAAAGTTAACTTAAAATCCCCCTATACACTTTAGGTAGATAAGAGTTTGAGCAGATCTTTGTCTTAAGACTGTTTTATCTTTTTCATTGTTACATCCTGAGAAACTATTTCCAGCTGACAGTGTTAAGTTTGGAGAATAGTTATGATTCTACAGATGAATATTCTGCCTTAAAGACCCTTTAGTCTACAATTTAAAGGCAGCGGCCAAAGCAGTACAAAATTCTCCTAGTTTACCAAGGTCAAGGCAAGTGAGGTAGAGCAGTGGAAAGGTCTGGTTGGACATCACACACAAATTTAAAAAAGGAAGTTTACCCTAAGTATTTGGCCCAAGAGCCAATGGCACACATGGTCCCAGGTTATGATTGTCACCAAGGACTAGCTTCATAGGTGGACACACAAAGCCCTGTTCTCAGAAGTGCCCTGTGCTTGGTTTAATGTTCTACTGTTGCTGTCTTAAATTCTGGATAATTTTTTAATAAGGGCTCTGCATTTTCATTTTGAACAGGGCCCCACAAATTATGCAGCCAGTCTGTTGTCACTTTTTCCTCTCTACAAACCTCATGAAGCAGGAAAAAAGCAAATGAAGAGCCAATCAAAGGTGAAATGGCTGAGGATCAATTATGGCTATGGGGGCTCCATAGATTTCTCTCTCCATCCCCAGCCCCCTTCGCCAGCCTGGGCCATTCAGCACAGTTTGAAATTATGCTTTCTGTGTCCTCAGTTAACTCTGTTCTGATTTCAAATAAGAAGCCAAACAATAATAAAATATATGCTCATAACCTTTTTTAATACTCACTGGAAAGATCCACTATATGGAATGAAGCGACAGAGGAGACTATTCTATAGCACGAGGTCCTTGAGGCAGGTTAGGGAAGAGTGACTGTAAAAGGAGTGAAGGTGACTCTCAGGAAGAAATGAAAAGAGACCTTCAACACTCAGGAAGAAGTAAAATCAATGATAGAATGACATCCCCAGAAAATGATCCAGTTTCCCCACCTACTGGCAGAATCAGCCCAGAGTTCCATGGTACAGAATCATGACAAGGGAGTATGAGATTACAAGGCTCACATGGCATCTTAGAAGGCAGTCAAGATAGCAGCCTGAACAAATAGGAATTTTGGAAGTTTGTCTTTGGTCAACAGAGAGAGGAAATAGCAATTTATCAAATGCAGTTCCAGTTTTCTAAAACTCAGCACTTGCCATATGCAAGGGTGAGCCTAGGAGAGAAGGAGAGAGCTATGGATCCCCGGGAAGAGTATTCCATGTGTGTTGGGTAGGTGGAGGGTGGGCAGGGGAGTCCAGGGTACCCTGGAGGATGGAGGAAGTTTGATATGTGCTACACAGTATTTTCTCTTAATTAATCTTCTTAGTTAAACTTTATGGCAGAAACATTTGTCTTTTATTTTTGAATATCCCCAGGAGTACTGGAGAAAGGAAACGTACCACAAGGAATTATTCCATAAAAGTAATTACCAGAAACAAGTGTACTGATTCAGGTGTTACACATACTATTAGTCACATCTGAAAAATTTTAGTACAAACAGAATATTTTTATCCTCTGTGGTTAGCATCAGCTCTGAAGAAGTCATTTTGTCATTTCAATGCTGAAGTGACAGATATAGGTGCTACAACAATGGAAAGAGCAGCAGACTAGGAATATCAATTCTGGATCTATCTCCTTCTGCTACAACCTAACTACAAACATTGGCCAATCATTACCTGTATGGAATTCAGTTGAAAAAGGAAATGCTTAGACCAGTAGTTCTCAAAGTGTGATACCAAAACCAGCAACATCAACATCACCTGGGAACTTATTAGAAATGCAAATTGAAGAGGGAACTTGGCAAGATGGCAGTATAGGAGATCACCTACTTGTATCATTCCACAAAAACAAGAATTCTGCACCTATACACAGGAAAAAAAGTCTCTTTGTGGGAGCCTCAGGATTCAGGTAAGAAGTTACAGAACCCTGGTGGAGTTCAAGACCTAGGAGGATTATTTTAAGAGTTCAGACCTGCACCCAGGTGGCAGACCTACCAAGTGTGCTCCCAGGCTCACGTCCAGAAATGGTCCCATTCTCCAAGGAGCTTAGCTGCAACCAAGACCATGTGCCAAGGAGTATAAGAGCAATCACACACACTTGTATCTTGGCAGAGAGGCTCATCTGCCTGCTGACATTGGTCCGAGCAACAGACCTGAAAATTTTCCTGTGGCTTAGCTCTAGCACTAGTCAGCTGTGGTCCCAGCTTAGTACTATTCACACAAGAAACCAGAAGAAGACTTGCCCATGTCTTGCAGTCTGGGAGTTACCCATTCAGCTAAGTACTAGTGACAGGTTTGCCAGCCTCCATCCCACAATAGATTCTTTGGGGATCCAGTCTCAGCTTTGGCCCCTCTTGCTGTAATCAGGCAACTATGTCACCTGTGTAAGAAACTGCTGGGAGATATGAGCCTCTCTGGGCCACTGGGGCAGGCTCACCAGCCTCTATCCCACAGCAGATTCTGGAGGGGCCCAGTCTCAGCTCCAGCCCCTCTCGCTACACTCAGGGAACTGTTCCACCTGTGTTGAGAACTGTTGGAAGACATGTGCCCATCAGGACCACAGGAGCAGGCTTGCCCACCACCATTCCACAGTCAATCTTGAAAGGGCCCAGTCTTGGCTCTGGCTCTTCTTGCTGTAATCTAGGAACTGTCCTGCATGTTCCAGGAATAGCTGGGAGGTGCACCCATCTAGGCCACTGGGACAGGCTTCCAGGCTCAAGCCCCTGGCCAGCTTTCCCACACAGCCCAGGTACCCTCCTTGAGTCTTCCCCAGGGCCATTGCGCTAGGGCACCACACCAACCTCAAAGCCCTTGTGAGATTCACAGCAAACATGAGCTTCAGGTGACCTCTAGTGCTGAAATAATTGTAGCAGTCACCAGGTTAGGGAACACAAGTCAGTCTGCTTGGAACTTCTGAGCAGGTCTACTGAAGAAAGACAGGCACAAACAAACCAAGACTGTGGAGATTAAAATAAATACCTAATTCTTCAGTGTACAGACATCAATGCATGTCAACAAGCATCAAAAATAAGCAAGGAAATACGACCTCACCAAAAGGACAAAATAAGGTAACAGTGACTGACCCTAAAGGAATGGAGATGTTTGATGAGTCAGACAAAGAAGTCAAAATAACTGCTTTTAATCTCAGTGAACTAAAAGAATCTCAGTGAACTAAAAGAAAACACAGAGAAACAATTTAAAGATATATCAGAAAAATGTAACAGAGAGACTGAAATAATTTAAAAAAAAAATCAGAGATCCTGAAGTTGAAAAATACAATGAATGAAATGAAAAAGGCAATAGAGAGCATCAACAGCAGAATTGGTGAAGCAGAATAAAGAATCCATGAATTAGAAATGCAAATTCTCCAGCTCCATCCAAGACCTGAGTCAGAAACTCTGGGGATACAGCCTAGCAATCTGTGTTTTAACAAGCCCTCCAAGTGAGTCCAACACATGCTGAAATTTGAGAACCACTAAATTAAATGATCTCCAACTTTCTTGACAGCTCAAAAATTCTATAGCATTGTCATCATTATCATCATCATCAGTAATATATATCAAGAGCTTCCTCTGTGTCTTCCACCCCTGTTGCAGGCACTTAATGTATAATAATCCATTTAATTATCACAACATTCTAAGAAGCAGACTGTATTATTACCACCTCTTGGTTAACAAGGAAATTGAAGCGTGAAAGTATCAGGTAGCTGAGGTAAAAATACAACACCAAATCCTTCTTCAAGAAAATGACTTATTCTTGCAGCTCTCAGTTTCTTCAGGGTTTACCTCAGCTGCAAAAAGCCACCTTGCCCAAGGGTAAATTTTTTTCAACTAAACCTTTATCAAGTAATGAATGACAAAAAGTTTCAAAAGCCTGAACCATGGGAAAGCTCTGATGGGCATATAAGCTCTGGAGTTCCCCAGGAGATTGGCACAGTTTTGTCTGATCTGCATCACAGTTTAGTTTCTCTCTCTGCCCTATCTTGCATGCTATTCCTTCCTTTCATTCCTTTCAGGGATGTATTGATCCTTAAATATCCTGCACACCAAACTTCTCAGTGTCTTCTTCTAAAGAATTCACTTTATAATAGTAGCTAAATGAAGGTTAAAGGCCAGTAATTGGTGGAGCCAGCATCCAGACTCAGATAGATGGACTCAAAGCCTTAGGTTCTTAACTGTTTGTTATGCTGCTCTACAGCCTACAATTTATCCCCACTTGGACTTGGAAATTAGTGACACAAGCATTTGAAGATGAGACCTTAGAAATAATTTAATTTTACAAATGAGGAAACTAAGGCTAGAGGAGATTGCCCCAAGTTGCCCCTGGTTGGTACTGAGCAAGCACTGACTTGATCTGAAATGTTCTGACTCCCAGTGTTCTACTGTGTCAGTTACCTCCCACCTTAAGGAAAAGGTTCACATATTATAACACCAGTGAGATAAGGTCTTTGTGGTAAATTATAATTTTGGGGAGGAACACTTGGCACACAGCCCAGCTTCAAGTAATCTATTTCTAAATCTAAAATGATCACTAATTGGTAATATGTTTATCAAAGGGGCTATGGAGCAGATTAAAAAAAGAAAGCAAAAACTGTCATGATAAAAATTAAACAAACAATTCCCAAAGATCATAAGGGCCTCTCCAAATCCTTGCAACATTTCTATTGTAAAGGCTCAGAAATTACCCATTCATACAATCCCCTGAAAGGTGGTAAATGATAAATAGAAATACCATGCCCCAACTTTTTCTAGGAAACCTTCAGATTGGCTGAGAGCACAGCAGACCATGGTCCAAATCCCAGCTCTGCTCATACACATTGTATTATCTTAGAAAGTTTATTTCTCTGCTCCACAGTTTCCTCATCTGAATACTAAGGACCTTAACAATACCTGTTTTACAAGCATCTGTGAGGATTGAAAACAATATAGCTCAGGGCCTGACACATAGTAAGTACTCAGTAAATGTTAGAAGCTGCCCTAGTATTTGTCATTATTATTATTATTATTATTATTATTATGGTTCATATGATTTCGCATTTGCTTGAATCACATATCTCAGGTTGTCAGGAAAGGAATATAACAAGCATGAGTGGCTCTTCAGGCTGACTAAGGTGACTAGGTGGCCTTTTGGCCAAGAGGACTTGATGGTGGTTAATTGTAAGTAATGAGGTCCAGAGATATTTGTTGAAATGAATCCACCAGAATCACAGAAGACAGTGGACCATTTATAGAGAAATCTAACCAGTCATATAATAGCTCACCTCACAACCAATCTCTTCAGTGCCACAAGCCAGTTTTCCAGGTGAACATTGGGAATCTAAGTCTATGCCCAAGACTCACCAGAGTCCCATAGCAAGTCCATAGCAGCCTCACCTCACCTCAGGAAAAATCACTGTCTGATTCATTTTCCCAAAGTCTAACACAAGATCAAGATCAAGGACGGGAATTATTAGGCCTCCCATGTGCTTTCTTGGAGGAAAATCCTATAAGACCAAATAAACCACCCCTTGGCTCAACTGGTTGCTCTTTCTCTTCCTTCTGATATAATAGATAATAAAATAATTTTTCTGTGAAAAAGATGGAAAAAACCATTATTCCTAGAATTCTAATAATAATAATAGCTATCATTAGAGAGCCCTTACTACATGCCAGGGAAGTGCCAAGCATCTTATAGTCCTGTTATTTAATTTAGATAACAATCCCATGAAGAGAGTTCTGTTGTCCCCTTATGTTAAAAAGATGAAGTACTCAACATCACTCACCTCGCAAATGCTAGGGCCAGGACCCAAACCCAGTCTCTCACCATAAATGCACGATCTTATCCTCCTTGCTAGCATGTCTACGTAATGATGTATCTGACACCTTCAATATTTAGGTTATAGATGAGTGGTTTTGGTGGCCCTTGTTACTTCCTGCCAGATGGTACAAGGCAATAATGTAAACAAGGCTACCCAGTCCTCCCTGCTAACTTTGGCAGTGAAAAAATGATTCTCAATAGGGAGAATGAGGGAAAACCATGTCACCCAGATCCCTAGCAGGCAGCATCAAAATCTGCATCTGTTCCAGGTCTGATCTGGAGTTGCAGCCAAAAGGAACTGACTCTGGGTAACTGAAGGTAGTCGGAAAGATATCCAGCAACTTAGAGAATTAACAAGAAGACTATGAACGAGGCTCAAGTTTGGTAAGAACCATGGTGTCCCCAGAATTGAAGAAACAAGTACAATATGATTATTGTCATAGCCTGGGCAGACATCAGCATTGGGGTAAATAAACTCCAACTGTTTTTAGATTCTTTTATCTTCTGTCCAAGATTAAGTTCAGGAGCATCTAATGTGCCCAGAGTGGGTCATGTGCCTGCCCCATTGTTATGGGAGGACAGGTGTCTGATAATAGACCAAACTTTTCATGTCCCATGGGACAAATGTAATTTCTTGGAGTGCTGGTAGAATGGAAAAGACATTCATTCCAATGTCTAGAATGAATAAATAACTCATGTTACTTATTGCCTGAAAATCCCAGCACTGCTGATACATGCAACATGGATGCACTGAGGAGAGCAGAAGCTACCTAGCAAGGAGAAAGATATCAATACCCACAAGACATGGACATTGCAAAATGGGGCCTTAGCCTCATGGATACTCTGAGTGGAATTAATAATAGAAACATTAACTCTAAGAAGAATAGTCTAGAAATTGTGGTACTGGCTAAATATCTAATCATGATGGCTGTAGTCATTTAAGAACTTGAATGAAGGTGCAGTTTCCAGAAGACAGGGAAGAGGTGATGATCCCAGTGAAGAATATGGCTCACATGCGGCAGAGAAAAGAGATTATTCTCAGGACTTTCCTCTCAAGAGAAGAGTTGTGAGCCAGAGGACTGGCCAGGGGAGCCAGGGCCATGTAAGAATATGGGTTTGGATTTCATCCAGGAGGAATGAAGGCCGCTGAACACTGCTCAAAGGAAACAAAATAAACACAAGATGCTTGAAAAGTAAAGAAGCCTAATCTCACCCAGGCAGTCAGTTTCTAAAAAGGAGCGATCTTGCAATTAAAGGAAGGAAAAGAGTAAGGCAAAACTGAAAGGAAAATGTCAAGAAGAGTCAGTCAGGACAAACCCTTTGAGTCAATATGTCATCTCCAAAGTCGGGCATTTCTAAAGAAGAATATGCTCTGAGATCAGCCTTGTAAAAGCTTCAGACAGTGTGATTCCTGGGACAAAATGTTAAGTATGACCCTGACATGTAATTTTCAGTTACACATGAAACAAAGAAACCAAAATACATATTTAAAGTAACTAACCGTCCCCCAAGAAAGACTCCTTACTGGGGACAGACACCAAGAATGCAAGGACCATGGTAAGTCTTTTAGTGGAGTGATGCTCAATGGTGGATGCTCATTGGAATTACTAGAGATTCTGATTTAATTGGTCTGGGGTAAAGCCTGGGCATTGGGAATTTTTTTTTAAAGTTCCCCAGATGACTCTAATATTCAGTGAAGATTTAGAACTACCTACTGCTGCAGGCTAAACTCAATTCTCATTAAACAGCAAACAGTTCTTTTTTTTTTTTTCTTTTACTTTATTTTTTAAATTTCAGAATAGCATGGGGGTACAACATTTTGGCCATACACATTGCCCCTGTTCTGCCCGTGTCAGAGCCACAATCGTGGTCATCTCCCAAACTGTGCTCCCCACATCCATTCAGTGAGAGTTTTTCCCATCCCTTCCACCCCCCTCCCACCCGCCCACCCTCTGATGAATGTTATTGCCCTGTGTGATGTAAGTGTTCATCAGTTAGTACCAGTTTGATGGTGAGTACCAGTGATGCTTGTTTTTCCAATCCTGTGACACTTCGCTTCGAAGAATGGGTTCTAGCTCCAACCAGGATAATACCAGATGTGTTAATTCACTGTTGTTCCTTATTGCTGAGTAATACTCCATGGTATACATATACCACATTTTATTGATCCACTCGTGTATTGATGGGCACCTGGGTTGTTTCCACAACTTTGCAATTGTGAATTGTGCTGCTATGAACATTCGCGAGCAGATGTCTTTATTATAAAATGTCTTTTTTCTTTTGGATAAATACCCAGTAGTGGGATTGCTGGGTCAAATGGTAATTCTACTTTTAATTCTTTGAGGTATCTCCATATTCTTTTCCATAGAGGTTGTACTAATTTGCAGTCCCACCAGCAGTGTATGAGTGTTCCTATCTGTCCACATCCCCGCCAACATTTGTTATTTGGGGATTTTTTGATATGAGCCAATCTCACTGGGGTTAAGTGATATCTCATTGTGGTTTTGATTTGCATTTCCCTGATGATTAGAGAAGTTGAGCACTTTTTTATATGTTTGCTGGCCATCATTCTGTCTTCTTTGGAAAAGTTTCTGTTCATGTCCTTTGCCCATTTTTTAATAGGGTTGTTTGATTTTTTCTTGTTGATTTTCCTAAGTTCTGTATAGATTCTGGTTATCAGCCCTTTATCAGAGGTGTAGCATGCAAATATTTTCTCCCATTCTGTAGGTAAACAGCAAACAGTTCTTTATGGGAGAAAGCACTTCTGTGTGACAAATTTGGAAAAACATTTAAATATTTCATTTCATAAGGTGAGTTACTCAATAGATTTAATAGCATACAAGGGGTTTGTCCCAATAGCGATGACATACAAAAATAAAGGTGCATTTCCATTGTAAAGCTGGGTGGTGGGGACACAAATTTCACCCACTTCTCTCCTTCCTCCTCCCACCCCAAAGGCAACCTTATTTGGATCACAACCATTAAAGCTCCCATTGGCTGGTCTGAGAATGACACAAATATTTTAGACTATGGACTCCATCTTAACAACAAAAACTGATAACTGTATAGAATTTTATACCTCACACAGGATTTCAAAGACATTATCACATTTAATATTCATGGATGAAACTCAGTGAGGTTTTTGTGAGGAGGCATTACTATACAGAACTGGAGAGGTTTACTAACTTGCCCAATGCCACTGTTCTCTCTCTCCTTTCCCTGGAAGTCCTCAGAAAATGCTCTGGTAGCCATCAGGGACTACAATACAGAAAAATAATAGCTGAGCATACAAATTAAATTTCTGTGCTGAATAAGGGCAGAACATAACTGGCTACAGGTGGGACATAATTCCACCACAGAAGAAAAACAGTGATAGTGAAGCTGTTTCTCAGTTTTAGAGAAGCAGAATTCTTAAGTTCTAAGCCCACTTTGATACTCAGTCTCATGATAGGCAAGATACACATCAAACAGCTCTTGCCTCACTGAGATGTTTTCCATGTCACTAAACAAGGATGTGACATTAGACCTCTCTCATGGTACACTCTTTAAGCACATGCTCAGAGTAAGTGGCAAACCAAAATATGTGAGTGCCTGTTATTCGTTCAACAGCTTTACTCAACAAGTATTTACTGAATATCAGTTATGTACAAAGTACTAGAGGACACTCGATGCAGAGGGACAGAAACATGAATTAAACACAGATCTTTAAAGAAGTATACATTCTCATACAGAACATAAGACAAATGTGTAACTATCACAAGATATGACACAAGAGAGGTACAGAGAAAATGCAACAAGGATTCAGGTTAGAGATTATCTATACAGATAATAAGTGCAGGTTTGGTGGAGAATAGGAGGAAACAAGCCAATTCACCAAAAAGCCAACCTGCTAAAGGATTGCTTCTCCAAAGCCCCCTATATGAGCCCATGATTGTGGAGGAGCAGGATGTGGACGTGGAAAGACAAGAAAAGGCAGATAGATAGAGTGGGGCTGCTGGGGAACCCCTGGCATAAGGATTCTCAATGATGAGAAAGTGAACCCATATTTTAAAATAATGTGACACAGGGCACACAGGACAGAGGATCATTATTGCTTAACTAGGCTAGAGCAAAGAGTGTTGAAAAAGGAATAAGAGAAAATAAAAAGAGGGAAGTGGTAAGAGCAGATCATGAAGAACTGAACAGGCAGGGCTAGAGAGTCCAGACATTAGACAGTGCCCACACTTTCCAGCAATGAAATAACATGGTCAGAACTCTGCTTCAAGAAGTTTATAATCACTGGACCTCTCTGGATGTGGAACCCCACATCTATGAAAAGAAAGAAGTGAGACAGCTGGGAAGCTTACCCAGTCTCCCACTTTGCAATCTTATGATTTAATATGATTGCCCAAGAGGAAGCCATTGTATGTTCGTCAGTAGGGAACAATAAGATGAAAGGGATGGTTTGAAAAGATGAGTCTGTCAGCAAATATCTATTGCAGGAATTACTGTGTTGATAACACTCAGTGCAATGCCGTCTATCCTGATAGCGTATGTTATATCCTTAGGAAACCCTTTGATGTACACCGACCATGAAGCGTACGTCACTGACTGAAGACAGGCAGTATGTTTCTCTTTTAGAAAGCATAATGATATAATTGCAAAATAGTTTCAAATGAGACTTTCAAAAGAGGTGCTTGGGGTGGTGAAATATGTAACTAACACTCATGAACTGTTCAACATCCTCATAGCTACAGCTACACTTCATTTATTCAACAGATTATTGAGCATTGCTATGCACCTGGTGCAGTGCCAGGTGAGGAAGACAGCAGGAATCTAAGTTGACATAGGCTTTCCTTTTGTGGAGTTACAATGTAGTAGGAGAGACAAATAAACATGCATATTCAAACTGCCAGCAGCATTACCAGGAAAAATGCCAGAGATGATGAGTAATTTTAACCTATGGCCCTGATCTAGAATGGGGTGTAGGAACAATTGACAAGTCTTCTGTGAGAGAGATGTTTAAGCTGAGACCTGAAGGATGAGAAGTTAGCAAGGCCAAAAATAAGGAAAATAATACCTGGGGTTGGGGACCATCATTTCCTTTATCCTTCTGTAAGAGTATAGTGGAAACTAAATGGGAGTTTATGGGAAAAGGGTAGCAGCAGATCATGGTTGAAATGGGAAAGGTGACAAATTATCCAGTGGCCCCAATCCCTTTAAAATCTCCAGCTATGCCCACAGAAGGATCAGTAGAGAGAATGTGGTCCCTGATGCGTCGACATCACCAACACACTAGGCTGCAGTGTTCACAGCCCGCTCTCATCTCTTTCTGGATTTGCTGGTCCCCATGTATCTCCTGTTTTTGCTTTTTCCCTGTAATATTAACAGGGAAGGTACCTGGACCTTGGGATATTGTTTTCATTCATTTCTTAAATGTCATTTTGAAAATGTTGAAAAAGAAAAAATTGCCAAAAGAAAAAACTACCCAAAATATTTTTAGATCAGCTGCTCACATATTATATAATGTCAATACTGGAAGTCTCCCCTCCTCCACAACCCCTCCCTGACTCTCATTCCTATTTCCGCAAATTTCTTACTACTGTTAACGCACTGGACACTTCCTTCTCAGTTTTTTCCAGTTTACTCAGACTTAATTTTTTTTATAAATGACTTTTCACATCATATTTCAAATGTCAAAATTCCCAGTATGGATAATAGGTCCAAGATATATATCTAATAGCACTCATTTTGGGGAAGACAGAAAAGCCACCCCAATTCAAGAGCAAAAAATTCTATTATCAGCCCAGTGTTTTCCTCTCAAGGGCTTCAGAGTGCAGAAACTCTCAACATGTTCTGAGCTGATAGAAGACCGTCTTAGACTGGCAGCAATGTTACTGGTGAGCAGCAAGGGCGACCAGCAATCCAACCTTTGGAACAATCAGTTTCTTCTGGGATATACTCTGTTGAGTATATATAGGGATACACAAATCGTATTCAGAATAGTAGAGTTTATGTTTTAAAATGCAACAAGTGCTGTATAAGTACTTTGTTTGGAAAAGAAATTAAGAATATCTTAGTGAAATAAATAGCTGTGTATATTGCCTTTGCTTCATTAAAAAAAAACCTAACACACCTGGAAAACAGTTAAGGCAAGTGCAAAGAATAATATGTAAGCATTGGAAATAGATCTTATGACCAATATACTTAATAAGGGCTTAGTTCAGAAAAATAAGAAATAGGAAACGTTTAATAAACAATTTCAACATGTAAAAGAACAATATGCGAATACTGATGGGCACTTGTCTATTATTACGGGAAAATGAGACAGAAGAACAAGCTTAAATGTCATTAGGAAAAAAGTAAGTTAAGGACTCAAGCAAAGTAAATCGATTATTGTCAAATTAATTTTAAGGCAAATAAGCATATGAATACATAATGTCTTACATGCTCTTTCAAATATTTCTTCAAATTACCCTCCCCTTAAACTCCCATTTTCCAAAATAAAAAGGAACCGTACTGCAGCCTCCCCCACCCCACACCCTCACTGGTTGTTATAGGAACCAAGCAAAGCCACTTTTAAATTGCTCAGTTCATGAGGAAGATGGAACCTCTTAAACGGTTTTTCTGATATATTTATCATTTTTACTTTACTTTGATGGAAAGATTACATTACAAAAAGCACAAGGGTGGAGCTAAAAGTCCGCAGCATTTCTGTTCATCACTTCAATGAAGACAACGGAAGGAAATGATCTGCGGTTGCAGAAGCTACCACCAGAGGGAGGGTGTGAGCCACAAGGAAGCAGTAGAGCCAGGAAGAAAAAAATCATTACTAAAAGCAATTAGAAAGAGAAATCATGTTTACCTTATTTAGGTATTTTTGAGATATATATTTTTATTTATAATTCAATATTTAATATATACAAATAAGGTATAATGAATAAAAGAAAACACCCATGCACCCCCCCACCTAGCTTAAGAAATAAGACATTACCAATACAGCCCCCCAGGTGTTCTTTCCTCATCACATCAGCCTCCCTGCGCGGCAGAGGTAAACACCAAATCTGGTATTTCTCATCTCCATGCTTTTTTTAAATTCTTTTTAATATAAATGTATAAATCCCTTGAAAATGTGTTATTTTTTGCATGTTTTAAACTTTGTGGTATATCATACCAAATATATTCTTCTATACCTTATTTTTTTAATTTATTCATGAATTTATTCATATTGATACATGCAGTGTTAGTTCATTCCTTTTCAATGAATTTATAGCATTCCTTGTGTTGATATACTATAATTTCTATATCTATTACCTGTATTCAAAATAAAGCACTCCTAAGTTTAATAAGAAAAAGATAACCCAATAGAAAGACAGGCAGCAAGTACATTTGGAAAGATGGTTAAGATATTACCATCTCAGTCCTAGTGCAAATAATGCTACAAAAACAATCCTAAACATGTCCCATTCTGTTCACATAAGGGTTTCTCTAGGATACATACTCAGGAGTGATCGTACTCATGTGAAGTTCCACAGCAGCATAGAAGAGTTACTGTTCCATATCCTCACACATACTTGATATTCTCAGAGATTTTTTTATTTTTCCCAATATAATGGGTGTGAAATGGTTTCTCATCTTGATTTTAATTCTCATTCTCATCACTACTAGTAAAGTTAAGGATAATTTCATATGTTTATTAGCTGTTCATGATTGCCCCTTCAGGCTCTGAAGCTTGCTGTCAAGTCTGAATGTAGATATTTGTGGAGACCCTGGAAGGTGGGAAGAGAGACAGGATGGGCTCGAGGGCAGGGATTTCAAAGAGGGGGAAGATATCTGGGAGACCTGTGCATCCCTGTGATGGACCATCCAATAAGCTGGCCCCTCAATTCCCAGATTTATCTTTTCATCTTTTCATCAAGAGTTTTTTGCCTCCATCCCAGTACAGTAATGGCCACAACCCAGACCTTATTCACCAGGAACAGCTCTGCCTGCTGAAATAATACAGTCTAATGTCACCCTCCAAACTCAACCTCCAGTCCTTCTAGCTTATGTCCACATGCCAGTTCTTCAACCTTGTCAGTACCTCCTATCCGTGGATCCGTCCACTTTCTCTCTGTCCATCTGCAACCTCTTGTCTTTAGTTTTTCCCTCTCCATCATAGATTTCATGATCCCTCACTTAACCAACATCCAAAATATCACCCTCTCCCATTCTCCTCTCATCATTCCAGCCTGGCAAAACCCAAATTCTCTGCTTTTCCGGGCTCTCCTGTAGTAAGATCATTCACACAAGAATGTTGGTACCACCATAAACTCATGATGTACTATGAATGGTCAACTACCATTCTTATTCATTCACACTTATTCATTTGTTCATTCATTTATTCACTCCATGTATATTTACTGAGTGCCTACTATGTGGCACTTAAACTTACACTGTGGAGCTCACATCCTCACGTCCTTAGCCAACACTCTCTCACATCCTCCTCAAAACTGTTATAAATCTTCTCTGGTTTCATCAATCTTCTGTCCCCCAACACCTCAGCAGATGTGCTGGACCCTGCTGCAGAGGGGACCTAGAAGCCCTTATGGGAACATCTTTCTTGTTGTTAAGTGCCTTCCTTTACCCTCCCAAGCTAGGATATGTATCCTTACTTCCCTCATCCCAGAAGTTTTCACACTGTGGTGTAACTTTTGGCTTAATTATCTTTTTTGCCCTACAACAAAAAAAGTGCCTATCCCTTATACTGGTCTATTTCTGGAATCTGTTTCTTAGCCTCTAGTGTTCACTCAAAACCTTTTGGGAAAATAAATGAGCCATGGGAGGCCAACACCGTGGCTAGAGGACCCGGTCCACTGCACTCAGAAGGCAAGGCCATGCCGAAGGGTGGGCCACGTCTAGGGGCAGGGGCCATGTCCAGGGGCAAGGCCTGAGCACAGCCCTCTTGAGGTTTCTGGAGGGTTTTAATTTTATATTTAATTAACACATAATAATTGTAAATATTTGTGGAGTACAATGTGATGTTTTGATACATGTATATATTGGGTAAAAATCAAATCAGGATATTTAGCACCTCATACATTTATCATTTCTTTGTGATGAGAACATTCAAAATCCTCTCTTCTATATTTCTATTTTGAAATATACAATACAATATTGTTAACCATAGTCACCCTACTGTGCAATAGAACACCAGAACTTATTCCTCCTATGTAACTGTGATTTTGTACCTGTTGACCAATTTCTCCCCATCCTCCCCTCCCCCTACTCTCCCTAGCCTCTGGTAAGCACTATTCTACTCTCTACTTCTATGAAATAAACTTCTATAGATTCCATATATGAGTGAGATCATGGGGTATTTGTCTTTCTGTGCCTGGCTCATTTTACTTAACATAATGTCCTCTAGTTCCATCCACATTGTCGCAACTGACATGATTTCCTTCTTTTTAAGGCTGAGTAGTATTCCACTGTGTATAAATACCACATTTTTATTCGTTCATTTGTTGATGGGCACTTAAGTTGATTCCATACTTTGGCTGTTGTTAACAGTGCTGCAATAAATGTGGGAGTGCAAATAACTCTTTGACATACTGATCTCACTTCCTTGGGATATATACCCAGTAGTAAGATTGCTGAATTATATGGTAGTTCTATTTCTAATTTTTTTAAGATGCTCCATACTTTTTTCTGTAATGGCTGTACAAATTTATATTTCCACCAATAGTGTATAAGAGTCCCCCTTTCTTCACATCTGTGCCAGGATTTGTTATTTTTGTCTTTCTGATAATAGCCAATTTAATTGGAGTGAGGTAATATCTCATTGTGGTTTTGACTTGCGTTTCCCTGGTGATTACTGACGTTGGGCATTTTTTCATATACTTGTTGGCCACTTGTATGTCTTCTTTTGAGAAATGTCTATTCAGGTCTTGTGCTCATGTTTTAATCAGATTATTTGGTTTTTTGTTATTGTATTGAATTCCTTATATATAGTGAATATTAACCCCTTGTCAGATGCATAGTTTGCAAATATTTTCCCTCATTCTGCAGGTTGTCTTTTCACTGTGTTGATTATTTCCTTTGCCATGTAGAAGCTTTTCAGTTTTATGTAATCCCATTTGTCTATTTTTGCTTTTGTGACCTAGGTTTTTGATGTCTTATCCAAAAAATTCTTTGCCCAGTCCAATGTCATGAAGCGTTTCCTCTGTTCTCTTCCAGTAGTGTCATAGTTTCAGTTCTTACATGTAAGTCTTTAATCCAGTTTGAGTTGATTTTCGTGTAAGAAATAGGGGTCTAGCTTTATTCTTCTGCATGTGGATATCCAGTTCTCCCTACACAATTTATTGAAGAGAACGTCCCTTCCTCAATGTGTGTTCTTGGCACCTTTGTTGAAAATCAATTGGCTGTAAATGCATGGATTTATTTCTGTGTTCTCTATTCTGTTCCCTTGGTCTATGTGACTATATTTATGCCAATGCTGTTGTGATTACTATAGCTTTGTAGCACACTTTGAAGTTAGGGGATGTGATGCCTCCAACTTTTTGCTCAAGAGTGCTTTGGCTATTTGGGTTTTTTTGCAATTCCATACAAATTTTAGGAGTGTTTTTTTTTTTTCTGTGAAGAATGTCAGTAGTGTTTTCATAGGGATTGCATTGAATCTATATATCATTTTGGGTAGTATGAAAATTTTAACAATATTCTTCTAATCCATGGTCATGGAATATCTTTTCATTTATTTGTATCTTCTTTAATTTCTTTTATCAATGTTTTACAGTTTTCAATGTAGGGAAACCCCCTTGGTTAAACTTATTTCTAAGTACTTTTTATAATTATTATAAGCAGGTCTTCTTGATTTTTTTTTCAGATAGTTCACTGTTAGTGTATAGAAACATTACTGCTTTTTGTATATTGATTTTGTATTCTGACACTTTACTGAATTTGTTTATTGTTTCTAACAGTTTTTTGATAGAATCTTTAGGGTTAGGGTTTTCTATATATAAAATCATGTTGTCTGCAAACAGGGACAATTTAACTTTTTATTTTCCAACTTGAATGCCTTTTGTTTATTTTTCTTGCCTAATTGCTTTCGCTAGAACTTCCAGTACTGTGTTGAAAGGAAGTGGTGAATGGGATCCTAGTCTTGTCCCTTTGATCAAGTCCAATTTCTCTATTTTTTTCTTTTGTTATCTGTGCTTTTGGCTCATATCCACAAAATCATTGCCAAATCCAACATCATGAAGCTTTCTCCCTGTTTTCTTCTTAGAGTTATATAGTTTTAGCTCTTATGTTTAGGTCTTTGATTCATTTGTGAGTTAGTTTTTGTATATGGTATAAAGTAAGTGTTCAACTTCATTCTTTTGTATGTCAATATTTTCCCAGCATCATTTATTGAAAAGACTGGCTTTTTCATTGAATGGTCTTAGCACCCTTACCAAAATTTCACATATTTTCTTAAGGCAGCAATATTTTCCTTCCATCTATCTTGTGTCAAATTGCCAGCAAGTGCCCTACCCCTAGTCTTCATGTTGCCTTCTATAAGATGGGGATTTGGACCATGAAATGCCATGTAATGATTAAGAGCAGTGTTTTGAATTTACATGGTTTGGATTCAAAATCTGGCTTTACTATCTCTCAACTGTGTGACCTTGAAAAAATTATGGGCCTCGGTTTTCTCATCTTTGAGATGGCTGAAGTGATAGTACCCACTTCATACAGTTGTTTAGAAAATTAAATGAGATAGTACATAAAGGGTTTAGTTCAGTGCCTGGCACAGAGTAAACATTCCACAAACAGTGCCTACATGCTTTAGATGCCATCAGCCCCAACATCCTGTATACAGAGCTATGTAGGAATATAGTGTATTCTGGGATCAGCTTCTCAAGTGCAGCGATCCTCAAATGTAGGGACCAGAAGTAAGTTTCCTTCCCATTGAAATCTGATTATGTGACAGCAGCCTCCCTACTGACACACCAAATGGAAATGCAGTCTAATAAACCCTCACCCCATGTTACACCCTATCCTGTTTTTCCTGTCCCTACCACCAGCAAATGCTTATTTTCACTTCACACCATCTAGTGCCTTCATGTGGGTTGCATTCTATCCAGAGTTCTGTGTTACAGGGGTGTCCCACTCCAGAAGGCACGATCTGCCTCTGACTCTTCAGGACAGTCATCGAAACCCAGCCGTGTAGACGCAGGGACCAACTGACTGATCAGCCCGCCTTATTGAAGGCAATTCGGACCTTGTTGTGTGTTGTGGGCAGGGCGCTTTCTCCTGTTGAGCACTAGAGGGAGCTCTGTACATTTCTATAAGAGGTGCTGAGCCCATAAATTTGAGTATTCCCACCTCAAAACACACAAGTAGAGAAACACAGGCAAAGACTTACCCATGCACATACATGTATTTCGATACATAGACAAATATTCACTTATCATCATGAACATAACACACACCTTTACAACATAGATAGATACATATATGCACACTAGCACATGTGCACACAAAAACATTCATGAACACAATCACATGTCCATAAAAACTCAGAGACATACAAAATAAACTAATCTACAAACATGAAAGATACATTCAGATACACTGATACAGACCCACACAGATCCATTTATACACACACAAGTGTACAGACATAAACGTAGCCAAAGACACAGAGGTAGACACAGTCTACAGATACTTTCACACCCATGACCTCACACTGGGCTGGAATCGTTATTTACGTGCTATACTTAGGGAACCGAGCCTCAGAGAGTACAGGAGTTTTATCTATGGTCACACAGTAACAGATGGTAGAGTTAAGATTAAACTCCAAGTAAATTTCCCAGTAAGGAGAAGCACTGTTTCAAAAGAGATAAATTGCTGCTCATATTTTCTTTTGCAATTATTCCAGTCCTAGCACCAATTCAGCTGTTGTCCCTTGAAGGTTATTGTTCTGAAAGTTCCACCTTCAGATTTACTGATTATTTAACTGATAGTCTTTTGCTAATTGAAAGCATCTCCGTGTTTATTTAATTCTCACCAGGAATAAGGAGAGGAAACATTTAGATCATTCTGTCTTTGTAGTTGCCTCTTAACTCCCAGGGTAATGGAGGTTATCCTGTTGCAGCCTAGCTCACCAGTAGCAGAAGCCAGGAAAGAGGAAGAAGATGGTCTCTGATTCAATTTCACCTTTCAAATCTCACACAAATGCATCTAACTCACATCCAGAATGCTAGCTGCATTAAAGTTTGGAGATTATAGATTTTAGCCTTTCCTAGCCAACTGTTAACAGAAGGAGGGTGAAATGAGGTTTAAACAAGGTGCTCCATAGTGTCTACCACAGCAAAGTTGCACAGTCTGTAAGTGGTGAAGCCAGGATTCAAAACCATGCACTATGGATTCTGAGCCCCTCTATTACTCAGTAATCTTACATGGTCTCAAACAAATAATACAATTGAATAAATGATGAGGTTTTTGATAAGTGAAAATGAGGATTTCCAAAAATGGGGCTCTTAACTGTTTTTACTGGTTTCTCCAAAAAAGCAAAGCCTGAGGTAGAAGAGTCCTTGTGCACTGTTTGTTACTTTTATCAAGGAGCAGAAGTTAGCACACAGCATAGGGAAGCTGGGAAGGAAGGACAGCCAGGACAAGAATGTGTTTTTGAGCTGGCCACAGCTAAGTGCCACTCACAGCTGGATCTGTGGAACTGCATCCCTGAGAAGTCATATAAAGTGCATCTCAGTTCAGTAAGATTGGAAAGGGGGTTCTGGTTTCCCATCAATCAAAAGTTCACCACCAGCATGCTAATTACACCACCACTTCCCAGTTGCAAGTGAATCTCTAGGAGACAGAAGTGACTGAACAAAGATGGTTAGTTAGTTTGGTTTTAATAGCCCTTGAATGAATGGCTCGTGGACTTTGGGCTTGATTCTATAAGGAGTGGACTACAGAAATGTTTTGAAAAGGAAAATGGAATGGGCAGTGGGGGTCTTCCCTAGTTGTAGGATCTCCTTATAGAATCTCCATCATCTACTGAAGTGAAATATTTGTGGAAGTTTCCTTTGCATCCTTGGGAGATAGGCATGGTGGAGATGAATCACCATTCCCATTTCTGGAAGAGGCAGCATTAAACAGGACCCATGGAAAATGGTAAGATGGGGTTGGCCAGAAATTAACTTGGCCAATGGATGGTACTGGACTGGAAAGTTTTGTTCAAATTGAGATAACTTTCATTCCTCTGGGAGAAAGAAAATTAATGCTTCCAGAAAAAAAAAAAAAAAACAGAAGGATAACATTTTGTTCTCCCTTAGGGATTGGGGGATTATGTATTTGGAGGCTCTGCCTTCCCTCCCACTGTCTTATCCACACAGGTCCCTGGGCTGGGTATCAGCCTGGCATTGCCAAGCCAGATGGCTGAGGCTTTTGCTGCCAGCGTCATCCAGTGGGATGTAGCAGACTTTGCTCCCTGCCTGCTGGTCTCTCAGTACTTTCAGTATACAACAAAATCAGGGCGGATAATATAAACAATCTTTCATTTGTGTAGCAGTTTATGATATAAGCCACTTGTCCAAATATTTACACATTTAATCTCTGCAATTTTCAAAACTATTCTTATTTCCTATCCTCATATTTCTCTTCTGCCCTCAACCAGAGCCATTTGTGGAAATTACTTAACCTTTCCATAGCTTAAATGAAAAAACTGGAAAAGGCAACAATCCTAACAAGTAATAGTCCTTACCTCAGATTTGGGGGAAAACAAAATAAGATAATGCATAAAGAGTGCTTACAACAATACCTGGCATATAGAAGGCCCTAAATAAATATTAGCTGCTATTTTAGTTATCATCGGTGTTGTTTCTATATTTTACAGTATCATAATCTTTTCATTGTTATTACTTTTATTGTTGTCATCATCATCAGGGATTATGAACCTCCTAGAACTAACTCTAAATTACTATGAGATAATATAAAGTGCCTAGTTCATTATCTAGTATAGAGTGGTACTCAAGATAAGCTACAGATGCTAGCTGCCTTTTCTCAAGGGAGGAGGGTTATAAAATCACCACCTCCAGGATTTAGGGGTAAGTAATTCCAGATGCTAGCTCTGTGATCTCTTCCTAGTGACTGGAATTCTTACATGGTCCTGTGATGATGGTTAATTAATGGTTAAAAGCACAGACTTTAGAACCAGACTTCCTCGGTTCAAATCCTACTCTACCTCTCAGTACCTTAATTTTATGTTTAAAATAAACCAGTTAATAGTACCAACTTCATTGAGTTTTATAAGAATGAAATGAGTTAACAAATGTAAAAGTACTTAGAAAAATGCCTAGCACATAGGAAACACTGTGTAGATTTTAGCTAACATTGCCTTTTTTGACTCCCTTCTACCTATGGGCTCACCTAATGTTCCCATCCAAATCCTCCTCTCTTGCTTCCTAACCACACACATACACACACATGGGCCTCTGATCTGCTGATAGCTCCCAGTTGTAATACCGAGATTGTCAGTTATAACATTCTATGCTAACACCAGGATACCTCATTATTATTGTAGAAATTCAACTACAAACTGCATGATGAGGTTGGAGTGATGCCAAAAAGGCCCCCTGGCTTCCTGATTCAAAGCCACAAAGAGCAACAGTATTTTGGTATAATAACAAACATACAGAGTTCACCCTTACAAAGGCCCACAAGTTTGACTTTTCCATGTCTCATGATTAGCCAGCTTCAAGGACACCACCTGATAGTATCAAAACTCTCAAGATTTTCACATGTAAACCAGTATGTGCATTTATTAACTTTCAACAATAAATACATTCAGTGAGAAATATAATAGTACTTCATATTATCTAGCTAACATATTTTGTTCCTATAGCCAAACTAGTCAGGTAATCAAAAGTCTCACTGGTGTACATGTGAGTAAGTTAACAGATCTTCTGAAGACATGATGTACCCACCTTAACAAAAGGAATATTATCTGTCCTTTGAGAAGTAAAGTCGTTGAGTCAAAATGTCCTCTACCCAGAGTGCACCTATATATTAATTGCCAACATTTGCCCCTAAGACAGGTTGTTGTTTTGTTTTTTAATGTTTCCATGGATGACCAATTTCTCCCACCTCATTAATTGACACAGTATTTTGCAGGGAGAAAGGGAAATATGCTAATAAATTTAGTCAAGACTTGATCTGGACCAAGATCTATATCTTTAAGATTAATTTGCACTATTTATTCTGATGACTCATAAATAATTTTTATATTTAATTCTTTCAGAGTAATCTTATTGACCTTATTTCTATATTCTTAAAGGACATTATGTTCTACCCCTAGGAAGTGCCTGTGTTCTCCTTTGGACCTCTCCATGGTGATAACTCTGCTCCTGGACTAACATTTTTGGTGTATTTTATACGATACTCTGCTTGACCAATCAAGTTGGACATTTGCCTATCAATGTAGCTCCTTATCTGTCACTTCCCAGTGCAGTCCAAGTCCTAAACTCTAACTGTGCCTACATTCGGGTCTTATACATCTTTATCAACAAATACGGCATTTACACTGTGCTATGGGCTGAACTATGTCTCTCAGCACCTCCCTCCCAATTCATATGGTAAAGTCCTAGTCCTGGTACCTCAGAATGTACCTGTATTTGGAGATAGGGTCTTTAAAAAGGTAATTAAGATAAAATGAGTTCATATGAGTGGGCCCTACTTCAATATGACTGGTGTCATTATAACAAGAGATTAGGGAACAGACACGCACAGAAGAAAGACAATAAAATATGAAGGCAAAGGGAGAAGACAGCAATCTACAAGCCAAGGAGAGTGGCCTTAGAAGAAGCCAACTCTGCCAACACCTCGATCTTGGACTTCCAGGCTCTAGAATTCTGAGAAAATACGTTTGGGTTGTTTAAGCCCAGTCCATGACTTTGTTACGGTACCCTGTGATGGTTAATTTTGTGTGTCAATTTGACTGGGCCACAGATTGCCCATATATTTAGTCAAACATTATTCTGGGTGTTTCTGGACAGTGTTTTGGATGAGACTAACTTTTAAATCCCTAGACTGAATAAAGCAGATTACCCTTAACATGAGTAGGCTTCATCAAATCAGCTGAATATCTCAATAGAACAAAAAGCTGACCCTCCCCCAAGTACGAGAGAATTCCTTCTGCCTGACTGCCTTTGAATGGGAAGATTTGCTGTTTCCTGCCTTCGAACTTGAACTAACCATTGGCTCTTCCTGGATCTCCCGTTTAGCTACTCACTCTGCAGACCTTGAGACTTGTCAGCCTCTGCAATCACGTGAGCCATTTCCTTATAATAAATTTTTATATATGTATATAAATAATATATATATGACCTACATGTATATTGATTATATATATGTAGATTCCTAATACACAGCCCTAGCAAACTAGTATACACTGTGAGAACAGAGAAGGCATTATCAATACCTTCACTGGAAAGCATAATTTTAAAATTTCTTAAAGTTGAAAGTTATGATAAGAAGCATAAGATAAACACATTTTCATAAAGAAATTACATCCAAACTCTTTGATGAGCAAAATCCAGAGATAGGCCATGTCAATATAACTCATTTGTCAAATAATTTGTGACCTGTTGACCATCTGAGGAGCATAACCAGCAAAGACAGATGCTATCAAAATTAACAGTACAATAAACATATGTGTTATTGAATTTTGAAAATGTGATGTAGTGAAAGGTATGGCAGCATACGAATCACCAGAGACCACTGGAGTATGCTAATAAACAAACTTACTTTATTTTTCAAAGAATAATTAGTAAGTAAGAATTTGAATCCATATGGGGTTATTGTAGAAAAATATTTTTTTCTAAGATTGATGAATGTAATAAGATGAACAGGGAACTATTCATTTTATTAAATTATAGGAGTGCTGGTGAGGCTGCCAGTCATATACCCACTCCCACCAATCATAATGGTGGGCACAGAAACCCAACTAAGCTAATCCTAGCAACCTGTGGTAGGCAGAATAATGCCCCCCACCAAAGATTTATGCATCTTAACCCCAGGAGCCTGTGAATGTGTTATACTGCATGGCAAAGGGAAATTAAGGCAGCAGATAGGATTAGGGCTACTAACCAGCAACCTTAAAATAGGATTGCCCTGGGTTATCAAGGTGAGCTTAAAGTAATCACAATGTTGCAGAATTTAGTCCTATAAGAAATAGGTGGTAAGCTTTGATCCTGTAGAGTAACATGATTTTGATACTAAGTCCCTCAGTGTTGAAATGGATCTGCTTAACCCTCCTCCCTCCCATTAAGATCTTGATTGGAGAGGCAGGAACTGAGGGTGAAAGGGCCAGTTCTCAGGGAAAGGAGGGATTCAGAGAGAGAATTAGGCTCAGTTTGATATAACAGTGCTCCTCCAAAGCAGGTTCTCAGAGAAGTAAATCTTTTATCATCACCTTGCCTTTCTATTTAGAGGCAAGCTTGCCCAATGGATTTACCTCTTATTTTATCCCTCATATACTCATTTATGCAATCTTGCTATTTTTCAGAATATGTGAAAAAACCCAAAAGACAGTTTACAGAAAAGATATACAAATGGCTTTAAAGTTTATGAAAAATCCTTGTGATGTGCAGAATTCTAAGAACCCCCAGATCCCTGCCTTCTGGTGTTAACAACCTTAATAATCTCCCCCCACCCCTTGAGTGTGAGTGGGAACTGAGAATCTGAAGAGATAGCCACTCCCTTAATAAGGTTATATTATACAGCAAAGATGATAGGATAGGATGATGTAATCAACTCCATGGATTGCATTATTGTTATGCAAGGATTCTGTTTTATCTGACTCAAGTGAGATTCTCCTGCTGACTTTGGATAAGTAAACTGCCACATTGTGGGCCATGTGGCAAGGAATGTCAACACCTTCTGTGAGTTGAGAGAGGCCCCCCAGCTGGCAGCCAGCAAGAAAATGGTGACCTCAGTCTCACAACTGCAAGGAACTGGAATCCTGCCAACAACCTGAGTGAGCTTGGAAGCAGTCCGTTCCCAGTTGAACCTCCAGATGAGAACACAGCCTGGTAGACACCTCCATTCAGCCTGGTGAGACCCTAAGCAGTGGACCCAGCTAACCTGTGCCTGAACTTGTGATTCATGGAAACCAAGATAAATAAATGTGTATGTTGTTCAAACTGCTAAATTTGTGGTAATTTGTTATACGAAAATAGAAAGCTAATAAAATGTTCAACATCGCTTATAAAGAAATGTCAATTAGAGCTCTAGGGAGATACCACTTACTGCCCTGTCAGATTGGCAAAGAGAAAATAATGGAAAATATGCTATTGAGGGAGAGTATGGGAAACAGGCATACTCGTGAATTACTAGTGGCAGTTAAATTAGTATAATTTCTGAGGAGGGTGTTTTTAAAATAGTTATCAAGATTTAAAAACACACCCCTCTCATTTATCAAATCTACTCATAATTCATCATGGAGATACATTCAAAAACTAGCAAAAAGGTAAAGGTACCAGCTTATTTATGGTAGCATTGTTTATAACAATAAACAATTAGAATTACCCTATGTATTCATCAATAGGTGCCTGGTTAGATAATTTTTGGTACAGCCATAAAATGGAATACTTTGGAGCCATTTTTTAAAAATGGAGACATTCTTTAAGTACTGATATTGAAAATATTCAAGATATATTTTTAAAAAGAAAAAAGCTATGTTAATATAGGGTATATAATAAGCTACAATTTTGGGGGGGAGAGGGAGAAGGAGAAGAAAGAACATATTTGCTGGCATGTGCATAAAATACGTCTGGAAGGCTTAGAAGAAACTGATAACATTGATTATTTCTGAGGAAGGAACTGAGACATTGGTATAGGAGTAGAATAAAGAATTTTTGTTATATACCTTTTGTATGCTTTAAACTTTGAACCATGTGGATGTATTATCTATGAAAATATAAATAAACTTTAAAAAGCAATATGCAGGCTGTCCTTCCCTACCAGTGTTTGCTGGCTGGTCCCTTGAAGAATACCACATACCTAGAGAGGCAAGACATCCCCAGGGGAATGCAGTCTATAAATAGTTAACACAAAACCTCTATTAATGAATCTAGTGTGTTTTATTCTAAACCTTAAATGTTTTAAAACTGTAAGCAAGTTTATGCATTAAAATGGACAAAGAACTGTGCAGTTTTTCAACTACCAGTCATAGTGAGTAATTAAAACTCACTAGATCTGTTGAAGTATGCAAGTATGTACTGGAACTATTTTTTTCATCACCTGAAACACAAGCCTCCTGAGTATTTCTCTGACGAACAGAAGGCTCCACAGCCCTGATGGATCCTATGCCCTAAGGTGAGGTCCACATGTATTTGTTCCTGATTTTACAAGAACAGAGAATTCATAAAGCATCACTGAATTGGTTTTCAGAGAAGGGATCTTCCCTTGGGCAGCGTAGATTGAGAAGGCTCACCAGAACTTTAAAAAAATAAATCAAAAGATGTTTGCTAAACGCCGAAAACTGAGCTGGAGGCACCAAGGTGCCACATTCCAAGATCTCAATACAGGATCTTCTAATTTTCACCATGTTTTAGTACTCACCCAAATCAAGATGGGAGGTGGGAGGTTAGAGAGGAATTTAGTTTTATTTTTAGAGAAAGAAATGTTGGTAAGCTATAATTCATCCCCAAAAAAAGAGTTTAAAATAGAGTTAAAATAAATTGCTATATCAGAGGACAGAGAGAAACATAAAATTAGCCTTGTTTTTCTCATGCATATTATTTATTTAATTAGTTCTACTATTAATCATTCTACTAATTGCCACTATGAACCAGTCCTATTGCTGTTTTCTATCAATAATAGCATTTATGTAACAGAGAAGTAAATAATGAAGACTAATATATAATTTCAAAAATACCATGAATATGAAATATGGAACAATTTTATATTTTTATTTAAAGTAATAATCCACCTGTATATAATTGTTTATTATGTATTAGGTGTGTGTGGTGTTTATTTATTTGTTTGGGGTTTTTTTGTTTTTTTTTTTTTTTTTTTTTGGTCTAGTATGGCTGTGTCATGGTGGCTTTCTTAAAGAACTGGCCTTTCTAAGTACTATTGGCCTGTCTCTGTTGGCTGGTCCTTTGTGACAGCAACTGTGGAAGAAGGATAATTTATGCCATATCTATTTGACATTGAGAACAGCGTTATTTTCAGCCCCTATTTGGGGGGCTGCCACATGAGTTTTATGCTTTCCCCCAACCATCCATACATCCCACAGAAAAACCAGGCCTTTTTGCAACCCAGGGAGGAGTTTCCAAGGAAGCAGATGTTTCTGTGCTATAACCAGAGCAAGCCCAGGCAAACCAGGATGGCTGGTTACCCTAAGAACTCCCCCTTTCATCTCAAGTTGAGAGGGATTTAAAAGCAGATTGTTGCCTTTTAGGATATTTGGTGATTCAATAGCTGAGTTGGAAAATACAGAAATTGCTGTAATGAAGGAGGAGAGGCAGTATCACACTCATGCCCCCAAGAAGACATGGGGCAAAACACATGAAAGTGTTTACCAGGAAGTGACCACAGTGCAGAGCCATTAGTCTGGTCATGGAAACTGCTGGTGAGATTCCCAGGAGATAGAGTGTGGGAGGGCCTCTCAGGATCCCAGGACCATGAGAAAAAAAATGAACTTGAACTTGGGCCAAAGCCAGAGGAAACCAACACTAAATTAGAATCTAGACCTTTCCTCTCTCCCTCCCTCCTGACCACATCCCTTTCCCTAACAGGAAGAACTTTTGAAATGTAAATCAGAATTGGAGTTTTGACTTTTTATGGGATGGGCATTTTAATTACTGACCAAAGAAACTTTTATTACCTCCGTGTGAGCAGTGAAGTCATGATCCTTGTTCTAAATTTCATTCAGTGGATGAACTACGTCCACTCAATAAATTCCAACTAACTATGAGAAACAAAAATAAATTTGCTTTCTGATTTTACCCACAAGAAAGTTTTAAGCATTGACTAGTCACTTAACACTTTGACAAGAGCTAGGACCATAAAGATGGAAAAACACTACACTGAAGGACCTGAAGAGTAGAAAGGGAGACCTGTAAATATCGTAAGTCCCTTTTCAGCAATGGCTTTAAGGTACTTGGTTTTATGTTGTCACTCCACATTTTTAATGTTCCTCATCAGTATGCCCTGTCCCCTAACTTCCCATTCCTGTTTCCCCTGTGGAACACGAGGGCAGGTCTCAGAAGCAGTGCAGAAAGATCTGATTACATTTAACTCTCTCACTATATGGCTAGAAAACGTGCCCCTGAGCACCATAATCATTTGTGAGGAGTTTTTCATTCTGACAAGACTTGCAAGAACAAAACAAGAATGCAAGAGCACAAAACATTGCATTTTAAGCCGGCAAGGGCTGGCCTAGAACACTGTAAAGGAAGCGCATATCATATAACACAAAACCTATGATCTCAGCAGATCATCAAGCCAACAGCAGTGTTTCCCAATCAATTAAGGAGGATGATTTTGGCGCAGATTACTGTACTGATGAAATGGGTTCCTTTTTGAATTTTTTATTTATTGTAAATTTTTTTAAAACTAGTTTAATGCTATTTTAGTTGTTTTCACCTAATTCCCTATTTTCTAATGGAACATAATTTTGCCAGATGAAAATTTGCCGGGCACTCTATTTCTTAGAAACACCCTCCATTCACCAGATAAGAGGAGGTCACTTACGGCATGTTCCCAACCACAAAATTTCTTGGGTTTTATTGATAATTTTATTTTCACTTTCTTTGGAAAGAGCCCAAACCAAAAATTCCTACAGCCAGAACTACCTCATTTATTTAAGACAGAGTTTTGGGTGTTTGAATTTGTTGGGTTTTTTTTCTTCTTTTCCTTTTTTATAAAACACAAATCAGAGAATAACTCACTGTACAGTGAATTTTTTCATTTGAATTTGGGTCAAATACTATAGGTCAGGTAATGCCTGCAAATACATATTATAGTAATCTGTAGTTCTTGAAATAACCAGAAATTCTTCCTGGTGGAGGAGACTCCTTTATTTTCTGACACTGGTCAATAATATGTCCAACCCTAGACTAAGATAATCCCTGTTGGTACTGATATTTTAATACTCCAGAAAGGGTTCTGTACTTTCAAGGTCCCTCAAACCTCTTTGGTTTCAAGGCTTTAAAATTGATTCAGCCCTTTAATGTACAAAGAAAAAGATTCTGAAATAATGAAATGTCAGTGCTTAAGGTACAAAATGTCAGAAACGCTCAGTGAAGCATATTATATAAGTGTCATATAAATGATCTAAATGGTTATATTATTTGTTCTCAACAATGTATTGACAGTCTGTGATAAGCAAGGAATTATATGTAATAGGTGCTATGGAGAATGAAAAGATGAAGTGAACACAGTCCCAGTTGATCATGAGCTTACAGTTCAGTGAGACAGACAGGCACAAATAATTAGAAGACGTAACACCAGGAGTTTGCCTTGCAGTAGAAGAGAAATGGAATTGAAAATTGGAGCAGTCGCAGTTGTAGCAGTAACCAGCTGCATAACAGTGAACATAATTCAGATTCTCTGTACGTAGTCCTAATACGCAAAATAAGGTGTGGCATGGGTTGATCCAATGGTCTCCAATATTTATTTATAATGATATGCATATACTAACATACTACACATACTATAACACAATAATTAGCTTAGGAGGCTTTTAAAAAATACCAAGGCCAGGATCCCCTCCAAACCAATTATATCAGGATGTCTGGGAGTAGGGCATACATACAGCTACTTTTTAAAGTACCTTAAGTCTAGGCCAATGCAGTGGTTCACACCTGTAATCCTAGCACTCTGGGAGGCTAAGGCAGAAGGATTGCTTGAGCTCAGGAGTCCGAGACCAGCCTGAGCAAGAGCAAGACCCCATCTCTACTAAAAACAGAAAAATTAGCCAGGCGCCGTGGTACACACCTGTAGTCCCAGCTACTTGGGAGGCTGCAGCAAGAAGATTGCTTGAGCCCAAGAGTTTGAGGTTGCAGTGAGCTATGATGATGCCACTGCACTCTACCCAGGATGACAGAGGAGACCCTATGTCAAAAAAAAAAAAAAAAGGTTCCTTAAGGCTTGAATAAGACACAGATAAATAAGAAATAAAAATTAGTATTTGCTTTCAAATTTGTCAGAGAAATCTTCTCCAAGAAAGTGACATTTGAAGGATGAAAAGTAGGTCCCTGTTAGGAGCTGAGCACTGTGGGCTTGTCTGTGCTTGGGGAGAGGAGCTGGCAATATGAATATTGCAAACAGGAGGACAAGCAGGAGACCCACATCCAGAAAGATAACTGAATGGGGGCAAACATGGCTGAGCCAAAAGACTGACAGTAGATGAAGCTAGAGAATTAGACACAGGCTGGTCCTCCAGGACCTTATGGTATGGAGTACAGTTTACACAGACTATAAGGGAAAGCCAGGGAGGGTTTTAGCGGGTCAATCATGTGGTCTGATGTTCATTTAAAGGAAATATGCTATACACACTTAGCCTGAACACAGGCATATCGTATAGCCCATCAATTTGACTCCGAGGTATATATCTAACAGAAATGGGTACACATGACCTCCAAAAGGCACGTACTAGAATGTTCATAACAGCATTCAAATTATCCAAAAACTGGAAACCACCCAAATGTCTACCAAGTGTAGAATGGATAAATAAATTGTGGTATAGTCATAAAATGGAACCCTATTACAACCACATGCAACAACATTGATGAATCTTGCAAACATTACATTGTGTGAAAGCAACTAGGCATAAAAGAATATATACATATGGTCTCTGTCATATAATATACAAAAATAACTCTTCTCCTGAAAAAAAGAGAGGAGGGGGATACAGGTCATTTGAATATATATTCACGGTTGAGAATCAGTGATATAATATAATGGATACCGTAAAGAGGCAGAGTATCTCTCAAGCCTGTAATTCTAAGTGTAGTTAGAGTAAAAGTGCATTCCTGTACATATACACACACACATATATATAAGTATGTCTGTTGCAGCTTTCAAATTCCTTTTTAAGAGGATTAACACCCAAGGGTAGAATAATTCTGCCCCCAAATTTTAAAACTCTTCTTTTAAAAAAATTTTTTTAAATACTATCTGCCTGGATTCCCAAAAAAAATAAATAGAGGAGAAGAATGGATTCGTCAGAAAGGGATAATAGAGGTATCTTCAAAGGAAAATTACAAAAAGGAAAATCACAAAGACCAATAAATATTATGGGCCTGTCGACAAGGCTACCTCTATTGTGAAAATGTGAAAATATTGTGGAAAGCTACTTGGAGACCCACCAAGCAGTCTTCTGATTAAAATGTGGCTTCCAAGTAAGAGTCCATCTAAAGGAGGCGGATTGATTGATCATACTAACAGGAGCATTCTTCCCTTCCTCTCGTGTCTGTTTTTTCTCAATAAACAGTCTGAATTTATACTTCAGTCTTTGTAAGCTAAGAAAATGTTAGACTTTTCCTTAGCAAATGCCTTTCTGAATACTACATGATTCCACTAATATAAGGTATCTAAAATAGTCAAACTTATACAGAGTGGTGGCTGCCAGGGGACAGGGAGAGGGATAAAAATGAGAGTTGTTGTTAAATAAATATAAAGTTATAGTTATACAAGAGGGATAAATTCTAGAGATCTGCTGTACGACATAGTACCTATGGTTAACAATACAATGTTATGCACTTAAAAATTTGTTAAGAGGGCAGATGTCATGTTAATTATTCTTAACACACACACCCCCACACACACACACCCACATGTACACAAAAGCAAAAGGACACAAGGAAACTTTTGGAGGTGATGTATAATTTTATTTCCTTGATTGTGGGGATGGTATCACAAGTGTATTCATATGTCCAAACTCATCAAATTGTACACATTAAATATGTGCAATTTTTTGCATATCAATTATACCTCAATAAAGCTATAAAAGATAAGTCCTTCTGTGTGCTCATAAATTAGAATTCTCAGCTCACATGGCTAAGGGGTAAACCCATCCTTGGTGAATATATTGTTTCCTCAAATCCAGACACCATTCGTTGAAAACTTCATACCTTCACCTTAATAACAGCTTTGTTTCGTGGGACAGACGGAGGGCTGGAAGGATAAGCAGGAAAGAGAAGAAACACCATCCCCATATTAAAGGGCCCTAGCAATTGAAGGTACTTCTCAACATCTACAAAATTGAAACATGAAATAAAAATGTGCATCTTAGAATCAGGACCACAGATTCCTTCCAAGCTTCTTCCTGTTCCTTTGTCCGGTGACCTCTCATTGTTTCGACTTCCCTTTCACCTGGTGTTGCACGCTGATCTCGCTAGCAAGGTCCCGCAGGCTTTTAAAAAGATTAAAAGAGACTACTTCCCTCAGCAGTGACATTTTTCCACTTGAGATGTTTCCTCTGGTGCCCACTCCCTCAGAGTCCCTACCACTGCAGCTGAATGCAGCCGTGGGCATCCATTGTACTCGGTGCTATTTGGGAGCCCTGAAAACTACGGCTGCAGCCTGTAGAGGAAGTGCAACGTGGGTCATCTGTAGTTGGAGGGGAGAAGAAACAACACAAAGACTTGCTAACAAAACCTTCCCGTGGATAAGGCCTCCTGGGAAGCAAAGGAAGCAGACACACTAACCTGGGTGGACTCCCAAGAAAATGGAACTGCTATTTTTAGCACAAATACTTGGCATTTAAAGGAGCCACAAACAAAGTCCTGGGGGGAGGAAAAAAAGACAGGGACTGAGGCTACAACCGTCACACCTGTCACGTTAGACGAGTATCAGATGAGAAAATACCTGCTGCCTCCACACATATAACGCACATACTTATTTAGCAGCATAATCAGCTATTGCCAAATTGAACCAACTGTTTTAAACACTTCATTGAGATTTATAATCCAATTGTTTAGTGACCAGCCAGGATTGAAACCAAAAAAAAAATTTCATTTCCATACTGTCCATTTTTCACCCCTTATTGCTACAGCCAGTGTTAAACTGCCTCAACAAAGCAGATTGAGCAAAGTCTCAGGGGACTAGATGCTCAGGCTGACTTCCTGAGATTTCGAGACCCTTCTGTCTCCTTTCCCACCCTAACATAAAAATGAAAGAAAACAAACCAACACATACCAACATAATCACAGAGAATCCCCTTTATTCCCATGATATGCACCACTCTCACCTTGAAGACAGTCAAAAATATTGCCTTTAACATTTTAAAAATGTGAAACCTCGTAGATCCCCTGACTATATAAAAGAATGCACACAGATCCAAGCAAATGCCAGCCTATTTCACGGTTTCATTAACTTGAATGTATAATACATCCCATCTACACACATTGATTGCTGTTGTGGTTGTTTGTGATGGTCAAGGCCCCAAAAGGCTAAGTTAAAAAAGGGAAACAGAATCAGGCAACACCTGATGGAAATCCAAGAGAAAAAGAACAGCACACAGGTAAGTCTCTAGAAATCAATAATCCCAAGAGAAGACAGAGACAAACTCCACAAAATGTGTTGAACGTCTCCCATGTGCTGAGCACTGTGGAGGACATGAAATAAAACATGGTCTCTGATCCTGAGGACTTAGGAGTCCAATGGGCCTAAAGATGTATATATAAATGTCTGTCAATCAATTAATGATTAAATAATTGTTGATTACTGTATGCCCAAGAGGTATGACTCTGTAGGTTTGGGGTATGCCGCTGAAATCCACATTCCTTAAATGATTCTCAGCTGATGATGATGCACAGACAAATTTGGGAACAACTGGTCCAGGTACAGTACTTGAGAACTCAAACCAAGTGCTTTGGAAGCACCAAGAAAAAGGGAAATGAAACCGGGTTCAGTGACTCACACCTGTAATCCCTGCACTTTGGGAGCCCAAGGCAGGAGGATTGCTTGAGGCCAGGAGTTTGAGACCAGCCTGGGCAACATAGTGCGATGCACTGTCTCTACAAAATAATAATAAAAAAATTAGCCGGGCATGGTGGCCCTCACCTATAGTCCCAGGTACTCGGGAGGCTGAGGCAGGAGGACGTTTGAGCCTGGGAGTTTGAGGTTGCAGTGAGCTATGATGACACCACTGCACTCCAGCCTGGGCAACAAAGTCTGGGATTTGAAAGCTCTTTAACAGGCATGGGTAGGGATAACGTGATTCTAGAATAAAGGGAAATCATATGTTATGTATTTGCTTATGGCTCTGTCCCTTCATACATTGGCAATGCCCTACAACAAAAAAATAAATAAAACAAGAATAAAAAGAGAGGGATGGGGCTAAAAGAAGAAAAGTAAATATGCCAATCTTAAGCATTCAATCTGATTTCTGTGAATGAGCGTGTAAGTCTGACCTTATGACACCAGCTGCCACATAGACAATATCATCCAAAGCAGCTTCCTAGGGGGGCACAGTAAGTTCAAGGAACACCAAGGTGTTCAATGTAAGGTCAGAAAATAGATAGGAAAAGGCTACGAAAAATAAGACTATTCAGAATCTTTCTGCATTTCTACATTGTACACAATTGCCTACTCTCCAAAGACACCTCTTCCAAACTTTTCTATTTCCATTTTTTAAATGTTCCCCAAATTCTTTGAGCCTTTTCCCAGGAAGAGGTGGGGTCTATGTTCCCTCGCCTTGAATACAGACACTTTGCCCAGTAGAATACAATAGGAATGGTATTGTGCCAGCTACCAGAGCCAGGCCTTAGAAACTGGCAGCTTTCACTTCCTGTGTCTTGGGACACTCATTCTTAGAGCCCAGCCACCACACTGCGAGGAGTAGTAGGCACATGGAACAAGCCCACGTAGGTGTTTCACTTTACAGACCCAGCTGAAGTCTCGTCAAAAAGCCAGCATTGACGGCCAGGCGTGCGAATGAAGAACCTTTCAGAGAATCTCAGCTCCCAGCCATCAAGTTACCCTCAGCCTTCCTGTCTTTCTGGTTGACAGCCCAGACACCATGGAGCACAGACAAGCTCTCTCCACTGTGCTCCGTCCAAACCCTGCTCGTGGAGTCTGTGAACACAATAAAATGGTTGTACCACCAAATTTTGAGGCAGTTTATATGCAGTGATAAATACCCGGAATACTTCCCTATATTTCCCTTGTCTCTTGAATCCTCTTATTAACCTCCCTCTCCCCAGACACACACACACACACACACGCACACGCGCACACACACAAACTTCTTTTCTCACTCTCAGGAAATAGCTTTATTTTCTACTTTAGAAAAAAATAAAAGAATCCCCCTCAGTCTACTTCTACCAAACATATCACACTACCCACAGCTGTAAATCTCGTTTCTGAGGTAATCTAGAGGCCTGAGGGTATGGAGGTTGGGATTCAAGGCACAGACCTCTCAGAAAACTCCCTGCATCATGAATCCAACCTTTCCCTCCTGACTGGAAAGGTTCCCGTTCCCATTTAAATATGTCCAACTACCTGTTATTAAAACAAACCAACCAACCGCTATGGACCCCACATCTCCCTTTTAGCTTCTGCCCTACCCCTGCTTCCTTCACAGAGCTGTGCATTCTAACCATACTCTCTCGCTCCCTTTTCAGGTATCTCTTATCTGGCTTCCACCCCATCACTCCATTTAAATAATTCTCACTAATGTCACAGAAGACCTCAGCTTCTCTAAATCCTTTGAACATTTTGGACGTCTTACTTGATATCTTCAGCTGCATGCAACAATGTGGAGCCTTCCCTCTTTCTGAAAACATTGTCTTCTGCTCCTAGTTTTCCTCCTACTACTCTGGTTGCTCCTTCTCAGTTGTTTTTTCTGGCTCAATCTCTTCTACTTAGCCATTAAATTTTGCAGTTCCTTTCTTGGTCCCTCTCCTTCTCATTACATACTCTTTTCCTGGGAAATCGCACCCACGTTCTTGGTTTAATTACCATATGAAACCACAAATTTACATCTCCAGCCCAGAGCTCTACTGTAAGCTATAAATCCACACATCCAACTGCCTATTTAACACCTGTCTTCCATCTTAAACCTGGTCCTCTTCCAACATTCCCTGTCTTAGTGAATGGTACCATCATCCATCCAATTGTTCAAGCCCAGGAACCTAGCAATTATCCATGATACCTCTCTTCTTCCTCACCATATTCAATTTCTCACCAAATCCTGTCTATTTTACCAACAAAATATCCCCTATAGTCTTTCTTTTTAATCTACCACTGCTTCTCTTCAAACACCTGATCCATCCCCTGGAGCCAGAATGATCTTTCCAACGTAAATATGATCAAGTCCATTTAAAACATTTCCAATGGCTTTCAATAGCTTTTAGTATAAAGAGCAAAAACTTAACATGGTTTATAAGTCCTGCATGGTCTATCCTATGTTTGTTCCTTAACCATTATATTACTTTTCCTCTTGTACTAGAGCCACTTTAATTTTTAGTTCCTTGAACTTTCTGTCCCTACCATAGAGCCTTTATGCAGGTTATACCCTCTGCCCAGAACACATCTAGTTAATCCCTATTCCATGGAATATAAACTCCAACAGGCAAGGACCTTGTCCATTTTACTTGTCATTATATTCCTAATGCCTAGCACAGTGCCCAATATTTAATAGATGCCTAAAAGATATCTGTCAAATATACATAAATATGTCTCTCATGCCCTTGGCTAGAATAGTTACACGGTCGTTGACAACTGTAAGGAAGGGCTAGGAAAGATGATCTAATAGGCCAGCCATGAGCCTAGGCATACCTGTACTACTATGGAGAAATAGATAATGGATATTGGCAGATAACTAGTAGTCTCTGCCAAAGCTCACCACTCTGAGCATCTTACCTCCTACAAGTAGAATACAACCTTTCCTCAAAGGAGAAATCCAAAGTACCATCCAGTTACTGAATCCAGCTTAAAGTCCAGAAACTATAGGTGATGTTCTTTTGGGACTTTTGTAATTCAGGTACTTACAAACTAAAAGACTTTTTAATCTGCCCAATCTTTCTGCGCTACCCAACCCCCACATGCAATATGCAATGATAGAGTAGAAACAAGATAACCACAATAAAACTTCTGCTTGGAAAAGGAAAAGGTAGGAAACACACTGAAATCACTAGTGCACAGGAATTATCAATCCTGCTGGGCAGAAAATCATAGAATTTTTCTCTGGCAGCGAAGTACGTTGCCCGGATAGCCCAATTTGCTATCTAGAAATAACTCCCATGTCCTCGATGGACCCAGATTTGCATTAAAGAAGGTACTTTCTTGTCCCCCAAATCTAAAGTAGATTAGGAAGAATGCCCTACTTTGGAACTGGTTTAGGATTGAACAGTAAGTTTTTACGAGCTAGGCTTGTCGTTTCTTTGGCAGTACAATTCCTTCAAAATCTTAGTAACTGACTTCTGGAGTATTTACTATAGTCTGTCCCAGCTGCCAATATCCACACCCAACATTCTTTTCCAGCCATATCTCTTTAACTTGCTTTATTTCTTGACCTCTGAACTCTACCCTGGCCTCTTTCCTTCATTTTAATGAAGATTACCTTGAGGCCATCTAAAACAATAGGTCTAGGTAGGAAAGCCACACCCTCAATCTGGTCTTTGCCACAGGCCTGCCTTCTTGTGCGGAAAAATCTTAATAGATGTTTGAGAAAAACTTTGGGGGATTCAGAAGCAGTTGGCCTTTCTACCCTCATGAGCCTCCAAATCTCTGTAGTCATTCGTTCCCTTACATCTCAGATTACAAACTGGCTAGTTCTTGCGGGAGCTTGACTCTTTTTTTTTTTTTTTTTTTCTTGAGATAGGGTCTCACTCTGTCGCCTGGGCTAGAGTGCAATGTCATCGTTGCTCACTGTAACCTCAAACTCCAGGCTGGGCTCAAGCAATCCTCCTGACTCAGCCTCCTGAGTAACTGGGCCATTACACCCGGCTAATTTTTTCTATTTTTGGTAGAGACGAGGTCTCGCTCTTGCTCAGCTGGTGTCGAACTCCTGGCTTCAAGCGATCCTCCTGCCTCAGTCTCCCAGAGTGCAGGGATTATATGCGTGAGCCACTATGCCTGGCCGGCTTGACTTTTTATTGAATTTCTTGCTAAAAGCTTCAAAGTACCCAAAACACACTCATATTCTGTTCTTTCCCTTGTACCAGATAGGATGTCCTCCCTAATGTTTATTAAACGTTTTGCCATGTGCTACACAAACATCACTAGTTTCCAGACTGCACTATCTGGTTTCTCACTGTTTCGCTGTTGTCAATGGGGGACAGCAGAATATGCCACCCAAAAATATGCCACGTTAGCATAAGGATTATTTTGACCTGAAAACTCAAAATTGAAAAGAAGTAGATGTAGGAAAAGCTCTCTGCCATCCACCTATTTGCCTAGAAGCTGGACACAAATTTGTAAAGGTGTACCTCTCCCTCCTGTACCAGGAAAAACAGAAGTTAATCCCCAGAGACAACTCGAGATCCTTATCATCCTAGATATAACACCAGGAGAATCCACATAACAAACTTTGCACACTCTTCTTTATCTTCCATTAGTTCCCCCACATACCTATGTTCTCACAGTTCACTGTCCTAAAAACCCAGTCCATTTCTTTTGTCACTCTCTAAAAATGTGCTGTTCTTTTGTTAAGATGTTGTATAAACTTATGTGCTAACCATGTCATTGAGTCACTCATCACTGAGTGTTCCCACATATAAGAGTGATGTACATGTTAATAAGCTTCTGTTTGTTTTTCTCTTGTTAATCTGTCTTTGGTCAGTCTAATTTACAGGTCCTCAGGCACAGGACCTAAGAAGGTAGAGGGAAGTAGAATTTTTTTCTCCCCTACCTCAAATAATTTGTAATTAATTGTCATGAAGGTGAAATTGCTTTAACAGAGACCCAAAATTACAATGGGCTGAAGAACAATGAAGGTTATTTCCCTGTCAGGTCATGTGATGGTCCCAGCTGAGCAGGGCATCCTCCTCTACGTGACTATTCGGGGACTCATGTTCCTTTAATCTTGTTGGTCCATGTAGGGCTTTATTGTCACCTGTTTGATCAAAGCTGAGTCAAGGCCATATCCTGGGTCCATAATCTGGTGGGAAGGGAAAAGAATAAGCCCAGTGTTCTGAAGGAGAGAAAAAAATGTAATTCTTTCCTCATCATAAGTTCTTAGCCAGGACACCTCTATAGCAAAAGGCAGGTTAACAGGAAAAAAGGTGTAAAAATTTGTTCACGTGCATATGGACATGGGAGCCATACGCAAAGTGGGAAACTCAAAAGAGAGGCCAAGTAACTGGAGTTTTTATACTATACAAAAAGGAATAGGAGCTTGGAGCATGGAAGACAGGTTATGGGAGGGAGAGGGAAGGAAAAGTATAGGGGCAAAGGCTGTCTTGCTATGCAGATGCAGCCTTGCAGGTAGCAGCCCTCAGAAAGAATAGACAGTAACCTGTGGTAAAAGATTCTCTGTCAGTCCTTTAAAAATGTCAGACTTTTAGTCTCCTTTCCCTGTGAGTTAATCTTTCCCAGACCTGGGTAAAGGGGGCCTCAGAGAAAGCCTGTCTGCATCTGTTGTTTACCTCATTGTTGACCTCACTGATGTATTAAATTGATTTTCTCTACCAAATCAAATCTTCCGCACTAAAGGGCAGCTTTTCAGAGCTATTTCTGTCTGCAGTTTCTCTGAATAACCATTTTGAAATATGCCAAAGAAGTATATTTGGGGGTGAAATATTCTGGTTTCTTCCAGTCCTAAGACCCATACTAACAAGTGTCAAACACCACTTCTACTCATATTCCATTGGCAAACCTTAGTCACATTACAAGGGCTTTCTGTCATGTGTGGGTGGAGCAAGAGGTACTGAACAAATGGAAAATTCTCATTCACCGCATATTGCTTTTCCCTAAGTTGCAGAACAAACCTCTTCTACTTGTAAGGTAAGAGTTGTCCAAATTGATTTCTGCAACTGACCTCCCAGGGAGGAAATTGACTTTCTGCAAAGCTCCATGGGAATCCAGTTAGGGCCCTGTGCTGAAAGCAATCAATTCTTACCAACAAGAAGCTTGGACCCCAACCCCCCAACCATGCCGGCAGAGAGCAGGTGTTTCCCCAACCATAAAAGCTGATGTGGTAAATCCCACTGCTATGTTGCCACATTATACAGCTGTACAGCCATGCATCACTTAGTGAAAGGAATATGTTCTGAGAAACACATCTTTAGGTGATTTCATTATTATGTGAACATCATAGAGTGTACTTACACAAACCTAGATGGTACAGCCTCCTACATACATTGGCTATATGGTATAGCTTAATACTTAATGCTCTTTGGCTACAAATCTTACAGCATGTTACTTTACTGAATATTGTAGGCAATTGGAACACAATGGTAAGTATTTGTGTGTCTACACATAGCTAAACATAGAAAAGGTACAGTAAAAATACAGTATTATAATCTCATATGTGGTCCGTAGTTGACCAAAATGTCATTATGTGGCACATGATTGTAATTACAAGGCTTGAACACCAGGCCCCTGAAAATTCCAAAGAAAAAGCAAGTGCTTCCCCAGTTGTAAACACTGAACCCTCAGGATGAGGCTAGACCCAAGATTCTGCCTTATCTTGTTGCTATTGTGTGATTGTCCTGACCACAACAGAAAGGCAACGGGTGCTCCCCCAACCATGCAGCTTGCTAAGCCTGAGTCCAAAGGTTGAGGTCCCTCTTCTATTCTGTCTTTGAAGTTTCCTAGCATACTACTGTCGGGTTCAGTCTGAAATGTCAGTTCTCAGTTCGTTCATCACAGAAGAATGACCAGACGCACCTAAGTAAGGCAAGCCTGAAAATGAGGTTTATTGAAGAGAGAAAGATAAGATTATAGAGCAAGAGCAAGACATATGTTTACAGAGCAAGATACATATGCCACAGACGATGACCAGAACCATTGTCCTAGCAAAAGAGAGAGCAAAAAAGGGCTTGGTTATGGTCTGGGTCTTGTTTTACAGTGTCCAGATTGGGACCCCCCTCATGGCTCAGACGTCACCATGGAACCACTTTGATTGGACAGTTGGGAGTTATATGACCTGCACTTGCAGATCTCCCATGATCCTCGCTGAAAGCCCATGGGGGGGAGGAGTGGACCACAACGGCACCCACTACCTGACACTACTGCTCCTGTTTCCTTGAGTCTTAGCCAATGCATACTGCTCCACCAGCTGAAGTGGGTATGTATCTTGGCTATTTGTCCCCCTGCAGCTCAGGTGTGGACTTTGTCTCTAAAGGAAGGCTCAAGACCTTTGTATTCAAGTACTAGAGGGAAAGTTAATTCACAGAAGGCATGAGATACAGGGGAGCCTGACATCTGGATTACACCAAATACCAGACACAACTAGATAATTATTTCCCCCAAAAGCCTAGTGATGAAGAAATTAAGCCTTTCATGATAACAAGACACTACATAGAGGAGTTAAAGTTGAAGCCTCAACACAGTGATATATCATTATACTTTTGCTATTTTAAAAAAATATCAGTAACCTCTTTCAAATAAGCATCATCAGTGCAACTGTGGGGGAGAAGGATAACTTCCCCTTCACTCCCAGAAGGTTTGGTGAAAGACCAACTCACAATAAGGCAGATAAGTAAGAGAAAGAGATTATAAATTTATTTACTGTGTGCATGAGGAGAATCACAGAATGATTACCCCATATCCCAATGGGGTCCAGAAGCTTATATACTCTCATTTGGGGGGGAGGCAAGGAATATAGGTAATTATTTTGAGGGGCAATAAATGATTACTAGGGAGGATGAATAGATACTTGGGTGAATAAATGGATGGGGGGGGAACAAATTGACTTGTAAATGATTCTTTTTGGAAATTAAATTAACCTGAGAGGCAGGTATTATCTTTAAAATGGGTGGGGCCAGGTCTGGTTCCATTCTTGATCTTCTTTCCTGCAATATATTGAGATAACTGGGAGGGGAAGGAAAGACAATTGTTCTTCTTGATGGGCCCATCTGGTTTTTATGACGATAGAGGGAAAGCCCCTGCCAACGCCTGTTGATCTCCAAGGGCCTTTTAATTCAAAATACTCTTTATACCAAAGAGTCATATTTTGAGGTGAAATTCCCTGAGCTCTTTCACGCCCTTTCAAATAGGCTTTTGTAAATGTGCTAACTTAAGTCTACAAGTTCACTTTCCCCTGCTGAGTACCGTGAGGTTTCTTCTGTTCTGCCTATACATTATGAGGCCCTTTCTCCTCTGCTGGTAACAAGGCAATTCTCAGAATGGATCTTAGATTGTACTTGCACCTGAAGGAGAGCCTGCCATTTTGATGTGTGAAGGAACTGGGGTGTGATGTTTGCCCAGTGGCTAGTGAGCACTCCCTTCTTTCCCTCCTGCAGTGTAGTGCTTAGCAAATAACAAAGTCTTATTTTAGATTCAGAATCGGCTTTCTTAATTTCCGCCAAACTAGTGATTACTGATTATGTCCCTTTGCAAATCTTTCTGGCCAATACAGACATCAGACACTCATAAACCCCTTAGCATTGAATTCTATGAGCCACCTGAGCTACTTATTCCAGACCATCTGCACAAATTCAGTTCTGGAAACCGAGTAAATGAAAGAAGACTAACGTTAGCTTAGAAGATAGGATATGAACATGTAATCGGCACAGCCATTAAAAAATTTTGTGGTAAAGAATGAGTGAGACAGAAATCACATTAGAAATCTAGAGAATCAGCAGACTGAAAAGTGGGGAGAATGGAACAGAAGGGGCAAAGTTATCTGTGTTATTCTTCTCTATTAATTTGCACCCCATGTCACTTTTTTAACATTTTAAACCAAAAGTGAATTTTCTGCAAAGAAATTAAACATTTTAAGTTTCTGTTTAAGAATAATTAATAAATAACATTAATAGCTATATACCCCATAGCGATGGTTCTCTAAAATTACGCTTTTTTTTTTAATCAACAGCCATAGACTTCCACCCCATTAGAAATTCCAGGAAATTAGTGAATTGGGTAGCAGTTGCTTTCTGATTAACATTTTATGTCCAAGTTCCAACAATCCACTAGATGTTATTAAGATTTAAAAATAGAACTAACAGGCAGCACATCATTCTGATCTCTAAATTTGTGCATATTCTGTTTTAAAGACTATGATAGTAAGGAAAGAAGAATATCACCTTTGATGTCTCTGATTTGAGGTAATGTGTTGTAAGCTTTATAAGAGCAAGAAATTTGACCATTTGTCCCCCAAGTCTAGTGTCCTGGCACAAAGAGGACACTCAGTGAGTATTTGTGGATTTGGTGAATAAATAATGTCTTAAAATATCAGCACTTGTATATTCAGAGCTTTTGCCATCATGTCAATCCAAGCTCAGATCTTAAAATTCTAATCAAGTAGCAGAAAGACCAAGTTCTTTGTGGTTTAGAAATACAACACACTCAGTTTTCATCTGTCATGATCACAGGGACCAGATGGCTACCTCCTCTATAACACTCCCATCCTAAGGAGGACAGCATGACAGAATGTGAAACTGGCAGCATTTAATATGAGTTCTTCATAATTCTGCAATGAAGGCCCTCCTTTCATTTTATATTTTTTGGAGCATGTACACTCTAAATATGACCCATAAGATGAACATTTATATAATTGGGGAACATTTGAGGCAGAGAATGCTCACCAAGCTTTCCAGTGGTGTTTTAAGATATTCCCAGAGAGCCTTCAGGGCAGACAGACAGTACCCCTATGCCCACCAAGGAAAGGAAGCTTCAGATCCTGTCTTTCTGGTTAAAGACTAGAATAACAGAAGTAGGCTGTATTTTTCCCACTTGATAGATACTATAAATACGCCCAGCTGCAAAGGGAAGGGAGTAAAATGCAGCCCAGGGTTTCAAGTGCTGGCATGCCTCCCACTTCGCTCACTCAGTAGCAGCATATCTCATCTGTTAAAGTGGTAACGTTGTTTTGGAAGAGGCAGTTCAAACTCTATTACTGGTGAGTTCAGAATCCCCTTTGTCTTACAAAGAATTGCACCATTTTTCAAGTCCATGTCCAGACTGGAGCCAAAATGTGGTTACAGTCTTTCACCATGTCTTTCTACAAATTGCCATGAAATGATCATTGGTTTGCATGACCAAGTAGGCTGTCTCCCAGTGTCGTCTGTGTGGAGCCTGTGCAGAGCTTCAGTTCTTCAGATTGTTTGTGTCTCTATCCTGTGATTGTCCACCTTCAGCTTCTTGGTTTGTTTCTGTCATGCTGAAAACTTCTCTGACCTGCAGGAAAAAATGAAAAATAGTTTTATATCTTCATCAGAATTAGTCACAAAGGACTATGACTTATTGATTTGGTGTCCCTGCTACTCAGAACTAAATATATACTTAAGGTTCTTTGGGGAAATCTTTATGCATGTGTATGTGAGAGTGTGTGTGTGTGTGTGTGTGTGTGTGTGTTGTATGCATAAGGAAGTTCAAGGGGGAGGGATTGACATTTGTCAAAATAATTTGAATAGATTTTTAACAAATGATGGCTCATGCTCTCTGACAGAGTAATAGACAACATCAAGCTTACAAAACAACAGCAAATCAAAGAACAGAGCTGTAAAATAAACAGTGAAAGGTGGAGGAAAATCAGGATGGAGCATGGGACAACAAAAGCAAATTGAATACACATGATAATATAATCCATTTCTTCAGCCCTTGTAGTAAAATTAAAATTCCAGCACAAAAACATGAAGAACTCTCCATTTTGATCAGCTTAACTTTTTGTTCTTTTTTGAGCTTTGTTTTTTCAATTATTATCTCTGTTCAACTACCCGTGGGTTTAAAATAGATAGATAGATAAACATAGATGGATAGATGATACACAGATAGATTTAGTGTATATATATTTTAAGCCAATGAAAATTGAGATAAAAATTGAGTAATACGCAAACATGTGTACGTGTGTGTGTGTGTGTGTGTGTGACTAAGTGTGAGATATCTTATTTTGTCCTTTCCTTGTTACCTAGAGAAGCCTACTGGAAAATTGGTATTTCCTCTCAGCTCAGGTTTAGCTCTGGATGATTTAAAATGACACTATGGGATTGAAAAGCAGTGAAAGCAGACAAAGGCTTTCGAGAAAATTGCCCAATATCTGTCCTTAGTTAATCCCACCTTAAATCAGCACAGCTATCACCTACCTGTCCTCAAGGGGAACCAAACCAACATGACTTTATTCATTCATCATTCAGAAAATATTAAGAGCTCCTACTACGTCCCAGACAAATATTAATAACAGTGAACATTTCTGTAGTGCTTTAAACTTTCTCAAACAGTTTTCCTTACGCGGTGATGCCAGGAAATCATCCTGACATCCCTATGAAGTAGAAAGTATTGTTACTCTTATTCCATTTTTAGAGGTGAAGAATTGAATATCAAAGATGTTTAGCAACCAGCCAAGGTCATGCGGCATTGGAATTGCAGATCTTGGACTCAGGTTCCTGGTCACTAATGGCAGAGCTGTGGCTTTATCACAACACAAAGTGGCTGGTCCAAAATTCACAGTAAAAATAAGTGAAGAAGTTGTCATAGGGAAAACACTGGGAAGTCTCTTCGAGCACAGTTATGACCTAGGTTCAGTATCATTTTACATGCTTCTTTGGCAGTTGGCCTGGTAACTATAAAGAATTTGCTTAGGAGAAAGTGATTAAGTTCTGTATTAGGGAAATTGCTCAAAATTGAGTATAGTCAGTTTGATAAATTAAAAGGAAGATATGATGGGGGCGTGAGAGCTAGAGGATTGTATAATATATAACAGTGTTTAGTGTTGCTGGGAGGCAATGATTGTATTTAAACGCTTGAATTGGATCGGCTATAAAAGTTATCATTTGATATAAGTAAAGTGATTTGTTTCTTCTGTAAACTTCATGACCAACATTGGCTGCCAAGAAATAAGGAGTAGGGAAATATCTCAAAGCTCCCCTAAAAGGGGTCACTTTGGCCAAGGAAAACAGAGAGACAAAGTGTTTCCTTCATGGGAATTATATGCTAATAAAAAATGAACAAATAAACAAATATTTTAATAAGTATAATATCATATAAAGAAGTAATACGAGCTAAATAGAAGAAAAAAACACAGAATGGCTGGGCACAGTGGCTCACGCCTGTAAGCCCAGCACTTTGGGAGACTGAAGCAGGAGGATCACTTGAGGCCAGGAGTTCAAGACCAGCCTGGGCAATATAGCAGGACCCCAACTCTACAAAAAAATTAAAAATTAGCCAAGCATGGTGGCACATACTGTAGTCCCAGCTACTCAGGAGGCTGAGCCAGGAGGATCGCTTGAGCCTAGGAGTTCTAGGCTGTAGGGAGCTGTGTGATCATGCCCCTGCACTCCAGCCTGGGTGACGGAGCAAGACCCTATCTCTAACAAAGAAAAAGAAAAAAGAAAAAAAAAACACAGAGTGAGGAGATAAAATGGTACAGGGTACTAAATTTTGGATAGAGTTGTTAGGAAATTCCTCTGAGAAAGGGACTTCTCAATCAAGACCACATGAAAGTGAAAAACAAAATACTAAAAAGATATGGAGGAAGTGCATTCTAGGCTGAGGGAAGAGCAAGGCCCTGAGATGAGAAAGTCATTGGCATGTTTAAGAAATAAGAAGGCCAGGGTGCTGGGAAAAGCATGAACAAGAAGACGAAGGTAGAAGTTGGAGAAGTAATCATAAGCGTGGTCATGGACAGCCTTTTAGTCCATGGGGTAGAATATTCTTTGTCAAGGTTCTGCAGATACACACACACACACATACATGCATAAAGGAATTGGTTCATGTGATTACGGAGGCTGGCAAGTTCCAAGATCTGCAGTCTGCAAGCTGCAGACCCAGGAGACTCACAGTGTAGTTCCAGTCTGGGGGCTAGTAGCCTTGAGATCCAGGAAGAGCTGATGTTTCAGTTTGAGTCCAAAGGCAGGAAAATACCAATGTCCTAGCTCAAAGGCAGTCAAGTCAGGTCCTGCTGCTCACAGAAGAGTCTGACTTTTTGTCTTGTTCAGGCTTTCAACTGACTGGAGGGGCCCACATACATTAGGGAGGACAATGTGCTTTACTCAGTCTACCAATTTAAATGTTAATCTTGTCCAGAAACACCTTCACAGACACATACAGAATATTTGACTAAATATCTATGCACCCAATGACATAGTCAAGTTGACACATAAAATTAAACATCACAAGTCACCTCTTGTAACCTGGCACCCATATGCATCTCCTCAAATCATACTTAATATTCAAATAAAGGCAATAATAAGGCCATAATTCTTCCTAACATGATAGAACTACCCTACACACAACCAAAAACATACTAACCCCTTCCCCAGAAGATGAGGCAAATCCTTGGGTGATGTTTCCTCTTCTCCTTGCTATCCTGTAGTTTAAATACTAGAATGCAAAATCAGCAATACTTGAAAACTATGAGATAAAGTCAATACATCTTATGTTACATGGTAAGGGAATAAAAAAGGGAATAGAAGAAAGATATTTGCTTAATACACACACACACAAACATAAAAGGAGGAAATTTCCTCATTTTCTGTAACTGGTCACATGGTCATAGCTGGTATATAACTACTTTCTTCAATACCCACTCTTGTATTTCCTCTGCCTTCAGCAAGCACCTCAGCTGGTCATGGTTCTTTACCTGGTGGGGTGACCCAAACCTTCATTCCTAAAGGATCTAACTCTGGGCCATTAGTAGTCTGCCCTGAAGTGGGCTGTTGTGGTTTTCTGTGGACCTGATCACAGGGCATAGTATTACTAAGAGATGCCTAAGGGATCTGCTGTATTGCAGACAGATTCTTCTTTACATTTATTGTGAAGTAGCACTCCTTTCCTCTTAGTAATCAGGAATCAATTGCCCTGGCCAACACCATAACTCCCTTCTTTGTCTATTGACTCAGTGGCATGAGATACCCAAAGTGGTCAGGCTGCAGTCTTAACTTCCAGTTCAATGGAATCATTGTGTATCCTGATGGAAGCATTCCTCCCTTTGAAACTAAGACCGTAAGACCTTGGCCAGCAGACCATAAGTTTGCAGAAACAGGAAGCAAAAATTTCCTAGGGGATTACTGGCAGTAATAGTGAATGATGCCACACCCATTTCTATCCTTGATTTCTGGACCCATAAATCCTGGCCATGGGAAAAACAGCACCATATATTGGATGCTGATTTGGAGCACATACAGCCTTCTGGAAAACCTTACCACAGCACTGCAAGGTATTGCCACCTAGCTGGCACTGCAACTGAGTCTTCAAAAGGCCATTCCATAGTTCTGTCCAGCCAGCTGCTTCAGGATGGTGGGAACATGGTAAGACCAGTGAATCCAACAAGCATGAGCCCATTGTCATACTTCATCGGCTGTGAAGTAAGTGCCTTGATCAGAAGCAATGCTGTGTGGGATGCTCCTTCACCAGGTAGACATTACCAGCACAATAAGGTGGACAGTAAGTCATCATAGTATTCTGAGTAGATCCTGACATGATCTGGTCACATTTCAGTAGATCAATCTGACAGTTGTATAGAGAATAGACGAGAGGGGAGTAAGAATAAAATCCAGGAGACTATTGTAGAAAAGAGATGATGGCTTGGACTAGGTAGTGATGGGGAGAGAGAAAGGATGTATTTTGAAGAATCTATTATGTGCATCATGAGAGAAAGAAGAAAGTCCATTCCAAGTTTTGGAAATTGTGGAACCAACAGAGCAAATATTGATGCTATTTACTAATATTTAGACCACTATAGGGGGAAGGGGTTTGGGGAAGGAAAATGAAGAATTTGGTGTTGTATATGTAATAATTAAGATCCCCATTAGAGTTAATTAGCTTGATTTAATCATTTCACAAGGTACACATATATAAAACATCATGTTGTACACTGAAATATATACAATTTTTATATGGCAATTATATCTTAATAAATCTGAGGGGGAAATTTCCATTAGAAATCAAGTAGATATATAGCAGTTGGATTTATGAGTTTAGGGTTCCAGAGAATCTCAGCATATATATGGATCTTTTAAACCACAGAACGATATGAGATCATTTAGGAGCAAATAAGTATAGAAAAGAAAACAAGACTCTACAGACTGAGCCCGTGGGCACTCCAACATCTAAAAGTGAGAAAGACCAGGAGGAGTCAGCAAAAGAGGCTAAGCAGGGAGGGAAAAGGAAAACCAGGAAAATGGAGTCTTAAAAGCACAGTGAACATGATGTTCTGAGCGTGAATAAGCAACTGTATCAAATGCTGCTAAAAGTTCAATGAAGATGACTGAGAAGTGAACATTAGAAGAAGCTGTAGACGTGTAGATATTGTTGCTGACAATGACAGTAGCTCTGGACTGGTGGGGGCTTGAATATCTGATAGAAGTGGTTCAAGAGAGACTATGTAGTGAAGAAATGGAGGCAGAGAATACAGGCAACTCTTCCCAGCAGTTCCAGTGTTAAGGGGAGCAGAAAATTCAAGCAGTAATTAGAAGGCAATGTAAAGTCAAGGACATTTTTTGGGCCGGGCGAGGTGGCTCACGCCTGTAATCCTAGCACTCTGGGAGGCCAAGGCAGGAGGATAGCTTGAGGTCAGGAGACCAGCCTGGGCAAGAGCAAGACCCCATCTCTACTAAAAATAGAAAAAATTAACTGGGCGTGGTGGTGCGCACCTACAGTCCCAGCTACTCGGGAGGCTGAGGCAGAGGGATTACTTCAGCCCAGGAGTTTGAGGCTGCAGTGAGCTATGATCACGCCACTGCACTCTAGCCAGGGCAACAGAGCGAGACTCTGTTTCAAAGAAAAAAAAAAAAAAGAACATTTTTTGTTGTGGCTGTTGTTTATTTTGAGAGATGTTATATCATCTTTGTATGCTGATGAGAACAATCCATTAGAAAGGAGAAGGCATAATAAAAGACAGAGAAAAGAGAATTATAGGGATTTAGTCCTTCAACAGGTGAGAGAGGGTGGGATAAGGTGCACAGTAAAGAAATTGGCTTTAGCTATAAGTAGAGTCAATTCACCAATTATATGTCAAAAGAAAGCAGAGAATATGTACGGTCGCATATAAGGTGGATTGATTCAGTGATGGGAGGAAGTAGAGATTTTCTTCTGATTATTTCTATTTTCACAGTGCAATAGAAAGCAGAGTCTCAGCTAAAATATCATTTTGGGGAGCAGTAAAGGAGTTTGAGAAAAGTGAGAGAGTGTAAAGGGGATATGTTGCAAGACTAACAGGCCATGCTGGGGACCACTTGAGGTTTGGTGTCACAAATTTAGAGTGAGACTAGTTCAGTTGCAATTTTTTTTCTGGCAATGGTACCTTTGGCTGTAGACATTAGGGGAGAGCTGGATTTAACAAGTTTCAGAGGTTTGCCAGGAAGTACAAGAAAGATGAAAAGAACCAAGGGACTTAAAGATATATGCAAGGGAGTAATCGCAATGGTGAGCCATAGACTCTAAGCTGGATAAGTGAAAAGTGATTGAGCCAATTTACTGGAAGTGCCAGTGGGTTCAAAGAATTGTTGAGTCGGTTACAGGGAAGTGTGCATCTATAGTCCCAGCTACTCAGGAGGCTGAGGCAGGAGTTTCACTTGAGCCCAGGAGTTCAAGGCTGCAGTGCATTATGATTGCACCTGTCAATAGCCACTGCACTCCAGCCTGGATGACAGAGCAAGACCCCATCTTAAAAAAAAAAAAAAGTGTTGTTGAAATTAGGAGCCTAGAAGAAATAAGCTATAAATATAAGAGATAGCATTCAAAGAATGAGATGCTTGATATTAAGATTTTGAAGATTGTGAAACCATGGGAAATGACAAAGATATGACCATTAAAGTAGGTGGCTGAGGTGGAATAGAGGACAAATCATCGTAAGTGAGGAAGTCAGTAAATGGAGAGGCAAAGGCATTGGTGCATTATCTATGGGCATACCAATGACCAGAATCATGACCTGAGTCATGATGACTTGAGAACAACATTGAACTTCAATAAGGGAGGAGGGAGTAACCAAGAGAATGGTAGATAATTGCAATGCAAAAGGGTAGAGGCAAGGTCTAATACAAAATGGCATGTACTTCAGATGTTTTAGGAAATACATGAACAATGGCTTGGAAAGAGCAATGGGAAGCCAGGAGCTACCTGCCACACCTCTAGGCCTAGTCTGAAGAGAGGGTATGTGAAAATGACCAGCCATCGTTTGAGAGGTCTTCCGAACAGGGTGGGCTTTCAGCAGGCAGCCAGATCTCAGGCAGAGCAGCACTACATATACTTTGTACATAGAAATACAATGTGAGCCACATATGTAATTTAAAATATTCTACTAGCCATATTTTTAAGGTGAAAAGAAATAGGTAAACTTCCTTTTAATAAAATATTTTATTTAACCCAATGTAATCAAAATATTATGAGAAACCATGGAGCCCAAAAGGAAGTGATACAACATTTCTGAAGTGCTAAAAGAAAAGAACTGTCAGCACAGAATCTTATACCCACTGAAATATCTTTCAAGATATTTTAAGTTCTTTTTTCCATAGGAAGTCTTCAAAATCCAGTATGTGTTTTACACTGATAGCAAGTCTCAGTTGGGACTTGTCACATTTCAAGTACCCAATAACCACGTGTGGGTGAAAGTCGCTGCACTGGACAGCTCAGAGTTAAACAAGAAGGTGAAGGAAATGTTCCCAGACAAGACTAAAGACAGGAGATTTTACTGATGACAGACTGTGAGTTCCAGAGGGTCAGAGGAATGGCCAGGGGTCAGAGAGAGATGGGAGCATCACTCAGACGACAGAATGTTCCAAACCCTACGGGGAAAAGAGTCAGAGTAATGAAGGACGACCTTGAAGACTTGGACTTTGACTTCCAGTAGGGACTGAGACAAGCAGGGCCACAGATGCTGCAGGGATTTGTCCCAGTGGTCTCCTGTCAGGATATGGATAATCAACTCTAATTACAGCCTCTTCAGGGACTGCTCTCTTAGGCAATTTGTAGTGAAACAAAGAGCAGGTGGAGTGATGGGGACTGGCAGATTATCAGAGCCCCTGGAGTGTGGCACTCAAGCTAGGAGAGGGGCCAGAGCTCTCCACATTCCTGCCCCAGCTTTGTTACCAGTTGTGAAGAGTAAAAATAGCGGAAATGTGGTGCATGGCTGGGGACTGGGTAGGATTCATTACTTTGAACAAAACAGCGTTTTGCTTGAGAAAAAGATAACAGAACAGTGATTCTGATGACTATCCTTAGCTGAAGCATCCTGACAGGATTTAAAAAAGGAAATAAAATCAACAGAGCAGACTAAAGAAAGGGTGGAGAGAAGGCAAGAAAAGAGAAGAGGGCAGGACTGGAAGAAGAGAGAGTGGAGTAGGACAGGAAGAGGGAATCAGAGGGGAGGAGTTGGGGACAGGAAGGCTCCTGACTTTCCCTGTCCTTTTGTTTTCAGGGACCCTAAGAAGACCAGCTCTCTGTGGACCAGTGGCCCCTGTCCCGCAGACAGTGACTGTCAACACTTAAGAGCTGAGCCCTACTCCCAGGCACACCCATCTAGACCCAAGGAACCTTTCTCAACGGTGACATGCCAGGCTATCTGTCTCCCATGTGAGTCTCCCTTGCTTACCCCACAGAATCATGCGCATCAATGACTTATGTCATATGTCCTTGGAATAAATCCCTCCTTAGCATCTGTTTTCCCATCCGTGTTCTTTCCAAATTGTGGGACTGCTCTGCAGCCCCCAGCCAGCATGTTCCCACTAAGTTGTCTTGTAAGTGCTGACTCATGTGCCTTGGATATGCACCTCCAAGGATCCGAGCCACAAGTGCAACATCTCCAAAGCCTTCACTTTACTCCAAGCTCTTTCTCGAAAGTTTAGAAGTGTGGAGGTACCCAGCAGCTGTTCTCAAAGAGAAGGTGCCACCAGCGTCCAATGGCAGTCTGCAGGGTGTGAGGTGGAGCGCACCAGCCCTCGGGTGAAACTCCTCCGAGGCAGGTCCCCCGAGGTGGGAGACGCAGCAAAATCTTTAGGAGAAACTTCACTGTGATTAAAAAGGGCCGCCTCATCCAGTGGCATCTTAGCATGAAACATTATCTCAGTTTGTAAAAAAGAAAAAAAGAAGGCTGTGAGGAGCTTTCACCAGTTAGTCTAATTTTAGAAGAGCCTTCTACACAGTTCAGAGGGAAAAAATTGACACTTGCTAAATTAATTCAAATTGGTTTGACTACAAACAGAATCATGTTCCCCCAGAGAGTCAGACAGCCCCATCTCAGGCAGAAAGGCATGTTTGAGTCTGTCCTGAACTTGAACCCTCGGGGCCGTGTCCCATCCTCTCTAACCTCGGCCCGGGCTGCCCTCCCCACCACATGCGCGCCTCTGCGGGCTGGACAGACCCCATCCAGCATCAAGGCGATGCATCACCCGGCCTGGCCTCTGCCCTCCACTCAAGGAAGGACATGCCCTCAGAAGGGAGAACGTCTCCGCAGGCAGACTGCCTTTGGCTTGAAGGCATCGTGATCTGGTTTTGGGTGGCATCTGTTTTTTCCTCTCCCATTTTTCTCCTGCCTACACTGCCTGAATCCTGGTTCCTCCATTTACTAGTTGGGTGCATTTGGACTTCCCATGCCTCATTTCCTATCTGTCAAATGGGAATCATAACAACAGCACTTTCATCATAAGGTTGCTATGTGGGTTAAAATATATAAAGCACATAAAAGACTGTCTCTCCTTCAGAGTAACCACCTAGCAAATATTAGCTATTTTCAGGGGGACATCTTTGGTGCTGGCTGTTCTTTGATGGTCTAAGTCTAGCCTCAGTCTATTCCTGGTCAGTTCCTTGCAGCCGCTGGTTTTATATCTAAGTTCATCTTTCAGTGTAAAGTGGGCCTCCCATACGCTGCCCAACAAATCCATTCCTCACTCCCACACCTACTTCCACCACCACCAACTCTTCCCTTAAAGAATCTCAATCAGAAGGAATAAGAAAAATCCTCCAGCAACACCGGAAAATTAAATACCTAAAACCGTTATACCTTCCCTCCAATGTTTAACCCACGGACGATGTTGGCTCACTTCAGAGGGTGTGCCTTTGCTGGCCCACAGTTTGGGAGTTTAAGGGGAAGACCTTGCCCCCAAATTTGTCCAAGAGTTTTGTGCTGAGGCTAACCCTTAAGTGTCAATTCGGCCAGTCCTCGTCTCTCCAGAAGAGCTTAAAGCAGAGAAGGCTGCACAAAGGTTGCCCACAGGCCTAAATTCTCATGGTGGGCCTCTCTGTGCCCCAGCTACATAGATTCGGGATATGTTACTCTAAACAACATGGGGCTCAACCAAGATAGAATTTGGCTTCTAAGTTAAAGTTGAGCTGAAAGCATATTTTGCCCTCTTCATGGAAAGGTTTCAGGCGAACTCACAGGCTACACAAGATGCAACAGAAACGCAGCTGGCCTTTGTTGGAAATACAGGCCCAAGGGGCCCACCAGCCTCCTACTTCTTATTGCCCCCTCTGGCAGTGCTACTCCTTGCAGAGGTAGTTCGGGATGTCTGTAATTGTCCTAAAGTCTGTTTTCCCCAGAGTCTAACATCTGCTCAAGTCCAAGAACATTTCAAAAAGCCAAAGTAAATAAACAAAGAAACCTTTTTCCATGGGTCACCAGTTGGTTTTCCCAAGTTTTTCCCAGCTATAAAAAGATATTTCAACTGACAGGAAATAGTTTCCCGACTGACACACTGTCTCCTGTGGGGAAGTCTAGCTTCTTGTCTATCAACATTTCAAGAAAGAATCAGCCCACCTTCCTTGGAAAGCCTCCTAATACTCTCTTTCTGGGGTAATTAGGTGTTCAAGTCATGAGCACCATGATATAATCTGAACTTCATGATCCCTTTAAATAATCCAACTCACTGGGAAATCCCCATCTTTACCCCTCGTTAGCAATGTTCTTTTAATTAACTCAGGGAATAAGGCCTAGGCATATTTGGAGAACTTCTCCCCCATACCCTTATAGGTACTAAAAGTTCAAGAGGCAAAATATTTTTTTTCCCAAAAACATCCACTTCATTTAACATGGTGGATTTATTAGTTTTCTATTGCTGCTGTAACAAATTACCACAAATACAGTGGCTTGAACAACACAAATTTATTCTTTTACAGTTCTGGAAGTCAGAAGTCTAAAATCTGTCTTATGTTGGTGAGTCTGGTCCCTTCTGGGAGGTCCAGGGGAGAATTTGTTTCTTGCCTTTTCCAGCTTCTAGAGGCTGCCTTGGCACACCGTGGCTCATAGTCACACCACTCTCTACTGTTTCTGTCTTCCCATCACCATCTTCCTCTTTTGACCTCCTTGCCTCCCTCTTATAAGTACCCTTGTAATTACATTTAGGGTTCATGCAGATAATCCAGTATAATCTCCCCATCCCAAGATCCTCAACTCAATCACCTCTGCAAAGTCCCTTTTGCCATGTAAAGTAACAATCATAGGTTCTGGGTATTAGGAAGTAGATATATCAGGGAGAAAGCTATTATTTAGCCTAATACATATGGCTCTTAATTCATTATGAATAATGTGGATCAGCCTGCACTATTTTTAAAACATTTTCTTGTTTCATACATTACAAATGGGTCAATTGACAAAACCAAGTTTTTGTCTGGCAGCCTGCACTATTTTAATTGCTGATTTGAAACTCTGTCCTTTAATCTGATTTTCCTCAATCCCTCTCATCTAGAACCACAAGACCTGTGAACAGTATTTCATTTCTTGCCCTGGCCAGTTGTTCCAATTTACAGAAAACTAATTGTATTAATCAGGACTCTTTTGGTTGCCAGAGTAACCTAGCTTAAACTGGCTTAAATTTAAGAAAAAAAATGTGTAGGCTCACAAAACTAGAACGTGCAGGGGTACAGATGAACTCAGGCACAGGTGGAAGCAAGTCCTCAATTACATCTTCAGGAATCTCTTACTTGCACCATCCTTTGACTTGCTGTCTTCTGTGTTGGTTATTTTCCTCAGGCAAAGGCTAATGCTCCTAAGTATTTGCAAAAATGTCTACCAGGAGTGCTGGTCTTCTATCAATTTGGCAACCCCAGCTGAAGGAGACAATACCTCTTTTCCAGAAGTTCCAACAAAAATCCCAGGAATGAGTCTCCTTGATCCTACTGATTGTCACCAGCGCAGTATGGAGCCAATCACTGTAACTAAGGGGATGTGGTGCTCTGATTGTCCAGGCCTGAGGCATAAACTCTCCCTGAAACCTAGGATGAGCATTTGACATAGCCCACATAACACAGAGGGGTGGCATCCCTCCCCAAGATAAAGGTACAATTAATAGAAGTGGGTGATGGTCAAATAAAATTAACATGTCCACTGCACCAGAGTCAGGCCTAAGTGAAGTCTTTTACACGGAGCATGTAATGGTTATATCCAGATACAGTTTCTGAAGGCAAAATCATCATTGCTTTCCTAAAGCTAGAGTCTTACCTCTATCCTTGAGCTACAACAGTGTTAATCAGCTGTTTGTGGATTCTCAGATAACACTGGAGTCAGGGGAAAAATTATGCTTTCTCATGCCCGGGGCTGAATCATAAAAGGATCAAATACTCTAGAATTGCAAAACCACATCACAAAAACCTCAACCTGTAGTCAGGTCAACAGATCAACCCTGAGGAAATCTAAAAGAAAATAAGTAATTCAATTGTCCAAAAGATTAAATGACAACTATAAACACATGATGTTTAGAGCCTCATTTCCAACAAGGCACAAAATGATAGGAGTAACTGATCCAAAGATTCTTGATTTTCAAAACTCTCCTGACTAAATGAAGTAAAAAAGACCAATAAAGTTTTCAATTTCATGGCTTTTAAAGTTTATTTTCACAAAGGAGATCTTGGATTCATGAATCAAAAATCTATTTCTAGGTAAAGTGTTCACTCTTCATCCAAGAGTAGACATATTCTTAGTCCGATTTTAATTTTTCCTCTCATTTCTCTCATTTCTCATCATTTAGAAAAGATGACTTAGAGAATTAGGAAAAAAATTATTACATAGATAAAGGAATCTGCAAAATCACAGGGTTTACATTTTTCCATATAGATATTTATCATTTGGATTCTAAAAATATAATCTTAGTTTCTCACAATTTTTTTGTTAAATGATTGTAACATGCAGTATAATCAGACAGGTATATGCTCAATCAAGGAACTACACTGCAGGGAGTGCTGCTTACCTGCGTTTTCTATTTTGGGTGACAGAATTTTATTTCAGTTTCTAGTGGGGACCCACTTTGCCCACATAACGGTAGTAATAACCAAAGGAGGTGTTAATACATAATCAGGACATTATGTAAACAACTGAAAAGTTAACAAAAATAATTAAACTTGCATGACAAAATGAGAATTATATCTATTATTGTAATTGATTTAGTCACATAGGTTGAACGATAAATAATAAACTCCGAGATTTTGATATTCCAGTTCCTCTTAAGAATCCATGACACAATTAAAAGTATTTTACTCTTTTCTGATTTTCTCTTTTTTGTCTTTAAGTTCTTCTGGTTCTTTCTAATTTTAGAAGTCTCCATTTTTTAGCCTTCAGTTTCATAAAGTTGGAATTTAAAATTTTTCAGCCTACAGTTAAATCAAGTCGGAATTTTAAATACAAGGTCTAAATTATTTTAAAAATTATTCTCTTTTAAACCTTCTGTAAAATTCCTACAATTACCTGTGTGCCTCCGAGAATAGTCCTTCTCACTCAAAGCATGTGAAACCCTAGTAAAACAAGAGGCCTCTTGTAGCCAGGTTTTTGCTCAAAGTTACATTCAGAAACACCCCTTCCAGGACTGGGTGTGGTGGCTCATGCTGTAATCCTAGCACTATGGGAGGCTAAGGCGGGAGGATCACTTGAGGCCAGGAGTTCAGAAACACCCCTTCCAGGAAGCAAAGCAATTTTAAAAAGGGATTCCAATCTTTTCCTGCATATAATGAATAATACTGAAAGAGATCTCTTACTCAAATTCACACAAACACTTCTCAAATGTCTTCCCCTTTCTATTCTCCATCTCTCTCCCTCCTTGTAGCTACTCAAGGTTCTCTCATGTGCTTAATCCAAAGCTCTCACTGAGCCTCTGCCTGTGCCTCTTCTCTTCCTGTCTAGCCATTTTCCTCTCCCCAGCCTCTGTATTATGTGCAGCTCTGAATGAGTTGTTATCCTTTTCTCCTGTGCTGCTCAACAGTCCAATTCCACTGACTGCAGCACTGGAGACTGGGAAACTCAACCGGCCAAGTTAAAACAAGTTTAAAAGAGCAAGGAAAAGTAGATTCTTTGCAGAGAAAAATAAAATTTTCTGAAGTCAGAGAGAGGTAAGGGGATAAGGAATGTTGCACAGTACTGAACATGGCCCTTGTATTTTTATAACTTTCAGCACTGGGTTTTGGCACCCATTGGCTGTTACTTGTTTAAGCCCGTGTGACTCACATCAGATAAGACAGGGTTAGAAAGGTTTGTGCAGTCATGTGCTTTTCAAAGAAAAATAACTTCCAAGCTGAGTCTGAACTAAAAAGTCTCCCCTATTACTCAGAAATCATGGGTGTCAAGGCAATTTCAAGGAAAACCATTTACGCAACCTTTCTGGACATAGCATTTCAAACTTTACTGTTTAATCATGGAGCAGTGATTAAGAAGAGCACAGACTCTGGAACTAGTCTGGCTGGGTTCACGTTCTAGTTCTACCATTTTCTAACTGCAACCTCAGCAAGTTGCTTACCACCCCGTGCCTCAGTTTCTTCACGTGAAAAAATGGAGAGAATAACAGTATCTACCTAATAGGGCTATGAGAAATCAGCATGTCACTACAGGTGACATGCTTAGAACAGTGCCTGGCACACAGAAAAAAGCTCAGTATATATTAGTTATTACCATTTATGTTTACTGTCATGTAGGCTACATAGACATTGATTTGGGATATTAGGATATCATCTACTAAAGTACTTTTAGTATATTCATGGTATAGAAAGATTTCTATAGGCTGCAGTACCCATAATTCTGCGCAATTCTGAGTTTACAAAAACTGTTATTTAGTTAAACTGGAAAATCACAGTAACTCCCAGAGTTTCCTGCAAGCAAAAGACCATCTCTCCTAAGAGAAAGACTGAAGTACCTAGATGTTGTACCTATGATGTCACACATATGGACCAGTGTGAACTTTTTGATTGAATTTACCATTTAACAGACATGGTTGGCCAGTGGTCTGCTATTCCTAAACCTGAAGCTGCTATACACAGGTCTGGGTCTGGGCAAATGGGATTTTGCACTTACTTTCCAGGCTGGCCAGGTTCACTCAAGAGATGTGTTGGATCAAAAATCAAAGGCTCCGTGGGTATGCTGGCCCAGGTTGTCTCCCTAGATGAGTTGACATTACCAGGCTTAGAGCCTTGTTCAATTTTTGCAACAGCTTTAGATAAATTTGGCTCACTCCAAATTTACTGGTTCTGAAGCTGGCTGTGTTGCTAGACTTTCATGCTCTTGTTGCTCTTGAAAGCGTCTTTAGTCTCTTCCCTTGTTTTCTGCCCCAAATTTGGCCTTACAGCTTTTCCCCTCTACTGCAAGTTTTCTGTCTCAGATTGCAGCCTCATAGTTCTTATCTCCAGTAGAAAGTAACAGCGTGGTGATTCAATGGAAAATTTCAATGGAAAAAGTATAAGAAATGGTTAATGTAGGAGCCTTATATAGGTGCCGGCTCTATTGCTAGTTAATTATGGGTAATTAATTAGCAATAGTCCACATTTTTAAATCATAGTTTTCTCATCCAAGGTTTAGTCCAGCTCTGAAAGCATGTGTGTCTCCTGCTGTTTATCAAGGTGAGGAAGTTCCTGTCTATTGCTACTTTTCTGAGAGTCTTTATCATAAATGGATGTGGAATTTTGGAAAATGTCTTTCCTGTATTCATTAATATGCTCATGTGATTTTTCTGTTTTAGCCTGTTAATATGGTAGATCGAGGCTTGCTTTGTGGTCAAAGATGTGTTCTAACTTGGTATAATATATACTCCATTGATAGCTGAAAAAGACGTTTACTCTGTTGTTGTTGGGTGGACTGTTATATAAACATTGATTAGATTCTGTTGGCTGAGGGTGTTCAGTTCTTTAATATTCTTGCTGATTTTCAACCTAATTATTGAGAGAGGAGTGTTGAAATCTCCAACTATAATTGTGAATTTGTCTATTTTTTTTTCAATTCTATCTATCAGTTTTTTCTGCATGTATATTGATCTGTTGTGTGGTGGATACCCATTTACAATGTCTTCTTGATGGATTGACCTTTTTATCATTATATGATATACCTCTCTCTCTCTCTGGTAATTTTCTTTGCTCTGAGGTTCACTTTTTCTCTTATTAATGGAGCTACTCCTGTTTTCTTTCAATTAATATTTGCATGATATAACATTTTCCATTCTTTTTCTTTTAACCTGCCTATATTGTTGTCTTTCACTTGAGTTTCTTGTGGACACCATATAGGTGGTTTGGGTTTTTTAATCCACTATGCCTTCCTATGGGTTATTTAAATATATTGTAGTATTCCATTTTGATTTATCTATAGTATTTTTGAGTGTAAGTATTTTTGTAGTTTTTTTATTGATTGCTAGGAATTTATTTCATATATATATATATATCTTATCACAGCCTACTGGTGTCAACATTTTACCAGTTTGAGTGAAATACCTTATCTTCTTTTATGTCCCTTCACTCTCCCTCATTTACAATGTAACTAGCTTAAATATTTTCTCTACACACAGCAAGAACCATATCAGGCAGTGTTATAATTTTTGCTTCCACTATCAAACGTAATTTAGGAAACTCAAGAGGAAAAGGAAAATGCTTTTTGTTTACCCGTATATCTACTCTTTTGATCATTATTTTTTCCTTTATGATGTTGTAAAATTTCTTCATTTATCCGTGTTTTTCTATTCTGAATCCTTTTTAGCCATTCTTTTAGGATAGGTTTATGGGAAAGAAATCTTTTCAGTTTTTCTTCATCTGAGAATGCACTGATTTCTCCTTCATTCTTAAAGGATACTTAGCAGTGTAAGAGTTAGTGTTGACAGTTCCTTTCTTATAGCACTACAGCAATAGTGTCACTTCCTTCTGGCCTTCATAGCTTCTCATGATAAATCTACTGTCATTCAAATTGCTGTTCCTGGGTAGCTAATGTGTCTTTTCTCTCTCACTATTTTCAAGATTTTTTCTTTGTGTTTTAGTTTTCAGACGTTTCCAGAAGTTTGACTATGATGTGTCCTGACATGGATTTCTTTGAACTTATCTTGTTTAGGATTTGCTCAGCATCTTGAATCTGTAGGTTTGGGTAATTTTCAGCCATTATTTCTTCTAGTACTTTCTCAGTCCTGGTCTCTTTTTCTTCTCCTTCCAGAACTCTGATGACAAGAATGTTAAATTTGTAGTTATGATACCATATGTCTCTGGAGGTGTATTTACTTTGTTTCAATCTATTTTTCTCTGTTGTTCAGATTAGGTAATTTCTATTGCCCTATCTTCAAGTTCACTGTTTCTTTCCTCTGTTCCCTCCATTCTGCTGTTGAGCCCATCCACTGAGGGTTTTTATTTTTTTTCAAATTTTAGTTATTGTATTTTTCAGCTCTAAACTTTCCATTTGTCTCTTTTTCTCTCCTCTATTTCTTTGCTGATATGTTCTATTTTGTATTTGTTTCAAGCATGTTTATAATGCTCATTGAAGCATTTTTATAATAATTTCCTTAAGACCTTCATCAAATCCTTCTAACATTTCTGTCATCTCCATGTCAGCCTCTATTCATTATCCTTTTTTTTTCCATTCATTTTGAAGTTTTCGTAATTCTTGGTGATTTTCTATTGAAACCTAGACATTTGGGGGGTTATATTGAGATCTGGGATCTTATTTAAATCTCTTGAAAGGGAAAGTGGAAGTGGGGCACAAGCTGCCTCATTACTGACAGATGAGGTAGAATTTCAGGTTCCCGCCTGGCCTCCGTTGACATCTGTGGAGAGAGGTCACTCATTACTGTTAGGTGGGAGTGGAAGTTCCTGCTTTGCATTGAGCCGCCACTGCCACCTGCCTGGCCGGGAAGGGTGGAAGGGCCATGTTACTGCCCCCTTCATGGCTTCCACTGACATTATGGGGGAGGAGTGGCCCAGATAAAAGCCTTGACTCCAGTAGGGCTCCTCGGAAACCACCCCAGCAGGGTGGGATGGGGCACCTAATTACATGGTAGATGTGGAAATCTACGTGGTCTTCGCTGATACTGCACAGGAAGGATGAAAATTCCATCTTTCTCTTTTTTTTTTTGAGACACCTTGCTCTGTCACCCAGGCTAGAGTGCAGTGGCATCATCATAGCTCACTGCAACCTCAAATTCCTGGGCTCAAGCGATCCTGCTGCCTCAGCCTCCCAGGTAGCTGGGACTACAGGTGTGCACCACCACTCCTGGCTAACTTTTCTGTTTTTAGTAGAGACGGGGTCTCCCTCTTGCTCAGGCTGGTCTCGAACTCCTGAGCTCAAGTGATCCTCCAGCCTTGGCCTCCCAGAGTGCTAGGATGACAGGTGTGAGCCACCATGCCCGGGAGAAAGTTCCATCTTTCTACTCAGTTTTCTTTGACACTAGCTCAGTGAGGGAGGTGGAGGGGGAGATTGGTGCCATTACAGCCTGGGGATGGTGGAAGTCTATGCTTCTCACTCAGCTTTTGCTGGCCTGGGTGGAGTGGGGCTACAATGGCTAGAACAGGACAGTTGTTGTCTAATTGTTTTCTGTCTCACTAGCTACCCATCTCTTGGTCCTTCAGCTAGAGGGGATTTTTGTTTTGTTTTGGCCTGCATTCATTGGTATTTTTGGGTTTCCCACCTCTGGTCCTGAGGTCTCTAGCCAGTCAGCCTTCTTCTCTTCACCTTTCAGAGTCATTTATGCTTGTTTTATATATAATGTCCAGGGTTTTTAGTTGTACTTAGTGGAAGCAATAGGGGAAAGTACAGTTATTCCTTCTTTCCAGAGGTAGATTAAAAGAAAAAAAACTGCACTAAGCTCATATGAACACTAGAGGTCTCTTCTAACATACATCTTACTCTTTTTTTTTAACTCAAGGACTCAAACATAATTCTGAGGGATTAAACTGCCATTTTAATTTCTTTTCATTCCTAAATATCCAGATTTTCTTCCATTTCATCTTTTAACAAATAAGCTTTGTCTAATTATTTTCTCAAGCTTGTGTTATTCAATAGGAAAGACCATAGGCCTGAGAAAACCGGCATCATTATTATTCACCCACGTGAATCAGTTTATTTTTGAGACATTACATTCATTAAAGTCTTTGAAGGAAACACATCACTGCCTTCAAAGAGATTACAATCTGAAAATACAAAGTAAAACTTTAAATAAGGCTTCAGAATTTTGAAATTACACCAGGTTTCACTTAGGAGGAATAAGTTCTGGTGATCCGTTGTACAGCAATGTGGCTATAGTTAATAACAATGTATTGCATGTTTCAAAATTATTAAAAGAGTGAATCTTTAATGTTCTCACCACAAAGAAATGATAAGTACGTGAGGTGATGGATATGTTAATTAACCTATTTGCTTACTCCACTGTTACGGCAAAACCAGGGTAATGTTGCCGAGAGAAACACCAACAGGTACACGAGGATGCAGAGAGAGCAGGTTTATTTTACGCTGGCAGGCTCAGAGGGGACTCTTCTGCCAAATTCTGAGCCCCGAGCTTTAGATGTAATGACCTTTTATAGAGGTCTATACCAGGAAGTGTACAGATAAGGAAGTTGCCGCAGGGGAACTGCTGAAAGCTGATTACAGAAGCGAGAGTTGCAGTCGTTAAGCAGTTTCAAGGACAGTGAAATTTTCCTTTTCCCCATCATTCCCCCCATTTGATGCTCATCTTAAAATCTTTAATGATGCATCACGTCCTGTGTTCCATCTATCTCTATATACTCTTCTAGAGTGTGTAGGGAGTGGTAGCCCCTTATTAGCATCTGTTTTATTGTCACCTGTCTGGCTATTTGTTAAATGTGGTAGCCAAAACCTGGGCATCCCGTTCTAGGGGGTGTGGGGTTGGTATGGTCAGATTGACAACAAGCAGTATAAACATAATACAGTACCCCAATAGAGCAGGACAAAACCTGCCTTGTAAACCCACGGCCATTCTCCTGGTGTTACTGCCCAGAGTCCAATGCCCAGTAATAGGGCCAGGAGTCCAAAGAGTCTAGGCTCAACAAGTCTGGAATTGCACAGTCCGAATTGGTTCACCCATCCGGGGTGCCTCCGTCTGTCCCAGTTTGGTGTAGGCTGAGCTTCAGGGGGCTATCTTGGACTGGTTGTATTGTCCACCGACTTTGTTAGTCCTCCGGCGCAGCCCTCTTTACTCGTGTGTGGTGAATCCACGGCGTGAGACCTGAAACTTTAACAGCAGTTGGTGTAACTAGTACAACTGTATGTGGTCCTGTCCAGGTGGGCCCTAGGGGTATCTTATTCCAATCCTTAACCCATACCAGGTCTCCAGGCTCATGGGGGTGTATTGGGGCCCCCAGGGCCAAGCGGGCCCATTCTGATACTGTTTGGCTAATCTGCTGTAGCATCTTTGATAGCTGTATAAACTGACCTTGTAAATTCATTTCTCCTACCTGCCTAACATCCCCTTTGAGGCTTCTGGTGATTGGGGGGGGTCTTCCATATAAGATCTCAAAGGGTGAGCATCCCATTGGCCCTGGTGTGCATCTGGCCTTAAGAAGTGCTAAGCTGAGCATGTCTATCCATGGTAGGCTTGTCTCTTGACATAGCTTGGCTAGGGTGTTCTTAAGGGTCTGGTTCATATGTTCCACTTTCCCTGAATTTTGTGGCTGGTATGCAGTATGAAGTTTCCATTTTATTCTAAGTGTCTTGGCTATAGTTTGAATTATTTCTGCCACGAAACTAGGTTCCCTGTCACTTCCAAATGAGAGGGGTAGGCCATACTGAGGAATTATTTCTCTTAGGAGAGCCTTTACTACCTCCTGAGCCTTCTCTGTTCTGGTGGGGACAGCCTCTACCCACCCTGAGTAAGTGCAGATCATTATTAACAAATACTTGTATCCCCGACAGGGCTTCACTTCGGTGAAATCTATTTCAACACCTTCGAAGGGTGTGGCCCCTGAGTACTGAACCCTGGGTACAGGCTTTGGCCGTGTTGTGGTGTTATTTCGGGCACATGTGTCACATCGGGCGCACACCGTTGCAGCTAGAGTCGGGAGTTTGGCTATATAGTAGACCTTGGCGAGTAGGTGGGCGAGTACAGTTTTCCCATGTGGCCTAAGTTATGGTGTTGGGTAGTGACCGAATAGGCTCTGTTTCCTGGGATGACGTTTTGTTGTCTTGTAGATGCCACCACCCATCGTCACTCTTTCTGGCCTGTTTTCATCTCGCCCACTGGTCCTCTTCAGTTGTATAACGCAGCCTGTCTGGCCACTCTGGGGCTAGCAGGGTTTTACTAGAGACCAACAGCTCACCCTTGGTCTCTTGTTCCTGGGTTGCTGCTTGTTCAGCTGCTTGGTCTGCCAGACGATATCCTGTAGCTATTGTAGTTGTTCCTTTCTGGTGCCTTCAGCAATGAATGACTGCCACTTTTCTGGGTTCCCACACGGCTTCTAACAACTGAAGGATTTCTTCCTGGTTCTTTATCCCTTTACCCCCTGCAGCCAGCAGTCCTCTTTCCTTGTAAATGGCCCTGTGAACATGTATGGTGGCAAAAGCGTATTTGGAACCAGTGTAGACATTTACTTTCTTGTCTTTAGCTATTCTGAGGGCTTGGACTAAGGCCCAAAGTTCAGCTCTCTGTGCGGACCACCCGTGAGGCAAAGGCCCTGGTAGGATGACTTCACTGGCCGTGGTAACTGCATAACCTGCGAACCATTTCCCATTCTGAATGTAACTGCTGCCATCCGTGAACAGTTCCAGGTCCGGGGCTGTCAGAGGTGTGTCTGTCAGGTCTGGTCTACTTGCGTAGATTTCTTCCATCACCTCTGCAAGTTCATGATCCGGTGGCCCCGGTTCAAGGCAGGAGGGTAGCAGGATTCAGGGTTCGCACAGTCTCTAGAGTAACCTGGGGGTTCTCAAACAACAACCACTGGTACTGAGCCAGCCTACTGTTAGAGAGCCACCGATGTCCACACTATTAAGGAGGTGGAGAACTGCATGTGGTACGTGTACAGAGAGCTTTTGGCCATATGTGAATTTATCTGCCTCTTTGACCAGCAGGGCTGTGGCTGCCAGTGCTCGTAGGCAAGGGGACCATCCAGAGGCTACTGGGTCCAGTTGTTTAGACAGATAGGCCACAGGTCTCTGCCAGGGTCCTACAGTCTGGGTCAGGACCCCCACTGCAACATGTTGCCTTTCATGCACAAAGAGATTGAAGTCTTTGGTCAGATCTTTGGCAGTCTCAGCTCAGGGGCCCTTTGTAGTAGGTCTTTTATGGCTTTGAATGCCTCCTTTCATTGGTCTGTCCACTTGATTGACTGCCCCTCAGGTCCTCATAAGGCTTCATAGAAAGGTTTGGCTATCAATGAGAATCCTGGGATCCAGATCTGGCAGAACCCTGCTGCTCCCAGGAATTCTCTGAGTTGTCTCTTACCCTCAGGTCATGGTATTGTGCAGATAGTATGTTTCCGTTCATGGCCCAGTGCTCAGTGTCCTTGGGATATGTGGAAGCCCAAGTATCTGACGCATTATTTGCAAATTTGGGCCTTCTTCCAGGACACTTTGTACCCAGAATCTGTGAGTAGTTGGAGTAGGGCTCGATTGCCTGAGAGACAGTCTCCTTGAGTGGGTGCTGCCAGGAGCAAGTCATCTACATACTAGAGGAGAGTGCAGTGGTCTTGTGAGTAAGTTGCAAGATCTGAGGCCAGCGTTTCCCTGAACAGCGTTGGTGAGTTCTTGAATCCTTGGGGCAATCGCATCCAGGTGAGTTGCATTTTCCTCCCAGTTTGGGGTTCTTCCCACTCAAAGACAAAGAGGGGCTGACTTTGCGGGGGCCAGTTTCAAACAGAAGAAGACATCCTTTAAATCCAGACAGGTGAACCAGGCAGCGTCTGGGGGGGAGGAGGCTTAGAAGAGTGTACGGGTTAGGCACTACTGGGTGGAGAGTTACCGCAACCTCATTGACAAGCCCCAAGTCCTGGACCAGGCGGTAACTCCCGTCAGGTTTCTTGACCGGCAGCAGAGGGGTGTTCCATGGGGACTGGCATTCTACCAATATGCCCTCCTTCCAGAGCCTATCCAGCTGTTTCTGGATTCCTTCCTGGGGCTTCCTTTTGGATCGGATACTGTTGCTTTCTGATGGGCTGGGTCCCTGGCTTTAAGTCTATTATTAGGGGTGCGTGTTGGTGCGCCAGACGGGGGGGTTGTCTTCCACCCATACTGTTGGAAAGTCCTGCCGGAGGTCAGATGGATCTTGATTTTCTTCTGCCTCCACAAACAGCTGCCACTAAGCCTCCCGCAGGATGGTGACTGCTAGTATGAGCGGCCTTGTGGGTTTCAGTGTGAGATTTGCTGACCCTTCCTCGTGGAAGGTGATCTGGGCCCCTAGCTTATGCAGGAGGTCTCGCCCGAGCAGGGGAATGAGGCAGTCTGGGATGTACAGGAACTCATGTTGCACCTTGTGGCCTCCCATCTGGCAGGTCCGCGCTTGGCAAAAGCGGCGTGCGTGCTGGTCCCCAGTTGCCCCTGTGATGGTGGTCTCCCGGTGGGTCAAGGGGGCCACTGATGTTGTGACCACTGAATGCTTGGCTCCTGTGTCTACCATAAAAGTCACTGGTTGGCCCCCTACTTCCATGATGACCATAGGTTCCCGGGGGACCAAGGTCAAAGGAACCTGGTCGGGCCTAGTTGGTACCGGCTCCAGCTAGGCCTATAAGGTCCTGAGTTTCAGGCTCTAGCTGGTATCTCTGGGGTGGATTCCTTTTTCCATTGTCTGGATTTCGATTTGGGCATTCATTTTTCCAATGCCCGGTCTCTTTACAGTATGCGCATTGGTCTGGTTGCAAGAGCCTTTGTCCCCATCAGCCTCCGTCGGGGTAATTTTTGGGTCACGGGGGTGGAGCAGGGTTCCCTAGTGCTGCCACCAGGAGTGCTGCCTTCTGCTTCATTTTCCGTTCTCCTTCCCACTGAGTGACCCTGTCCTGCTTCCTATATACCTTCTGTGCCACTTCCATCGGTTGGGAGCTGTTCATGTCCACAAAGCCTTTGAGCTTCTCCAATTTTTCTGTATATCAGGATAAGCTTGTCCTACAAAGGCTGCATTCACCATGCATTGGTTTTCTGGAGCTTCAGGGTCGAAGGATGTGTGATATTATAGGACTGGCTGCCCAGGATGAATGGTGCCATCTTCTGCAGCGCAAGGCTGGCCTCGGACCTCACGGATGGACATCAATAGGACCGGTTCTTGGGCCTGTGCCGAGAGGAGACAACGAGCCACAGGGGTCCCTGGGCCAGGTTCTGGGGATTGCTGGGGTGGCGAGACAGATGGGGGTGGTGTGTCAAGGACTGGTTGATCAGAACTCGGGATGGCTGGATTATAGGGTGGTGGCAGTGGCAGTTCTTCCTCCTGTGGCTCTTGGTGGACAGGGGCTGGTGACTCCTTGGGTCCCAGTTTCGTGGGCTTGCAGGACAGAAGAATCCTACCCTTCCCCTTTCCTGAACAGAACTGGACCCATGGGGGCAAGGTCTGGGCTACCTGAAGCCAAGAATCAATGTAGGGGAACTGGTCTGGGTGGTCTGGGTTCCCTGTAATAACATTCCAGACTGCTCTGACAAGTTGGACATCTAAGGTGCCTGTGTCTGGCCAACCTACTTCAAAAGATGGCCACTCTACCTCACATAAGGTGTACAGGCGACTCGGAGTCATCCACACCCCGTAGTCACCTGTGAAACCCTTTTTAAAATTCTTTAGGATACACCCTAACACTATTGGCTTGGACTCAGACCCTCCCATTGTGTGAGATTGTACGGTGCCACACAAAGGATGGGGTAAATTTTCAGGCATCCGTCTGGCCGCTCCCCTTGCAGGGACTTAAGACGCAACTTGCCTAAGATGCGCCCATATAAGTCCCGGACCAGGTTGCCCCCCTTTCGGGAAAGCAAGTCACCATTATGCCGTATGTCATTGTTGCAGAACCGCAGATTAGGACTCAGTCAGATCCAGTAGCTGGAGCTGTGGAACCATTAACAGTCACTCACCACACATACACACACACACAGCCAGAGAGGTTAGACATTCCCACCTGGGGAAACCTCTACCTGTAGGAGGTGATCAGTCTCCTCTTCTGTCCGTTGGGACGGGCCTGACTGGGATGGGTCCCGGGACCTTACCATGTCTGAGGTCTCCAGATGATTCCTGGCTGTCTGTCTGCATCCTCACTGTGTCCACCTGGGTTCCAGGTCAGTGGCCGGCAGAGCCCGGCCGAGCACCGAAGATGATCGATCTGAACTCAGACCTGGCGTGCCTGACTTCCATGGTCGGGAGGGTTGGTCGGCCAGTGCCCCGTCCCACACCAGTGGCAACAAAGGGCCAACACAGTCGGGTTTCCTGGTCAGGGAACCAAAATGTTATGGCAAAACCGGGGTAATGCTGCCGAGAGAAACACCGAGAGGTACACGAGGATGCAGAGAGAGCAGGTTTATTTTACCCTGGCGGGCTCAGAGGGGACTCTTCTGCCAAATTCTGAGCCCCGAGCTTTAGATGTAATGACCTTTTATAGAGGTCTATACCAGGAAGTTATACAGATAAGGAAGTTGCCACAGGGGAGCTGCTGAAAGCTGATTACAGAAGAGAGAGTTGTAGTCTTTAAGCAGTTTCAAGGACAGTGGAATTTTCCATTTCCCCATCACCACAATGTTTACGTGTATTGAAACATCACATCATAACCCATAAATATATACAATTATTGTCAATTACAAATAAAAATAAAATTTAAAAGAATTTTGAAATCCATTTTATTATTCGTGTTTCTTTCACAAAGAAGCATTCACTAAAAGCCTAAATTGTTCCCACAACCTGAAGAAAAGCAATTTATAATAAAAATCTTTCCCATTTTAATCAATCTGAGTAGCTGGAGTGGGACAGCTGATGTTATAACTCTTGGATCTGTAAACATTTGTTTATCAAATGTCAACATAAAAATGAGTTAAATATTGCAACAGGAAATATTGAAAATTCTTGAGGCTAGTCTCGTGCACCGTCAGCTCCCACTGGCAGTGTTGCCTGCTCGTGACCTGTCACCCACATTCCTTCATCTTCTCTCAGGGTAGCTCAGTCTTTTCAAGTGTCACCACAGAAATTTAAAGTGGAACCCCTAACGCCTTTGGAAATGTAGATTACCATTCCAGTTCAAGTGTAAGTGAAGGTCATAAACTGATTCTCTGAGCCATCCAATAATTTAAAACCAATTTCTTTCCATTCAGATAGGGAGGCGTTCCCATGACCTCTGACCAGTAAGCAGGATTTTACTACTAAATCACTTCTGTATTTAAAAATCAAAAATTACCATAACAAAACATGGATGCCGGTTCAAACCAAGCTTCCCTAAACTTTTGACCTGGGTGCATTTGGGAATGAAGACAGTGACGGAAAAAAAAAAAATAACTATCTTGCAACAGAAAGCATTTTAGTTGCTTATTATTCATAATTAGTGGTCGTGACAGCTTTAAAAAAGAAAGAAAGAAAAAAGGTCAAAAATCTGCATAACGAAAGGCATCCCCTGCTGTGATCTCTGAAAGGCGTGTATATAAAACAAGGGCAAATCTGCAGGCTGCAGCACTCTGCGGCATCATCCCTATAGACTACGATGTGCGTGTGCCTGCTGCGGTCTTCCAGGGCCTTCTATCTCTACCACTTACTGACTGCTGCTGCTACTCCATTTACTTATCCATAGAAAACTACACCTGCCTTGTTACACTTCATGAGGGTTTTTGAGGAATGAATGACAGAGATGTGAGCAGGATATTGAAAGTCCAGAATAATATTTAAGTTTCCTCTCACCTCATAAGCCATGTATTTTTCAAAACCAGAAGAGACGTTGCTGAGACTGATAGTAAGTCAGAGTTCACTGGCACGATAAGGGGAGAGTTTTGGAGAAAAAGAGACCATGTAAGAAAGCACAGTTGTCTAAAATAATTTACAGCATGGAGGAAAAGCACAGACTGGAGAAGTAAACAGGATCCAGATCATGAGCAGCCTTGTTTACTTCAAAAGGAATCTTCTTTCTCCTTCAGTGAGAGGAAGCCGCTAAGTGCTTCTAAACAGAGAGTCAAGTGAATAGATTTACATTTGAGAGATCTTGCTAGGAGTTTCTGGGGCACCAACTGAAGGAGGTGAGTCTAGAGGTCAGGAGGTAAATTAGAAGCCTGTTGCCAGAGTGCAGGAAAGAAATGATGAAATCCTGAACTAAGGCAGCGACAGTGGGAATAGACATTTTGAAGATGTTGAATGTATAGAACTTTGGCTTGGTGGTTGTGTGGAGAAAGAGAAGAGGGGAATTAAGGATGAGACTCAGATTTCCTGATGTTGAAAGTTGAGAACTGGGTAGAAGATTAGTGTTTTGTTTTCTTTTGTGGTTTTTTGTTATTTTGTTTGAATATTGTCTTTTCATGACTCTCTAAGAATAGACCTTCCTAATTTTTATTTCTGTGGTCCATCCACAGACACAATTTTCCTAAGATGTGTGAAACCAAAGCTCCATTGTGCACTTATAACTTGGGTGAAGCTGTCAACCATTGCAGCCTTTATGTTATATAGATATAGATGCAGCTGACCCTTGAACAACACAGGTTTGAACTGCATGGGTCCACCCATATGCAAATTTTCTTCTGCCACCCCTCAAACAGTAAGACCAGCCCCTCCTCTTCCTCCTCCTCCCCAGGCTATTCAACTTGAAGATGATGAGGGTGAAGACCTTTATAAGGATCCATTTCCACTTAATGAATAGTAAACATATTTTTTCTTCCTTAAGATTTTTTTTGAAACAGGATCTTGCTTTGTCCCCTAGGCTAGAATGCAGTGGTGCTATCATGGCTGTCTGTAACCTCCAACTCCTGGGCTCATGCAATCCTCCTGCCTCTGCCTCCTGAGTGGCTGAGACTATGGGCACATGCCATCATGCCTGGCTAATTTTTTTCAATTTATTGTACAGACAGGGTCTTGCTATCTATGTTGCCCAGGTGGGTCTTAAACTGCTGGCCTCAAAGGATCCTCCCACCTCACCTCCCAAAGCACTGGGATTACAGGCATGAGCCACCATACCTGGCCCTCCTTGTAATTTTCTTAATAACATATTCTTTTCTCTAGCTTACTTTATTGTAAAAATACAGTAAGGTAGACATGTACACATATAACATACAAAATATGCATTAATCAGTTGTTCATGTTATCTTAAGGTAAGGCTTCTGGTCAACAGGAGGCTACTGGTAGTTAAGTTTTGGGGGAGTCAAAAGTTATGCATGGGTTTTTGGTTTTGTAGAGGGTTAGCACCCCTAACCCTTGCATTGTTCCAGGGTCAACTGTGTGTGTTTGTATTCAGCATTTGGAAATACTTGAAAAATATAGATGCATTTTATGCTGAAATGACATGATGTCTTGAATTTTCTTCAAAATAATCCAATGGGTGGGGGACAGAAATATACACTGCAAAATGAAATAAGATTAGTCATGTGTTAATAACTGTTGAAAATGGGTGCATGGGGGGGTGGCAATATACTACCCTCTCTTTGTCTGTGCTTTTAAATTTACATTAAAAATTTCTTTTAACTAATTAAAAAGAAAATTAGATAGATGCACATGTTTCTAAAAAACATTTTCAAGGAAATTGTGTTCAAAAGAAAAGCAAGAGAATACCATTCTAGGAATTAGGTGGTAGTGGCAGTACAGTTTTTGACCTTCTGAATTCCCCTATAAAACAATCACAGCAACCAAAAAAACAAAACCAAAAACAGAGAACTCCTAAATTACTACCGGTTACTCATAGGAAAGGATGGTAGACTATTCTGAGAACAGGTGCAGACACAAGAAGGGTGCTTTGCAGGTTTCATCGTACAGGTGGCTGCAGTGGGGTTGCAGGAAGGTCTGAGGATGCAGGATCCACCTGGGGGTTTGTGCCGAAGAATTCTTGAAAGTGGCAAACCAACTTTCCATGACAAAGCCCTGCAATGTGGAGAAAATGTTGAGAATAGTAGAATCCTAATGAAGTAGGACAGGGACAATAGGGGCAAAGGAAAGAGAAGGCCCAGATAAAATTAGAGGAGAGACACAGAGAGTGAAAACCTCAGGCAGCTCACGGCCATATTTTTATCACTTTGTGAAAACAACAAAAGAGAAAGCTCTAGAGTCATGGAGTTAGGAAAGTCATCCTGGCTCATTCATCCCTCTTAAAAATGCAGAAATACTCATTTCACTTAAAAATGAGCCACAGAAAAGGATTGTATCAAATCTCAAAGTTGGTATTATTCGAACAGAAAGAGAATTAGAAGTAGATTAAGTTCTGCATATTATGAAATAATGCCAGAAATTCAAGCTCACAAAATGGACAAAAACTTTAACCTAATATTTCAAAATATGCTAAATGAACATAAGGAAAACTATTTTAAGCCTTGATAAAGTATCAAAAATCAGTATTTTTAAAAATTTCATAAATAAGGTGAATAGAGAAAGAAAATTTTAAATGAGAAGTGAAAGAACTCAGAAAAGGTCTAGAGAAAAATGATTTGAGAAATAAAGATAAACCAGAAGAGACACGATATGATAACAAACACAACACAAAATGCTTAAAGGGAAGTGGAAGATGGGAAGGAAGAAAATTAAAATTTCAAAAGGAAATAAAGAAAGAGATTAAAAGGATTTACTGTAGAGTGATAGCTATAGAAGACAGTAAAAGAAGATCTAACATGTACTACAAGGGGTCTCTGAAGAAGAAAACTAAAATAATTGAAAAGAACAAATACTAAACTTTAAAATACAATAAAGCTTTCCTTAGGGAGAATTTGCAACTACTTATTGAATGCACCCCTTTTTGTATGAAATCATAGACCAGAACTCACAATGCCAAGACTTATTCTAATAAAACTATAGCTTTAAAAAAAAATGTCCTTTAGACTTTAACACAAAAAGACCATAGTATAGTTGACCTTTGAAAAACTCAGGGGTCAGGGGCACTGACACCCCCCATCCCCCTGCATGTAGTCAAAAATCCACGTATAATTTTTGATTCCCCAAAAACTTAATTATTAATAGCCTACTGTTGACCAGAAGCCTTACTGATAAAATTAACTGTTGATTAACACATATTTTGTATGTTATGTGTAGTACATACCATATTCTTACAATACAGTAAGCTGGAGAAAAGAAAATGTTATTAAGAAAATCATGAGGAAGAGAAAACATATTTACTTTTCACTAAGTAGAAGTGGATGATCATAAAGGTCTTCATCCTCATCATCTTCACATTGAATAGGCTGAGGAGGAGAAGGAAGAGGTCTTGCTCTCTTTTTGAGAGGCAGAGGCAGAAAATTTGGAGGAGGTGGTGATGGGGAAATGGAAAATTTCACTGTCCTTGAAACTGCTTAACGACTGCAACTCTCGCTTCTGTAAACAGCTTTCAGCAGCTCCCCTGCGGCAACTTCCTTATCTGTACACTTCCTGGTATAGACCTCTATAAAAGGTCATTACATCTAAAGCTCGGGACTCAGAATTTGGCAGAAGAGTCCCCTCTGAGCCTGCCGGGGTAAAATAAACCTGCTCTCTCTGCAGCTTCATGTACCTCTCGGTGTTTCTCTCAGCAACATTATCCTAGTTTTGCCGTAACAGTGGAAAGGGAGGCAAGAGAGGCAGGCGCACTTGGTAAACTTTTATTGAAAAAAAAATCCACTTATAAACAAATTTACACAGTTCAAACCCATGTTGTTCAAGGATCAACTGTACTTAAAAGGAAAAGAAACACAGATTGACAACAGATTTTGAGTTAGCCCTACTTTATGCAATAAAGCAATGGAGTACTATTTTTAAGATGCTCAAGAAAAGAAAATGTGAGCCAAGGATTTTTATATCCAGCCAAACTAAATTTCAAGTGCAAGAGCATTCCCATAAATCCTTCTTAATTAATCTATCAGACAACTAACTCCAGACAGCCAAACAAGCAGAGAAACAGTGACGTAAGGATGGTGGACCATAGCTAAGGTTATGAGCCTGGTCCATACATTCCAGGGAAACCTCTATAATTTTGCATCAGATCATAAACTTTTGTCTTATTCAAGGGAAGAATGGTTGGCTTTAGTGGATCTGACATTTCTATTTTAGATGTAGACAACTGAACCAATGTTCACAAGATTTCTAGGGGAAAACATTCCTGGAAGATTTGGGACACATTTTAAGGTATCAAAGCAAAATTGTAGTAATCTGTATTAATTAATTACTGATTTCCATCTACTAAATTACCCCCCAAAACATAGTAACTAAAAACAACAAATAGTTTCTGTGGTCAGTAATCTGGAAGCAGCTTAGCTGGGTGGTTCCAGCTCAGGGTCTCCCATGATGTTGCACACAAGTTGTTAGCTACGGCACGAGTCATCTCGAGACTTGACAGGGGCTGAAACATCTCTTTTTAAGCTCACCCACATGGTTGTTCTTCACCACATGAGCCTCTTCACAGACTGCCGGAGTGGCCTCATGATATGGCAGTAGCTTTCCCCCAGAGCTATGATCCAAAAGAAAAGCAAGAGTTCAAGACAGAAGTTGCAGTTTTTTATATCCTACTCTTGGAAGTCACACACTGTTATGGTTTGGATCTTTGTCCCCTCCAAACCTCATATAGAAATTTGATCCCCAATGTTGGAGGTGGGGCCTAATGGGAGGTGTTTATGTTGGGGGAATCCCTCATGAATGGTTTGGTGCTGTTCTCGTGGTAGGTTATGAGTGAGATCTTGCTCTATTAGTTCCCATGAAATCTGGTTGTTAAAAAGAGTGTGAGCCACTGCACCCCAGCCTATACCTATTTGTTTTTAGTAAGGAAGGGTCAAAATTGTCTAGATAGACCGGGGTGTTGGCTCATGCCTGTAATCCTAGCACTCTGGGAGGCTGATGTGGGAGGATCCTTGGAGCTCAGGAAGTCGAGACCAGCCTGAGCAAGAGCAAGACACCATCTCTACTAAAAAAATTAAAAAATTAGCCAGGCATCGTGGCCCATGCCTGTAGTCCCAACTACTTGGGAGGCTGAGGCAGGAGGATGGCTTGAGTACAGGAGTTTGAGGTTGAAGTGAGCTATGATGACACCACTGCACTCTACCCAGGGCAAGAAAGCAAGACTCTGTCTTTAAAAAAAAAAAAAAAAAAAAAACCTAAACTTTAAGGCAGCAGTTCTAAACCTTTTTTGTTGATACATTTCATTATATAATATTTTAAAAATCAATTCTTTAAGATAGTCCACCAATCTCATTAGAAAAGTCTAATAACTATTGGGAAACTGTCAAGGTTATAGTGGCAAATACAAGGTTTTCAAAATGGTAACTTTTTCTCTTGAAATCTTAAATTTTATTATTAACAATAAATAGTCAGTTGTTTTCCCTGAAGTGGTGGGCTCACTTTTCAAATTTTTTTTTTAAAGCTTACTAAATATCTAAATCTGAATAATCATAGTCATTCTTCTGGGAAAAAAAGTGATGTTCTATGAAAAGCAGCTAGTTCAGTTTGCACTCAAACAATCAAAAAAGTACTTTTTCGTGAGACAATCGTCATACTTTGGTATGCAGCAGAAGAATATTTTCCATTTCTTCACCCAGAGTATTAATAAGACAATTATTCAAAGGACAGAGTTTAGTAAAATTTTAAAAGTTATACTGCCTCATCAAGGATCAGTGTGTTTTTGTTTGTTTTACTGCAAGTACATGGATAATGAAAAACACAATGACTGATAGTTCAGTTTGGTGTCACTGCTTTGATTAATGGTAAGTTTCTGGCAGTTTTACCACCATTGCTTTTGTACCATCAGTGCAAATGTCAACAAAAAAAATGGGGCAAATAATGTGTTAGTATTATTATGAAAGTAATACTAAAAGAAAAGAGAAAAAAATAAAGTATCTAACAATTCTGAAAAAAAAAAAGAAAGTAATACTAATAATGATGCTTATGAAAAGTTTTGACCATGAAGACCTTCTTGCAAGTGTCTTAAAAAATACTGCTTTAAATTATTACAATTAGGGGACTTTGGTAATTTTTAAAATTTCACTTGATTTTTTAAGGAATTCTGAGACATTTTCCTTAATCTTGTTGTCTGATTCCCTGCCCTGGGCTCACACACCCCACCCCCCCTTTCCTGACACTTAACACAACCACATCCCAGGCAGGTGCCAAGAAGACCAAGTGTGTTAGTCCATTTGCTTTGCATCGCTATAAAAGAATACCTAAGACTGGGTAATTTATAAAGAGAAGAGACTTATTTGGCTCATGGTTCTGCAGATTGTACAAGAAGCATTGTGCCAGCATCTGCTTCTGGTGAGGGCTTCAGGGGCTCCATCAGGTGGAAGGTGAAGGGGAGCAGCGTTCACAGTGTAGGGATAGAGGAGCAAGAGAGAGAGGAGGTGGTGCCAGGCTCCTTTAAACAGCCAGCTCTGAACTAATGGAGCCATTACTCACCCATTACCCCTGGGAGAGCACCAAGCTATTCATGAGAGATCCATCCCCAAGACCCAAACACCTTCCACCATGCCCCACCTCCTACACTGAGGATCGAATTTCAACATGAGAGTTGGAGGGGCCAAACATATGAAGCATGTCCCCATGCCATCTCTCCTCATGCCCAGTCTGAGGGTCAAGGAACCTGCTGAAGCACCTACTTTTCTTCCAGTCCACCCTACACCTTCCAAGGGGTGTGCTCTGCGGTGTCAGTGTTTCCCACAACAGTGGTTGTGCGTTCATTGTGGCGTGGACATGGTCACCATGCCAATAGTAGGCCACGAGATGATCTGCTGCCTATGAATTCAACCCATCCTACTTTGCTATCACTTGCAGATTTACACTGTTACGTGTGTGGGTGCAGGTATGCCTCTCTCCACCTTTTAGAAAAAAATTCATTATTAGAAAAATACGCAAAACTTGCTTCTTAGGAAGTAATCGTACGCAAACAACTACAAAGCAGATTGGATTTGAAACTCTGGACTCAGCAGAGCATTTCCCGAGGAGGAAGAAATACTGAGGGTTATCAAGAGAGACCTAAAGGACCACAGGTCAGCTTCAAACGATCTCACCCGTGACATGCACAGGGAAACAGCACCTGGAGGATCATTGCCGGGAAGAGCTTTTCTTTCTTTTTTTAATGAAAAAAATATCAATAAATTGGTAGATTATATTAAAACATAGGTAGAAGTTATGAATCATAAACTATAGACATGTTGGACTTACAACAACAAAGCAATCACGGAAGAGTTTGGGTTATCCTGGATGTGCTGGGGATAAATGCCCAAGAGTTCAATTGCTGGGTTGTACAGTAATGTTAATTTTACAGTAATGTTTCAGTTTATACTAATATAAATATAGTATAGTCTATTTAAGTTTATAGTAATGTTTAATTTTATAAGAAACTGACACACTGCTTCCCAAAGCAGCTCTAACATTTTACATTCCCACCAGCAATATACGAGTGATCCTATTTCTCCACACCCTCGGCAGCATTTGGTATTTTTAATTTTAACCATTCTGATAAGCGTGTAGGAAAGAGTTTTTTGTGAGTGTCCCTTTGAGCTGCACCCAGAGGCTGTTGTGCTCATGAACCTGAGACTTTGCTCTTAGCAACCTGGTGGCTCAGCAATCACCTGTTACGGACTGAATTGTTTTCTCTCAAAGCTTGTAAGTGGAAGCCCTAACTCCCAATGTGACTGTATTTGGAGATAGGGCCTTCAAAGAGGTTAACTAAGATTACATAAGGTCATCAGGTCAGCAGAGCCCTAAATCAGTAGGACTCATGTCCTTATAAGAAGAGGACAATACCAGGGATGCACACACAAAGGAAAGACCATGTGAGGACACAGCAAAAAGGAAGCCATCTGTGAGTCAAGGAGAGAAGGCTCAGGAAAAAAACAAACCTGCCAACACCTTGATCTTGAACTTCTAGCCTCCAGAATTATGGGAAAATAAATTTTTATTGTTTAAGCCACCCAAGCTGTGGCATTTTGTTATGGTTGCCTTAGCAAACTTTTACAAGGATCATGAAAGAAGGAAAGTAATCCAGGATAAACTCACAGAGTCTTTGCTTTTCAATTCCTAACACTGCCTGTTCCCCCACCCCACCCCCCACCACCAGCCTCCAAGCCACTAGAGGTCCAGCATGCACAACAGTAAACAGGGCTGTGTCTCCTTTGGGTACCCCACTGGACTCCCTGTCTACTCCCTGCTTCTTCACAGAGCTCTGTGGCCAGTGGCCACTGATATCTCCCTTGTGGCAGCTGACCATGCAGTATGTGCCCTGTTGTCCCGATGATGCTTTGACTTGTCACAATCAATAATGCTTTTAAAGAACAAAACAAGGAATTGAAGTTTTCTACCACATTTGTATCTGAATTCTTCTCCTAGGGTTCACACATTCCAAAGAGGTGATTTGGAGACTTTGCTTTAGTAATAGAAGGAAGCCCTCCTGGCTATGCTAGCCTGACCAGGACCAGAGTACAGGAATTGAACATCTAGGTGAATTCACTGGGTACGTGGGCCACAGCAGGTGATGCCAGCAGGCCGTGCTGGGGTGCAAGGGAGCTTGGCTCAGAGCACTTTTCTGGCAGCTGAAAACTAGCTTTGTCCTCACCAGGGAAAAAAACCCCAAACACATGCAGACTTCCTGTCACACTGAAAAAAAAAAAAAAAAAAAGCATAAAAGCTCATCTACTCTCTTTGAGGAGAGCTTCTGGACGGGCATTGATACACAGCTTTGTGTATACACACATCGCAGGAAAAGTAAGCATGACCCCAAAATTGCAATCATTCACATCCTTTTATCTGAAAGAGTTCTCAGAAGAGAAATAATCTCTTTTCAGGATGCCCTCACACAATTTATTTTATTTCCAGAGATAAAAGTTTGTTTCTATGTAGAAATAAGCCAGGAAAAATGGTCTGCAATGTCTTTAAGAGGTTTAGCATATTTTCCAAATGCTTTCTGGTTTCTTGACATCCCAGCTTAAAGAACTCAGCTACATTATTAAAAACTTTTTTTTTTAGTTGTAAAACTGCACTCACTGTGTGCATTTACTGTTTCCTTTTTTCCTTTGAATCTATCTCCTATCCCCCTCCCCACTGTATTTACACACAAACTTCCTGGCCTGTGCTCACACAGATGCACACAAATCATCTTCCTTCTTCACACTTCTTATGTCATATCAAGCAAATTGACTGGGATTTTTTGCACTGCCAAGAACTTTTCAGAAAACAAACACCAACCTGACCTAAGAAATTAATCAGTTAATTTAGTGAAATGGTGGTGGCCATTACCTTAATTTTTTTTTAAGGGGGAGGGAAAAAAGCTTATTTTGCTCTTGGGATGGAAATGAACATTCTCCAAGATTTGCCTGCAGAGGGTGATGTGAGAACTTGAGACAGAAAGGACAACCGTGAACTTGACCTAAGTTGTAAAGGTCGGTTTTTAAAAGCCTAAAGATTTGGCAGTAGAAGAATCATAATGAGTCTGAGGATGCTCCCATGCAGTTTAATTTAATGCAGTTTTAAATTTCTATTGGGAGAACCACCCTTCAATAAGGTGTGGATCATAGTAAAAGGATACTATAATAAAAACAGAACTATTCTCCTAGGTCAGGGTGTGTGGTGATGGTGAAGGTGCTAGGCCAGCGGCAAAGGAGGGACGGGCGAGGGGGAGGAGGAAGAACTATTTTACGGTAGAAATCAATTTACGAATATTCCAAAAAGAACAAATCACTACAGTGGTTAATATCTATTATTTATTTATATCCCACTTTGTTCCAAAAACATGTATAAGGTGCTGGTTTGAAAATCATCTCAAGCTCCCTGCAGCACAAACCCCTCATTGTGGCAACCAGGACAGGGTGGAGTCTCCTTGTCTGGGCGGACAAAGCTCGACTTGGAGACACAGCGAAGTCGCACGCCAGCGCCAGCGTGGAGAGGCAGGAGGGTGCTGGTAGCTCATTAAAGAATCCATGGAAAAAAAAAAAAAGAACAGAATTTCCTGCAGTAACGTGACCATCAGCGGGGACTGTCTCTTGATTGACGCAAAGAGGACAAAGGGGCAACTCTGGATGAGCCCCAAAGAAGGAAGGGAAGCCTCCCCTAGAGCCGTTTGTGAAAGATTAACTCAGAATTTCAAGGCTTATAATGTGTAAAGCTGATAAATTCTGGGTTCATTTCTGGGTCTGGAGAAAGAGAAAAGAATTTAAAGCATTTTTAAGTATTTTGTCTCTTTAATAGCAATTATTGATATAAATTCACAGATAAATTGCTTCTTCCTGAGCTGACCAAGTTGAAATTTCAAATAAACGTTGATTGATGTTCAGTCTTCCGATAAAGATTCTCTGGTTTGGGGGAACTCTGATGATCGCACACACTCTATGGGAGTAAAAAGAAACAGCTATTTAAATATCTTAGGTACAGGCCAGGCATGGTGGCTGACACCTGTAATCCTAGCACTCTGGGAGGCCAAGGTGGGAGGATGACTTGAGATCAGGAGTTCGAGACCAGCCTGAGCAAGAGTGAGACCCATCTCTACTAAAAGTAGAAAAAATTGGCTGGGTGTGGTGGCACTCTCCTGTAGTCCCAACTACTTGGGAGGCTGAGGCAGGAGGATCACTTGAGCCCAGGAATTTGATGTTGCAGTGAATCTGAGGTTGCAGTGAGCTATGATGACGCCACTGCACTCTAGCTGGGGTGACAGAGTGAGACTCCGTCTCCAAAAAAAAAACTTAGGTACAATCATACATGATTGACTTTAAAAGACACTTGAAATCAAAGAGGGAAAACACTCTGAGTTTGAACCAAGTGAACTCTGGGTTCAGCTATCATGGGAAAAATTATGTATTTAAATCTTTAAGTAATTAAATAAGCATATCTGGTAACTACCAAAACCTGAGAATGAAAGGACACAATCTTTTGCTGTTATCAGAAGTATCCAATATATGAGCTACATTAACTATTATTAGTGGGAAATCACTACACGTTCCAAGGGGTGGGGTTTTCCTGCTTGACAAGAGGGCTGTTCCACACAATGTATGTCGGCATTTTTATGTTGAAAAAAAGTTTGCCAAATACTCAAGTTTGAATAACCAGAGTTATTCTTTCAGTAAAGAAAATGGAATCTAAGAGAGTTCTTTTCATTCTTTCCATTAGATGCCAGGAAACACAACCAAAAAAAAACAAACCAAAACAAAATATTTCTTTTATTCATTTTTTTCACATTGTTATAGTGATAGTCATACTATTACATTATCAATAAGGTTGTTATATTTCTCACGTATTATGGTTAATATGAACGCATATTAAATGAATTAAATAAATGTGAACTATCAGGCTTTTTCTCTTTTGCATGTTGTATTAATTTATTTCTACCATATAATATATAATTGCTCTTTCTTCTCATCCTGCCCCTTGTCTCCTTTTTTCCCTGTCCTCCCACCTCTTTCACCACTATTATTTTCTTATTTCTTCCCATACCTAGTAATATTTGGTTATATTCTTACTATCATATAATAAATGAAAACATTGTAAAGAACCTGGGTTATGTTACTTTCCGCTGAAGAATATTGAATTCTTCATGCAGTCAAATTGCAAGCAGATCGCCTTGGTTTTGCATGGTTTAGCCATAGGCTTTGTTAGGATGACCTTTTCAATTGTGCTCTTGTCTTAGGACACAACGTTTGGTTTGGGGACATGTTCTTTATTCCTAGTATGGCTCTTTTGGGTTTTCAATGAAAAGTCCAAAGTATTTTTCCAGCTCTTCTAACCTAGCAAGAATTTTAGCTGCAATCTCCATTTCTTCAGAACCAGACATAGGCTGAAATCTCTGCTCAGCTCTTTAGCCTATAAGCAGCTGCCGTCCATGGGATTTTCTGGGCTGTCACTTGGCATATATAGAGGTCTGGAGTCAGCCAGTAATTTGAAGGGAGTCTGCGTGCAGATCTTAGCACTCTGCCCTCTGTGATTCCCTCCTCCCAACCTCTCTGGGCAGAAGTCTGATCTGCCTCCTGAGCCCAGTGTGATTGCCACTTTGTGGTTGAACTCAAACCCCCTTGGGCCACAGTGACTGGGAAGTATTCTCAGGGAAAATGAGCTCAATGTAGAGCTCACCTAGTTGGCGTCCCTTCCTTCAAGGATTGTGTACCTACCAATCCTACTTTTGGCTGTTATTCAGTGCATTCAAACTGTTTGTTTGTTGGTTTGTATTTTATATTTTGTCTAGGATTTATAACTGTTACCCACAAGAGGGTCCACTACAAGCTATTCTTGCTTGCATCACCAGAATTAGAACCCCTACTTATTTTTTTTATTTTTAGAGCTGGGCTTTGTCACCCAGGCTGGAGTGTAGTGGCCCAATCATAGCTCATTGCAGTCTCAAACCCCTGGGCTCAAGGGGTCCTCCTACCCCAGCCTCCCAAATAGCTGGGATTACAAACATGAGCCACCATGCCCGGTTCACCTCTACTTCTAATGTTAAAGAAGAGAGCAAAAGTCAAACTTAATCCTAGTTGAAGCTATTTCTTCAACCTGCTTATTTAACAAATAGATAGAGTCATGTGCCACTTAATAACTTTTTGGTCATTGGCAGACTGCATATATGATGGTGGCCCCATAGAGTATGATGGAGCTGGAAAAAATTCCTGTCACCTAGTTGCATTGTAGCAGTCATAACATCATAGCACAACGTATTATTTATGTGTTTGTGGTGATGCTGGCATAAACATACACAGTACACTGCCAGCCATATAAAAGTATAGCATACACAATTATGTACAGTACATAATACTTGATAATGATAATAAATGACTATGTTAATGGCTTATGTATTTACTATACTATACTTTTTATCATTATTTTAGAGTGTATTCCTTCTCCTTATAAAAAAGTTAACTGTATTTCTTAGTCCATTTTCTGTTGCTTATAACAGAATACCTGAACTGGGTAATTTATTTAAAAAAAGGAATTTATTTCTTAAAATTATGGAGGCTAAGAAGTCTAAGTTCAAGGGGCCACATCTGGTGAGGGCCTTCTTACATAGTCCTGAGGCAGCACAAGGCATCACATGGTGAGAGGGCTAAGTGTGCCAACTCAGCTCTCTCTTCCTCTTCTTATATAGCCACCAGTCCCACTCCCATATTAACCTGTTAATCCATTAATTCATGAATGGGTTAATCCAGTCACTTGTTCAAGGTCCCACCTCTCAATACTGCCACATTGGGAATTAAATTTCAACATGAATTTTGGAGGGGACAAACATTCAAACAACAGCACTGTAAAAAGTCTCAGGTAAGGTCCGTCAGGAGATATTCCAGAAGAAGACATTGTTATCATAGAAGATGACAGCTCCATGCATATTATTACCCCAGAAGACCTTCCAGTGGGACAAGATGTTGAGGTAGAAGACATTGATATTGATGATACTGACCCTACGTAGGCCTAGGGCAGTGTGTGTGTCTTAATTTTTAACAAAAGAGTTTAAAAAGTAACAAAAAACAACAACAAAAACAAAAAACTAAACTAAAAACAGAAAAAAGCTGATAGAATAAGGATATAAAGAAAGAAAATAGAGACATTAGACACCCACCCTCTCCAGAAAGAAGAACTAAAATTATGAATAGATAAACACACCTCAAATAGAAAATCTAGGAAAGAACACTAGAGTCTGACAGAGAAGCCACAGGAAACACCTGAGGCACAGAAGGCAAAGGAAGGGGCCAGCTCTGCTGAGATCGGCTGGGAGGCCTGAGGGTCTCTATATTGTGGGGAAAGGGTAAGTGAGAGAACTTCAGCAGTGCACATCCTAACCAGACTGCTATAATCCAAACCACAGGGGAGTTCCTCTACCTACACAAACTCTGGCATTAACATGCATGGTAATTTGGAGGCTCTGTGACAGCACTGCACCAGACAGGGAGCTTGCACTGGATCGCTCATACCCCCAAGACTTAAGTGGTTGCAGTTCAGTGCTATTGTGAGAGCACAGCTGTCATGGGAATGCATCCTGCCCTGGGAAACACAGCCCCCATATCTCCACATACTGGGAACCCCCAGTGATATCCCCCAGTGTTCACTTGCACACTGGGTCCAGCAGCACAGCACTGGCTGGACCTAAATGTGCTGCAAGCTACCTCAGTACTCTAGCCCACAAGAAGGACTACACCCCAGGGAAAGGATGATGCAGTGCACAAAAAATGTGGCCCCAAGAAAAAGAAAACCAAAGAATGCACTTTCCAGAGCCTGAGAGCTTCTTGTGAGAGGGCTGTGAGAAATGACCCTGACCCCCAGCAATGGCACAAACTTTATGCCCAGCCTCACAAGCAGAGAGTGAGATCCCCTCCCACTGGCTGAGTGGCCTCTGTGCTTGAGCTTGCACATAGAGAATGGAACCTCTCCTCTCCCTCTGCACACTGCTGCAGGCCCAGCTGCTGCTGTTACCAGAGGCTGGGGCAGGCAAGCTGGAGGGCTGCCTGTCTGGGACTGTGAGTGACAACTGCATCCCCCCAGCAGTGTGGCCTCCATACTTAGTATCATGTGTGAAAGGCAAGGTCCCCTCCCATTTCTGCCTGGCTCTGCAGTGCTGTGAAGAGCTGCATGTCTGGGGCTGTGGTGGCAACCCCACATTGCAGCCACCACCAACACCAGCACACCACTTGGGACCCAGAGAGTTATCCCACCACTGCTACTGCCATCACACACACCATGCTGGCTGCCCAGGGACCTGAGAACCTGCTCATCCACCTGGTCCACCACTGCCACTACCAGCACCCAAGCAAGCCACCTGGAGGTCCAAGAATCAGCCCACCTGGTCCAACTAACACCTGGTACCATTGTATACTGTCCTAGGGCCCAAGAACAGGTATGCTTAGGCCACTGCTGCCACCACTGGGGCCTGAAGACTGGCTCACTTGTTATCCCTGTCCCCAGCAAAACTTCACCATATCCTCCACTAATAACTGCACCCTAAAACACTGAGTAAATCACAGATACCACTGAAGCTGTTTGTAGCCAAAGAAATCATACACAGACTGCACTACAGTGTGCAATCAGGAACAAAACCAAAGGGCCCTACTCAACCAACACCATTAATACATCTTCAAGAAAAGGTCCTCCTTTCTGAAAGCAAATTTAAAAAATTGGAAGAAGTGATTATTACATCAGATGTGCAGATATCAACATAAAGGCATAGGAAATATGAAAAAGCAAGGAAATATGAAACCACCCAAGGAACACAATAATTCTTTAGCAACAGATCCCAATCAAAAAGAAATTCATAAAATCCCAGAAAAAGAATTCAAAATTATGATACTAAAGAAGTTCAGTGAGATACTGAACTGAAGAGAATTCTGACAAATGATACAAAGAAATCAGAAAACAATTTAGGCTATGAATGGAAAATTTGCCAAAGAGATAGATATCATAAAAAACAAAACAAAATAGAAATTCTGGAACTGAAGAATTACTTGAATAAAATAAAAAATACACTTAAAGACTTCAACAATAGACTAGATCAAGCAAAAGAAAGCATCTCAGAACATGAAGACAAGTCTTTTGAAATAACCCAATCAGACAAAAACAAACAAAAAAGAATAAAAGAGAATAAGCAAAGCCTTTGTGATATATAAGACATCCCAAAGCAACCAAATAAACAAATTATTGGTATCTCTGAAGGTGAAGAGACAACAAAAGGGTTTGAAAACCTATTTAGTAAAGTAATAGATGAAAATGTCCCAAGTCTAGCAAGAGGTTTAGACATCCAGATACAGGAGGCCCAGGGTTATGCAAACAGATATTATCCAATGCAAAAAGTCCTTTTCCATGACACACTATAGTCAAACTGTCTAAAGTCAATGAAAAAGAACAAATTCTAAAAGGAGCAAGAGAAAAGCATGTAGTCACCTATAAAAGAGCCCCCATCAGATTAACAGTAGAATTCTTAACAGAAGCCTTAAAGGCCAGGAGAGAATGGGGTGACATATTCAAAGTGCTGAAAGAAAAACACTGCCACCCAAGGATAATATATACAGCAAAATTATCCTTCATATATGAAGGAGAAATAAAGCCTTTCATAAATAAGCAAATGCTGCAGGAATTTATCACCACTGGACCAGCCTTACAAGAAATGCTCAAGGGAGTCATAAACCTGGAAACAAAAGGACAACAGTTGTCATCATGAAAACACATGAAAATACAAAACTCACTGATAAAGCAAACACACAAATGAGCAAGAGAAAAGACTCAAATGGTACCACCACAGAAAATCAGCAAACCATAAGGACAATCAATAAGAGAAAAAGAAAGGGACAAAGGATAGGCAAAACAACCATAAAACAATTAACAGTATGACAGGAACAAAGCCTTATATAGCAATAATAACCTTAAGTTTAAATGAATTAAATTCTCACTTAAAAGATATAGAATAGCTGAATGGATTTAAAAAAATATGATCCAACTATATGCTGCCTACAAGAAACATGCTTTACCTAGAAATACACATGTAGAGTGAAAGTAAAGGAATGGAAAAAGATAGTCCATGCAAACAGAAACCAAAACCAAGCAGGAGTAGCTATATTTGTATCAGGTAAAACAGATTTTAGATCAAAAACAGTAAAAGAAAAGACAAAGAAGGTCATTATATAATGATAAAGGGATCAAACCAGCAAGAGGATATAACAATTCTAAATATATATGCACCCAACACTGGAGTACCCAGATTCATAAAGCAAATATTACTAGATCTAAAGAAAAAGAGATAGACAGCAATACAATAATAGTGGGGGACTTCAACACCCCACTCTCAGCATTAGACAGATTATCTGGACAGAAAAATCAACAAAGAAACATTGGACTTAAACAAGATTTTAGATCAAATGAACCTAACAGACATCTACGGAACATTTTATCCAACAACTGCAGAATAAATGATCTTCTCATCAGTGCATGGAACATCCTCCAGGATTGGCCACAAAACAAGTCTTAACAAATTTTTAAAAACTGAAATCATATCAAGTATCTTCATCTTCTCAGACCACAGTGGAATAAAACTAGAAATCAATAACAAGAGGAACTTTGGAAACTACACAAATACATTGAAATTAAACAACATGCTCCTGAATGACCACTGGGTAAATAAAGAAATTAAGATGGAAATCAAAAAATTTCTTGAAACAAATGAAAATGGAAACACCACATACCAAAACCTGTGGGACATAACAAAGGCAGTGCTAAGAGGAAATTTTATAGCAATAAATGCCTACATCAAAAAGCCCAGAAAGATTTCAAATAAACAATCTAATCATGTATCTTTAGGTAATAGAAAAGCAAAAATGAACCAAACCCAAAATTGACAGAAGAAAAGAAATTATAAAGATCAGAGCAGAACTAAATGAAATAGAGACAAGAAACAATGCAAAGGATCAATGAAAGAAAAAGTTGGTTCTTTGAAAAGATAAACAATTGATAAACTGCTAACTAGATTGACCAAGAAAAGAAGACAGAAGATCCAAATAAACCAAATCAGAAATGAAAAAGGAGACATTACAAGTGCTACCACAGAAATACAAAAGATCATCAGAGACTATTATGAACAACTAAATGCTCACAAACTGAAAATCCTAGAGGCAATGGATAAATTCCTAGAAATATCCAGCTTACCAAGATTGAATCAGGAAGAAATAGAAAACCTGAACAGACCAAAAACAAGCAGCAAGATTAAATCAGTAACAAAAAGTCTCCCACAAAGAAAAGCCCAGGACCAGATGGGTTGACTGCTGAATTCTACCAAATGTATAAAGATCTAATGCCAATCCTCCTCAAAATATTTCCAAAAATTGAAGAGGAGGGAATTCTCCCTAACTCATTATACAAGGGTGGCATTACCCTGATACCAAAATCAGATAAGGACACAACAAAAAAGCTAAAACTACAGGCCAGTATCCCTGATGAACATAGATGCAAAAATCCTCAACAAAATACTGGCACACTGAATCCAACAGCACATCAAAAAGATAACACACCATGATCAAGTGGGATTTATCCCAGGGATGCAAGGATGGTTCAACATATATATGCAAATCAATAAACATTGTATATCGCATCAACAGAATGAAGGACTAAGACCATATGATCATTTCAATAGATGTAGAAAAGTATTTGACAAAATTCCACACCCCTTCATGATTAAAATTCTCAAAAAAGTAGGCATAGAAGGACCATACCTCAAAATATTAATAATAAAGGTTATATATGGCAAACCCACAGCTAACATCACACTGAACAGATAAAAGTTGAAAGCTTTTTGTTAGGGACATAAAAACAAGTGAGAGGTAATGGAATTCAGAAAAACAGAAAGGAGAAAGCAGTTATAGAAAAACAATAAGGAGGAAATGGTTACAGAAAAATAACCAGGGGAAATAGTTATTTTAGTCTTAAAGAATGGGGTAATTAGGCCATGGAACACTGACCACCAGTCATAGAAATGAAATGGAACTTTCCCCACAGTACGTATAACATAACCTTTAAGTCATGTCCAAACATAGAAAGGAACTCAGTCCCAATTATAACGAACCTTTACCTAAACATAAAGCATATAAAAAGGAAACCATAGGACTAAACAGGGTCTTCTCCACTCACAGAGACAGACCCATTTCCCCTTAGGAAATGTCTTTGGTTTCCTCTCCTATACTATCTTATAACTTCACTACTTCCAATAAATTTTTCACGCATACTTGCTGAGTGTCTGTCATGTCTCTCCATTGTGTGGACCAAGGCTTGCGATTCCTCCAAGCCAGGAGCCCAAGAACTGGGGCAACGCTTCAAAGTCCAGCCGTGGACTGAACTGTGACACTTTCTTCTAAGAACTGGAACAAGATAAGGATGCTCACTGTCACCACTCCTACTCAGCATAGTACTGAAAGTTCCAGCCAGAGCAATCAGGCTAGAAAAAGAAATAAAAGGTATCTAAATTGGAAAAGAAGTCAAATTGTGCCTTTTTGCAGATGTCATGATTTTGTATCTGGAAAAACCAAAAGACTTCACCAAAAAACTCTTAGAACTGATAAATAAATTCAGTAAAGTTGCAGGATATAAAATCAGCACACAAAAATCAGTAACACTTCAATATACCAATAGTGAAATAGCCAAAAAAGAAATCAAGAAGGTAATCACATTTACAATAGCTACAAAAAAATTACCTAGGAGTAAATTTAACCAAGAAGTGAAGGATCTGTACAAGAAAAACTACAAAGTACCAATGAAAGAATTTGAAGAGGACACAAACAAATGGAAAAAACATCTCACACTCATGTATCAAAGAGTTAATATCATTAAAATGATCACACTGTCCAAAACAATCTACAGATTCAATGCAATCCCTATAAAAATACCAATGTCATTTTTCACAGAAATAGTAAAAATAATCCTAAAATTTGTATGGAACCAAAAAAGAGCCTGAATAGCCAAAGCAATCCTGAGCAAAAAGAACAAAACTGGAGGCATCACACTATCTGACTTCAAAACATATTACAAGCCTATATTAACCCAAACACCATGGTATTGGTATAAAAATAGACACATACACCAGTGGAGCAGAATAGGGAGCTCAGAAATAAATCCACATATTTACAGCCAACTGATCTTCAACAAAGCTGCTAGGAACATACATTAGGGAAAGGACACCCTCTTCAATAAATGATGCTGGGAAAACTGGATAACTATATGCAGAAGAATGGAACTGGATCCCTAACTCTCACCATATACAAAAGTCAACTCAAAATGGATTAAATATTTAAACATAAGACCTGTAACTACAGAAATCACTGGAAGAAAACATAGGGAAATCTCTTCAGGGAATTGGTTTTGGAAAAGATTTTATGGCTAAGACTTCAAAAGCACAGGCAATAAAAACAAAAATGGACAAATTGGACTACATTAAACTAAAAAGTTTCTGCACAGCAAAAGAAACAAGCAACAGAGTAAGGAGACAACCTTTGGAATGGGGAAAAATATTTGCAAGTTATCCATCGTACAGTGGACTAATATCCAGAATATACAAGGAACTCAAACAAATCAACAATTAAAAAAAAACCATTAAAAATGGGCAAAGGACATAAAAAGACATTTCTCAAAAGAACGCATACAAATGGCCAACAGGTATGTGAAAAAATGCTTAACATCACTAATCATTAGGGAAATGCAAATCAAAACCACAATGAGATATCACCTTATCCCAGTTAGAATGGCTATTATCAAAAAGAAAATAACAAATGCTGGCGAGGATGCAGGGAAAAGGGAACTCAAACACTGTTGGTGGGAATGTAAATCAGCACAATCACTATGAAAAGCAGTATGGAGATTTCTTAAAAAACTAAAAGTAGAACCACAATCCAGAAATCCCACTACTGGGTATCTATCCAAAGGAAAAGAAATTAGTACAGCAAAAGGATACCTGCACTAACATGTTTATCACAGCACTATTCACAATAGCAAAGATGTGGAGTCAACCTAAGTGTCCATCAATGGACAAATGGATAAAGGAAATGTGGTATATATACACAATGAAATACTATTCAGCCATAAAAAGAATGAATCATGTCATTTGCAGCAACATGGATGGGACGGGAGATCATTATGTTAAGTGAAATAACCCAGGCACAGAAAGACAAATACTGCCTGTCCTCACTCTTATGTGGGAGCTAAAAAACTTGATTTCATGGACATAGAGAATAGAGTGGTAGGGCTGGGCGGGGGGGAGGGAGGGAAGAGGAGATGTTGGTTATGGGTACAAACATACAGTTAAATAGAAGAAATAAGTTCTAATGCTTGATAGCAGACTAGGGTAACTATACTTAGCAAGAATATTATGTATATTTCAAAGTGACTGGAAAAGGAGACTTGAAATAATACCAACACATAAAAATGATAAACATTCAAGGTGATGGACACCCTAAATATCCTGATTTGATCATTACACATTCTATGTGTGTAACAAAACACTCACATGTACCCCATAAATATGTAAATTATTATCTATCAATAAAAGTGGAAAAAAGAATCATTTGCATTAGTATCAGGTTTTTATAAGTTAACTTCTATCTCTACAGAGTTATAAATAGCCTAGTCAAAGACAAAAATATTTTCGTACAGTGGTACAATGTGTTTGTGTTTTAAGCTGTGTTATTACAAGAGTCCAAAAAGTTTTAAAAAATTGAAAAGTTTATAAAGTAAAAGAGTTACAGTAAGCTAAGGTTAACTTATTATTGAAGAAAAAAACATATATTTTCATAAATCTAGTGTAGCCTAAGTATACGATGTTTATAAAGTCTACAGCAGTGTAATGTCCTAGGCCTTCACATTCACTCACCACTCACTGACTCACCCAGAGCAACTTCCAGCCCTGCAAGCTCCACTCATGGCGAGTGGCCCATACAGGTGTACCATTTATCTTTTTTTTTTTTTTTTTGAGACAGAGTCTTGATCTGTTGCCTGGGCTAGAGTGCAGTGGCATCAGCCTAGCTCACAGCAACCTCAAACTCCTGGGCTCAAGCGATCCTCCTGCCTCAGCCTCCCGAGTAGCTGGGACTACAGGCATGCGCCCTGACACCTAGCTAATTTTTTCTATTTTTAGGAGAGACAGGGTCTCGCTCTTGCTCAGGCTGGTCTCTAACTCCTGAGCTCAAGTGATCCTCCTGCCTCGGCCTCCCAGAGTGCTAGGATTACAGGCGTGAACCACCACGCCTAGCCCCCGTTTATCTTTTATACCATATATTTACTGTACCTTTTCTATATTTAGATACACAAATACTTCCCACTGTATTAGAATTGCCCACAGTACTCAGTACAGTAGCATGCTGTACAGGTTTGCAGCCTAGGAGCAATAGGCTATACCATACAGCCTAAGTGTGTAGTAGGCTGTACCATCTAGGTTCGTGTAAGTTCACTGTATGATGTTTACATAATGACAAAACCTTCTAAAGACACATTTCTCAAAATGTATCCTGGTCACTGAGTGATGCATGACTGTATTTTGTTTAATTTCCCTGGTCTTATTACAAATACGCAATATCATTCTATTTTCTTAAAGCATCAAGATAATATATAGGACACAGGATGTGAATAAGCAAGTTTCTTTTAGGTTCAAATATTTTGATTCATAGTTTACCTATTAATTAATTACAGCTGATTTGTTTTTTAAAGGGGAACATTCCTGACTTCACACTATTCTTCACACTCTTCTTAAACAGATGGATTGTACCATTTTGTTTTCACCCCTGGATGATGTGTTTGAGGAATAAGAAGTATAGTGGCACGCGTGTATGTCAAATTGCTGTGGGCTATCAGACTTGCAAAGAAATTAATGACAAACATTTTGATTGCTTTATTAAGTTGTATGCTTAACAACATACTTTACTACAAATCAATATACAGGTCATTAATATGTTCATAATATTTGGAATATATTTTGTATTTTACAAAATCTAACAGCTAACATTTTTTAGTACCTACTATGTGCCACACTCTGCAAAAAATGTTCAATAATGTGTGCTATCTTACTTTACCTTTGCTCTACCCCCTTGAGATAGGTAGTAGGTGCAGTACTATTCTTTTATCCATTTTACACATAAGGAAATTCAGGTCACACAAGTTAAAAATCAAAACCAAGCAGTTTGATTCCAGTATACAAATGTTTGGATCAAAGAAGAATGGTAACAAGATTGTGAAAGAAACCTTGGCATCTATTTATGTCATAGTTACTTTTTCAAAAATCTCCATGCTGTAGACTAGACCACGTCCCAGGACTCTTGGTGGAGCAATACTCCGTAGCGAAGACTTCTGCTCCTGCCTCACCCTCACAGGTCAGGGAACGGCCTGACAGCAGGGCATGGTAGAATGCCAAGTCACCAGTCTCTTCCCTTGTCAAGAAAGTTAATTGCAGAAGAGATGCAAGAACCAGAATTCTCCCCTGAGCCAGCTGGCTAAATTTTCATTCTACTGGTACTCTGGGGAGTGGCTTTTTGAGGTGAGTTTTTGAAATTACCTATTCCACATTGTCAATGAACGTCCTTCTCTGGGCCTAGCTTTGCATGTGAGCAAATCATTATAATTTGATGGGGCTATGTCCTAACCCCTTCTCTATTAATATTCCCTTTTTGACTCTTTCCTCCCTATTTGTTAGCATTGGCTTGATTATTTTATTCTTCTACATTTTCAGTCTTTCGCTGTGTTATAAAAACTAACCAGCTCATGCAAGACCATACAATTTCTATCATTTAAGAATATCATCTAAGGGTACATAGAGCTAGAAATAGCTTGGTCTGATGTAGTGTCTGCCCTCAATGATTTGAAACCTAGACAATGACACAAAAGAATGAATCAAACATGTTTTGGAAAATGCAAAACATATTTGGAAAACTGTGTGGACTCACCAGTACTGTAATTGTACCTGGATAGGGTAGAATGCTGCCTTTTTCAACCACATCCATTACCTTGTGGATGTAGAAGGTATAATGTGGTAATGTGGAACTTTGAATCCCATGGACAAGAATTTTTTTAACTTGGCTTTAAAAATCAATATCATTTTCTGCAACTTTGCTATCTTTACCAATGCTACTTCTTTTATGTTAAGCACACAGAGTAGCAATCTTAAATCTTAAATTTTGGCTTAAATTTTTAATCTCTCACATCCTATTAGACACCAAATTCTATTGATTTTTTCCCTTTGTATTGCCTTTCTTCTCTACTCTCTTGACAGCACACTTTGTAGGACTTCACTTGCCCAGGCCTGGATTATAGCAGCAGTTTCCTAGCTCACTACTTTACCCCCTGCCTCACCCCACATCCTGCCTGCTCCAGCCAAATCACATCATCCTTTCATACCACTGTCTCACCAAAGATTCTTTCTTCTCCTTTCTCTTCTCCTCCGTCCTTTTTCTTTTTTACAAACATTTAGTGAGCCCCTAACATGAATACAACCTCTGTAAAAATTTTTTGTGCTAAGTAATCTCACCCTCCCGTACTCATCCCAACCAATTTCTCAGTATGTCCTAATCATGCTGTCCCATCAAATGGGGCCTGATTCCTCAGTGTCCCTCAGCCATGTCAATGCCACTGCCCCTGGCCTTTGTTCACTACATCTTCCAGTGATACCTCAAGCTATAGATGACGTCTCTTCTTAGGGACACTTCAGTCTTTAATGATCTTTCACCTCTCTGGACTTCTGTAGCCACACAAAACTGAACTCTGTCTTTTATCCTTTGCTCCTTAATTTAGTTGATCTTAAATCCTTGCTAGCCTTAAGAGTCATTTATTTCACTTCTGAGTATTCACCAGTCTGAGCACAAAGTTATAGATGCCCCTTAATAAATACATTTTGACTGATTTTGAGTGTCCAATTTATGTGTAGAGTTTGGACCCTTTAGATTGCTTGATACAATATTCATTTATTAAAAACTTTTACAATATCCTAGGCACTTTTTCTAGATGCTGTGAACAGAGTGGTTACTAATACAGGAGAATGGCTGTCCATCTGGTCTCATGAAGAACAAGAACTTTTCACAGAGCCAAGCTTCAGGGAGTTGCTATAAAACTACATATTTTATTCGGGTACAGTACAATGACAACAGATCGTTTGGTTGCTCAGTAAGAAACGGGTGTCTGTTGCAGCTAAGCTTTAAACACTACTCCTGCCTTTGATGAGTCACTTTCCTGCCTCATAGATCCCTTCTTGTTCATGATTTCTGTAACTCCTTGCTTCTCTTGTCTTGTGGCTTCTGCATACTCATTTTTTTAGAACATCTTTTTTTTTTTCTACCTTTGCACAGAAATTCTCCAAAGAGAATGTGATGAGTCGGTTAGTTACATTCCCTACTAGTTGGTCACAGCACTCATTCCAGAATCCTCTTGCAGATTGCTGGCAAGCCTATATTGGCACCTCTAGGGCTAGGCATGACCTTTGATGCAGCCACGATCAAGGAAGTGGGATCACTTAGTAGGTTTTCCCATCCAGGGGCTGAGATATGGGAGACACTCCCCTAAAATTAGGATGTGTAACTTGAAGGTGCCTCAGTTCACATTAGTAAAACCTGTAAATATTTTACTAAAAGTGCACAATATGAATGAAATTAGCTCACTAAACTATATCTAGAAGCATTGTACGTATTTTCATCTTAATACCAATTGTGACACTGGCCTGATCCTCAATCAATTTTATAGTTCTTATTTGGAAAAAAAAGTTCCAATCTATATAAAGAAAATCTCATATATTCTGAGATATTGTTACTTCATTGGTTCCCATCTGACCACATTGCATTTGGGTCAGATAGTTAATATTATTAAAAGTTTCTTAAACTTTATTAAATGATCTGCAGAAAAAAATGAAGCTAGCTTTTAATTTTGAGGTGTTGAATACCCAGGACTGAATTTATTTCACTTTTGTCTCCTCTGTATAAAATTGGTCATTTGACTCTAAATTTACTTCAGATATTTTATTCTAGGCTTAGACATTTTTCCTATAATAAAAATTGTTATAATCTTGATTGCCCACGAAATGAAGTCTTTTTTAGGATTTAACTTTGCATGCAATGTTTTGATCACCTCTTTAAGTTTTTCTGTTATGTAGCCATGGCATTGTATAAACTGGACAGTAAGTACAATCTCAAACACAGGCAAGAATTTTAGTGCACTTGCTTTGTACTTGGCTAAAATGTGATGTCGAAAAAAGTGCAATTCATAAATTCTATCTCAATTTCAATATTTTTCACTCTCAAATAGATAAATTCTCCTTCATTTAAAAATCTTTCTTAAGTGTCATGTTGGCCTCGGTTGCAGTCTGCCCCACACATTTCCATTGTATTATTGCTCCTTTCAACAATCTTTGCTGAAATATTCTTAGTGAATATTCACAAAATCATTTACCTCTCAAATCAACAACTTGACTCCTCAGTTGCTACCCTACCTTTATTCTCCAAGTAAGCTATTTTTAAAGAACAACAAGATCATGGGATATGATGGGATCAAGGACTCAGAGAGTTTCCTATTTTCCTTTGGCATGAATGTAGTGCATTTGCGTTGAGAAATACAGACCTAATAGTTGTGTTGATATATACATCCTCAGAGGCTTGCATCATTCAAGAATATTTTGAGATAGTATCAGTAAACTGGAGATAAAATATATTGAAGTATAGATGACCATAAAATCTACACCCCCAACAGCAGGAAAATGGATTGAAACTGAGAAAAATATTCAGAGGGCTTTAACCGTATGTATGAAAACACAGACCCACATCTGTTTGGCCTCTTTGATTAGAGTGAAGAGCATCAGATGTTCACCAAGACCTTCCACAAATTCCTAAAACTTAGCAGAGTTCTATTATTAACACAACACAGATTAAACTCTGTCACTGCTATTGTTTACATCTGACAAATACTTATTTCTTGAAACTCTGGAGACAAGTCTTGTGCTACACAGAAGTAGCCTAAAACATAAAAGGGTAATAATTTAAAAACATAAAAGGATAACAAATCATGGCTGATTTGTCATATTCTCATATTTTTAGCAGAATACAAAAAGTGATGATGAAGAGGTTATTCTTCAAAACATCAGATTCTTAGTATTTATTGAAAAAGTTTGAGAAAATTAAACTTTTTGAATGACAGTATAGAGGAGTCCCTGAGTAATTGGCTTTATAATGAAAAGATGATAGAGGTGAACATTAAAAACACAAATAAACACAAACTTTTTGTTTTTTTGAGACAGTCTCACTCTGTTGCCCCAGGTAGAGTGCAGTGGCATCATTATAGCTCACTGCAACCTCAAACTCCTGGGCTCAAGTGATCCTCCTGCCTCAGCCTCCCAAGTAGCTGGGACTACAGGTGCGAGCCACGATGCCCAGCTAATTTTTCTATTTTTAGTAGAGATGGGGTCTTGCTTTTGCTCGGGCTGGTCTCAAAATCCTGAGCTCAAGTGATCCTCCTGCCTCAGCCTCCCAGAGTGCTAGGATTACAAGTGTGAGCCACCACGCCTGGCCCATTAACTTCTTTTTTTAATGGGTACAATTGAAACTACCGGAATGGTAACTTTTTTTTTTTTAATTCTCTAAACTGTGTTGGTGGCCAGATTTTCAAAACTTACTCATCTAAAGAGCTAGCACAAATGCCTCAGAAAGATTTTTAAGTATGGTCAGTGGGCATCTTCCCTTCAGTGTCAGCAGGACCTTTCTCCTGACTCCTTTTTAGACTTCCTCACATTGTCTAATGTTTTGTGCATGTGCTTCCATGTGCTTCCACTCCATCTTGGATAATACTTTTAGTTATGCCTGCTTGAGGATAAGAAATTAGTCAATGATTTCAAAACGTGCTTATATGGGCTGCTACTTCACTGATTTTTACCTTTTTAAATATAAGTGCCCTTTTGATAGACTGAAATATTATTCAGTCTTACCACACATTAGCACTCATAGACATAACAATAGTATGTACTAACTAGAAGTCTAGAATCATTAGCTAAATTGTACTCTTACTGTTCATGACCTTGAATGTCAGTTTAAGTTCTCTGAGGTCCTATTTCTCAGTAATATACTGGGAATCAAAATAGTATATCCCATAGAGTATGTTATTGGAGAAAGGTTGAGAAGAGACGAATGTTATATAAATATATTGTAATATCATCTTCAGTTTTCACTGAACCTCAAGAAACACTGAATTCTGAACATGGTTTGGCTGGTGCTAACATTAATGATATTAATTTGTTTGAATCAACAGAAAGCTACCCAAAGTATTATAAATAGGCTATTGGGTAGTTTCTATCAACGAAGAGGCTAAATCTCCTCAGACCTTCTGAGGACTTGCTTCTGCAGTGAAACCAAAGGCCTCTATTCCACTTCAATAATAAAAAGCATGCATGATTCATTAAGAATATAGGCAAGGCTTTATGTTATATTTATTTATTCTCCAGCTTGTACAAACTGGATGTAGAAGCATAAACATAGTACATTTCTACCATCTTCAACAAAAATATAACCAATATGTACAATTATTGTATTAAAAATACAAAAGGGATACAGACTCCACCAATGTCTTTCTAAAAGACATACAGGTACAAGTAGTATCAAAAGTATGAGGAAATCACCAGTTAATTGTACATTCTGCACTTGACATCACAGAGCGAACTGAGATTAGCAGTCCTATGTTCTACAATTACTTAATGCTTAGGTAACATTTGTGCAACTTGTGGTAGAGCTAGATTTCTGTCTTTCTATATGCACATGAGGTCCATAGCCTATATAATAAAACTGGCAAATAATGCATATTACATGTAAAATTACAAATGCATAATTGACAATGTAATATATAAGCAAGTAGACAAATGCCATGGTACAGAAGAGAATTATTAAATAAAGCACTGACATTGTTTGATACAGTGAAAAAACACTGCAATTCCACTTTTAAAATTTGAAGCTATTTACGTTTATCTACTGATCAATATGATCAGCTGAATTTAATGGAAAAAAAATCCAAGACCAGCAGTTCCTCACATTTGAGTACTACTCGGATTGGCAGCCTTCACTTTTCCGGAGTCTGTGCAAAAACAACACAAAAATAGAGTGGAGGGGTCATTTTCAGTCATTATAGGGTTAATAGCAGCTGTGAGCAGATGGTTGCTACACTTAGGCCTTCTCTATACTCAGTCCATAAAGCCACTGGAGGTTAGTCTTTGGTGACTAACCCGCCTTGCAAAGGCTGGCATATCTAACCAGGTTTTTGATCTTTTATCACGTTTAAAGGCTTGTTTATTCCCTAATGCCAATTCAATAAAGGGAGGCTGTCTTAAAAGAGCAGTATAAACAGCTGGCATTAGCTCCAACATCCCAAGCTGCTTTCACTGCAATGCTGTCCAGTTATAAATGTTTCTTTAAAAAAAAAACCAAAAACTAAAACTCTAAATTAACAAAAATCAAAGAAACATAACTTAAAAATGGGGTTTGCCATCCATCTCAATGGAGCAGGACACGCCCTTCAAATGACACTGTCCTGCCTCCATAAGGCTCAGACAGGACACGAGAGTCCTATTTCCCTCCCCTGGCCATGTGCAAACAGTTTTACAGAAGAACCACACCCGCTGGGGAAGGAGCAGATGAGGTGTCTTGGTATTTGAGTAATTGGCTAACATTTTATATTTCCAGGATAGGGCACTTCAAGGGTGAGGCCAGAAGAACGCAGGAAGACAGGGTCACAAGCCAGGTCTTCCCCTCTTCTTGGTGTGGCCACACCCTGTCCGGCATATTTGGTTTTTTAGAAACCAGGCTGGCAACCCTACTTAAGGTTCAAAATAATACTGTAATCATTAAATGCATAAAACATTTACTGTCTAAACACAATCTTTAAACTCATTTTTTTTTTTTAAAAAAAGGAGGACATTGTAAACAAGTGGACAAGCACTGTACTCAAAGGATTTCATTGTTTTTCTTTGTCTTCCTCGGTGGGTTAAAGGCCCCAAGTAGTTCAATGGCTAGCTTTTCTCATTATCCCAATGAGACCAAGTGCTAGGACTGGATTGAAATCTAAAAGGAAGATTTTTAAAAATCCTTCCAGGCATTGAGAAGTGCAGCCAGAGTGAATCATCGCGTCGTGATGATCTTGGAATTTGGAATGATACTGTGTGATGTGGCAGGCAGCAACAGCGGGAGCTTGAAGATTGCTGCACTGTGCATTTCAAGCAACAAAGTCTGAAAAGTGCCAGGGCAATTTCTTCACAGTATTTCACATGCAAAGGGGAAGGGAAGAAGGGGAGAAGAAGCCCCATGCTGCTTTTAAGGCAGGGAAGGAGGCAAACTGGTCCACCATCCTCAGAATGTGAGTTCCAAGGCTCCCATGCTAGGGATGTCTTCTTGTGCTCTCCTTGTAGGTGGCTTGCCTGTGCCTCAAACAGCAGATACTTGTTCATCTTCTGCAAATACAGCAAGGAAGAGGGAAAAAAAAAAAAATTCAATGAGCAAGAAAATAATTTCTTGTGCTACAGAGAATATATTCACTGATGTGCTAAATAAAAATGCTATAGCTATTCTCTTTAGTATAGCTCATTTAAAATCCTTGTCTTTTCTTCTAGGCAATGATTAACAACACAAAAATGTTAGAAATGTATATACAATGCATACATTTAAAAGATATATATATAAAAATATTAAAAACATATACATTATATATTTTTTGGTCAGAAAGTTTTAATAATAACTTCATTGGAAAAAGTTATAAAATAGCGTGCCTTTCCTGGGCATTGCAGGATGTTTGTAGCACCCACACCTGCCCCCAGCTGTGACAACCAAAACCATCTCCAGATGTTGTCAAGGGTCCCCCGAAGGACAAAATCACCACCAGTTGCTAACTACAGACCTAGAATTATGAAAATCATGTCCTTTTACAAATTTTAAAATATATAGTTCATCAGAGTATTTAAAAGTCTTAATACTTTCACAATAAGTTTGTGACTTAACTCTGACAGTTCACGTTAGTTACTTAGTTAAGTCAAGGTTAGGTTTGTATAGACAGTCTCTCTGGAAGGTAGTTAAATCCTTTTGACTACTTTTAGTTATTTTAGCAACTATCATTGACACTTTAGTAGTTACCATATGAAGTGGCATTTTAAGATTATACATAAGCTGATAGTGCTTATATTATTAATTCAACCATATTAAATAAAATGTACTGTTATGTAACTCTTGGTTTGTCTTCATACATTTCAGAATATAGTTTCAATATTAAAAACTATCTGCTTTTTATGGGCAAATAGTATAGTTTGTGAATTTATCTCAATAAAGTTGGTATTGAAAAATAGCATGTGCCTTTTTAAAAAATAACGTACAATCAGATACACATTAAAAAGTCTAGAAGGATATAACAAAATGTTAATAGTGGCTATCCGCAAGTGGTAGGATTATAAGTAATTTTCATTTATAATGCTTTGCCTTTTTTTTTTTTTTTTTTACAATGACTGTGTAAATATGTTAAACTGAAAACTTAAAGAAGAGGGGTGGGGGACATGATCTCCCTTCTCATCCTCAATCCAGCACATCCAGGTAGATTTGTAGAAAGAAGTCAAAAAAGTCATAGAGAAAGTATATTTCTCTATCAGACTTTCATTTCCAAATGAGCCCCAATTTTTTTTTTTTTTTTTTTTTTGAGACAGCGTCTTGCTCTTAGCACCGGCTAGACTGCAGTAGCATCATCATAGCTCACTGCAACCTCAAACTCCTGGGCTCAAGCGATCCTCCTGCCTCAGCCTCCTGAGTAGCTGGGACTACAGGCAAGTGCTGCTACTCCCAACTAATTTTTCTATTTTTAGTAGAGATGGGGTCTTGCTCTTGCTCAGGCTGGTCTTGAACTCCTGAGCTCAAGCGATCCTCCTGCCTCAGCCTCCCAGAGTGCTAGCATTATAGGCGTGAGCCACCGTGCCCAGCATGAACCCCAATTTATTAAGAGTCCAATATAATGATTCCACAGAAAACTTTAACCATCCATGTTTGACAGCTCAAGATGTTTCTAAAAATTCTTGGAAATAGCACAAACTTGTGAGATTTTTATTTGTTTCCTTAAAATAGGGCCACAGAAATACTTCAATTCTAGTAAGAATTAGAAAAAAAAATCCAGTCAGGTACACACTTTATTAAAAGTGATTCCCTCTGCAATCTTTGGCATTTCTTAAACCATTTAGGGAAACACACAAATACTCATGCTCACGCACACACACACACAGAAAATAGTCAAAAGCTATAACCTTAATTTTGGAACTCTGAATATAAAATGTTCTTTGTGTAGTATATAGTTAGAGACGCAGCTGACCACAGTATTAAGAAAACAGAAATGCCTTGGAAAGCTTACAGGCAGCATAAATGAACACATCTAACTTGACGCTTTTAAGAATATATGTAAATATATGTGTGTGTATACCATCCTCCTCCGTGGAAAACCCTTGAGACTGATAGGGGGCGAGGCGCGGGTCGGACTCATTCGGTCTATGCCATTGAGGTTTGTTCACAGGCCTGCTGCTCGTCGGATGCCCATGTGGTGGCTGTGCCGGCGAAGGCCCAGCTGTGTCAGAGGGCCGGGCAATCATCCGAGACCTCTGAAGTGCCACGTTGTAGTCTGGAGGTTTCCTGGCTGGATGGGAATGCCCTTCTGGAAAGTCAGTGATGGGGATTCCAATGTAGCCCGGAGGGGTGGGTGGGGGCTCTCGATACCTGCCCTCCTTTCGTGCTACAGAAAGAAACAATATACCAGCCATTAAAAATGACTGTTTCATGCCGCAAAGATTTATTAAAAATACAAAAATAATTATTAAAACAGTAAACACAGCATAGTAGCAAGTGTGATTTTGTGTGGTATGGGATAGAGGTGTGGGTGCGTGGCAGGGCAGGGTATGGATGTGAACTAAACCAAATACTCACGGATGGCTAACCCTGGGTGGTGAAATAATTGTCAAGAGAAGCTACTAAGTAATCTTTTTTTTTTTTTTTTTGAGACAGGGTCTTGCTCTGTGGAGTGGGCTATAGTGCAGTGGTTCAATCACAGCTCACTGCAACCTCAAACTCCTGGGCAATGCCTGAAACATGTTAGTGCTTGGTAAAAGTTCCCTTTCTTTCCCTCGTCTTGCCCCAGAGGAAAATAGGGTACTCCATTTTTGCTGGGCATTTACCTTTATCAGGCAGAAAATCAATTCCATATTATTTTCAGTTCTCCAGACTTCACTTTGGAAAATAGTGAATTAAAATAAATTTGGAAATGTAGCACAAAGGATGCCAATTTTAAAGGTCTAAAACTATAAGGTACTTATTTTTCTTAAAATCCTTTTATTGACAACCATGACCTAGAACATGAAATCTGCAAAGGCAAGTAAAACTAAAGCTTTAGTTTCTTCAACTTTCTAGACTCAACTGTTAGGAACTGAAAATCATTCTTCCTTTCTTTGCAATAAAGATTCTAAGTATTAGTTTGTTATAAGAAAGCACTTGAAAGAGTTCAACCTAAGAATATGTACTGTTTTCTTCTTATTCATCTTAGAAAGATATTAAATTTGACATTTACCTATGACTATTTACACGGCAAAATAACTACAATTTCCCTACTAATAAAAATAATGTCTGTAATGATTATACTTCAGAATTTCTCACTCTATATCCTATAATCTATTCCCACAGTTCAACTATAGTGATGTTAAATATGCCATAGAAAATACATCCCGATAGGACTGAGGGAACACGAGAGCCTTTACAACAGAAACAGCAGCAGTATCTTCCATGTACTTATGAATTTACTATCTAGGCACTGTTCTAAATACTTTGCATAGGCTTCCTTTAATCCTCACACTAACCCTATTTAGTTAGAAATAATAATGACCCTAATAATAGGAATTACTCAGTTCATTTTATAGATGAGGAAACAGGCAGTTTAGTACTTTGCCAAATGTCACAATGCTCGTAAAGTGGCAAAGCAGAGATTAAACCCCAATCTGCCCGACACCTAAGCTGTGCTCTCCTCATTCTATAGTGTGCAGAAAGAACTGTAATGCAGAAACAATGTGCCTGCATAACAAAAATCAATGGAAGATTTTGAACATGCAAACTGTAAAGTTCTAAATACACTCAAAAGAACAGAATAGAATAAAGCATTTAAAACAGTTTCAGTTAAAGAAAAATTCCTCGTCTATGAAGAATGGGCATCCATCCTGATAATTTTCAGGTTAAAAGAAAAAAAAAAACAAAAAAACTAGACTAGATAATAGCCACACTAACAATCTGCTGATCCCGATGCTGGGATTTATTGAATGTTTTACTATGTAGGAATATAACTATAGGTACCTGACCATAAAACCCAGGCTCTTTACCACTATTCATTTCGAAATCCTGAACACACTACTAATTTGGAAGCCCTATAGAGCAATGAACAGAATGAGGAAAAGAACCACAAATATACAATTTGGCTTTTGAAATAAGTTAGATTAAAGCCACAATCCAGACGTGTGACAAAGTCCCTCAATTTTTCAACTTACCAATAAGCCCCTTTGCAGTACTCGATGCCACAGCTATGTGGGCAGTTATGGGAACAGGTTTGGTTTCTTCTGTGGTCACAGCTGTTATGCTACTGCTTTCAGCTTCAATGGAAACGTCCTTCCCACCCCTTCGCTTTATTGTGCCTGTGTCACCTTCTGAGTCTTCTCCCCAGTAACCTGTGGAAGATGCCCAGCTTGCCCGGGATTGGGCTTGTTCAAGACTCTCTCTACTTTGATTTTGCCTGTTATGCTTTGTGCTATGATCAGAAAACATGATTTGGTCCATATGGCTGCTTGAGGCCCAAAAACCTGCAGGATCCCCTGAATAATCAAAGTGAGTGTGCCCAAATGGAAGTGTCTCCCAGCTTCTCTGGTGCTGGATCGTCTGTATATTATCATGGGAACCACTTGAGCATGACGTCCAGCTCCCACGGCCACTGTCAGCAGCATCGAGCGAAGCACGATCCCCTTGATCTTGGGAAAGTTCCTCTGTGCTTGGAGAAGAAATTACTGTAGCTGTAGCATATAAGCCTCGACTCTCTGACATTGGTGCATAGGACCTAAATGGTCAAAAGAAACAAAAAAGGGGTAGGGGGGAAGCAAGATTGTTAAACTAATTCACCTATGATAAAACCAAAATATTGTGGGGTTTTTTTTTCTACAAAGGTAGCTTTCTTTTATTCTAGAAAGAGGATGAAAGTATCACTGAATTGCACTATAGTGGCGAGTTCTGCCACGTCCAGATTTCTCACTTGGTCATTGCTACCGAATAAGCACGTGAAAAAAGAGCAACAACTTGCTATGATAAAAAAAATTTTTTTTCCTTACAACACTGAGGATGGATCAATATAATTTGATTATTTCAGGAAGGCAGCTCATACAAAAGAACTGGATCCATCCTAAAGTCACCTTCTGCGTACAGCACAGATCAACCATATTCCAATAAAGAATAAACCTAACTTTAAAAAGCAGTCTGCACAACAGAAATAGCATAGTACTTAATCTACAAATTGTGCAAATCAGAACTGGGATGGGAGAAAATTTCTTAGGCATTATGTAAAATAAATAAAAATATGTATCTGGAAGAAAGGACTCATTATTACAAGAAGGATGGAAGAAGGAATGCACAAGAACTCTAAGAACAGCCGCCTACCCTAAGCTGTATTGATCTGGCTCAATCACGGTCCGCCTCTCCATCCTGCCCACACCCAGGTTTGTTTCCACAATGCTGACAGAATGCCTTTGGCGCCTGTCATCGTGCAGCGAGACTGGCATTGAGTCAAAAGAAGAATTGCTGACAATACTGGATCGCGAAGAAATTTCACTGTGACCAGAATCTGAAAAATTATCCACAGTACCACTGGGAGCCAAAGTATAGCCTGCATGAGAAATACAACCATATTAATTAGACATTCTAGGTTTATAACATAAAATGGAAGCCTACCAAATAGAAGCAAAGATAAAACGCAGGCACAGATATCACCATTGAAGTGGAGGAAAAAAAAAACCCTATTTTACTTGTAGAGACAGGTGACTGAGAATAATTTTTTACTAATGAAGCTAGTGCTAATCAAGTTTAAGAGAAAAGAAAAATGTAACAACTAAAAAAGATCAGAATCTGACTACTTAACTATTCTAATTCGCTATAATACTACTATTGTCTATAAGAACCTGATATGATCAGATTACAGTTGTTTTCTAACTGACAAGCAGTAATCTGTTCAACTGGTTTCATTTAGAACTTAAGTAGATAATACTGAACTAGAATATCTGATTATAGTATTAGACATAACAAAAGTAGAATAGAGTGTATGCTTTGAATTTGTTGTTTACTATATTGCTGAATCCAAGTTGTTTGAGGGTATGTACTTTTCCCCAGATTATTACTATAAAATGTCTAAACAGATGTCTATTTCTTGTCCTGAAAGGATTCTTAATTCTCCTTTGTTACTAAAAATAACTCTGAAAGTCACAATGAAAGAGGCTTGTCTTAATATTTTTAATGAAGAAAATCTAAGTCTTTTTTCTCAATATTCATATTTTTCCTTGTCTACATTACTAAGGATCTCTTCTTACTTAAACATTGGTTTTATATGATTATATGCAATACATGTTTTTTCAATGCCACTTACCTAAAAAAAAAAAAATTAAATCTAGAACATCCAAATGTTTCTAATTTAAGTATGTTCCCATCCTTTCAGTAAATTGGTAATTCCTGATTTATTTTTTAAAGGCTGCACAGGTCTTGATAAGACTTAATGTGTTCATCTATGAAATGTCTTTTTATAAACCACACTGCAAGTTCTGACAGACAAGATTTAAAGCCTTCCCTGAATGGTCTGCTCAAAAGAAATCTCCATAAAAATTATCACTCAGACGGAATGTTTGACATTTGGAGGAATTCTCTCATTTTCTTTAACTAATGAGATGATTCCTCTCTTTCCCACCCTGTTTTTGGTTCTATAAACCCCACCTATCCCATAGGTCCGTGGTGCACTGTTATTCTTGTTACTGTTCTCACTTCCAAGAGAAGAGGAGGAACTGGTTAAGTCCAACTGCCCGGAGCCAAAAGATCTCAGCTGATTGCCACTGCCACCTGACAACAGGATGAGAAAAGAATTTAGATATATCCATTTAACAAGGATGGTAGAGACTGATACCCACACAAAATGCACAGATGTCTGAAATATCTACAAAGTAAAGCAGTATTTGTTGTGTCAGTGAAATCTAACAATTTATTAACCCTTTTGGCCTTCCTCTAGGGGAAACTAAGTCTTAGCCATTTATTACTGGCTTACACCCATTCAGTTAAAGGGTAGGAGGAGGAAGTAACCTGGAGAGTCATACGGCTGAAATTATCACTCTTTTAATATGAGAAAGTATCAACATAAGGAGGAGACTTTGATTGACTAAAATACAGCCTCTTTAAAAATAAAACAAGGTAGCAACAAAAAAGGTAATCAAGACCCGTGTTAATACAATGAAAAAATAAATCAGGAAGATATTAGTTTTTCATGTTTTTAAAGCCCTCTTCTCTGTATTAATGTTATATAACCAAATTTAGTTGGAACAAATTTTAATATAAAAAGAATTCTTTTCATACTCATAACCAACAAAATTAAATGTATTTTTTTAAGTTTTATATAGTTGTAGATTTAATACATTTACTGTAAGTATAACATTAAAAAATACCAAAATTCTTCCAAATTTATAAACGGAGGTAAAAAATCCACCGGACATTATATAAGAGATCATCTTAAATGACTATATTATTAAAAATTATGTAATGCATAACTCTGGAATTTATTATACCTGAAGTATATACATTTCGAGAAAGGAAAACAGTAAGTAATTTAGTTCTACCTTTCCTTGGAGAACTCTGTGGAGAAGTAGGTGGAGAAGAAAGCTGGGATGATGCATTTGATACCGTGTCTTCGGCTTGCTTCTTGTGACGTTCCAAACTTCCTTCTTCAGACAAAGAAAGAATTTTCTTTAAAGCTTGTGGAGAGTTTATGCCTATAAAAGAAACAAAACTTAAATATGTATTTTCAAGACTGAAAAGAAAAACATTAATGACTAAAAATCTTTTCTGTGTTAAGATTTAATATTATTACATTGAATTTCAACCTATTTACAATCTAAATGTTCTTTGTTTTCTTCATCGTCCAAAGACCATGAAGCTTATCGAAGGCATGAGATACGTGTAGTTTGGTTTCAGACTGGTATCTGCCCGAGTATGAGAAACAGACTGCTTTTGGTATTTTACGTTAGATTCTAAACCTTAAAGTCACCATTGTTATTCAATGATATGTTAGGTAACAATGAAAAAAAATAATAGACCATTTGGAAACATTTGAATTTAGGATGCAAGTGGCACAGCTAAGAATGTTTATTATTAGAACTCAAGTTTGGGTTGGAAACATATTTTGGTATTGCTGGATATGTTAGTTCAGGGGAAGTGGGAATGACAGGAGAAAAGTAAAGGGCCTAGAGGTAAAGGAACTAGAAAAAGTGAATGAAAGAGCTCTAAAGAATGCCACACAGTGAATATTCAATCACATAAACAGATGAAAGAGAAGGCAGGGGAGACCCATCAAAGTGCTGTGTCACAGAAACCATGGGAGGCTTCAGAAGAAGGACGTGAACCCGTGGCAAGTGTAGGATCCAGCAGGATGAGGGTAGAGGAAAAATAATTATATATGCCAATGTAGGTGAATCCCCCCTCCCAAAACAAGTATTTTTTAGAAATGAGAGAGTCACATCAAAATATTTCACAAAGCCTCTCATATTATTATGAGGCACTCTTGATTGCCTTATTTTGAACAACAAAGAGATATTTGGGAAGGCACTATTGCCCGAAACCACCTCAAATCACTACTAGTTTTAAATGGTCATAGACTAAACAGAATCCATTAAAAAGGAGTCAATAAAATTTAACACAGATTTAATCCTTCATTTCATCTCTTATTAAATGATTTGATATTGTTTTAATATAACCTTTTTTTAAAAGGTGACTTTTAAAGCAACACTGATTACACGTAGAAATAGGAATATGCACAGGATATATGAAAATACCAACTACATTAAAGCCAGATGAATGAATAGTTTTGATTTGGAAAAAATTTCCAAGGCCAGTGTCATGCACAAATTCAAAAAGTGTTTTCAAACAATGTAGATGGGTGTGAAGATGTTATGCCTTAGAAAGCAGTGTTAGATACTTCAAAAGTGGTTCTAGTGATGACAAAGACACCGACGCAGAATTGGAGTGAGGGAAAAAACCCTCAGCATTTCTAAATTAATACTTTATATGATGTCGCTTTAAATATTTATGTTAAACTAAATAAATATCTTAAAACAACTTATGATATTTCATCCACATTTCTAAAGTTCATAAATTCAAATGGACCTAAAAACATTTTGAGAGCTATTCTCTGGGAAAATGGGGGATATAGCTTTAGGCTCAGGCACATCTACATTATATCAAACATAGCTAATAGGCTATTGTTAGCTAAAATGAAGACTGATAATCTTCCATAAGAAGTGCAGCATGAAACGCGGAGACAGAATTCAGACTGCAGGGGATTTAGGAATACACACATATTAAGTACACAGTGGATAAAGAAACGTGTAATTCAATTTGTTTGTGATGAGGGGAGCAACATAAATATTTGAAAGGGAAAACACACCAAGGAAAGGTGTTTGTTTCTCACACTTTCCCAAAACTCAGCAAATACGACACTTGCTGATTGGGAGGAATGAGGCAAGGATAGAGTGTATGAGGGATCTACTAAACAACTCCTGCCCAACTCACAAGGACAGGTGGTAATAGTTCAGGAACTTAGCTACCAACATCCAATTTTATCTTTGCTATCTGTTTATTTTTAAGAATTCCTTTTTATTAACATTGTTTCCTTTCACATATACATAGAAAAAAGAAGTATATTTTATGAAAAATTATTTTTTGTACAATTTACATAAAGGGACTAAACTAGTAGATGCATTACTTTTAATAAGAAAGATGAAGCATGATTTAGCTCTTTACCATTCAGGAATAAGTTATATATTTTTCCCCGAGTTATAGCATAAGTGATTCAACAAATAAGAATTCACCTTTAGACAAATTATTTAACTTAAAAATATTCTGCCTAAATTCCAGCAATTCATTGGTTATAAGGCAAGACTAGTTTAAATAATGTATATGGACAAAGCATCTTCTGTACTCATTAAAAATTAAATTAACAAATGCATAATGTCTCCAGCATGTTTAAATGAGATACTGTTTATAAAAACAACTCCTTCCCTGGCGAAAGTAAAGTTTACTTAACTTTAAAGCTTTATTGGAAGATGACAATCACAGAGAAACTACAATATATTAGACAAAGTTATGCAACACAAATATTTTTTTCCTAATCTGAAAAAAACATGACGGTGAATAGCACCAAAAAAGGAAATGAATTTAATCACTTACCAAAAGGTGGGAGATCTTTTACGGGTACTTTCTTCCGAGAAGGGTAAAGGGACACAGCAGGAACCTGCAGTCCCTGGTTGATTTTATGTGGTGGCGGTGGCTGCTGTGGCTGTGGCTGGGGTTGTGCTTTCTGTTGTGACCCTGCCCTCGGAGCCACCGGGGAGGTCTCAGATTTGCCAGGCTTTTTGTCACCAGGATTCTTAGGCACTGATAATTGTTTGGTTTGAAAATAGAACAAAGGATTTAAGACATTAGTAGCTATGTAGAAGATAATTTTAGAACTGCATGAGCATTTTCTGTGGTTAGAATACTAAAATGCACATCTTTTTTCTCTGTTGCCTACATAAAGGACAGAAATTGGGGGGTATCCTAGTTACAGAAAATATTAGAGGCATGACTGGACAAAGATATTTACTTTATGAAATTAGCAATCTCAAAAGATGATTATACTACTAAATACACTAAAAATAAAAATAGAAAAATGTGGACAGTTCCATGTTATATGTATGTATATTAAAAAACACAAATATATGGTAAAACCTACAACAGGAAAATCATCAGAAATTATTTTTCTAAAATGGTGTCCAAAATTCTTTGATGCATATGTGCTAAATTTTCATTTAATAAATGCTATTAACTGTAATCTATTTACTATCAAATTCTCCTATGGTGTACATTTATCTATGTAAGCAAATAGCAGCCAATACTGCTTGAGTATTCTACTGAGTACATACTTTTGTGGTAGACAGATGGCAAATCAATTCAATAGGACAATTAAATGTTGTATATGTAGTATCCTAATATCTAAAACAATTGAATGACATATGTATACTTCCTCCATTTTACACATAAAGAAGCTAAGGGTTAGGACGTTCAAGTACCTTGCCTAAGGTCACATAGCCAGTAGGAGGAACAAACAGGATTTGAACTCAGACCACTCTGAGTCCAAGGATAAGCACTTCACCATGACACACAGTGCTTTTATTGTGTCCTAGGTAAGTCTAATAATCTCAATCTTCTCAAATCATCTATCTAACATTTCAATTCTATAGAAGATATCTTCAAACATGCCCATAGCAGTCCCAAAAGTGTACTGAATAGAAAATGTCTCTGTCTTACAAGTTGAGATGCAGATAAAAAGAAAACTGCCCCATTTCTAGACTGGCCAGATTTTTAAAGGCTGGAAACCTACACATTAGGCTCTTGTGGTTCACTATTAAGTGGCATTATTGCTTTAAGTGGTATCTGAATTTGTTGCAGAGTGTTGTGTGGGCTAGGGGTATGAAAGGCAGCCAGCACACCCAGTTCTGTGCTCATCTGACCTGGTGGGCCCCCACCTGTCAGGTTGCCCATCACTTTGGGAGTACCTTTGTGAGAAAACCAGGCATGCAAATGGGAGCCACATTCACTCATGTGTCCCTTGCATGTATACTGGCTGTGTCAGGATGAAACTAAAGCAACAGTTACCCTTGATGCAGCCACAGTGTCATCCTCCCCAATCTCCCCAGGTGGACATGAGGGTTTGGCCAAGCACAGTGCTGCATGGTACTCAATAGTAACATTCAAGGGAAAGGCTAGGATATCTCAGTATTGCTATTCCTCCCTTTGCGCTAAGCCCTATTTTATCACCACTCATACCACAGGAAACAAATCTGCATTCCAGCCAAAGTCTGCAGCCACTTTAAGGAAAAACTCACATGTGTTGGTTGCTGGCTCACACTGCAGTGACAATGTCTGAAGACTCTCCTCATCCATTTCTAGCTCCAAATTGGACAGGTACTGCTTCACTTTTCGAGCCATTTGGGCATCTTCGTAAAGCTTTTTGGCATTGAGAAAGGAACTACGACGTACCCGCTTTTTATGGCCACCTGTCTGAGCAACATCTAGCACTGTTGCATTTGTACTACCCTGGCTGAGAGACCTGGAAGATGAAAGGGTAGATATGCAGCTCACTCTAGCATGGGATTATTTTATCTATTTAAAATGTGCCAAGACTTATATTAATATACATGTTCCCTGTTAAAAAGGTCATATGCCTAATTCCAGTAAGTATACTGTTATCAAGGAATAATATAGAAAAATTGTCTTAGTTAAAAAAAGAGTTATACACAACACATATATAAGTATATATGTTTGGCACCTGTTCTGTTCCAACTAGGAAATTCTACTTTTCACCTCCATAGGGCATTCAAGGTGGTTCTCTAATAGAAGCCAGCAAATAATAATTACATATAAAAGCTCATGCAAGAATACACAGCTACAATCATTAAGATTTACAACATTAAATACACTTCTCCTAAAGAGCATGTTTTACATAGATTTAAATAAAATTAGCTGCAATGTTCACAATTGTTTCCTTGTTCTGTGAGTTGAATGTGGTGAGTTTTTATAGTAACATGGTAAATCTGTTAATAAAATGGTCATGCAAATGTAAACATATTATGTATGGAAACTATTAATATTTAGCACATGAGTTGTTAAGAATTATTTTTTAAAAGGATTGGTTTACACAGAATGAAAATAAGTAGTTAGTTGAGCTGTAAAAAATTTGGTTTTAACACCTGGGGGCACCTTTGATATTACACATATTTACTTCTCACATATCTATGCAATAGTATTTTAATTGCATGATTTTCCCTTCTACTATCCTCCCTCTCCTCCCCCTACTTTGGGTTATTCCCATTTCAAGACACACAAATTACATTAAAATAAAATCTTTCTGAGAGCTCAGAAATATGCCTGGCCTATAGTTCCCCAGAACAGTCATCAATCATTTCACAGCTCTAATGGATCATGACTTCAAAAGCAAAAGCCCCAAGAGATTAAATTTGAAGTCAGTTTGCCATCTGAAATTCTGCTACAGCAAGAGGGTTAAGAAAAAAATGCAAAAATGCAAAGCATCAGAAAACATAGCAGGTAAGAAAACAATGCAATGAGCACAATAAGAACAGCGTGTGGGGATGCAAGGTCTCCAGCACTTACCCCAAACTCCGCCATTTCTTCTTCCTGTAAGTGAGACCCATGGAGATTGAAGCACGGTGCAGAAAGAGAGACAGAAAGATAACAAGCTCAGAAAGAAAAGACTAGACTTCTGGATAAGCAGTTCTAGAAGCACACAAACATTAAACTGTACAATTACCTCACACATACAACTTTTCCAGAAATATTTTTCTGGCTCAAAAAACAAATATATTAAAAAATTTTTTTTTCTAGAAAAAGACTGACTTCTTTCTCTCCTTCACCGAATTCATCATTTTTGACTACACTGACAGCTGAATCCGTTGTGGATACTGAAACACTACTGTTTGGGTTATTTACATATTTTAGTTTGTACTACTAGTTATGAGTTTTAGCTCTCTACAAGTCAGTGTTCTGAAAAACAAGAAACATGTCATTGTGACTAATGTTAAATCAAATATGTCTGAAGAACAAATTATTTTTACTGACAGTCAAAAGTGCACTTGATGCAGAATAAGACATTTACTCCAAATTAGAGCTCAATGGTGATTCTCAGCATGTCCTAATGTAATTTCTGACATACTACAAATATAAATATTCAACTTTTTTTCTCATTTTTTGGGAAGCTCTAAACTTAACCTTCTCTAATCCCACATGTAAAAAGATGACACACTCACCTTGTCCTGAACATGAGGGCAGGGTCCATGTTAACTGAAGCCATTCGGCCCACGTGACGAATTTCTTTTGCAATCATCCTTAGCTTCTCAAAATTAACCAGCCCGTCTACTTTTGAGTCATTTCCTGTAATTGGCAGAGAAGAAAAAGGAAATCACATGGTATTTATTCTATGCTGCTACAAGTGAAGACAGAAATCCTCTACCTCATATTTACCTTCGTGAAGAAATGTGAGATCTTTCTTGATAACTGGGAATAGAGGGATTATGGGGGGTTGTAGGTTTTGACTATTGAGGACATTGCGATACTTTGCCATGTTTCTGGAGGGATCAAACAGATCTTGGAGATCTTGAAATAGCTTTTCGTACTTATTGGGAAGTTTTTCCCAGGTTGTTCGGAGTCTTGCCACTGGTGCCAGGTTTAGACCACTGAGAGGAAGAAAAAGAAAAGTGGTATATGATTAAACGATCTCTTAAGAAATGAAGAGAGTAAAATAGTGTACAGATTAAGTATTGACATATAACACCTCTGCATGTATGCTTTACACACATAACAATTTACAGAAGGAGGCATCAGAAACGTGCAACGAGAATTCTGGGTAATGAGCATGGCCGATGGAAACAGAGCCAGGGTCAAGCCAAGGGGTTTTATCCTTCTCTTCCCTTTATTCCCTCTTCATCTGTCTACTAGCAAAGCCACTAGGATATACGTATTGATACTTTGTCTCCATACATGGAGCAGTGTGTGGCCCACAGCAGCGGCTTGATAAAACACACTGAGCAAATATCCTACAGTAACAGAAATAAAACAAAAGCTATAACAGCAATGAGAGTATAGCCAAACTCCCACAGAGAAAATGACTAATTTAATAATCATGCTTAACATCAATAAAGCTAATTGTTTCCATCTGTACTTTCTTCCAACCTCAATCTAAGGACTTAAAAAAGAAGAAAATTAACATTTATTGGGCATCTGCTTTGTGCTGTCTGATGTAACTCCACAAACATCATATCATTTAATCTTCTTGACAACTCTTTGGGGTATTGTTATTTTACAGAGAAATCAAATGATGTTCAGAGAAGTTCAAATTATTTGCCCAAGGTCACAGAGCTTAAAAAACAGTGGGGGATATAGATTTTCTGGGCTCCAAATCAGCACATGACAGATTTTAAATTAAGGATTAGATTAGGATTCAGAGGAAAAGAATTGTTCATTATGAGTCAATTAAAATCTACTGCATTTATACTAATTATACAGTGTTACTGGATTGATATTTTTAACCTGTAAACTAAATTCAATCTTAAGAAAAATATGCTCTCTTACCTGATGATTGCAAACATTGAGTTAAAATTCTTGCATTCCCTACAGTGCAGTGCTATCTTGATGAAATGCTTAATGATCTTCATCCTCTTCAGCTGGTTGGTCTCTCTCAGAATTTCAGATGCTACCCAAAATGTTTCCTGGTTAATGACTTCTTCAAATTTCTTCAGGTTGGCACAGCCGGTTTTTGATTTGAGTTTAAATAAATCATCTATGTATTCAGTAGGTTCAATGTTACGGAACAGTTCAAAATTTCGCATAGAGAGCTGTGTGGCAACTTCAACCGTACTGAGCTGAAGCAGGGAAATTTGACTCTCTCTCAACAACTCCTGAGCATCTTCATCTGAACAAAGTGTTTCCGTTTCCATGTTGTTTTTCAGATAATACCTATGAAACCCAGAAACGTGTCAGATTTAAAGCCTAAGCAGCAGTCTCATGATATTCCTGGAAAGAATAATGCTATTTTTTATGGAAAGTTTGACAGAACACTGAATTGAATGATGGAAGGATTCTGTTCAACCAAGACAGAGAGTGCAGGTGCTGTCTCAGTCACCAGATCACAGAACCACCTATCCAGAAGTTGGTGGTGGAAACAAACAGACCACATGGAATTTTATTTGTACCAGTTATAATTCCTTTTTATTCCTTTCCTTTCCTGCTTTCTAAATTATTTTATCTTTTTGGCTAAAAATGACAGAAAATAGCTATAGCTTGTATTTTCAACTTAAATAAGGGAATAGGACCTAAGGTAGGATGCAGGAAAGTTCAGGCACAGGTCATCACTCTATTTTCCCAGGGTGAAGAGAGAATCTGTGACTATTGATAGGTCCAAATTGGACCAATCCAAGTTTACTTAATCTAGATTTTCATGAGAACCCTACATGTAAGTGGGGCAGGTATAATCCCTATTTGTCAGAATAGGAAAACAGAGGCTCCTAAAGATTAATGACTGTTTAATGCCAGTGCAGGAACAAGAACTCAGGGCTGGTGCTCCTTTCTGTTTCTAAACAACTTGTTGAAAATAGCATTCAGATGTTTGCCCTATGATTTTTTTTTTTTTTGGCAGATGTTTTTTCTAAGCCAAATTCCATAAATGAAGGAACAGAGAAACAGAATGAGCACAGTGGGGGGTCCTGCTAAATGATTTTTTTTTTGCATAATTCACCAAGCAAATATTTATTACAGAAAACATATACCTTGTGCCCATGACATTCACAGATTTAACATTCTCCATTTTGATTACTCATGAAGTCAATGACATGGATCCATCTATGATTTTCTTGAATAATGAATGTGAATCATGAATCTGCAGCTCAATGGAGACATAGAGCTCTATCATAGTTACAGATATATCAATGTATATTCAAATGATAATTGAGAAAAACCTACTAAAACAAAACTATCTGCCAGTGTTTGGAAATACGAGTGAAGAAGAAGTTTTGAATGAATGAAAATCTATAATATGAAAAATCTGGAAGTCTTCTCTGTTTGATTACTCCCTCAGGTGTCACGGAGACCTCACATAGTGAATATTGATCCGGTGTAGCAGTAACAGCAAACTCCCTGATAGCCTGAATGACCACTTCCTTCGCTGTAGTGTCCTTACTGATGTATCGGCTTTGTTGGTCAGCCTTAAAAACCCTTAGCACTTGATCTGGCAAGTCTGGGGGAAAGAAAAGCCACACATAAGTAGAAAGGATTTTAACATATAGTAATGCAATTAAATTAAGTAATCTGGGGTGGGGGGGAACTTCCCTAAAAAAGGTGATGCTGAAATTTCACCTCTCCCTTACTAGAGCTCTTCTTCAGAGATTCAATCAAGAACACATCTTCCATCTTCCCCTATAAATAACTGAATGTCTACAGACAATTGCAAATACATCAGTACACAACAGCAGCACACAAGGCTGTCATGTTGGTATCAAAGAAAGCAAAATTTAAATCTAAAGTAAATCTTTATTATATTGAAAACCCCATTAAGTTGATCTAAAATATACCTTTTACTTTATTTATTGGACATGACTTAGTAATAACTGCATGGTATGCGTTATCTTCATTTTACGAAAGAGGAAACAAGTTCAGAGAGATTAATTTGCCCATGGCCATATCAAAATAGTCTGCAGAATATAAAAAGAACTGGTTCCAATTGCTTGAAATTTAAGGTTCATCTTAACTCTGAGCATCTGATATAATCCATGCCAAACCAAGGGAGATACATATAGCATTACCATTATGTTAGAAGGAAAAAGATTACTATAAGAAAACAAAAGAAGTACCGGTGATGCTTACCAGGAGTAGCACTAAAATCTAAAATGCGATGATGTGACTGCAGTAAATCAGGATTACTAGATGATAAGGTTCCACTGACAGGCAATGCAGTTGGGATGTGCTTTGTCTGCCTTAATCCTACTATGCTGTCATCTTGAGACTGACCAATCCCAATATCACTGAACGAAGAGGAAAATTAGAAAATAAATTATCAGCAAGTTAAAAAGTTATAAGCTATCGCCATATAAAAGACACATACCATAAACAAACCATATTCTACAAAACTTGGAGTTAATGTAAAAAATGTCATTAATAAATATGGAACTACTGTTTAAACGTATCTGACTCATTTTGCTGTTTCTTAAGTATATAGTATAGTATGTTTCTCTAAAACCTATTTTGTTAACTAGATAAGCCATAATAAATATTAGTAGCTTCTTAGTAGAGAAATATATTCAACAAAATATTAATATAAGCTCTAGCTTCTCATGAAAATGGATTTGAGAAAAAGCATGTTACAAAGAATGCATTTTGTCACACTCAACCTATAGTTCTGCATCAGAATGATAAATCGTTTTATAAACTGATCTTCAAGACCTGAAGAAATTGAGTAAAATGAAAAGAGGGAAAAAATCCAAACTGTCCTAATTTTATTCTTCATTGTTTTAGAGGGAAAAAAAAAATGAGATCACTATGGAGTCAAATGTAAGGATACCCTGACACAGACATTATTTCTTAATTATATACAGCATAAAAAAGCAGTGATGCATGGTGACATTTCCTAGTATCAAAGAAAAGGCAATGGAAATCCAATGACTCACTTTTAATTCCCTCCTCAAATTTTCTAGTTACACATTTAAATTCCAGAGAAACACTGGTTGAGAGACACAAATTCATTTCCATTTATAAAACACCTGTTACTGTGAACAACTCTTGAAACATGAATTAATAATATATAAAAATTATTTCTACTTTTGAAGGGTCAACTGTTTCTAAAACAAAAGATCAAGTAAAATAAAAAGCATACACACATAAAAATAAGTAGATCACAAGCAAATGGTATAAACACCTTGAAATAAGCCGCAAGAAAATTATACTAAGGTTGGTATTTTAACTAAGGCATCATAAATAAAATGACGACATTTAATATTTACTATGTTTTCATACATTAGGGCTTGATCATAATACCTATTATTTTTAGTGGCTGTGCTAAAAAAAAAAAAAAAATCTAGCCACATTCCTTCTCTTTACTTTTTTGGAAAATGGAAATCATAGGGGTAAATAAGCAAGGGCAAGAACTTTCTTTTAAAGTCAAGACAAAAATTAAAATCAAGTCTGTTGACTTATTCCTTCTTTCCTCTGGGTTCATCAGTCTTTCTCTCTCTACTTATGTGACAACCAAATGGGATACCATGGTGCCCACTCTCTCCTTCCCCCTCTACACACATCACTCTGCCCTGCGTATCCTTGATAATTTGACACTATCCAGCATCTTAGCTTCTGAAATACTGATGATGTTTGAGAAAAAAAATCCAACAGTATATTACATCCGGATTTCTTTGATTTACTAGTTTAGCAGCTTTGTCCAAAAAAAAAAAAATCTTCATAAACACATGTTGATTTCTAGAAAAGCTTAAGTAGTAGCTAGTATTAAATCAAGTCTATTACCAATATAATAGATCCCACAGTTTACTGAGCCTTCCTTTAAATATAATTATTTATATTATTTTTTCATTTTAATTGTATTACATATATAAATTATTTCAAATAATTTTCATAAGAAAATATTTAAATGAGCCATATATTTTCTTAAATACAAATTATTTAAGATGCTTCTTCAGTGTCAACATATCTAATTGTCTTTTCTTTTCCCTTGTCTAGCTTTTGAGTATCTCTTTAGAGAGATGTGTTTAGATACATATAGAACAAAATTATACATAGTATTCTCATATAGTGTGCCTTGCCAACATCCTGTACCATGGATAGGTGACATCCCAGTTCTTGTATGTCACATTCTATTAATACTCACCAGGGTCATGGTGACTTTTGTTTGGTTTTTTTTTTAAAGTTCATATTTAACTCTTGGTCAAATATGGCTCTGAGATCTTTTTTTTGTTATTGTGCTGCTAATAATTCTGCATTTAGATTATTTATTTTTTTCATCCATTTAAAAACAAATTTTTCTTCAAGAACAGTCAGTTTAAAAATTGAATCCTATTTTCTGTAAATGCCAGCTGCCCTAATCCATTGCCTCTTAGAAACTTACTCAATATAAACATACCCTTGAGGTTATAAATAAAACTACCATATTCATTCCTTATCCTTAGGACCCTGCAACAGAAGTCTTCTTTAGCTGATACAAAACTACCAATCATTACTCTACAGTTCAACAGAGACAACACAAGTTCGACACTTAGCCCATCAGTAATATATTTTAAATCATATCTCTCTAATCTGTGGATGAAAATTTTATCTAACATGGAATTTTTTCTTTTTCAAGACAGGGTCTCACTCTGTTGCCCGGGCTAGAGTGCAGTGGCGCTACCTAAAACAGCTGGGCTCAAGTGATCCTCCTGCCTCAGTCTCCCGAAGAGCTGGGACTACAGGTACACACCACCACACTTGGCTAATGGTTAAAGAAAAAGAAATGCTTGAGGTAGTCCTGAATGTCTGTTATCTACTACTTCTCTTTAGACTCATTAAATTATCAAAGAAAGAAATACCCTATATGTTTTCAAGTTATCTCATATATATGTCTGTGTGTATATTTTATTTTATTTTTTTAGAAACAGAGTCTCACTCTGTCCCCCAGGCTGGAGTGCAGTGGCTTGATCATAGCTCACTGTAACCTGAAACTTGTGGGTTCAAGCGATCCTCCCACCTTGACTAAAGTTGTGTGCCACCATGCCTGGCAATTTTTTTTTTTTTTAAATTTCTGTAGAGATGAGGTCTCCCTATGATGCCCAGGCTGATCTTGAGCTCCTGGCCTCAAGCAATCCTCCTGCCTCAGCCTCCCAAAGTGCTGGGATTACAGGCGTGAGCCACCATGCCCAGCCTCTCTTATATCATTGAGTATAATTCAATGTGGCATATTGAGTTACTTAACACTAAAAAAAAATTGACAGGCTGGGCTGTCAACTGATGGCTCATAACTGTAATCCCAGCACTCTGGGAGGCCAAGATGCGAGGCTCACTTGAGGCCAGGAGTTCAAGACCAGCCTAGGCAACAGAATGCAACCAGGTCTCAAAAAAAACTAAAAAAACAAACAAAAAAAAACAAAACAAAACACAGGCTGACAGTAACTGAGTTTTTACAAAACATTCCTAGACTCAAGAAGGAGCTAAAATGAAGAAATAAGCAAAGCTAAAAAAGTATCAAGAGACCCCTGAAACTTTGTTTAGCCTGAGCTTCTGACACAAATAAATAGCCAAGAAGAAATTCAAGAATACACCTGACATTCTGACTACAGATAGAGTTGACTGTAAAAAAAGAAAGGAGTTCTGTGCTTGGTTGTTGATGTCGTGGCAACAGTTAGATAACCGAAAGTACAAGAGTGAGAGGAAAGAGAATCTGGCAGGGTGAACAGTAGCAACTGGGTGAAGCAATGATTTCACTGGTGAAGAACAAGACGCTGATGATAGAGAAGATACCCAGAAACAAAGATACGGCAGCAAAAACAATTCTAAACCTTCCTGGAGGATGAAGGAGGCAAACACACACTTACACTTTTTAGAAAGTCCAAACGAGGAAAAAAATAGAATGGGGAAGTGCTAAACTACCTCTAACGAAGATTAGAAGTGGGCAAGTAAGTAGCAAACATGGGATTAAAACTAACTTGATTGTTTAAGATTACTTTTCTAAGATAGCTCAGCCATTAAAGCTTAAAACACTTATTAGACTCATGCAAACACTAATTACCTCATTGCCTTTGTATATCATTTTAACACAACAAAATAATGTACAGAAAATTTATACAGACACTCACTTATATGGTTTCTGTGGCAAGATACTGATCCGAGTCTTGTCGAGTATCTTTTTTAGCTTGTTCCTTCCTCCAACGGTGTTGGCTTTACTTTTTTTATTCACTTTTTCAAGTCCTATCACCTGTTCTACATCTACAGCAAGATCTGGAATGGAGTAGCGACTGGCCTTTTTGATGTCACCAATTTTAGGAAGGTGAGGGGCACCATTTCTTTTCTCTTCTGACAATCTTGTTAGAAGTTCTTTAAATACTAAAATAAACAGAAACATCACAAAATGCTAATTATAAGAAATCTAAAGTATTCCAAAGCAATGGTGGACTTGGAAATATATGAGAAGCACAGACTTCAGTGATCAAAATTGCAATCCTGTAGAAAAACACTACTGTAGTAAATGAACTACACCAAGAATCTGCTTTGTATATTGCTCTATCAGAGTAAGTTTAAAAAGAGTAGTATATGCTTTAATCTACAGGTACTTTAATATTTATCAATAAAATATTTCATTTATCAATAAAGACAGATTAAAAATAATTTTTATGGTCTTCAAGTCAGATTTTGACTTAAATCTAGCCTATGCATTTTACTATAAATACTTTGTTTCTAATGTTTGAAATATTACTTATAAAAATGACTTTTTTTCATTCAATCACTAAATGTAAAGAAGAAAAAAAAAAGACCAAGAAGAGAAAAATGAAAGTAGGTAAAAATACTTACCAAATAAATTGGTTTTCACAGTGATAGATAAATGTGTGTTATTTCTAAGAATCTCCATGGCTTTTGACAGCTGAATATTTTCAAAGTTTTGACCATTTACTTCTAATATCTAAAAGTAAAATTATAAAATTAATGTCAGTATCACAGCGAACTGAAGAAAAGACACCAGAATTCACCCTTAAATCTGGATTTAGAAATAGTGTACCTGATCTCCACGTTTCAAGCCTGCTTCAGTTGCTTTGCTACCTGAATCTACACTGTCAACAAAGATTCCAAATCCCTTCTCAGAGCCTCCTAGTAAGATAAAAGGCAAAGGAGATTCTCGGGATGGTTTTGTTAATGTCATCAATCTTCTTTTTGCTTTAGCTGCACATGCAATATTTAACAGCCTTAGATGTCCACCCATTTTCTGTAAGAGTTCGGACAGAGTGTTGTCAATTCAAAGGCAGGCTGAATAAATGAAATTAAAGCTGATTTTTTGTAAAAAATCACAAATATTACCTCTCTTTCCAGATTATTTTCAAATTCTTCTAAAAATCGAGTCATTGCTGGATCTCCTTCAAAGTCATTGAAGTGATTATTCACCCACAATAATACTACCCGTGTAACCTGAAAAATCAATTGTTTTCAATAAATTGTCTTCTTTATAGTGGTGAAAATGTGATTAAAGTCATTTCAAAAAAGATATCTAGCTTTCAAACAACTTACCTAATATTATTGAACAGGAAAATAACAATAAAACCTTCAACAAGCATTTTATTTATATAAAAAAATGACCTTCTGAAAATATATGTTTATACTTTGAATATAGACTATGTTGCTTTGCCAGGAAGGGTTTTGAATCTGTGAAGGTATTTAACTTACATCTTGCTTTACTTTTAAAACACATTTGAAACAGATCAAAATAAAAGCAAAGGTATAATAAAACCAAACCAGGTTAATACAAAAGAAGACAGAAACTAAAAAATAAAGGTAGAAGAACAGACTAGACAAAGAGAATTAATAGTATTAATAAGCCTCGAAAGATCTATAAGGGAACAGGTTGTAAAAGGAAGGAGATGAGACTATGTAGTTTATCATCCAATCTGGCCTTCACAGAGCTCTCAAGAGCTGCTAACGATGGTCTCCAGTCTCCTTAAAATTATATTACTGGGGCCTACAGCCAGCAATGGCTGTCATGAAATGCTGCTTTGGTGCCAATTTAAAAATTGTAACTTTCATCTGGTGTACACAGACTATCTACCAAACTAGAGAATGCAGATTCCCATGGAATCCAGATATTTGGTTATGTTTTAACATATTCCCAATAGAACTAAAGTTTAAGCATTTGGTGGCCAATTTACTGGCCTTGACATTTAAAGAAAAAAGACATTTCTAGGGCTAAACTTAGAAATGTATAATAAGAACTAATATTTGTATCACCTTATCTTTTTTTGTTTTTTGCTTAAAAAGTACATTCTTGTATTAAATTAATCTGAATATAACTGGTGGAACAAAAATATACATTAAAAGTATCTTCAGGTTTACATTTTAATATTTCATGTTTAAGAGCCAAAACAATACAGTTCCAACCTTATCCCTGAGGCTCGGGTCATTAAACCACTCCAATAACTTTTTGCCCACTTCCATTGGGCTAGAAAGAAAAGTCCTATAGGTCAGCAGGAAGTCTTCTATGAATGTTGGATCTACTACTGAATGCTCTTCCACCAAATGCATTGTTAACCTTTCTGAGGTGCCCTGTAACAAATAAAAGGTTTAATCACTACCCTGAAAATATAACATTTATATGGTATCTTGATTTCAAACCTTCAACATAAAATGAACTGGGTAGCAACACAGATAATAATTAATAAAACCATTCGTCAGGAAATACAAAGATTTTTTTCACAACCAATAACCTTTAAGAGATATTATGCTTAAAAATGAAAACAAAATCCTGAGGTCAGGAGTTTGAGACCAGCCTGGGTGACATAGCAAGACCTTGTCTCTACAAAAATAAAAATAAAAAAATTAGCTGGGTGTGGTGGCACATGCCTGCAGTCCCAGCTACTCAGGAGGCTGAGGCAGGAGTTTGATTAAAGCCAGAAGTTTGAGGTTGCAGTGAGCTATGATCCTGCCACTGCACTCTAGTCCAGGCAACAGAGCAAGACACTGTCTCAAAAATAAATAAATAAATATTTTTAAAAATAAAATAAAATAAAAAATGAAAAATATCCTAAATTTCCACAAGTGATACTACCAAAAAATTTCTTTCCATGGGAAGCAGAGGTGGTTCTTTGTCTTACCTTGATGACAATATGTCCCTTTCTTGTTCCAGTTCGGTCAAGTTCTCTGTGTTCTTTCACCATAACTATCTCTCCTTCCTCTTCAACTTTTTGCATGTTCTTTTCTACTTGGTTGAGAATACGGCAATAATCTTGCTGGGCTATGCAGACGAACTGGAATAAAACATAAGTCACATGTTAATGATAAAGTGCTTGCAAAAGACCCAGCAGTACTAATAATTCAGTGTTTTAATTATTTAAAACTGACATTTTTCCCTGTCTTTCTCATACTTTCTAAATTAATGCAGTAATGAACTTTAATCAGACTTCTCTACTTTTAATGCATTTCTTCCTTGGTCAAGAAAAGTTTCACTTTTAGAATATTTATATGTATTTTACATTCAAAATCCTAACAATTGTAAAACTCAGAAGACAAAATTAGAAGAGTCCTTTTTCATGCTCCTTTCAGTTAAAAACACTGGGCGGCAGGGTGGAAGAGGGGAGTGGAACCCTGGGAGGACAGACATAAAAACTTAAATATCATTTTAGAAAGCCTGTTCAAGGAAGGTTACAAAACAAGCCACATATTTGTTATAGCTCAAACCATTATTTCTTATAACTGGTATTAAGGGTAATCCTTGCTCTTAAAGAAAAAGTTAAGGACAATATGCATACCAAGTAATCACTCCTCCATGACCCCAAATACTAAAAAATTCAGAGCTTAGGGCAAACCATTTAAATAATTACATTTCTTAGTAGTTTTAAAGAAAGTTAAGAATGAATTATAGAAACCACTTATTACTCAAATTAACCACAGGCCAGTGAGAAGACAAAAACAGACACTTCAGCAAATAAAAATTATTTTCCTTAAATTTTGAATAATTTATTCTGATTTAAGAAATTATTTGGGAATGGAAAGAATTATGGCATTTCTTTTTCTCCTTTAATAATAAGAAGAAGAAAAATAAGGAGGTGGTTAAATTAGATTATATATAAGATAAAATACGATGCAACCCACCCCAAATCATGTTTTCATAGGATATTTAGAACTCTGGCTTAATGCTCATATTAAATTTTTTTAAAAGATACAATACCAAATATTGTAATTATAGTCATAATGATAAGAACATCATCATCATCCCATCATATTATGGTAGCCATACAGGAAACTTTCTCAATTTGTCCTCCTAATCATACCATGAAGAAGGTACTATTATCTGTACCATACGGATGAGAAAAACAGCCTCATAATTACAGGCTGGCTAATTTTTAAAAAAATTATGCATGCACACACATCAAAATTTTGGAGGGAAACATAATAAAATGTTAATATTATTTCTGAGCAATGCAAATTATGAGAAACTTTCATTTTATTTAATATACTTTTCTATATTTTCCATACTTTCTGCATAATCAATAGTCTTTTTAAGAAGTAGAAGCAGCAGGTCACAAGAGAAACAGCATATTGCAATATCAAGTTTCTCCCACTGAGTTGGCTGACATAATCTCACTAATTTTTCTATTAAGCATTTAGAAGCAAAAAGTTAAAAATTCAAAAGCCATAGGCTTTTTTTGTATAAGTAATTATGCATACTTTAATTAAATTTTTAAAAATACCTTTTAAAAAATCCATTTCCATAACACTGACCACATGTGTGTATGTTTTGAAAAATATGATCCTTAGTTTCTTATCTTAAAATTATCTTTATTTTATTTTTATTTATAGAGCAGCAAAATTGTTCCCCAAAATATATAAAGCAGATTTAGAAAGGTTTTATCACCAAATAATTTTAGGTGTTCTTTCTTACACTCAGTTTTAGAGAACATAATTAAATCATCATTTTCTCATTTATCCTCTAAAACAGAAATATATCCCAGTGTTCAAATGAATAAGTAGAGAGATACATGAAAAAAATTATTTTTAAAGAGAAATGTACTAAAATTAATCTTCTTGACTAAAGATTTTAAAGAAATTAGAATAAATTAGATTTGAAATTCTTAGTGTCTAGACAGACATTTTGGCATTTCTTCTGCAGCAAACTGAAATACCATCCAAAAAGAAAAAAAGATCCCAAACTGAATTTCTAATATGGCCATACAGAACTGGTATCGAAAAAGAAATAAATTTTAGTTGAAAATATTTATCTTTTTAAATTAGCAACTTATTTTTACTTTAAGAAACCTGTAGATCTAACATGAAATTAACAGGTAAAATTTAATTTTAACTGGTATGATGAAGTCAGTTGAAAATCTGTGAATTGTTTTAGTGAGGTTCAGACAGCTATAAACACATGAAAGTACCGTGTAATCTTAGTACCCTGAGATGAAATAAAAATTCAAACAAGATTTCATTTATAAAAGGTCAATGGCAGTTTATGTCACAGCATTATTTTCCTTTGGGCATGTGACATAATAATTTATACTTAGGTAAAAAAATTAAGACAATGAATGAAATAAAATTAAACTTCAATCAACACATAGTATAGTCAACTTTCAATTTATTCATGGCAAACTGCTTTCTCACCCAACACTACTTCTTAAATTCAAAATGTCATTAGCTCCCAGGATCCCAGGAAAAGTTGAGTCTGACATGACTTTACCTTAAGAGGTTAGATCTATTTAAACCGGCAATGTGTGGTTTGTAAGGGACGTTCACACCTAATTGTTCACATAGGTATCCAAGTGCTCATTTCCCACTGAAGGGTGGAGGGCAGGGCTAAGCAACGCCTGGTGTCACTGGCAGGCCTCAGACACAGGCAGTGGAGAAGAATAAAGGGAGTAGGAGGGTGGAAGAGGAGGAAACGGAAAAGGGGACACAGGAGAAGGGAAAAAGAAAAGAAAGAGGTATTTACGGGGAACGGAAAACCATTACCAGTCGCTTGGTAAAGAGGATGTCTATACCCAGCTCTGACCTTTGTCCTTCACACCAAACAGGGGAATAAGAATAAACACTAAAGAGAGAGAACTTAGAAGAGGAGAACGCAAAGAAGGGACCCAGAACAAAACACAAGTTTGAGCACATGATGGGATGCAAATAAACGGAAATAAATGTTAAATTTAATCCATTCACCTTTGTGTTCTTAGGCTTAACATGAGTTGAACCATATATCACATTACCTAATATTCATTTTGGAACCCACTGGAATATGAGATAATGAGGGCTAATCCTAGGCAAAGTTACTTTTTCTTGGTAAAGATATCATTACTTTTGTTAATTTCATTCGATAGCTGCTGATTCCCTACAATGTGGTCAGTAGAATGACAGAAACTTATGGAGGGTATTTTATGGAGGAATAAAAATATGGTTCTTACTGTTTCCTTTACTTCTCCTAATTACAAGTCCCACAATTACAAGAGGATAAGCTACTATTTGTATTTTCTGACAGCTACATGACGTTTTAACTGAAATACCTGAAAATGCTACCCCAAACAAACACTTACATTAAAATGTCAAAATTCGTTCTCCATCCCTGTAAATGGATTCCTTAGGGATAAAACATCAGGCCTGAGCCAACTGGTCAGTGGAAGTACAGGTCTGAAATCCCTGTACTTCCCTGTACATGTCCCTTCTACAGTGGCTTGGAGTGGAATAGGGAAGAGACAGAGACTTTCTCTAACAGGTACTGCACCCTTGACCTTCTTTATAATTAATTTTATCTTAGGAGCTACAGGACACATTAGAAGCTACAGGAGTCTATATATCTTAATCAGTTTTCTTTTGAATTGAACTCTACCTTGCTGACTATCTGGTTTTCCTACCAATCCCTCATTCTGTAAACAGACTAGACTCTCTTCCCTAATGTCACTCCTACCTCCTCTTCCTTTCCCAGAGCTCCCAGATAAATAGCTAATGTTACCTGGCACATTTGACGTGATGTAAGCACTCTAATATTCAGATAACATTTTTATAAATTATTTTGAAACATTTCTATGCCTCTTACATCATTTCAGTCCCACAATTACAAAATTTCTAACAAAAAGTATATGACCAACTAAGGGGTGTTAACGTAATAGCTGAATTCTCAAAAACAAAATAACTTTTAAGGACAGAGACTCTGACTCAAATGCTATTATGATCTCAACATGCTAAAGGGTTCACAGGGAGGAACTGATTAGACAGTAGGATGGAAAAACCTTTAACAATTTTCTAACTTGTTTTGACTCTGGTTTTATTATTTTTTTGGAGTACCACTCCAGGGCTAAAATATCACATAACCCCTTTTAAATGCACATTCCCAGAGCAAATAAAGACTTCTGGATTTATCTACTATTTTGTTTTCTTGTATTATATCAAATAATTGAGAGTTGACTATATTTAGAATGTTTTTCTGGCATTACATCTTTCAAACATTGAATTCATAGCTTTTTTTTTTTTTTCCTGCTCACTGAAAGAATCATCTGGCAAAATTATTTTGATTCTGTAGGTAAGATTATTTCATGTATATCAATGGTCATTTTTCTTTTAGTAAGTAAAATGCCAACCATGAGTATTTAAATAAGGGACACCATTTTACATTGATCTGACACTATAAAAATTCAATTATGTTCTTTTAGAATAAACCATATTCAGATGTCTTTCCAACTGCAGACTAATAAATACAATGAATACTTAACATTAATTACTCTAAGTTAAATTTTTGGTTATTTACTTTAAAACATTTTATCTTTCAAAGACAAATTTTTTTAGAAGACAAAACATAAATTTTACATATTTAATAACAACAAAAGTATCTTAAATTTCTCAGTAATACAGAGGTTACCAGTTAAATCAATCTAATTAAATTTCACATTTGGTCTTAACATTTTTGCTAGTCTATTATTAAATGCTTTTAAATAATGAATATTAACATAACATCAATGTTATTTTTATTTTGTTATCAAGTATTTTCATTAGCAATTATTTGACTAGCAAGTTTTTCTACTGATTCATACTATGATTAATTTCCATGACTCTTCTAAAATCAATTCTTTATAGGTATTTAAATAAAAACACTGCATAATTGTACCATTTCGTCTTTATTAACGTACTTCTTTTCATAATGTGCATTTTACTTCCATATTTGACGAATGGATTATTAATTATTATTGATGGCAATTTGTAAGTACTATATTTATAGAACACTTTTTAAAAAATTCAGAACACATAGTTCTGTGGAGTTCAAATGACTTAAATGGAGATTAATTTTTAATTTCCTGGGGCATAAGACTAAAAGTAATAGTTCTACATTCAAATCTTATCTACATATTTATATAGGCAGAAAAATCTCATCACAACTCCATATAAGTGTTCTTTTTTATGAATAAAATATACATTTTTAATGATATTTTATACCTGGCAGTCATCCACCTTTGTTCTCATTACTCCTTTCATGTATTCTTTGTCCATGGTAGGAGAGACACCAAAACTATTTCCCATACATAATATTTCTGCTTTTCCATCTGGATAAGTCACTTCCACAGAACCATTGAGAATCACTGACCAGGAGTCCAGCTAATGGGAAAAAAAGAAAAAAAATAATACAAAGCAGAAAATAACATCATGGTCATACAGCTGTAAGTGCTAGAATGGTCCCAAAAAATGATTTAGCATCTTCCATTTTAAAGATGGAACAATTAACAAGTGAAATTAAATTAAGTTCACAAAACAAAGGATAAAACACAGCCCCATATCTACATATTTTCATATGCCTAGCACAGAGTATGTATCATTCTGCCCTTTTAATTTGGCTTTGGATATTCTTCTCTAAAATGACACAAAACAAAAAATTTCTTCTGCCCTGTGAAGCACATATAAACAAGATAAAATGATCACTACTGCCTCAATAAGAATATCATTTTGTCTGACAAAAGGCATATTTATGAACACTTAAGCTGCGAAAACTGAAAAGTTAATAAATCAAACAATTTCTATCAGTATTGTATTATAATAAACACTGCAAATAATGAAAAATAAAATTGATGCAGTTCAAATTCTGTGACATAAGGGTATCATGATTCTTGATTTATTCAAACTTGTTGAGTTTTTAAAAGAAAACAAAAGAAATGGATTGTTGTTCAACTGCTGTATTGAGAGATCCTCAAACAGAAACTTTTTAAGTGATAGAAATATGTACTAACCTCTTCGCCATCATTCAGCACTATGGTCCCTGCTCTTTCCACCACTGCAAACACCATCACAGCACAGAGTTCTCGTCTCACCGACATTGTCATATTGGCAAAAGCAGGCAACTGATGCATAAATTCCAAGAGTTGTTCTGAAAAGCAGGAGATACTCCTTGTCAAAACCGTAACTTTTATTAAAAACAAGTATTCAAAAAGAAAATGGTTTGTTCTTTTTAAACGCTCTACAATTTTGCCTATTAAGAAATATACTTTAAGTATCTTCAAGACAAGTTGAATTTCTTGCAGGTATATATACAAGGAATTCTGTCACCATGGTGATGACAGTTGATTCAGAGGCAGCAGTTTACACCATAATTCAAATTCTACTGGCACTGAAGAAATTACTAAACTTCAAATGGGAAATTTCAGTTGAATATGAGCTGTGATCTTATTAAGAGATACAATGAAATAGAGCTCTGAGATTCTCCCACAAGTCAGTAGGTCCATTCCAGTGCCTTTTGGGCAGGTGGATGCCTAAAACATTTGAAATAACAACCTTTAATTCAAAAATATTCTAAGGGATATTTTCTATGGATCAGACAAATCCATAAAAATCAATCAATTAAAAAATTTTACTAGCACTGTACAATGACTATAGTTAACAATAATATATTATATAGTTTCAAATAGCTAAGAGGATACTGAATGTTCCCAACACAAAGGAATAATGTTTGAGATGATGGATTATCCTGATCTGATCATTATACATTATATGTATCAAAACATCACTATCTACCCCATAATTTTGTACAATTATTATTTGTCCATTAAAAAATTTAAAATTAAAATTTATAACGTGATATGATACATGTAAATGAAAACTGATATATCATTTCTTATCCCACAGTTTGGTAAAAAAAAAAAAAAAGAAAAGTTTGATCATTCTTCCTATTGGCAATGGTTTGTTCTTTTTAAACGCTCTACAATTTTGCCTATTAAGAAATATACTTTAAGTATCTTCAAGACAAGTTGAATTTCTTGCAGGTATATATACAAGGAGAAACTTGTATATATACCTGTATATATATAAGGTATATAAGAAGGTACATAAGAAACTTGTATATGCAGGTATATATATGGAGAAACTGCTTACACTTTCGTATGGTTCCAGCTATTGACAAGAAGGATAACTTCACAGTCTCAAGTCGTGTCTTCTCCATTACTAATAGTCCTGTGTTTCCCTATTACTAGGTAGCTTTACTAATTGCCTATTAAATTCTTTCCTTACTCCTCACCATGGCTCTATGAAGTGCATGTTTTCTTTTTCATTTTGTAGGGAGGAAACTGAGGTTCAGAGTCATATAATTAAGAGGTGGCAGTGACATGATTCAGGATCATTTGCCTCCAAAGCTCACACCGGACTTTATAGGTAGTGGTAAAGAGCACAGGTCTATGTTGGACATTTGAATGCTTACTAGTTATACTACTTTGGGAAAGTTGATTAGTTTCCTTAAGGCATGGTTTTCTCATTTGCAAAAAAATAATATAATACCTCCCTTTTGGGATAGCTATGAGAATCAAACACAATAAAAATGATAAAGTCCTTGGCACAAAGTAAATACTCGATAAATCAGAACTGCTATTATTGTCATTATTATTATAGTCATGATATCATTCAATCTATCACCTAAATAAAAATTCTACTACATTTTTCTTGTCCCCACATAATCAAAGTGTCCCTACGTATCTGTTAAGATTTAGTGACAAATTTTATGTTATTGGATATAGTTTGTTAATCGCTAAAACAAAGTACAATAGAAAGATGTATTCTGTGAAAACATTACATTTCTAGAAGGACAGACTAGGTGGTTTTCTCTGGTTCAGCTAGGTAACACCATGTTCAGATTAGGCTGTTGTCATCCCTCTTGTATAAGACTTTTCATTACATAGGGTGGATCTGGTAATATGGGGAATAATAATGATAAGTGATACCCAAAGAGTCTAACAGGATAGTGTTTTTCAGTCTGACCCAGATTTATATGTCAGGAAATCAATTCACTTTTGCAACTAACATTTTTCAAGAAGAAGATAAAATATCAAGGCCCATCACTTATAGAAAGAATAAGTTCTATTTAGTGAAACTTTTATTTCTGGAATGAGTAGGTGTGTCTGTGCCATGTCGTAAAATATATTTATTCTTGGGGACAGCAGTTGAAGCAATTCTGAATACTATTGCAAGAGATGACCCAAATCTATCACATACGTGAGGTAGGAATTATTGTTTTACAAATGCACTGACCTTCTGATTTGAAACATAAAGGCAAATGAAGAAGTCCTGGTCCTCTGACTAACACATCACAGTTAGTTCTGCTGTGTCCAGCCTGTTTTCTTTAGCCACGATCCCTTACCCCTCACCATAAGATATTACAATATTACCTACAGACCACACATTTTACTTTTTCCTCCTCTAGCTGTTGCTGAATTTCTTGGACAAGCAAAGATTCACGGGTTTAAGAAAAATGTGAGACCAGAAATCATCAGAAATATTTTGAATTTGGCTGGGCAAAGTGGCTTACACCTGTAATCCTAGCACTTTGGGAGGCTGAGGTGGGAGGATTGCTTGAAGCCAGTTCAAGAGTGAGACCTCATCTCTACAAAAAAATAGAAAAATCAGCCAGGCGTGGTGGTGCACAGCTGAAGTTTCAGCTACTAGGGAAGCTGAGCCAGGAGGATCGCTTTAGCCCAGGAGTTTGAGGTTGCAGTGAGCTATGATGACACCACTGCACTCCAGCCTGGGCAACACAGCAAGACCCTGTCTCAAAAACAAAAAAAAAAGGAAAAGAAATATTTTGAATTTAATATATGTTTAAATAATAATAGAACTCAAATAGAGGTCAAAAAATTACACATATGATTGGAGAAGATGAAGTGGGCAGAAAATATAAAACATCTTCACAAATATTTGCAATGATGATCTTAAAGTGCCTTATACAGACATGTTTCTTGCTTTTTGGCAGATTCCTATTCTATTAGTGGGTCATGAAATCACTTTGTGATATATGAGTAGTGACTAGCATTAAAAAAATACAATAGGATAGAAAATATCTGTGTATCACATATTGTAAGGATAAAGGAGACAGAAAAGATCTAATAATAGTAAATGTACATAATTCTCTAGGCTCAGTTGAAAAACCAAAAATATACAGATGCTTAACCAGATGGCATCTAAGAGTTTTTAAGATTTTTAAGGATTCAATAATGGTATCATTGGTTTTGTGATAACTTCTACACTATATTACACTAGAGGATTGGAGCAATTAAAAAAAAACTATTCTATCACCAATCTTTAAAAAATATATATAAAAAGGAAGCATTTGTCTATAGCAGGCTCAAAACAAACTCTGATAATGCCACAGGTATCACACAGAGTTAAAGGGATTAGAGTAGCTAAGAATGAATTCAGAGCTTGGGATGGGTACTAGCATGGTTCCTAGGACATATAGAATGCAGCAGCCATGGATAAGAGAAGCTGGACTATTTTCTTTCATATTTCTTAGAACAATCCATTAGAATTATATACTAATCTATTAGAATGATATCCTATCGTGACCTATCGTATTTTTTTAGGAAAGGAATATCTGTTTATGAAAAATGTTAGCCTTTAAGAAAAAAGTTTTCTCAGTCAATGTGACCCAAATAAAACACAGATAATCAACTTGCAGATACCAGAAGCCAAAGCCAATTCAGAAAATTAGCTTACCTTAGGTTTGCTTGACTCAATTTTATATAAGAAATGCTTAATATTAAGATAAAAAAATCTCTGGGGTTGTTTGAAAGAGATCAAAGTAGCTCTCTAATGTGTCAAGTTCTCAAAAAAAAATTAACATTCAATAATTGAATACCTACAAAGTTATGAGTTCTAGAGCATAAATGAATACGATAAAGTCCCTCCCTTTAAAGTATTGAGAAGGTATACCCAATATCTATGGGAACCCAAAGGGAAATTTTTTTCTTCCTGTAGCTGGTAAAAATATGATCAAATATTAGCAATTGCATTCGATTCAACTTAAACACTCATGCACGCACACCCTATCTCCCCCTTTTTTGTGGGGATGGAGGAAGGTGGGCAGGAAGAGAGGCATCTAGAGAAAACATCAGTCTTACAGATGTTTGTAGTTCATATAAAAGGTGTCTGTTTTAACTCAACACTGGAAGATGAGTTAGATTTAACAAGAGTAATAGCTAACGAGCTAAAGAGTTCTCTCATGTGGTTTTATTTTGAGGGAGATAGAGTACAAGATCTTTCAAGATCTCACAAGACCAAACAACACCCTTTAGGCCTTCTCTTTAATGTTAGTGATTTATTACTTTAAATAAATGTTATATTTGATAGCAGCAAGCATCAGAATAGTCACTGCTTGCAAGTATATTGGTATTCAAATAAATGTTATTCACTGTACAGACTATATTGACAATCACATTTTTTAAAAAGACAGCTTTGTACAAATTAGCATAGCTCCTGTTTTCTAGAAATTCTGGGAGAGAAGTCTTCTCAGATATCAATGGAAAATCTTAAATTTCCAGGAACAACAGACATGTTACACATATTTTAATAATCAGTATTTTCTTCTACAACTATTCTAAAATGAACAGATTCAAAAGCAACATTCTATCTAATTTAAAAAAAAAAACCTATGAGCAAGGATTCTGGATTGAAATGGTAAATTGAACACACTTCCAATTTAATTTTTTCTTTAAAACTGCAATTAAGGGATTAAAAAAAAGGCTGGTGAGGATAAAGAACAAGAAAGTAAAACCCAATTTTGGACACTGAAAATCAGATGAACATGTGGTATCAGACACAAGAAAGTGCAACCCTAAGTGTTCAGGAGGTAAAGCTGAGAACCATTCCACTCAGGCCACGTCCCTGCTTCCATCACCCTGGCCCCCACTTTAATCTTCTTCACTGCACTCACTGCCTGCAGTGTATTTTACTTGTTCACTTGCTAATCACGTGTCTCCCAAATAGACTGTTAATAGAGCAAGGACCTCAGCTGCCTTGTTCACCACTGAGCTGCCAAGACCTAGAAAAATGCCCAGTACATTGAAGATGCTCAACCATATTTGCTGAATGAATAATTACCACCACATGATATTCATGTATATAGTGAACAATTCCTATAATAAATTTTAAGTACCTAATCCAACCAAGATTTTGATTTTTCACTTTTAATTTCCTAGCATATGTATATAACTTACATAGTAAAGTTTTTCCTCACACGTGTTTGTCTCACTCAAACATATGCTACAAGCCACTCACACATACTTATACCCACACCATTCTATACCTAATCCCAACAGACTCAATTCATTGAATTTCTCTTCAAACACATATTGGCCCAAGGAGCTGGGGGAGTGGTAGAATAGATAACTTGGCCCAGAAATAGGGTGGTCATGGATTCTGGACCTGTGGTGGGGAAATGCCTCTCAACAGAATAGTTCTCACTGGCACTATGCAAAGGAAGGAGTACACAAAGGAAGAAGCTGAGTCTAGGAGGCGTTCTCAAACACAAAGCCATTATTACGAAATCAACTCCTGCTGTGATGGAAAGGTGGATAGAAAGCCACTTAAATTTTTAATCTCAGGGTGTACTTAAAGAAAGTCTCAACTCCCACAGCTAACCTGACATTTTGCTGTCTTTTCCCACCCAGTCTCAACTGTATATGGAACCAGAGTAGAAGAAGTAAGTTCATTTACATGACAATTTTACCCACCACCACTTGACTAACGTTTACATACAGAAAACATGAGCTTGATAGGAATAGTGCTCACAAGAAAATTAACAAAGGTAATATTGCTTGGAAGACTACTTTTTTTTTGGGGGGGGGTCATTAACTAAGAAAGGGGTTATGTGGAAGGGATTTACTAGGAAGTTTCATTCACAATATTATTTGTAGACTCTTGAAGGTATTGACTTTTTCCAATTTTTGTTCAAAAAATACTGTTTATACAAAGGAATTTAATAACTTAATAACTTTTTAAAGCCTACTAGTCTTGGGCTCTATTTTAACAAAATAATTTTACCTCTAAATGTTTTTAATTGCTCTTGGATTCATTTTCTCATTCAAACTTACCAATATCATCATCTGTCCGGTCAATTGGGTCCTTCTCTAGGCAGTCTCTCACAATGTCCCTACTCATTAGAGGATCTGATGCCCTCTCAATATCTTCTTCATCATCATCGTCCTCGGAATCCACTGCTGTTTCTGGCAACCCACTCAGGTCCATATCACCAGCCTCACTTTCTGTGGCCTTAAAACAGATGAGGAAAATTAAAAACTATTTTAAGTAAATCTATCTTTGGGGCCCCAAAGAGATAAGAATAAGTCTAGATCAAAATAATTTTTTTGTTATATTTATTTTTCTGTAACTAAGTTAGATGTATTCAACATACCACAACTATTTATACACCAGACACTATATATAAGAATAACGTCAACAAAATATGAATGATTTTATCTCCCATTAAAAGTTTTTGGCCAGTATTAATGATTTTATCTCAGTAATTTTGATTTCTTATCTGAACTGTCATGTCACTTGAAACATAGTAGAATAAAAAAGAAAAAGAAAGTATTTGTTTTCATTCCAATTTTCAAAGGCAATGGCATAAGCTAAGACCCTAAGGGTAACACTCTATTAGTGCCAAGAAGACTGAATCACTTCTCCCCCATTAGATAGTCTTTATGGAAAAATGAACCACAAAAGTAACCCGATAAATATGCAAACAAAACATTAACAATTAGTTGGATTATCCCAATGACCACTCCCAAACTATAAATCAAGAAACACTATGAGACTATACGTCTAACGGTGACACATTCTTTCTTCCCATTCATCAACACAGCTGACTGCATCACCAAATTTCAAGTTATCAAGATACATGCTAATACTTGAATACTTTCATAATCACTGGGGTCGCACATTTCAAGATGGTCTTTTCTATTGGGCAGCTCGAGCACAGAACACTTATCCTTTTTAGTTCAATCTATAGCTTTTGTGATCATCATCTCAGCAATACGTATATATGCATCACACTGGTCTTATTGGACATTACATACATAGAACTCACTAACTACTTAAGCATAGTAAGAATTAATTCAATTAAATATTAACTACATCGATCTTAAACATCACAAATGTGTTTTCCAGATGAAATATTAAAATCTTGAAAACATCTTATTTTAAAATTGTTAATTTTGTAGAAAACATAATTCACCAACTTCAAATAAATCATAGCCCATATGATTTCCAATAATTAACATCTTATTTTTAAGAATAGGCAAATAAAGATTTTTTAAAAGATAAAAATATGAAATATTGAACCTGATAATAAGCTAACACTGATCATTTGCAATGTGGCAGACACTGCTTTAAGTGCTATGTGTGTACTACCTCATTTAGTCCTATAAAGAAAGAGCCATTATTAACTTTTATTATTCTCTGAACACTTAGGTAAAGAGAAATTATTTTTCTAAGGTCTTGCTGCTGATAAATTGTACAATCAGGATTAGAACCCAGGAATTCCAGCTATAGAGTCTTAACTACAACCCAAACAGGCTCTTTAAAACAGACACATACAAATGTTGCTTATATAAGGATCTATACTTTTCCCATAATTTAAGTCAATATGTAAAGAATAAATTGTGCTATTTTCTTATCAATACAGTTTCACCTTCGTAAAGTCCTGGTTTATATTACAGAACATAAGATTCAATCCTACATTTCGAAGCAATACAAGCATGTGTTAATATTTTCTCAAGTTTAACACTGAGTTTTAATCACATTTTCAGTTCTTCAGGTACAATTTCCCAAACTAAAATATATACAAATATAAGCAAAACTTAAGGAGAAAATAATTGAAGACAGATAAGCTAATGTCTACAAAAACTACAATGGCCTTAATACTGCTGACCATTATAAGCAGATGTGCTCCGGTGGCAGACCAATAAGCCGTCACGGCCCATGCAGAGAGAACTGTGACACACTCAGAAGAAACACAGTCCACCAGAAGACAATCCCATTAATTGCTGGGAGATAATTTTCCCAAACCGACGCGCTTACTCATGCCCACCAAGATCAAAAGGTGTAAAAGTCATTCCAGCAATTGTCAGTTCTTCTGATGTCAGATGCAGTGTTGGAACATGTTGGCCCACTCTGTCATCTTTGAGCATGTGAAGAAGAGTGCTTTTGCCCGCATATCCAAATTTCTTGGAAAGCCCTAGGAACTGGAGCACACTGCGGAAGCCACTGTAGATCCACCCAAAGATGAAAGACTTTATTAACGCTTACCATGGCCCATGAGGCTCCACTGGCAGCTTGGACCCTCCCTCAGAGCACACGGACCAGCAGCACCTGGGCACTAGTTTCTTTCTTTCTTTCTTTTCTTCCTTTTCTTTTCTTCCCTTTCCTCCCTCTCTCCCTCCCCCCCCTTCCTTTCTTTTTTTGATAGAGTCTCCTTCCTCCCTTTCTTCCTTCCCTTCCCTCCCTCCCTTCTTTCCTTTCTTTCTTTATTTGATACAGAGTCTCAATCTGTTGCCCTGGCTAGAGTGCAGTGACGTCATCATAGCTCACTGCAACCTCAAACTCCTGGGCTCAAGCGATCCTCCTGCCTCAGCCTCCCAGAGTGCTAGGATTACAAGTGTGAGCCACCGCCCCCGGCCGCTAGTTTCTTCTACATAGTGAAATGTTAAACATTTTCTCTTCTACAACATATTTAATACCTACACATTATTCTATCATAATTATGAACCAGAATTTATTTATCCATCTACCACGGGCATTTTACTTATTTTCAGTATTCTATCTATGATCATGAATCATACTTTTTGTATGCTTTTCCTATTATTTCCATAGAGTACCATCTTCAGTTGTCATTGCCGGGTCATGGGGTACTGCCATGTCATTTGAAATCTTGGGAGCAGGTTCCACGTTGTGATGATCCTTAGTCACAAACAGGACCACCCTGCCATATAAAGATGACCCTTTATAAGCCCCCCACTAAGGTGAGCCAGGTGTTATTCACAACTTTTAACCTACTTTAACCCCAGAAAGACTGATTTTATAGACTTTCCGAATCACACTCATCTTTTAGTAGTTGACCCCTTCCTCTGGTTTCTTCAATAAAGAAGTTAATTATTTAAAAAATTAATATTAAACAAAGAAACACATCTCCTAATTTAAATTCAAAATTCATTGAATTATCTCTAGATTCCAGGAGACTGAAGTAGAACTTGATGTGATATAGTGTGCCAGGGTTGTGACTAGAGAAATTAGGTCACAACTGTTACCACCACACCTTACTTCTAAAGGAAGGTGATAATTTGTTAATGCTTGCTATTACTACATTTGTACCCCATTTTCATCTTAACATTGAAGATTATTTATTACTGATCACCTTATATTTTCAAATATACTATCAGTCCTCTATATACACATTCTTTATTATTAGGAGAGTGAAAAAATGGTACTTTGCTGAAGACAGAAATCTTAAAAATCTTTATTTCAAATAATAATTTAATATAATTAAAGGGTTTTCTTTAATTTTAAAACTCCTAATATATGCTTAAAGATGAAAATATATTTTATACCACCCCAAAGAAATCATTTAAATGAATTATATTTAAGTCTTAAATAAAAGAAAGAGATTTTCAAATGTCAATTGGATTCACTGCTCCAAAACAGAACCTTCCACTCTATTTGTGTAAATGATCATAGTTGTTAGCTATCTCTATGTGTATTCCATTCTTTAACAAACAAACTATTCATAAAATAACATTCACTAAACTGAAAATTTAGAGGATTACTTTTATTTATAATAAATATCCATTTTATTTTGAAATACTACAGAATTCCCTAACTCAAACATTTCAAAATAACTTGATAAACAACTTTTCAGGAATCTACTAATTTCATAATACCACTGTCTCATGAACAAGAAGACGTTTGAAGACTGAATTAAAAGTTTAATGAACACAAACTGGTATTCTCGAGAAGAGTACTAAACTTAAGAGTGCCTAGAATGCAGTATTTACTGAATTTATATCTGATGAAGGAATAAACTCAGTTTTGTGGCTCCAAATCTCACCTCTAGCATTCACTATGTGATTTTTAACAAAGTTACTTAACCTCTATGAGCCCAAGTTTTATCTGTAAACAGATACAGATACAGTTTCTCACCATTCACAGGACTGCTTTTGCATCAAATAAGGGGAAAGAAAGCCAGTTACAGGCTAGGGTCAAAAGTTCTTTCCTCAAGGTGATATATTTTTCATCTTAGTATTATACTTGTACACCTTCTACCCAAACCAGCAGTGAGCCTTGCACACAATTTATATTTACAGAATTTGATTTTTAAAAAACCCACAAAATTCTATTAAACACCTTACCTCCTTACATATCTGAAAAAAAAAATCTCTCAGACTAATTGCACCCATTAAAATTCTACCCAAATTGTTCATACAATAATAATAAAAATAGCGATCCTTCATTGAATGACTACTATATCTAGTACTAAATTTGGTGCTTTTAATACATAATAATCAATCTTCATATCAATTCAGCAAGTTAGTATTATTACCCCTGTTTTACAGATGAGAAAACACTCAAGGAAATTACGTTGTTCAATGTAAACAAAACAAAACCTAGTAACTGAGTCAAAATCAGGTCTGACCAACACGAAAAATACTAAATACTTTGCATTATGCTCAGCTTTCTCAATAGACAATCTTTATAAAGAAAAGAGTTAAAATATAATACAGTAATAAAATGTTTTCTACTTTAAGTTATAAAAGATGAAATGTTTATGAATACATATTTGCATATAAATGTAAATGAAACGCTTGTTTTCTAGCTTTCTCCAACCCAACACTACTAAGATTTATGCTTATCTTTAAACTCTTTTTATTCTAAATAAGGATACTCAAACAGACACTTTGTATTTAAAAGTTTATCTGATTATATTTGTCTCAGCAACAAGGAGAAAGGCTTACATATTTCAGTTAGGCAAATAACTCCTGTCCTAAATTAATTTAACCTACACACGTACAGCCTAACATAAATTTAGTTGCCCCTTAATATTTAAATAGTAATATTCTTTAAAAATAATAATACCCTCAGATCAATGCTGAAAGATCTATGATTTATTTAAATCAAAAGGGACTAAATATATTCTTTTATAGTGACTATATTGCTTAAAACCAGTTTCTTTTGCCTTTTTTAAAGGATGTCAAGAAAATGAACAAACTGAAAACATTTTAAGTGCCATAAAGCTCTAGTGACAGGTTAATTTAACTTAATTAAAAATAAAATACTGCACATGGTTTATCATTAAGCACTGTAAAATCATTTGCAAAAAAGTTTTGTTTATTAAATATTTCACATATAGTGTCATATTTAAGAGGATTGCTTAATAAGTATCTTTGTTCCCCTCCCACCCCCCGAGAGAGGGTCTTGCTCTGTCATCTAGACTAGAGTGCAGTGATATGATCGTAGTTCACTGTAACCTTGAACTTCTAGGTTCAAGCGATCCTCCCAACTTAGCCTCCCAAGTAGCTGGGACTATAAGCGCCTGTCACCATGCCCAGCTAACTTTTAAATTTTTGTACAGATAGTTAGGGTCTTGCTATGTTGCTCAGGCTGGTCTCCAACTCCTGGCCTCAAGCTATCCTCCTGCCTTGGCCTCCCAAAGTGCTGGGATTACAGGTTTGAGCCACCATGTCTAGCCTTTAATGAGTATCTTTGATGTAAATAAAATTTACAGAATCTTAAACATATATATTTAACCCAAATAGCATCTAAATTAGACTCTCATATAAATTTAGGCTAGAAAGTAATACTGAATGCTAATTTAAGTGAGATAACAGAGAAGGAACATAACATAAAATTATATATATGTGGAAAGTATAAAAATATATTTAGAAATATAATGTTTGCATTAAGTCTAGTTTGTGTATAATTTATGTTGTTCCTAGTTTTACACTGTCAATATTTTTTACTTCAATATACGCTTTTAAATACACACATACACCCCTAAAAGAGAGGGACAATTTTTTAAAGCTCTTAATGTAAATTGTTAGGTTGCTTTCCCAAACTTATAATCCTATAAGGTATGTAAAAAATGTCTAGAAATATTTACTTTAAGAAAATCTATGCTAATTTGATAGGCAAAATAGTTCCATATTTAAATCCTCATATAGTCAATTATTAATATGTCTTAAATATTTTATGTAAGGTAGAGATATTTGCATTTTCTCATCTATAAATTACTGACTTCTGTCCTTTGAACATTTTTATATTGTGAGCTGAGTATTTTTATTAATTTGCATAAATCAGTTACATTCTGACTTTAAATCTTCCTATCAATTGATCTTTTAATTATTAAATATTTTGATCATTCATTATAACATTAAGGGTTTGCTAACTCTTTAGTTTATCTGGAACTTATTTTAATTATGATACACAGTGAGAATATAAAATGACTCCCCCACCCTAAAGACCACTTCTTGAATAATCCATCACTTTCTTCATTGATTTGTGAGGTTTCCTCTCTTACATATTATACCCTTACACATGAGTTCCATTTTGCTTGAACTCTGTTTTATTGATCGATCTATTTTTGTACAACTATTTTCAGTCTGCCTAAGCCACTCACTTTGACAGTCATATCATTTAACCAGGACCTCATCATGGCTGGAAATGGCATTGTCTCATATCACTAACTTAGGCATTCTGCTTTCTATCACCAACAACCTCCTATACTTTCAGCTTGCTCCCATCTGCTTCTAAGAAAATGCTTTTTCAACTTAAGGAGGATCTTTAGCCTTCAAGACTCTACTACCTTCTGTGTCGATTCACACCTACTGTCTTAACTTCCTTTCATATTCTGCTTATATTCCCTAGTCTATTATTTCAATTACATGCATTCAACACATCTTTACTGAATGCCTATGATTTCCTGGCAGTGTACTAAGGCTCTAGAGAGAAAATGGAGATGAGGCAGACAAGTTCCCTGCCTTCCTGAAGCTGTTATTCTAGTAGGCAGACAGACAACATAGAAAATAATAATCATTTCACTTAGGGTCTAGGAAGGAAATAAAAGGACTAGCCAAGAAAAGAGCCAAAATGTAGGCCCTCCTTTACAGAGGGTTATAAAGGAAGAACTCGCTGAGGAGACAATACTTGAAAATGAAGGCAGAAAAGGACCAAGCTAGGAGAAAACATTCCAGCCAGAAGGCATGCAAAAGCAAAGCTCTGTAGTTAGAAAAAGTTTGACATATTGCTCCACCTGTCCTTGTATTACACTCATTTAGCAAAACTTCAGTTCTGGATGAAGTCAAACCTTTACTTTCTTTGTGCTAACTGTGCAGAAAATTACTTAACAGGGAAAAGGGAAATTATTTTATATTTGAGGGCACCAACTCAATTGAGTCTCCATTTCTCTGGTCGATCTGCTCTCCTACTCTCTCTGCAACTACTATTTCAAAACTTGTCTCTCCTTAAAACTCTCTACCTGCCAACTCTCTCTGTTTCAACAAATGAACTCAACTCTTCAGAGAGAAAACAGAAGTTTAAGAAAGGAACTCCCTCAACTCCCAAACTCCCCACTCCAAACCCGCTAGGATGTGTCCCTTAAAACAGAGGAGGGTTTCTTCTCCTAAGGCTAGTCATTTCACTTTGCTCTTAAATTTCTCTCCTCCTACCATCGCAGCAACATTATTCTACCCATTTCTCTCTTGTACACAACATTCAATATCAATCTCTCTGTGCCCATCTGATGAGCATTTATACTCACTTCGATGTGACCGCTTTCAGCAGAAAAAGAAAAGACCTCCTAAGTCAAAATTGTACAAAGATTAAATGGGCTGCCATGAGAGACAGTCACTTATCCCTGGAACTGCTCAAGAATAAACTGGATGCTTGATGGATAGTATTCAATATAAGACTGGGAGTTGGACCAGTTATATGTCAGAGTTCTTCTCACCTTAAAAAGTTCTGATTCAAAAATAATAGAAGCAGTCTATTGAGAATATTAAATGTCAAGTTTTGCATAGCTAATAGCTAAATCTTTAGATACAGTATAGGTTTTTCCTTATGACAGATACAAACTTACAGGCCATATGCCTATCATCAAGTTTGAAACAAATAGCTTTGAAACTCAACTAAATGAATCAAAATGATGCACAGGGATTCTCCTTTTTATCTACACCCCAAGATAAAATCAGATTGCAGACTGTAATTTCCAACTGTGCAAGTGCAATTAGGAACTCTCACCCACAGTCTGGTTTCTCAGACATTTGGATGACCGCTAGGGACAGAAGTACCACTAACAATTTCCTCATGAATGTATCCAGCTTACTCAAGGCAATAGCACATAAGGCTAAAATTCCCCTCAGAACAGCCTCAATAAATTATATAAACAAATTACTTCATTCTCACTATAAATTTGTCTTTTATAAATTCCATTCAAGTTTGTATACATTTGAAGAAAACAGTAATAACTGCTGTAACCTCAAGCTGTATTCCTATTACAGATTGTCAAAATGTATAATAATCATCTCAAAGTTTAGAGGACAAGGGCTGTTCCATGATATTTCAATTAATATAAGCTAAAGCACAGCTTTTACATATACTGTTCATTGTTCTATGAGTAAGGGAACTCTTAACTAAATGTTTAAAAAAAAAATCAATTTCCAGAAATAGATGGTGCGGGGCAGGTAAGTTAAGAAAAGTGTGCACCTAATAGACTATCTCTTTAAAAGAAAATTTATTGTCTAAGATCTACTATATTTAGAACTTAAACAAATATGTCTTACATTTATGGTATTATAATTGTTCACTTACTTTCAGTAATTAAAAAGAATAGAAACTTAGCACTGCCTAAATACACCAATGATCCTTTACAAGTATAATATTCCTTAAAAAAGGTACTTTCGTGGTCATCTCATGTCACAATTCCTAAGGAGCCAATAAACTATTCCTTAACAATTAAGATTATTTTGTTTTAAAAACATTTTGAAGTCCCGTAGTTTTAGCTGATTTTCCATCCATCAGTATCATAAGATTTTATTTTAAACACATAACTAAATCAGTATGTAATTTAAAAAAACACAAGGCAAACAAATGATCCAATCTTAATAACCCTTTCCTTTTGTCATACTCAATATGGACTTTAATAAGAAAAACTTACTATAAAAGCATAATTCTGCAGGTTCCCCCTATGGTTTTTAGTCAGGAAAGAGTCATAAACGTGCTACATCTGTAGTCAAATGAATAAAATATTTACAGTCAAGACAAATGATTCCATTCCAACCACTCTATTTAAAATTCTGATAATTGGTAATTGCAGAGGCAAGTACAATTAAACAGTAGTTCTACATCCTAAAACAAACATACCTACAACATGCTGTCTGTGTGAAGCATAAATATATGCACATACAATATACACACAAATATGTACTTTATAGATTCTATTAATATTAACTGAGAACCCTAAAACTCCCTGGAATACATGAAAATAAAGCAAATGATAAGAAAAACTCCTTCTTACCTGGTAGATATCAGAAAGACTGCTGCTTCCAGAATCACTAGTGATACTACATCCTGAATGGCTAGAAGAAACGTGGGTCACCTGTGGGTGGAGACTGTCAGTAAGGTGTAGTTTTGTGAAATCTGCAGGAAGCTATGGAAGGAGCAGGAAAAACTAGGATTACAATTTGAATCAAGATCTCCAAAAAGACATTTTAAAATTAAAATATTATATTCTATTCCATACCACTAAGCCAAAAATGTTATTAGGAAAGAGGCTTCATTTTTCAAATTCACAAATTACTAAATATTATCCTATTTACCAAAAATCACATAATAAAATTTTAAAGTCTATGGGCATACAATGAACCTTAAATAATACTAAATTTTATGCTTAAATAAGTGGGTTTGGTGATTAAGGTGAACTTGGATGAACATTTAATTTAGTAAGTTACAATTCTCAAATTACACATTGATGAGCAAATTAGTCTACTACTATTAATATTTGTTACTAATCACAAATGCAACTTTGTGGCAAGAAACAGTTTAAATGAGAAAATAGATGTGAGGTACTTTTATGCCCAAATGATGTTTAAAGGTTAAAAAAAAGGGGATCTTAGAATCGATTAAGTGTATTGCCCGCCATACAAGTAACTACGCTAAGCTCTATGGAGAAAGAGAAAAGAATGTCATCAAATAACTTAGAATTGAGAAAGTTGTGGACAACATTTACCTACCTATACACACATATTTTCTACTTGTTCATGTTCAAATAAAAATAGCCTCTATTAAAATAAATAGATTCGCTAAGCATCCCTCAAGTTCTGAAGTCTACCACCCCTGGTATATCAGAGAAAATGCATTAAAAAAGAAAACATTCACACATTCGCTCATTCAACAAATATTTACTGAGGTCCTTTTCTCTTACTATGTCCTAGTCAGCAAGTGAAACTCTAAGAAAACACTGCCCTTAAGAATCTTACACTCTTATCAGTTATTGCCAAGTCTTTTGAATTTAAAAAGACACTATATTTATCTATAATATTGGCCAGTAATACATACAGTTCAAAACATACGCTAACTAGCATCACAAAATACTGATAACATTCTCTCTTTCATGCCTGCATATTGATCCTATTTAGCTGGTGAATAATAATAAATATAAAGACTAACTGTTGAAACTTAAATAAAGATTTACCTTAGTAACATTCTTACCTACCCTTTGATCCTTATCCCCCCTCTAGAATAAGCCTCGTGAGGGAGATGATTCAGGTTTATGACAATGATCAATGGTTTTTGATACTTCAAAGCTCCAAACAAACAGGCAAAATGTTATTTATTTCTTTATTTCTTTGACAGAGTCTGGCTCTGTCACCCCAAGTAGAGTGCAGTGGCATCATCACAGCTCACTGCAACCTCAAACTCCTGGGCTCAAATGGTCCTCCTGCCTCAGCCTACTTAGTAGCTAGGACCACAGGCGCACACCATGACACCCGGCTAATTTTTCTATTTTTAATAGAGACGGAGTCTCGCTCTTCCTCAGGCTGGTCTCAAACTCCTGACCTCAAGCAATCCTTCTGCCTTGGCCTCCCAGAGTGCTAGGATTACAGGCGAGAGCCACCTCGCCTGACCCCGGGCAAAATGTATTTATATCCCACATCATTCAGATCTGACTCTGAATAAATTACATCCCTCCATACCATAAGTGCATGATACTTAACAATATTTATACACAACATGTTCAGAAATAATATTTTTTAACTTTAAAGGATACAAGGTATACAAAGGATAGATTTAAACATGAATTTACTAGGGGGCATATGATTAGATGCCAAATAAATGAATACAAACCCATATGTTGGAAGAACTCAGAGAAGTGGGATGTTTATTCAAATGTGTGAAATAACTGCAAGCCCATCTCACTAAGAGTGTTTTTTTAAAATGATAATTAAAGATGTTATGAAATATTAATATATAAAATATATGAGAATAACAATTCTTCTATAAGGAGTAGATAGGCAAATACCTCTAAATTCAAAATTTCTATGCTTTATTCACAATGTAGAATAGTGAATTATTTGCAGGATTTCTTTACGAACAATTTGAAGACAGAAGTTTGTAGAATTGTATTCATGACTATGATTTTAAATGTAGCTAAGCGATCGTTATCAGATAGTAAAATAAATAACATGTTCATAGCCAGGATAAATACCTTTCATCATCCTAGCTATGTTTCCATTTAATTCAGTCATTTACCACAGAAGGCAACTGGGGAAACATTACTCTATGGCTCAGGGATTTTAAAAGGTATCAATCAATACATGTAATTACAGAATAATAAACTGATTTTTATTGATTATCTTTTAGACATGACTCAGACTAACGTGTCACACTGTGATTTTTTAAAAATTTACTTAATATGTCAAATGAAGATATAATTATCTAATGAATTTTTACTTTTTACTTATTCAAGTCTTACAGAACTCTCTTCTTAGAATCCATTATCTGATCATCTTTCCCAACTAAGAATTCACTGTGCGGAGAACACTAGGAAGGAGCTCAAAGAGCTCCAAACCTAATAGAAGAGACTTGCATCCAGCCTTTGTACACCAATTCTTTGGAACTGAGAAAGTTATGTACAACATTTACCAATCTTATACACCAATTCTTTGGAACTAAGAAAGTTATGTACAACATTTACCAATCTATACACACATATATAAATATCAATCTTCTACTTGTTCATATTTAAATAAAAATAGCCTTCTATTAAAATAAACAGATTCGCTAAGCATCCCTCAAGTTCTGAAGTGTATTCATCTATGCCTACTTACAGCCACAAATAACAGAATTATGTGGTAATTGTAGGCTCAGAACCAAAAACACTCGAGAGAGAAAGAAATATTTTTGCTTTTAAAAATTCAATTCTATTTAATAAATACTTATTGAGTACTTGCTATGTCAGACACTCTGTCAGGAGTAGGGAATATCAAGGTGAATAAGAAATTGCTAATTCCACGTGTAACTTCTACTACCCCAAAAGTCATTGTGATAGGTGTTACAAGCAATAGAAAAATGAATTAAACATAGTTTGTTTGTGTTTTTGAGACAAGGTCTCACTATGTTGCCCAGGCTGGTCTTGAATTCCTGGGCTCAAGCAACCCTCCTCCCTCAGCCTCCTAGAAAATTGGGACTACAGGAGCATGCCACCGTGCCTGGTTTAGACATAGTTTTTAAAACATTGTCTTGATCCCTTTTCCCCTGCCATCTGTGTTCTTTGCTGAACAGCATGAAAAAATATTAAACTTAGATTAAATACATACACAATTTAACATTAACTAAATATCTCTTTTTTAAAATTTTCAGAATATTACAGGGGTACAAACGTTTTGGTTACATAAATTGCTTTTGTACCGTTTGAGTCAAAGTTATAAGTGTGCCCATCCTCCAGATAGTGTGCATTGTACCCATTAGGTGTGAATTTACCCATCCCCTCCTCCCCGCTCCCACCTGCTTGATTTCCGACGAATGTTATTTCCATATGTGCACATAAGTGTTAATCAATTAGGTCCAATTTAATGGTGAATACCACTTTATATAAGATATGTACGAATAGATGCCACATTCAAGGAACCTTAAAATCTTTTCCCACAAAGTGGGATAACAATACTATTATTAAATTTTATTGACAATACATATCAGTCAGGTTAGGGAATGGGAGAAGTTATAAAAGGTGTTGCCGTAAGGGAAGAGTCTGAAATGCACTGATGTGGCCCCACCACAACACTCTGTGTTGGCCGAACATAGCACGGGCTCAGGTCTGAGCCTATGCCTAAGAAAAACGGAGTTTTTAAGAGGCTAGCAAACCATATGGGGGTTGGGCATCAGGAGACAGACACAGGTGCAGGTACCCACATTTAAACCTGAGTGCATCAGGGTAACAAAGAACCCCTAGGGAGGAAGTAACTCATGGTCTGAGTAAGATACACAAAAAAGGCACAACATAACAGCAAGATTCACTTACTCCAAACTTTTTGAGGCTTGACCCATTGCCAATTTAAATTACTATATAACAGTATGCTATTTAATTAAATTTCAGATTAAAATGAGGATGTGAATTATCTTGTGACTCTAGCCACCATTTATAAAAACAAGAAAATGTTATGAAACTGGGACTATGTAATTATCTGAATTAAATCAAATAATTATGTTAAGTAAAAGGGAAATGAGCATATTTTATACATTTTTATCTTAACACCAATATATTTCCCAGCAATTAATTAATAACACAATTAAAAGGAATCTCTTACTTATAATTTTCATTTTTATCATTTAAATATTTTAGTTTTAATGTTTGATTGTATAAATATATTGCTGCTCAAACTGGATCAAGCAAACTGTCATCCTAAAAATATACTACTTGTGAATCACAATTTTAATAAACTGTTAGGTAAATGATTGAATCATAGTTTAACCACAAACACAGATAAATACATAAGAAACAAGGATAATATTCAAATCAGATCCTTAAATCAGACTTAAAACAGATTATATCATATATTATATTTAAATTAGATTATATTAATTTAGGTTTACATTTACTTTATATAAAGTATGCATAAACCTAAAATTAATCATTGTTTCATAAAACCTTGGTATCATTTGTACAACAGCTTGTTTTGTTTTATTTTGTGGGACAAACAGGGATGCTACAACAATTAGCTTTTAAAAAGGAAGTTCTACACATGACTTAAATCCCATATATAAAAAAGCTTTGATAATCACTGATTTATTAATTAATTTAATGGCTGGCATTTATAAATTACTAGCTAATAAATGAACTCTATTGTGAACATAAATGTAATGCGTATGGATACCTTGAAGTCTCTGAACCACCAAGTAAATACTTCATTGAGTTGGTAAAATACCTGAAATTGGTGATAATGTAGTAAAGACAAGGGTAGCTGTCTTCCTTCCCCTTCCTTTTCTGTCCCAAGAATCTCTGCATTACTGATATAGGCCAGAATCTTAATCTGCACAAAACTAGACCCCCAATCCAGCTAGAAAGCATAGGGGATGAGTTTTGTGGGATTCTACTCCCAATAGGTGTTCTATGTAAAAGAGAGTTTCATGTTCCATAATGTATATTATCGTCTCAGGATCACTGAGAAATCCAATAGTTAAAAAACAAAACAAGACAAAAACAAACAAAAAATATTGCTATCAATTGAAATTTATTTAACTGATAATTTCCCAAACTAACCTTGGAGTCACTTTATTTCATGTAATAGTTACAACAGAACACACAAGGTTTGGGGTAACTGTTAAATGCATCCAGTCTTCCCAGGCAGCTTATCTTGAGTAATACTACCTAAGGTAAATTAAATATCACATTTAGTGACTAAAAACTAACTTTATATTAAGGTGCATCACTAAGAATTTACTCAAATGAATACTGTTTCTCCCATATCATCACTGGATTTTTGTGAATACTCTTTATGCTCATGTTTTTAAGCTCTATAGAGTGGAATCAACATATTGCTGGATTTTCTGGTTTTCTCTGGGGTATTAGCGAAAATATGGGAGACTATATTTTCATTCATCATTCATCCATCATTTATTGAAAGCCTGTGTTGTGCAGATTAAATGAATGAATGGGTGTAATGCACTTAGAGAAGTGCCTGGCACACAGAAATCACTAAAGACGTGTGTTAACTATAAATTACCACATGCCAGGCTCTGTGCAAAGCACAGGTCCTTTCCAGCTCTAAAATTTCTGCAGCTAGAATTAAAGCCCTTTCTGGGAACAGCTCAATAATCTACTGGGCTTTAGCGGCCAAAGTCATCCAGCTACAGACACTATCCTTCACCCACTCAAGTTATGTTTTAAAAGCAATTCATATTCTTCCTCTCTCTCTGGGAATACACACACACACACACACACACACACAAATATTCACATACACACCCTGTTTTTTCTTTTCTTCTTCTTTCTACTACTGATCTTTCAGATACTACTAGTTCTGACACTCTGACCTATTTCTACACACAGCTTGATGAGGCAGAAATATTATTTACTAGCTCATTTTAAAGACCAGTTTATAATTTGATCAAATTTTACTTCTTTAAGAACACCAGAAAAAGTAAACATTTGGACTCAAATATTATTCACCAAAATTAATTTTGACTTCCCTCATAGCCCCTTAACAAATGGCCCCATTCTAGAATGCTTTATCCATCAGTATTTCACAAGGCAAAGAGAAAGATTTTGGAACAATATACAATTTATTTTGGTCATAAGTATATATAACGGTAGGAAAAAGTTTTCTAAATGCATCATAAGATAATAATTTAATATGCTGATAGATCTAATATTTTCCTGATTAAATTACATGTAGACACTTTCAAGTGTTGATATGCCTATGCTTTATTGAAGTGGTTCTACAAAAATTTATTTGCTTTATAACTACTGGAGAAACTTGCCAATAATTTAACAATTTGTAAGAACTTAACATTCTTCCAGCTTCCTACCAGGCTCAAAAGACATAAGCCTCATGTTATACATACATGGATTTATCTTCTATTCAACTACTTTCTAAGTCAAGCAAACTCGGACAAGTTAACTTCTGTAAACCTTAGTTTCTTCTATGAAATAGATATAACATAATATAGCGACCAAATGACATAATCACTTTGACGTATAGCATCTACCTTACAGATGCCCCTCTTTTCCTATCAAGGTCCTCTATCACCTTAGGTCAGATATTTTTCAAATTTAATTCCATAAAATAAACAAACTTGTTTTTGACACTGTGATACCTAAAACTACCATTATTGTAGTTCACTTATTATATATTCCCCCAAAAGTCTATATATTATAAGTAAATCACATAGTTATAAGGAGAGGAACTCACTGCTTAGAATACCTTAATAAATTGTGCAAACTGAGTAAACTCCATGTCATAGTATGCTTATAGTCCAATTACTCTCCTCTATTAACATTCAAATTTTCATAGTTTAGAATTCTCTCAAAGTGATAACAAAACTTCAGCAGTTTGGGCCTTTGTATATGTAGTTTTATATGTGACTGCAAAAGCCTCCAAAATAGTCACGTATTTGGCCTGGACACATGCTACAAACTAGATGTGGTATAAACACAAAACTTTATTCCTGCCATACCAAGCACGCTGCCCCTCGAGGACCGTCTGAACAGAAACACCATGGGGTGGGGAGGTCTATTTCAAAAGTTCTTTGCTACTTAACTACATAATAATAATGTTTTAGAGGGAGCTATTAATATAACAGAGAAGACTTGAAAAGATATGGCTTATACACATGAATATTTCATGTCTTTCTGCCCAAACATACTTTCATGTGTACTTTCAGGACTTTTAGCTACTGAAATGTAGTAGTACCCTTGCCCTCTCCCAAAAAGGCCAACTTCATGTTTTTGAGGGTTAGAATCATAAACTTCGTTGGCTATAGTTGGGCAAATTACAATCTATCTAAAATTTAATTCTTACATTTATGAAATGGGCATAATTTGAACACAAATATTATACCTAGGAACCCTGATGAGAAAAATAAACCATCGAAATTAGTAAATTGGCTGAAAAGAGGCTGTCAGTCACAAGATGACTGATGTTTCAAAGCAAATATTTTTAGAAAACCTTTTCTACTGGATGTTGAAAGAATTGAGTAGAAGGAATCACACAGGAACTTCACTTCAAAATGGAAAAGTAGAATCCTTCAGTGTGATGAGAGAGTGTATGATCTGATTTAAGTACCACATATTTCAAAACGTAAGGCTGTCCCATTTTTCCAAAGATAAGGCAATAATAAGATCACCTGTACACAAGTTACTATATGCCAGGCCCTGCTGTAAGCACTTGCATATACATTAGCTCACTGAATTCTTGTAACAATCCTACAACGTAGGTATTATTGTGACTATTTTATATAGGAGGTACCTCAGATGCAGAAAAGTTAAGTGATTTGCACCAAGATCACATAGCAAAAAGGTGACAGAGAGAGATTCCAGCCCCAGGTGAATGGCTCTGGAACATACACGTTTAAGCATTAAACTTTAATGTATTTATTAATTTACTAGTTGACTCGAATACTCTCATAAACATTGATGGAATTGCCAAATGGCTATTTAAATCCATTTATTAGTATAGCTTCTCATATACATTTCAAAATCATATGGAAAATATTAATTTAAAATAATTTCTCACTTTCACAAATCAAACTTATTAAAACTTTGCGCCTGCGTTTCCAACATCAATGACTTTGACACTGCAAAGACTAAGAGTTTCCATTCCTTCTAAATTGTTTGAGATAGTGATGTATCTACATGACATAGGGCTGTATAACATTAGTGAAGTTGATCTTTCATTATCTTTGCAGGTTCTTTACAACTACAATCATTTACTATTTGCTTTATAAATTAATATTTTTAAATGTTTATGGCAATATCCAGTAATTGCAATTTTGAGATCATATAGCTGGGAATCATTATTAAATCTACATAAAACTTATTTAACTCCTTTACACCAATTCTATCATGTGACCCTTATAAGCACACCAAGCAAACATTGCTTGGGTCATTTCTGCTTTATTTCCCTTGTTGAAAAATACCTGTTTCTTAACAAATAAAGGAAACTAAATTGAGAGAGAATCTCATAATATAAGAGAATAAGGCAGCTCCTCTTCTAATAGTTAATTTTGGCAGAAATAAAACCTTTCGTTGTATTTCATTTCTCCAACATCTGAATATCAGAAAAAAAATTATGTGTGCTCACGCACACACACACACATTTAATTTAATCAACTAATTTCATCACTTTAAGAAAGACACCTGGCATAGTGAGAGCAGTTCTAGAATTATTATCAAAACCACTGAAAGTTTTCCATGTTTATCTGAGACCTAAAACAAAACAATTCAAACTGTTTATACAAGTTTCCATAGAAATCTTGAAGTAGGTGATTAATTATCACATATATATGGCCAAATGAAATGTTCTGGTGCTTGTTAAGAAACACAGCTTTATGGTGGTTTTCAACTGACAGCCACTCCATTCTCACTCCAAACATATAAACACACATGCACATGCGTGCGCACACACACTCCAAACACATAAACACACATGCACGCGCGCGCACACACACACACTCTCTTTTGGCATATAATCCCTTTTCCCTTTCAATTTATTTCCAAACATCAACAACCACGCATCTGAAAAGCACAAATTCCTCTGAGAGATTCAAAAAAATTCTCTAGGTTGGTCAGTCCTAGAACTTTTGATGAAAAATATGGCAACTGTTTGCACTGAGTCAGGTGATTTAAAAGTCATCTTCTGGGTAGAATTTCATCTATTTTAAATCCCAAACTCTTCTGTACATTTTCTCTGAATGTTAGTAATAATTACTGCCCTTACTATGGGCAGCATGTACTATATAATGGGCAATGTACTGAATGTTTTACACATTGTCTCTTTGTTCTAATATATAAAGAGCCCAGATGCTACAGAAGAAATGGAAGCTCAAAGAGCTCAAGTGGCTTGTCCAACCCCCCCAGGTAACAGGCTCCAAAATCTATGAATGTTTATAAAAGAGAGTAATCGGACTATAAACATATCATGACAATTATACCATCCATAAAGTAATACTGACAATACAGTAATACTGATAACACTCTACAGTTACTGTGACTTGCACTCTTAGTCTCTTGTTTTCCAGGACCAAGTGGGATTGGTGCTACGGAAGCAGCAGTCCCCAGTGAGCGAGGGGAGTTGCTGGTAATACCAGAAGACAGCTTCTATGACCAATTAGACAACAACTTTGATGAGCCCCAAAGGGACCGTGCTTAGTTATCCCAACTGAAAAAGTGCTCAGTGGAGTAGGGAGTTTGGGAAATGAGTGTTTAAAGTCAGAGAAAAAAGATTCCTATGGGATCCACAGAGGAGTCCAAGCTGCCTTCTTTGTGAACAAAAATAAATAGTTGGTTTGGGGAGAAAGCCTCACACAGAATTAAAAACACTAATCCATTAAGTAATTTTTAACTAGTTAAAAGTTATAAAAGCTACCTTACGCCAAAATGCAAATGTACTTAGGTCTGCATACAATAAAATGGCCGCGACTAGCTAGCTATTCACCAGTGTCCTCTTGCTGGGCACACAGCAAGATTACATTTCCCAGCCTCCCTTACAGTTATAAATGTGCCAATACAAACGAGTTCAAGCCTTTGGAGTATGAACAATAAGAGTGATTATGCCACTTCCACCCCTCACTTACAACAGTCTTCCACATGAAACCCTCTGTGATCTTTCCCCTTCCACTAAGTGAGTGTCTGGGGGAAGACAATACAAGCTTTGCACTGAAGGTGAAAGACAACTGGGCCACAAAATGGAGCAGGCCTGGAACCCTGAATTACTACTTAGAAGGGAACTGTCCATCAATCAAGAACACCTTCAGATTTATGTAAAAGAGACTCAAAAAAAAAGAGAACTTCCATTGTGTTTGAACTATTGGATTTTGTTTTGTTTGGTACAACAGCTAGCATTATCTTAACTTATACAAATACTAGGATAATTTTTGCAACCTATTTGTGGAAAATCCTCCACAGTGAAATTCTAAATTCCTTATGGAGAAGTAGGTAAAATTCTGATACCATCCCGACCTATCATTTCATAGGACTGTGTGCAGTGTGGATAAAATAAACATTAGAGTTCATTTACTAATTCAGTCAATTATCTAGTCAAACAACATTTATTGAAAACTAGTATGTTAGACACTATTCCAGGTTTGCTAAATATAACAGTAAGTAAAATAAAGTCCATGCTCTCATGGATCTTACAACTAGTGAGTGGAGACAAATAATTAAGGGATAAAAAGAAAATTGTCAAGTAGTGACAAGCAAAGATAAAAAGAAGCTGATGTAATAAACAGTGACTAGATAGCTAGGGACCCTCTAAGATGTGATATTGAGATAAGAAAATTGTTTTTGTCTTTTAAACTCTCACTTATTTCCCAAAGGAATAGTTCCAATCATATCACCTTTATAAAACATATATACACACACACACACGTAAACACACATACTTTATATATAACATATATTTTTGTAAATTTATATTTTATATGAAATATATATTTTATTTATTTATATTTCTCATATGCTTTATACCTGTCTGTATAAAGTTGAGATAAATCTAGCACATCACTAAGTTAAAGGAATATAACTACTAAATATTTGATGAAAAATTCTTGTGCCATTTATATAAATAACTTAACAACAAAATCAAAGACAGTAATAAAATCCATTCTGAACTGTTCAGTGCCCTGTAAGTTGGAAAGTACTAACATCGACACAAGCTTCAAGATGCAAATATTATATGATGGAACTACAAGGCTTCCAGATAATCATTTGTTCTTAAAAAGTATCACTTAATAGGTTAAATGAAAAATTAAGTCTAGAAGCCACATACTTGGTTGACTAATTTTGATTATTCATGAAATTCATGGAATAGCTTAACTGCTTGAGAATAAATACTTCTTTTGAAATTTATGCCAAAGTCTTACCAAAAATAGGAATTAAGGAAACTTGGTTTCACTAGAAAGAAGGGTGGATGTACTTAAAACCTTTGATCCCACAGTCTTTATATCCTAGCATTTGTTTGTGTTGGGGTAGGGAGTTGGGGATGGGAGAAGACCATCAAACAAATAAGGTTATGTCACAGAGTGCTAAGTAATTTAAAAATTAATAAAGTAGGATATGGGATAGAGAGGGTGATAAATATTACTGCTAAAGTAACATTTGAGGAAATGATCTGAATGGAATGAAGGCCTGAGACCTGCAGAAATGCAGGTGAATAACAGGCACTTCAGGTTCAAGGACATCAAGAGCAAAAGCCTGAGCAGGGGCAGGTGGCCTTGGCATGTTCTAGGACAGGGGTGGGGAACCTTTTCATGTTGGAAGGCTGCATTAATTTAGCTGAAACCCAATAAGGCTGCATTCAAGAGACTTCAATTAGATATATTTAAAAATGTATATTATTTTGTAAAAATCTAACTACTATGTACTTAATAACTTCAAAAAATGAAAACTATTTGTTAGTCTTAAAGTTAACTAACCTTTTAATGACCTTGTTGTGTCTGCTTTTTGTTGGAAAACATTTGAATATTTGGTTGCAGCACGGAGGTCTGCAGTTTCAGTTGCTCCTCTAGATGGGTATCAGTCATTTGTGACCTTAAGGGTGTCTTGATCTGGGTTAGGTAGGAGAATGTAGATTCTCAGCACTAAGTGGATGAAAAGCAAGACAGCATTTTTTGGGCATGTTGCTGAAGGTGTGGGTATTCTACTGCATTTTTCCGTATTTCAATTGGATCTTTCTTAGCATCAGTGACTTTAAAATGTCATCTACTGAGAGTTCAATCAATTCCATCTGTAGTTCTTTAGGTGCCTTGGTGATATCAACTATGTGAGACAGAAATGCTAATGTGAGTGTGATGTCATGATTCTCAAAGTCAGTGAACCTTTCGTTGTATTCCCTATTAATAGGTCTACAACAGCTGCATATTCTTCAAATGATTCGCATATATCATCCCGCTAATGACCTTTGCTAACTGGGGAAAATGTTCATCTGAAATTCTTTTTGAAGAAGAAGTGTTTTGAAAAAAGATAGTTTTTTTTTTCAAAATGCATGGATTTTTGGCCACATATCCTATATAGACTTAGTTTTACCTTCCAAAGAAATATTCAGGTTGTTTTGATTTGACATAATATCACACAGAAATGCTACATTCCTATAGAAAACTTCTTTCAAAAATTCACATTGCTGATACTGTTCTTCATAAAATTTAACTATCTGTTCTCACAGAGATAAAATTTTGGATAACACCTGTCCTGCTAGCCAATGCACTTTAGAATGATATGGCAAATCCACACTAAATACCTCATTGTTCAACTTTACCATGTTACAAAACTGACAATGCCATGTTGCATTTGCACAAATACAGTTAACAATACTTATAGCTTGTTGCAAAATGTCACTTAAAATAGTAGCTTTAACACAGAGATTTTGCTGATGCAAGATACAATGAAAAGAAACAGAACATCTGGATCTATTAATACATTTTTAATCTCTGCAATAAACCCTTCATATTTTCCTGTCATGGAAGGTGCACCATCTATACATACACTCACTAAATTTACCAAATTCACTCCAACTTCATGATATTTATCTTGAAAGTTGTTGAAGTTATCTATTCCCCATGTTCTGTTTGCAAGAGTAGCCAAAGCGAGTAACTCTTCGTAGCAAAGAAAATCTTCTGTTATGACCCGAATGAAGTATAAAACCTGTACCAAGTCAGTAGTATCAGTTGATTCATCCAAAGTGATTGAATAATATATATTTTCCTTCTGAAGTATTGCATGAAATTTTTTTGTTAAGTTGAAGGCTAATTCACACTGCTGATCAGTAATGGTTCTCCTTGAAAGAGGCAGTGGTTTGTACTTTGAAACGTTATTGGGGTCTAAGCATCCTACAACTTCAACAATGCATTCTTTCACAATTTCTCCATCACTGAATGGCTTCCCATTTCCCCCGAGTATATAAACTATTTTATAAGTTGTTTCAGTGGCATTATTTCCAGGTCTTATTGCTGCTTAAAATAATTGTCTTTGCTTTTGCTTTTCATCTTTTAATTTCTGCAGTACAACCTTTTGTGGCTCTCCCTCTAATTTAAAATATTTGTGATCCTTAAGAGTGTTATAATGCTGAGGAGCACTGAATTTCTTTACTGCTGATATTGCAGTATCACAAAGCAAGCAAATCATCTTAGCTTTAGCAGAAACAAGATAATATTGCAATTCCCAATCCTCATTTAAAAAATCTGCCTTCTTCCTTCAGCGTCCTCTTGGTCTTCTTTGACATCATGGGCTGTTAAGCAGACAGAATTGAAAAATACTGTCGAGATGTGCAACTATTCACAAATTCCACTTCAAACAGAAACACAGTGCACCATTGTCAAAAGCTGATAACAGACTGGCATACTCGAACCCCATAAACTCTCACCAACCAGCCTTTTGCGGTAGTGGCACCAGTCAGGCGGGGGAAGTTAGAACTATAATAAATCATAGTAGCAGCTGTCAATTTAGCCCTGATGGCTTACTTATGTTCTAATTGTGCCAGTCAATCTGGAAGGATTATTTCATTGAAGCTTATTTTATTCTTTGGTATTTTAAATATGTTCATTTTAAAAATAAAATAAAAATATAAAAGACGAACAAAAATGTACTAATAAAAACAAAAGGATTTGTTCTGTAAAATTTGGATTCAGTCAAAAGGCCACACTTAAGGACCTAGAAGGCCACATGTTCCCAACCCCTGTTCTAGGAACAGCTGGGAAGTCAGTGCAAACCCTGAGAAAGAGAGGGGATTGGGAAAGAGATATTCTGTGGTGAAATCATATAGGGAAGCTATGGTAAAGAGTTTGAATTTTATTATATTCTGAGTGAGTTGGGAAGTCACTAGAGGGTTTTGAGTACTCATAAAGTATGCAACAAGAATTCAAAACACTTAAATATCGACAATGTTGCACAAAAGATTTTCCTCATTTCAATGTGAAACAATTTTATACATAAACTATACATATATACAAAATAAAGGCTATAAGACATAAAGAAAATGTTAACAGCTACAGTTGCACAATGGGATTATGAACAATTAAAAAATATCTTTTGCTTATCTTTATTTTCTAGTTTTTAGTATAAATATGTATTACTTTTGTAACAACTTTTATTATGACTTGTAACAAGAGGCCATCAACAAAGAACAGTACCATAGATTATCTCAATGGAAATATCATGGGTAAGGACTCAACTGTGAAGCCGTATGTATTCTAAGTTGTCATTTATGGGTACATTGGCTATGTAACTTTATGGACTGAAAAATTCAACCTCATCCCTCATATATCTCACTCTGTCTCACACACACAGGAAACTACCTTATTTTAAATGACATCTCAGATCCTACCACTAATGATTCATTTTTAGATTTCATTCAAACACCACCACAGGTGCTACTTCACTAGATGAGTGTTACAACTTAGCTAGACAATAACCTTTAAATCAAAAAATAATTATATATTACCCCTCTTAATTTGCTAACAAAAATACTAGGTATTAATTTTATGTGTCTAGTGTATCAGTTTTTCTTTTTATTTCAATGATAAAGATATTCATTTTTAGCACTTATTTCCAGGGACTTCAATGATAAGACATTTAGTTTCACATTTGTTTTCAAGGGCTTGGTGTGTCAACACTGGCACGCCAGATAATTTCACTGCTCTGGCTCTGTCTGGAGGGCACTACGAAAGAATTGGCTGAACATGAGTGGTGCATTACTCATTGCCCACGGCCAGCAGGAATATATACTCATAAACTGCAAGAAGTCTGACAGATTTTTCTATTTTCCTTCATCATTCTTTTTTGGTTTTTTTTGCAAACCTTAGACACATGCCATCAAATAGTCTGAATTACTAAGACATAGTCAAGCAAACATTACCTCATAGGGAGACTCCTGCCTAATACCCTCACTTCTGTCATTGCTCCAGTATTTTTCATGACCTTCTCAGTCATTTGCAAAGATTTATTTACATAAGCAATAGAGCAACTATCTTAGAAAGTACATCCTTCCTAAATTAATACAAAGTTTGAATATTCTATTACTGTATTACACTTGGTTTACTTTCCTCAATTCAACCACTCTCTCTGAACTTTCATTCTTTCTTTCTTTCTTTTTTCTTTTTGAGACAGTGTCTCACTCTGTCGCCCCAGCTAGAGTGCAGTGATGTCATCAAAGCTCACTGCAACCTCGCACTCCTGGGCTCAAGTGATCCTCCTGCCTCAGCCTCCTGAGTAGCTAGGACTACAGGTGCTTGTCACTACACCCAGCTAATTTTTCTATTTTTTGTAGAGATGGGGTCTCACTCTTGTTCAGGCTGGTCTTGGACTCCTGGGCTCAAGCGATCCTCCTGCCCCGGCCTCCCTGAGTGCTAGGATAACAGACATGAGCCACTGTGCCCAGCCTCCCTGAACTTTCTCACTTTTCTGGTAAGTGTGTACGTGTACGCATATCAACTTATTATTCTAGGTTTTAAATCCGGGAGATAGAATAGTACTCATCGAAACACACTTCAAGACTCTTATGACAGGTTAAATGTAATCCGTGGTGTCTCTGGTGCATACACACACATGCACACAATACACGCTAAAGTACTAATTACTTGGAAATGTCTTTCGATATAAACAGATTAACTTCCATAACCTGAAAGTTACATAGCCTCAATTCGCCCTCAGGAAAAACCAGAACTTATCAAATTAACCAAAATCCCACTACATGTGAGGGCATTCTGATAGGGGACTCACAAATATTGTCCCACTTCACTCCAATGCTACTGCTTCTTGCAGCAACCTCTTCTCCATGTTGCAGCCAGAGTGAACTTTAAAACACGACAGGAAAATACGCATCTGATCATGTCACTCCCCTGCCTACAATCTTTCAGTGGCCTCTCTTTACCCTTAGTAAAAAGTTCACACTCCTAACCACTGCACCCCACAGTCATCTTCTTTTGATCTTTTCACACTCATCTCTCTTCCCTTCAATCTCTATACTAAATGTATAAAGCTATTTCTGGTTACTTTAAATGTCATACTCTGTATCTCTCTCCTGGGTCTTCACTGTTCCCTTCTCCTAGAAGAACACTCTCGCCTCTGGGCTGGCTAATTCTCTGAATCCTCCTCCTGGAGTTAGAAATTCTTGTGAGATGCTCCTGTGACACCCAGAATTGTTGCCTGTCACAGAACTTAAGCCCCTTTACAACAGCTGCTGATATAATAACCCAATGCCCTCTCTAGGTGAGTTCAAGGGGACACATCTGCCTTTCTCATCACTCTTTCCCTAGCTTCAAACATAGTACCTAAAATATAGTAAGTACTTAATAAACAAATCATTGATCTATTAACCCTAGAGTCAAGGATGTTGAGGCTGAGGGAAAATGAATGAGGACAGCCTGATGCCAACCAACTCCATAGTCTCTGCCTTACCAACTCCATAGTCTCCCCATTCCACCAGCAATTATGGGTAGGATCACCAGAATAAAATTATAAGACAATGAAAAGTTAACTATTGTTAAGTAATAAATTTAGTTTAGATTTCTTGGAAGCAAGAACAAAAAAAAGTTAAGGACAAAACTTCTGAAGTCACAAATTTTTAACTTTCTATCTTTATAGATCTCAACAGAGGAGCCTGGCAGATGAAGAATACATGAGCTCTACTCAGAACTGTAGGATTCATTCATCTACTTTAATTATCCAACAATTACTTACTAACATCCTACAACAAGCCAGTCACTGTTATAGGAACTAGTGATATGGCAACGACTGGAACTGGCAAAATCCCTGCTCCCTGGAATTTACACTCCTGGAGGGAAGACGGGCTTGAGGGTGGAAGGGGAAAGGAGAAATATGTAACAATAAACAAACTAAAGTGATCTCAGACATCAGTAAATACTATAGAGACAATAGCAAAAGGGGGACATGTCATGGACGGTGATGGCTGGGAATGGAGAGGTTGTTATTTTAGACTGGGCAACCTAAGAAGGCTGCTCTGAGAAAGTAACATTTGAGGTGAGAGATGAATAAACACAAAGGATCCAGCCAAAGACAGACCTGGAGGGAAAGCTTTACAAACGGAAGGAAAATCAAGGGCAAAAGTCCTAAGGTGGAATAAAACTAGGAACGGTCAAGAAACAGAAGTTCAAGGTGACTGGAAGTAAAGAGTAAGAATAGTTGAGGAAGAAAATATCTACTCAGAAGAGTCTCATAGATCTGAGAAGAGTTCACGCTCTGGAGGGTGAAGAGTGAGAATGGGTGGGGGGTACAAATGGGGTCAGAGCAGCAGGGACTAAGCCTACTAAAAAGTAGGCTTTCAGCTGGGCCCGGTGGCTCACTCCTGTAATCCCAGCACTTTGGGAGGCTGAGACATGAGGAATGCTTGAGGCCAGGAGTTCGAGACCACCCTGAGCAACATAGCAAGACCCCATCTCTACAAAAAATAGAAAAATTAGCTAGGCATGGTGGCATGTGCCTGTGGTCCCAGTTGCTCGAGGCTGAGGCAGGAAGACAGCCTGAGCCCAGAAGTTTGAGGTTGCAGTGAGCTATGATGACGCCACTGCACTCTAGTCTGGGTGACAGAGCAAGATTCTGTCTCAAAAAAAAAAAATAAAAACAAAAATAAAAAGTAGGCATTCCAAGTACAATAAGAATCCACTGAGTCTTTCAAACAGGCCGTTAACAAGACCCAGTTATGTTTTGTACGATCATTCCGGCGGGGGGCGGGGGATTGGATTGTAAGGGTTACAATGGAAGCAGGAAGACAAGTTAGAATGGAGTGAGGTGTGCCATCTAGACTGCAGCAAACAAACTTAAAAATGGCCTTTCGAAACCTAACCTGATGGTACTTCACAGGGGCCTCTGTATTCAATTATTTAACTTTTTCAAAAAAGAAAAATTCTATCTACTTAACCATAAACATGATTAGGTATTTGTCGTGGATTGCTACAACACTTCAGTAATTAGCACTGGCTTCCTATAAATTATGTGGGTGGATGACCAAATTTCCAAGGTCCTTTTATTTCTCATAAAAGTCCTCAAGTTATTGCAAAGCGGTAATTCATTAAATACGGATACTTGTCTTGACCAAGTACCTAACATCACCAGGGATTAGCATCAGGAGGTCAAAGATTATAATATGAAATTATAGAAAGAATACATGGCCAGTTCTAAGTTAACTGTGTGACTCAAGAAAATAATTTTAATTCTATACATTTCAATTTACTCACCAGTGCAGAATAGACATAACAAGGTCTGTTCTGCCTACCTTACAAGACAGTTGTGAGAACAAATGGAGAACAGATGTGAAAGAATTCTAGTAATATAAAGCATTATGCAAACACAAGTTTTTGTATAAAAGCACAATGATAGACCTGGAAGGATTTAAGGATTCATTTAGCATAATCTTCTCATTTCACAGTTGTGGGAACTGATATCCAGAGAGGTGAATTAGGTAAGGTAATGGTAAAACTAGAATCTAGATCTCACTTTGATATAATACAAAAAAATTAATTTGAATAGTTTCCAAATTTTCTACAATATAAATTGTATCACCAATTTTTTGTAAAACAAGTATTTGTAAAAAACCCCAAAAATATTAAAGTAAAAAGTAACTCGTAATATGTTATTAATAATTTACTATGTTATATAAAAATTAACATAGTATTTTAATCTCAATTCCATGATATATGCACATTAAAATATGATTGCACTTAGAGAAACATATAACTCTCATAATGCTATATGGTCAAGTCCCATCATTTAAGGAGACAAGTAAGAAGCTTTACCTGATTTTTAGCATTGGATTATACTGAAGGCCTTCAAAGACAGTTTCATCTTTAAAATAATCCACATTAATATTCTTCCTAAATAGAATGTATGAATTTCTAAAACAACCTCCCATCTAAAATTCTTAAACAGCTTAAACCAGAAAATTTTTACTGCTTGAATAAACAATATTTATTCCATATTTTATTTAAATGTTAAATATTAAAGAATCATATGACATAACAATTATGATAGTTAACAGTGTTAATCCTAATTTATTATTAGGATTGCTAATGTGAATATTCAGTGGTTCATGTTTACTGACTACTTATTGCCTGCAGCCTTTATACCCTATACATTTTCATCCAGGTTAATCTAGACACAAGGGGAAAAAAAATCCTCCCAAGGTGACGATTATCTACTGATTCTGAACTTACTGACATGTTGGTCTATACCTGAATTTTTATACTTTTTATTAATTCCTCTCTCACACATTCCATAAATATTTATTAAATGGGTTTATGTTAAATGTATCCAAGACATTCCAGAGAGAGTGATGAAGTCCCTACCTTTGTGGGGTTTGCATTCCAATGGGGAGGGACATAATAAACAAGCAGTAATAACATAAACAACAAACAAAAAACAAAAACATAATAATAAATGCCTGGCAGTGAATTAAAATAATATGGTATAGTAGAAATGCCTGAGTGGCTACTTTGGATTGACCTGTCAGGAGAACCTTCTACAGCTGAGATCTGGGAGTCATGGAGCCAGCCAGGAGAAGATCCGAGATCAAATTCCAGGCAAAAGAAACAACTAATGGAAAGGCTCCATGGCTCGGTCTGCTAAATAAACAAAAGGAGTGTCAAGGCGGTGGAGTAAGAGTGGATAGGATGGAGAGTAGTACAAGATGAGGTAAAAAGAACAAACCGGAGCTAGCTTATGCATAGTTTTATAGGGAGTGTAGATTCTATTCCAAGTGCAATATAAGGAGTTACTAAAGAGTTTTAAAAGCACAGAAATGACACGGCCCGATTTATATTTCATAAGTCTGATTTATATTTTATAAGTGTGAGGAATAGCATGGAGAAAAAGGGCAAGATTAGAAATAAGGGGAACATTAGGAATTGCTGGAATAGTATAAGGGAGATGACGGTATCTTGGATCAGGGTGGTGATAATGGAGATGGAGACAAGAGCATGAATTCATGATAAGGAGGGTGGAATAAGTAAGACTTGCTGAAGGACATGGCGATTTGGACAACCTGAGGAGCCAGAGATAATTCATAGGCTTGGGACTTTGATATCTGAATAGATGGCAATGCCAATTATTTGGCATGAGGAAAACTGGGGAACCATAAGAGTTTGTTCACGGCTTCATTGGTTGGTTGCTTAGGTTTATTTATTTATTTATTTTGGTGATGGCTGGGGAACAGTCAGGAGTTATATTTTGGCCATGTCACATCTGAAGTGACAACAACCACATCAAAATATCTAGCAGGGAATTAAATATACAGTCTTGCATTTTATTATAATCAACCAATGAATCTCTGGTTTTTTGGGCAAAACTGTAAAACTTCTCACCTGCTCATTAAGTGCCTACATGTTAACACATACAAATACAACCATGAACGACGATCAAGACAACTATGATGATAAGGAAGAGGATATTTTGATCCATACCGTGATGGGATAATGATTCTTGAAACCAATAAACAGATGGGGTTAACAAGATAAAAGGTCTCAAGTTTCTCTTTGTTTGAGCTAAGCCACTACTTAAAATAGTTATATACACGCTAGCCAAAAAAAAGTAGCCCCTCTGGAGTGTAAAACAGGAATTCATTTATATTTTACAGTAAAGTTTGCTCAAACAACTAAACTTCTGCTCATAAATCTTTTAAAGAACTTGAGAAAAACCTACTGCCTCCTCCAAATATAGAAACATAATAAACGCTCAGGTGAAATATGAACTTGGTTAGATGTTCGCCCTTTGAATTAATGTACCTTTGTAAACAAACTCTGTTCTTTAATGCTTCAATTTTACCAACAGGATTAACAAAGCTCCTGAAATAGAATCTTTCCTTTCATAGAAGTCACTTAAAGATCAGAACCAATAAAAACTAAATAGTAACCAAGCCACCAATAACAAAACACACCAAGCAAATCAGACATACACTTTAATTTCTTTTAGGTGTCCTCTTCATTTGAAGGCCATGGTCTGACATCTGTGATTCTCTAGTGCTTATAAACTAGATATTTTCATTTAAACTGGATATATGCATACCTTCATATATGACTGAACAAGGCTTATTCTAATATAATCTATCAACGTTGGAAAACTGGAGAATACAAATGAAAAGTAATAGAAGTGAAAAATGTCTGGTCAATGCAAGAAGAATAAATTAAGAAATGACATCTTTAATTCCAAGGTAACTGACTTACATAGTAAAAGGAGGGGAAAAGTGATAAATTACACAACTGCCATGAATTTTATACATTTCAGTTAATAATGGTCCAAATTTATTAGATATTTTGAAGTGAATGGAACAAATATATATATAATATATATATATGAAGATTTAATCACCTTTAATTCAGGAAAAGGGAGATTGGGTGCCTATTTGAACAAACACCTAAGAAGTCAGGCAGTACATATTCCCCATCAGGACATCTTTTCACTTATCTCTGTGCATATGAATGGCAGTGTGTGTGTGGGGGGGGGTACCACAGCGGGGTAGGAGGTAGGAATTAACCACATCCTTAGTATTTCCAACCTGACTCCTTCCCAGGGTTGCTAGAGTCATAGGGTTCCTTAGAAAAAATTCTTGAGATGTTCAATTTCACAATTCCTGAAGGATTCCTTGGGGTTATGTATGCAAGAAGAAGCTTATATAAGCTTCTCCTTCCAAGTCAGTGCTGAGGCAAGAAAATACTTGGCCTACACGAGAGCATATTTAGTTGACAGGGTTAGTACATTACTGTGTTACTATGTTACAAGAAGGCAGGTGCCTTTCTCAGTTGATTTGGGGTAACAACTCTGAAAGAACAATTGTTATTCTGCCGGGGATGCAATGGGCAGTAATAGGAGCCAATGAAACCAGATTTCAGAGCTTTTATGCTACTTTACAGTAAAGAAACTTTAGCCTGAAGCTGGTCACTTTTCTTAAATTGAAATATAGATGATTTCACCATGAAACCGTCTAAAATCAAATATGGTACACTTAGCAGATAAGAATTTCAGTGCTGACACCTCTTTTGGCACAGATTCGCAGTTTTTACTGCATGCAAATTTGGGGAGGAGGGCGGAGAGTGAACTCATGGCTTAAGAATCTGGCAACTGCTTGAATTTCACTGTAAAGAAGCATCATTAAGAAGCTAGGAATCTGAGTCACTTAATATCAGGCTTCAGCTAAATTCTTAAATGGTTACATAACACCACTAATTTTTAGGAACAAGAAAGGGTTTTAAAAAATGTCATGGCTTTAGGATTTACTCTTTCTCTTTTTCATACTATAAAAATGTCTTGTCTGATCCTTCCATATATTTATTTATATAACTTATTTGCTTTCTTTTTGAAGAATAAAAGATCTCCACACCTTCAGATAGATGCCCATTATTAACCTGACTCTCTAAGTTATGTCTTTCATTACTCTATGATAATGTTTCATGTTTGCAATATAAGGTAAAATAAGAGAAATTTCATTGTAATAATTAAAATATCTCTAAAATCCCAGGGGATTCACACACTATCAAATAACTAAATTAAAAATTAAAAACCATGCCATGCTTTTAAATCCTACATGCTTCCTACCATGCAGATAACATATTTAAACGAATAACAAAAGTTTTCACTCAAGCTTTGACATTTTGACATATAGTAGATATAACTTAAATTTTGGAAAATGCATAAAGAACATACATTGGAAAATTAATTTTTAAAAATCTTTAAACTGCCTATAAAAATAATCTCTCAATATTAGCTGTAGTAAAATTAGAAAAAAATAAGTTCTATGTTTATTATTAACAAAGGCACCCTTTTGTGAGAACAAGTGTCACAAACAACTGACATTAATTTGCTTAAGCCTTAAGAGGTTCTTTTCTCAGTATTTTGAAAGGGATGAGAAGAACCAGATAAAAGGAGATATTATCATAACTTCATATAAACACTGTGTTTAGAGCAATAAGCAAATAACCATGTCCCTCTTACATGATCAGCATTAAATTATCTTTCACAAAGCAAATGGCATTTTTTTTTTGACCGATAAAAGCAATATGTACAGTTAAGAGGTATACAACTCCCACATCCTGGCCTTTATATTTTTCTTCTTAAAAGAAAGCAGCATTTATGAGCCCCATAATGACTATTTTAAATCCTCTGAATCACATCGAAATAGGAAAACACTGTATACCATAATGTATAATAGCATATTTAAATATGACCCAAAATTCCATGCTTCCATAATCTATATTAAGTTGTAAGCAAATAAAGACATTTCTACCTTGATCATTTCTCTAACCAAAGGTTAACTAGAAAGGCCAGCGTTAGGAAGAAATAGAATACATACCATGGTATAGTCTCTTTCGTTAGAAAAGGCAAGAAAAACAGATTTAGATTAAGACTTGGTGTATAAAAGCTGAAAGCATAGAATTTGTATCCACATAATGAACTGATGTCTCCTCTAAAAGACGTCAGATTGCTGTTCAGCTAAACTATCTAAAAATACCTCCTTGCAAACACACACACGAAATGACTACAAAGACAGGTCTTACTAAGCAGCTCTACTTGCACAAAATCACTTAATAAGTGGGGAAAAATTTTGAAGTACTTAGGGAAAAAAATAATGTGAAATTTTCATATCAACTATGATCTTTTATGAGCTATTTTGCAAACGAGTATCCATTTGTAAAAAAGTAGTTAATGAAGGATCTTAAAGCAAATTATAACTAATCTAAGATGTCCAACAGAGAATCATGGTCTATGAACTTAAAATCAGATAAAGAAAAATAAATCTCCGAATCACCATCAACATTCTATTTAAAAAAATAAAAAAAGGAAAATTTTCTAGCTGAAAAAGCAGGGGTTGAATTCATGGATGCCACTGTGTGTCAGACCATGCACCAGATATGTAATCCCTACAAAATCTATGAAGTATACATCATTAACAGCACTTGACTGGCCAGGAAAAATTGTTCTGAACATTTAAGCAATCTGCTTAGTGTCATGCAGCTACAAAGAAGAACTGGGATTCTAACCTACAAGTGAATTGTGTCTAAAGCTGCGGTCCCCAATCCTGGGCTGCGGATTGGTACCGGTCTGTGGCCTGTTAGGGACCAACTGCAAAGCTCCACTGCCCCCATGCCCTGTAAATACAGATGAGGTGAAACTTCATCTGTATTTACAGCTGCTCTTCATCACTCGCATCACTGCATAAGCTCTGCCTCCTGTCAAATCACAGGTGGCATTAGATTCTCATGGGAGCGTGAACCCTACTGTAAACTGCACCTGCAAGGGATATAGTTTGTGCATGCCTGATGATCTGAGGTGGAGCTGAGGTAGTGATGCTAGCCCTGAGAAGCAGCTGCAAATATAGATTATCATTAGCAGAGAGGTTTGACTGCACAATAAATATAATGTGCTTGAATTATCCTGAAACCATCCCCACTGCCCCCCACCCCTGGGTCTGTGGAAAAATTGTCTTCCATGAAATTTAGGAACAGGGCACATAGCAGGAGTTGAGCGACAGGCAAGTAAGCAAAGCTTCATCTGCATTTACAGCTGCTCCCCTCTGCTGGCATCACTGCCTGATCTCTGCCCTATCCTCCCCCTACCCCCAAATTCACAGAAAAATTGTCTTCCATGAAACCATTCCCTGGTGCCAAAATGGTTGGGGACCACTGGTCACATTATAACATTGATCACTGGCATTCACATGGAGCTTTACAGTTTGCAAAAGGATTCTGAAAACATGAACTTTTTATATTTTCCTTAAACCTCGTTTTCATCTCCAAAATGAGGAGAATCCCGCTTTGCTCCTAAGAGTTTGATGATTAATGAAAATCATATATATAATATATACATAAATATATATATATATAAAAACACACTTAGTAAGATAATTTTAACTATTACTGTGACTATTAATAATCTTTAAAGCAATGTTGTGAGGTAGACCAGTACTATAATCACCATCTCCATTTTGAAGTGAGAAACCAGAAACTTCAAAAAGATAAATGATTTTTCTAACTATTACACTGCTAGTCAACATCAGAACAAGGACTCAAAACTAGGTCTCTGTAATGAAAGTATTTATTGTTTTACTACAACACAAAAAAATCTAGTTGGAATAGTTCCTTCCTATTTACTATGTGGAAAGGTCCACAGTTGAAAAACCTCAGAAGAGTTTGCTTTAAATATGCCTATTAGCATGCTTGAAAACGGTATTCAAGGAGCACTGTTAAAAAGTTCTGCTACACTATGACATTTCAATTATGCATCCAGTTTGCTCTCAGGCTCAGGGTAACATTTCAAAGCCACTCACTGACTTTATTATAAATCAATTGAAGGCAGTATCTTTTTCTATAGCAGCCTTGGATGACACTCAAAGGAGGGAACAGTACAGGGAAAAGAAGTAAGGTACACAGCTGTGGCTAACAAAAGCAGCACTTGGTACCATACTCCTTGAAGGATGTGCTCTTATCCTGCCTACCCCAGTGCCCCACCCATCATCAGCCTACCTACATTCTCTTCAGAGAACTGAGACTGAACACAGGGCCATGAGCACTGTCAAGAAAGGACTATTTCTTAATGCAGGAAAGACTATAGTTATTGGATTTCAGGTCACTTTGTGGTAGTCAGTTTAAAATATATTTTAACACAGCTTTAAAAATATATAATTATATTCACAGTCAAAATTATAATAAAGATGGATCTAATTATTTATTTATCTGTATTTTAAATGACTAAGAAGACAATGTTGCTAAGTTTGGTTGAGAAAACTCCTTCATCTGGCTATATGCTAAACTTAGCTCCCTATAAATTACTTATCTAACTGGAAACAAATTAAGAGAGCAATTATATCACCTAAACAGTACGTCAAAGCAGGATTCTTTTCTAAATTCAAGTCTAAAAAATAGGATAATGTGAAATACCTCTGGAGAACCGTATAGATGGGAAATCTCAGATAAGCGTGGTGACCTTCTCCTAAAAGGTTAAATTAACATGAGAAAACTTGAATGTGAAGAGTTAAAATGTAGTTCTTCAAAACAAAATTGTATTCTTGCAGTCCGGCCAAGACTGAAGGGGAATAAAATACACTGCTTTTATTTCCATCAAGATCAAGCTAAAGTTACTTTATATTTTATGATAGGGATGGTAGTAGTTACTACATGGCACACATGAAATCCCTTTGAAACTTATACCAAAGACAATTAACTCTAGAATGTAGAGGGAGGAATATCTGTTCTCAAACTTTCTGATGAGAATTATAATTCACAGGACACACAGAAAACAAAACGAATTGTCCATCTTGCAACTATGTACTAAGAGCAAAGTTTATATAAATAGATATTTCATGCAGCTTCCCAAAATAGATCTGTGTGTGCACCTATCTGCATGTAATTGCATGTACAAGACAAGACTGCCAATGGCTCCATCATGTATTAGCTCTGTGGAGAAAGTTACCTTACTTCTTTATGCCTTTGTTTCTTTATATGTAAGAGGGCAGCACATTTACACTGTTGTGACGATTAAATGAGATGATAATGAAGAGTTCAGAACGCCGCCTAGAACATAGGGAACCTTCCATTTTAGCTAATGGTATTACTACTGTTGCTTTTTTTTACTCTAAAAGTGAATTTGTAAACAGAAGGTTGCTTGCTGAGTATGGAACTATATGGGGAAAAAGGCAAATCAACTTAAGGACATATCATCTAAGAAAAGGAAAACATCTATGCATGTCTCTGTCCCACCTGCATGACAGATTTATTTTTTCTTAGTGTCATATTTTTTCTTACCTCCTGGATAATGGAAGACAAACAATTCCTACAAAAACAAAAGAACTGTACTTATTATGGGCTGTGCATTACTCTAAGCACTTTATAGGTTTTACCTCATTTAATCTTTACACAACCCTACTATCTCCATTTTACAAATGAAGATTCTGTGTAAAAGGGTCATACAGCCAGGGTCATACCACAAGTGAGTGGTGAAGCCAGGTTATAAATCCGAGTTTCTGGAGCCCTCCTCTGACCACTATGCTACAGCTGTTACTAATCCCTTCTTTTTGCATAACTTTCTCCACAAAGGTTACAACTGGTCAGATTACAGTTTTCATAATCACATGGACAAACTATTTCCTAAATCGGGTTACTAGGAGAAGCCTCCCTTTCTAAGTGAGAATTGCCCTTCCCATCCATTGCTGAATTCTGAGAGCTCCTGTGAAACCCTAGGTAGTTACTTCAACATAATTCAGTGTTCATGTTCCTTAGAGGTAGGAATGATAGCATCATATAAATTATAAGAGTAGAGTATTTAAATCAACATGGGAACAAGTCATCTTCAACCCCATTTCATCTTGGAGCTTCTTTGAACCCTGTACTCTAGCTCTTCCGAATGACTCTGATGTACTGTTCAAAATCTCCAAAATGCCCTCATTCCCCATGTTCATTCATATCCACCTGGTGGGCCCCAGCTGTCCCTGCACATTCCTCAATTAGCCCCCATACATAACACTTACAGCATATGTCCGCAGGTCTCTCACTACTACTATTCTGTGAGCAACTCTAAGATAAGGCCAAGTCTTATTCACAATCAAACAACCAAGACAAGTGAATCTTGACATTGAATTTTCCTTGACAAGTGAATCTGTGGTAAAGAAATTGGCAAGGCTAATAGTATATCTAGTTCCACAACTATCTGCACACTACTATTACCATAATACACAAATACTATTATATTAAACAATTATATTAATGGCTAATACCACATTTCATTGATTCTAAGATTTTATTTCACTCGAATATCTTTGAAATCAGGATCCATCTTACAAGCAATGAAAATAGTGAGTCATTTAAAGTAAGGTAAATCAATCAATGGTGTCTTGATGAAAAATGACATTTCATTAAAACATATACAATCAAATTTTTAAGGGAAATAACGCCAAGTAATACTTGACCCTTCCATTTGCTCACATAATATAGTTAGAAGTGAGTCAACTATGTCCAGATGAAGACATGGTTTGACTCATCTAGTCACCCCAAAAGACCGTATTCATGAACATAATAACACAATGGTGCTCTGGCCATACCACACAATTTTATTTCATTATATTTGACTGTTAATGGTTAATTATTACACGTATCCACAGGATGAGACCAAAACTCCTTGACGTGACATTCAAAGCCTTCTGCAACCTGCCCCTTCTCATCAACCCTACTTTCCTGCAGTTGCCTCCCATCTCGGCCAAATTGATCCACTCTTTGCTCCTTGATTGCACACGAACATTTTTATTCAATGCTTGTTCCTTTTTGTTCCTTTTGTCTTGCAAAAATTCCTCCCATTTCCTTTTTTCTTCACATCTTGCTTATGTACTGCCCTTATTTGTGGTATAGTTTGAGTCTTACTTCCTTCTTTGTGTACTACTCAGATGACAAGTGACATTCCTGACTGTGTATCCCTCTGTATTTTTTGTCCATAATATTCACCCAGCATTTAAATATATGCTACTCCAACCAGATGCAAAATTTTCAAACCATATTTTTAAACCTTTTTTATAGAACTCTGAAGAAAACCCACAAGAAAATTCAAAATATGTTGTTTCATTATTAATATTCTCTTCTCCCAAAGCAAACAAGCAAAACATATAATTTCAAAGCAAACAAAATGGAACTTCTCAGACGAGAAAAGAACAGTAATGTAAATAATGTTTTGTAATTTTTTTTATCCCCATGTATGGTTCATTTTTTACAATGGCATCAGAATGCTGCTGCACTAGTCAATGGGTGTTCTTATGTAAAAATGTACTTCTTTTACCTATGTGCTTTGAATATCTATATAAATTTACTTCTTTTCTGATTAGCCACACATTTAATAAGTACTTAATAATGTTAATTTTTAACATTTTATTCAGCTAACATTGAAGACAATTTTATTTAATATAATCTATTCTCTTCTTTTGAAAGATATAGCTTAAGTAGCCTTGGTCTGAGAAAAAACTAAGACATTTAAAGTTATCCCTGTTTATTTTTCTATAGCAAAATGAACTTTTCATTTAATATCAGTACTGACAACTTTTGTGAGGTTTGTTGCTAAATAGATATGCTTTCTTATTTATATCAGGTTGCTAATTTTTTTTTCAGAGGGGAAATAAAAAGGATAATGAAGGGTAAAGAAATCTGGAAATACGCCCAACTAAATTGAACACACTAAAAGATTTTACTGATAAAATGGTTCATAATATACAGTGGAAAGGGAGAAGGAAAGGAATGTTGTCACATGTGTTTATATTTTCTTTAGCTAAGCTATCTGAAATTTCACTTCTCTCTCTTTTGACATTTTAATATTGACTTCCCATCTTAAAATTTTACATTAACTTCAAGAAAAAGCACAATGGTATGAATATATTTAAGCTTTATTAAAATCATGCTGCATTCTTTCCCATATTTAGGGTGGAATTCTAGCACTAAACGAAGTTCTTAAGTAAATAACTTTCCCCCTAAATTTAGTATATATTATATACAAATTATATATTAATATATGATATATGGCAAACTTTAAAACTACAAAGTAGACAAAGCAGCTTATGATAGAAGCTTCATAATGGTTATAATGTCTCTCTTCAATTAGTTGTCTTTAAATAGATCCTCTGCATATATTTTGGGGGAAAAATCTAGAACAAATACCATTACCAGATTTTATACAATAGTATAATATAAAAACATTTATATAATAAAAGGATTTGTACCAAACTGTTAACAATGGTTTTATCTAGTTGGTGAAACTGATTCTTTTTCTGTCCTTGTCTTCATCTGTTTTCTATCTTTTCTACCTTTTCTTCAATGAACACATAGCTATGTATTTTTTAATTAAAAATTATGCATAAGACTAATAACAGACATGCCATAGATCCAACTGCTGCCCAAATATCCTGAACAAATGAAAACAAGCAGTGAAAGTTAATTTAGCTACTCAAAGGATATCTCTTCCAAATAAAATAGTTTTAAATTACTTTTATATTTAGGTAAATGTTATCCCTAAATAGAATGATTTTGACATTTAATTGTTTCCACAAACGATACTAATTTCAACAAGAAATAAGAAGCCATATATATTCATATTTTAAATTGCCATATAAAATGAACAAAAGTATACTTTTAAGAAAACAAATAAGTGCAAAATTAATTTGCCATAAAGAACATGCTAATTCAATCCTTCACATTCTCAGTCACTGGAAACCTGGGGTATAACTTCTGCTGGCCTCCCCTTTTCCCCCACCAACACAGCCAGCAGTCTGGTGACTGTAGAATCCTTTTAAATCTTTATTGACAAGGAATTAAAAGCAATCTTCTTTTTCACTATTATTAAAGGCACTATAGGCTGGGTATAGTGGATCATGCCTGTAACCCTAACAACTTGGGAGGCTGAGGCAGGAGGATGGCTTGAGGCCAGGAGTTCACAACCAGCCTGGGCAACATAGTGAGACCCCATCTCTACAAAACATTAGCCAGGGCATGGTGGCATGATCCTGTCCCAAGGGCATGGTGGAGTGCTCGAGTTGCAGGAGGATCGCTTGAGCCCAGGACTCTGAGGTTGCAGTGAGCTCTGATGACACCACTGCACTCTAGCTCAGGCAACAGAGCAAGACCCCTTTTGAAAAAAAAAAAAAAACAAAAGAAAAGAAAAGAAAAAGAAAAAGAAAAAAAAGTACTATAATATGTTTAATAGTCCCTCTCAGTTCCATAATACCCATAAAAACTATATGCCACAATACTTCTACTTAACTCCAAATATTTCTTAATTACAGACAAAAAAACCAAAAAGATGTGCTTCCACTTATTAAAATACTTCAACGAGTACAAATGTCTGGTTAGCCATTATTTTTTTTTCTAAGAAAAGAGAGGGAATCAAAAGATTAAAACTCTCACACCTTTTTTACAATCATGTTTCAATGTGTTCCTTTATCATGAAAAGTGTGATGATCTGTTCTGGTACTTTTAGTAAAATAAGTGAAATGTTGGCCTACTGAAAATACCCGATACTAAGGTGCCCCCATTGTAATCTGTATTTCTAAGATCTCTAATATAGACTAGTAAGAAAATAAAATATATGCCCTAGATATAGGGCATATATTCCTTAAAAAAATCAACTTTTACTAATAAATTAAGCAGAATTTTAAATTCTAGCCTTTTCTACTAAATTAGAAATGAGATTATGGATTAATCATATCTACACAGATACACCTATGCACAAAATAAGTACATGTATATAGATATATATATATAGAGAGAGAAGGTGGGTATATTTCATTTAATTATCAAACTGAGTCAATATTATAAACCAAATAATGTATTTCTCTAGAGTTTGTTTAAGAAGAATATGACCTTAATAATTGTAAAGGAATTATTTAGACTGTCACTTTATCTATAAATGTAAGGCTGATCCATGCCTGAGAATTCTCTGAAAACACCATTTATGATGAAGAGGATCTGGTGTCTTGATACAGAAGAGACATGAAGCACGTGGGGAATATTTATATAGTGACTTGAGAGTACAAATGAAACATAGACAGGGGGTGACTGATAAGTTATGCAAATATGACACATATCATAGACTGTGCAATTAAATAAGATTCATTACCATACATCACACACACACATATGATATGTATATAAGTGAAAAAGAGAGAGAGAGAGAGAGAGAGAGAGAAAATACAACATAACTACATGCAAGGCTTATATTAGAGGTTCAATTAACAAGAAATGGCAGAGTGACAACTGACTAGCTCCTCATGACCTGGGTGTTCCTGTACCAACAAGACAGTCAATGGCAGGGACTAAGAGCTTCAGAGGACTACCCGTGTGATGCAATATGTTACTTTTGTGAGCTTTAGAGTTGCAAAGGTATATTTACATTCTCTTAAATGTTATTGTACTAGCTTCTTAAACTATGTTCCAAAAATTAGCCACTATTCTATTTAGCCCATTCTGTATAAGACTAAGACAATACTTACAGCACTGGCACTTTAATACTGTAAATGGAAATAATCACAAGCATGTGTCATGTCTCCAGAAATAAAGACCACTGCTTGTTGATGAAGAAAAAGAGGAACTCAGAGAGAGCAAAGATCTTAGAACAAGGAAATTAACAGAAATCTTGAGAACACATCTACAAACGTTCATTTAAATCACACACACGTGTACGTATATATTTTTATACATATATACTCACATGGTGATATCTCTATTTATTTTTACTTTAAAAATCTTTAAAAAGAAAAGCTCATAACTAAACCATAATCCAAAATAGATAATAATAGAATAGCTATTTGATCTAAATAGAAAAGGCTCCCTTCTCACTACTGCACTTGACTAGTCTAAAAATAAATAAATAAATAAATAGAAAAGGTTTTCAAAAGTTTATAAAGATTTCCACAGACATGACAATAACAAGTTATTCTTTATTTTAACCACGCATATAAAGAAAGCATTAAAAAGTATTTCATTAAGCATTTAAATTAACTATAAAGATAATTTACATGATTATTGTTAAGCACAGGAAAATGAGGGAAAAAACCTGAAGCATCACTCTGGAGGAATTCTTAACAGATTACCTAAATAAAATATTTAAGAGTGTGGTCAAGCCTAAAATCAAAGAGATGGACTAAAGAAATGTAAGGTTATGTGTAAGGGATTATACCTATAATATCAAATTTATAGAGCATTTATTTTGGTGTAAGTTAAATATTAGTCTTTCAAATATAAAATATGATATCTAAAATGAGAAAGAAAGAACCTACGATTAGTGATCTTCCTATGGTTAGATGGTTAAAGGAGAAGAAATAATTGAGCTTCTAATGATACGGTTTGAGCATTTTCTTCTTTTTTTAAAGTTGACCCTTCTTTTTTTCACTAATCTAAATTGATTTTATTTCAGGTATTTTTTAAAATGGATCATTACTAAACAGTATTTAAAAGCAAGGATATGAAGTATACTTCTTTTGACTAAAAGCAAAGATCTTACTTTAATACGTCCTATGATGAGATTGAAAAAAGTTCTATCTTACACATATAAGCAGTGTATGCTATGCCTTAGCAAGTTTCTAAATACATTTCTTCACTTCTAACAGGGGTAAAAAGATCTACTATTTGTTATCAGGGCTTCCTGGCCCAAATCCAAGGCAAGATGACCTTGTCCCTAAATAAAACAATAGGATATTGCTTCCTCTCAGGCCTCTCTGCTAGCAAGCACAGTGGAAAACCTCCCCAAGAGATAAGTTTATTTCATCTCAGGAAATAAATCTGTCATAATAGACAAAATAAACATCAGATAATGAAGAGGTAGAGTCTTAACTCAAAACATGCATAACCTAGCATCTATAATTAGTCCTGGGGTTTTTTCCCCAACATTGCTAAGGAAAATGCATCAATCAAATTATACTAAAGAAACACTCTCCCCAATGTTTATAGACAAGGTCAAACTGTCATGGTAAGATAAAGGTAAGTTTTTTAAAAATTGAGTTTTCTTAAAGCTGTTCTAGTTAAGAGATAGGAAGGGGAGGTGAAGGAGAAGGCTACACATTTCTTTGCTAGATCTTAAAATTACAGTCATTAATTTGTCAAGTATCCTAATATCCTCTACTCCATCACCTGTACTGGCCTACTTCTCTCTAACACAATCCACTCCAATAGAGATGATTTCATTGTTTTTCTTCATAACCTTCTGTATCCTCATATTCTTCTACATCTTCCTGCCTTGGGCCCTCACATGTTATTCTTCCAGCCTAGAAATGCATTCTCTATACTGTACTTTTAACAGCTGATAAACAGTTTTAAATTCCAACCGTATCCTTAACACATGGTACACAGAAGGGGGAGAATTCATCCAAGATATGATCTCTCATCTAACGGTAAAGACCAAACCAATTTATAAGCACCAATTAGAAGAATTACTAAAATTAAGCATTACATATTAAGTGCTACTGAATCACTATTCAGAGACAGCAGAGATAAATATGGGGAGATAAGTAAGGAACAAGTCAAAGTCAAGCTAAGAGCACTGCAAGCTGAGAATCAGGAAAAGAAAATGAACTCGACGTATTTATAATCAGATCAGCTTGTCCTAAATAAAAAAAAAAAAAAGCATAGTCTCATATGTTTATAAGGGAAAGAATGTAGATAATAGAGGGCCTTAAGTGACCAACAGGAATTTAGACAATGTCATTAAATTATAGTACATCCTTCTTGGTTAAGGAGCTTAAGAAATGATGAAATTGACATTTATGGCTACAAATGAGTCATGGCCAGCATAGACTTAAGAGAGGGGATCATGAATTGAAGGGGGGCTCCAAGACACATTCAGGGTTCACTAGGGCAGAAACAGGGGAGATGAAACAGCAAAGCTCAGTGTTTCCAGTGGGACACAGTGGTCATGGTTTGGCAGTTAGAGGTTAAAAAGGGAATAGGCAGAGGAAGTTGAGGCATGAAGTTTATGCTTTTTTGTTTTTGTTTTTGAGACGAGGTCTTGCTCTGTTGCCCATGCTAGAGTGCAGCGGCGTCATCACCGCTCACTGTAACCTCAAACTCCTGGGCTCAAATGATCCTCCCTGCTTGGCCTCCCAAAGTGCTGGGATTACAGGTATGAGCACTGTGCCCAGTCAACCTTTAAAGAGTTAAGCAGCAAAAAGGAAAATGTGTATGATGGTAGGGCCAAACACAGAAAAGTAGAAGGAAGGAAGGAACTGGACTAAATGGCATCTATTCCTGGTCAACTCATGTCTCAAGATAATTTAAAAAGGATAGATGCATTATTGACTGAGCAATGGGAAGTTTTGTAAAACAATTTGATCACGATACTGTTGCTCTTTTATATTAACGGTGCTTGGAATGTCACACATGCCAGGGAAAAAAGAGTAAAGGGGGAAAAAGCAAGCACTTTTTCTCAAGCTGTGTATTCCACTAGCTAATACTAGCTCTCATAATTACATAGTCTACACACCTAATGTAGACTAAATTTGACCACAAAAAAGGAGGTAGTATAAGTTTGTGGTTAAAGCAATGGCTATGAAATCAGACAAACAGGTTCCAAAGATGGCTCTACCATTTACTAGTATATGTCCCTGGAAAGAATTTTTTAAAAATTTCAATTCCTCATCTCTAAAAATGTGATAATACATCTTTCTTGAGAGGCTGGTTATAAGAATTAAGTTAGATAATATATAATATAGCATCTGTCATACATTAAAAGCTCAGTATATTATAGCTGTTGCAATTTATTCCCTACATTTAAGTAAGGCACTTTCTTATGTATACCACTATTTTTATTACTATTTAATTATAACTTGAGGTATAATTTATTAAGTACAGCACACTAAATAAATCAATTTCTATAAAAATGTAAAACTAGATAAGAGGTTATCAGTTTAAAAGCATCAAATTCATTTACATTAAAAATTTACAAAGTTTCAAAGTTATCCTATATAGCAGACTTTCCAAAGGCATCTGAGCTGGACAAAATGGGGAGAGAGGATTCCATGGTTAAAAAAAAAAAAAAAAATTGGTAAATTGAGTAATGAGACTTTTTTAATGCCATCCCAACATTTTCCCCAACTTATCAAGCCTACAAAACTTTTTTCATCTAACATCTATTAACAGTCTGTACAACTGATAGTCATAGTAGCCTTTTGAAAAATGCAGTTTCATAATACATTTCTGATCATAATAATAATCTCCTCTTATTTAAAAAAACCCACAAGGTTTTTATATTTTTATATACACAAAAATCACAAGGTTCCTCTGAAGACTACATAAAAAGCCTACATGACTATAAAAATACAGCCCAGTGCTGGGTGCATTTCTGGTGACACACAGGTTATTCATTTAATGTTATGTTACTAACTGACCATACAGAATAGGGATGGGAAGGAGCTATGATAAATACGTAAAATGTAAGGAGTTTTTAAGGGGCAAATGACACTTCATTAATCCAACAATTCAATTAAACAGGAAATTCAACAGTATTTATTGTACATCTATTATGTGTCAGCAACTGAGATATGTACTGAGATAGAAAATGAATAAAGAATAAAAGCCCATGACAAAGAGGTTTAAAAAAAAAAAAGAATAAAAGTCCATAAAAGATCTGAAAGATTCTGACAAAGTGACACAACTGAGTTTACTACTTGTACCCAACTGTAGGTTAAAAAAAAAAAAAAGGCCTCCACAATGTAATGTTTTTGCTTTTTCTGTAGTCAAAGAAGAAAAGCTACTTACAAAGCCAGTAACTTTACAAAGAAGCAAAAATAGAAGTATTTGTGAATTTAGTAAATTTTACTCATTTGAAATTAGCACTGACACAATTCTTACAAAGCCTCATAGGTTGAAATAAGTTCTCACTCATTTTTGCCCAACAACTGTTTTACTGAATAACCTATTATGTGAGAGCCAGGATAATTATTCTCTTATTCAACTCCTTGCATATAATCAAAATTTTAAAGGTCCGATTAATAAACAGCAGTCTAGATAACCAAAGGATTAGTCAACAAGTATATAGTAATACTGTGATATCATAAGCTTCCAACTCTGCTGCATACGATATTGCGAGATGGTAAATTCCAGTATTTTAATTTCTAACAAAAGTATCATGAGAAATATCACTTGTGTTTTCTATAAATTGCTTGATCCAAAGCTATTTTATGGCCAGTGTTACTGCTGTCATAGTATTACACTAAATTTTAGTAAAATATAAAGCACTTGTCAGGAAACAGATATGTTTACAGAATAAGATACCAGGCACTCTAGTTTATGTACCATTTGGTATTATCTGTCCTAAGTCATCTTGTTTTCACAAATCTAGTAATATGTTTTCCTCTCCCTACCAGTAAATAGTTTTAACAGTTTTGTTCATTAAATTTATATTATTATTAATTTAAATGCCCCCTCCCTCTATTACAAGAAAAGGATATATGAAAAAGGCAAATAAAGGGCCTGTGGTTTAAATTTTGTTTCTAAGGTTCTTCAAGTACAGTTTAACTAATACTCTTATTTTACCTGGAAAAATCACAACTACAGAGGAGCATAATTTCAAGGGCCCTGTTAATAAAATCAAACTACAGTGGAACTCTCTATAACAACCTTTCCTGTTAGTGAAATTAACTATGAGGTTGGTCTTCTTTTTGATCTGTTCCAAAGAGATTTGGTTTGTGAAGTACCACAAGGACCTCATTATGAGGGGGCTGGGCTCTAAGTGCAGTATCAGAACATGCTTCCAACACAGCTATTGCCTTAAAAAATATCCCATTTCATTCATAAGGTGAAATAATGCCTTAATAGTCATTTCATCTAAGAAAATCTCAGACTTAATTAATAATTTTGTTCATAATGAAGAACAAAACCAAATTATACTCATGAACCTAAGCATCTAAATGTTCTAAATTCATGGCCTGCTATTTATAAATTTACAAAGCCTCACCTCAGCGATTTATGTCCATTTTTAAAGTTTAACATCTCATCTTTTTAGAATACATAAAAGACAATTCCTATACTCTAATGTAATAAGCTGCTAGATGCTGGCATGTAGAAGTAGACATTTCAAAAACACTTAGACTACTATATAAGCTGCCTAAATATATGCATTTTCATTTTGCATATTTAAGATATTTATATGTACATGTATATATCAATCATGTGAATTAGTGTGATGGCAGAAAACTCCCAACATGGTGATATAATAGTAGCACTGTGAGAACTCACATTCCTGAAACAGGAGACTCTGACTTGGTGTGAGGCATAGGAAAGTGTTTCTCTGAAACAGCAGTAGCTGCCCATGGGATTTCAGCATGACAAATGCATAGCTGACTCATGGGATCAATTATAAAGAAGCAATAATTTTTTTCATGGTACTAAAAAAAATTCTGTGTTTTCATCACTGATTAGTACATATTAAGAAGTCAGATGAGTTCTACTGATTGCTTTATTACCAAATCAATAGCCAAAGCTCTCCCTCTACACAAACCTAGTGAATACCTCACTACAGATGCCTGTTCTCAATAACCTTTCTCATGATCTCTCATTAAATTCAGCTACAAAAACATTTTTTGAAATCTATTCAAGTGTTAAGTTAAAGCTGAATTGTCAAGCTTTAGTTTCTGATTATAAAAATCAGCTGCCCAATATTTCTCAATGTTAGTGATTTTGCTTTAAAAGAACTGTTGGTGTCGTTTAAATTTTTTTTTAATTACAACAAAATTGGAAGAACAAGCCAGTGGTAATTTACCCTCCCCTCCTCCAAGAAGACTATTACACCCTCCAAAAAAACTGTTTTCCCTGAAGAGAAAGAGCAACAATTCCCATTTTAAAGCAGTTCTCTATGACGTGCTATCAAAGCACAAGCAGCATTTGCGATACTTACTGAGTGTTTCTCCTGCTGGCCCATAACTCCATGGTTAGCTGGGATTGCTAGTGGTTTCATAATGAAGAAACATATGCTGAACTGAATTTACACATCATGTACCAATCTCTCACGATGGCAAGTCACCCTCTACAGCATTAAATTAAAAGAAAAAGGAAAAAAAAAGAGGGAGGAGGGAAAACCAAGCTGCAGCTTAAAGTGTCACTACTGGTAAGCTTAAAAAACCCTTCACACTTGTAGACCAGAAAAGGAATCCGAACAACGGTGTCCATCTCCATTTTTATAACATTGAAACTCTAACCATCTCAGGCTATGACAAGACTGAGAAAACCTCATACAGCTCTCAGTCTTCCAAGGAAACAAGATCATTTCTGAGATTGAAGAACAAGAGGCAAAAGAAAAGCAGGAAAAAAAAAAAAAAAAGAAAAAAGCTAAAATGGCTGACTGCACACAGACTCCCCTCAAAAAGGCTTAATGCAGAATTATATTAGTCAGGGTGGTATAAGAACCAGGCTCTAGCATTCAGCCAAGCATTGTTAACACCCTTGTTTCATTTGCAATCACACATACAGACCCTTCCAACCAAGAGAAGAAGAAAGAGAAAGGAAAAAAAAAAAAAAAAATCAGGGCAGAGCGTGTGAATCGGGACCTCCTCCCTAGCTGCTAATGATGCTGACAGAGTGGTGACCAGTGATCTCTGTCCCACTCCACTAACCAAGTTTGCACAATTAATCTTAGCAGCATGACACTGATGGACATTTAATTTAATGATGTCTTTCCCTCACACTCAACACAAGCATGCCTGCTAGCAAGAGTCACTAACAGAAACACAGCACATGCACACACACAATCTCAAGAATCATGAGTCTGAATGCAATACACCAATATAATTACATTATTGTGCTTACTTTGGAGGACCATGGCTGCAGGCAGTTGGCATAGCAACGCACAAGGAAAGCCATTTCCTGGGTAGAGAGAAAGCTTCCTTTTCTAAATAAAAAATTCCTCTTAGGAAACAAACGGCATTGCTGCTTCCTGCAGAAAGCAAGACACTGTAGTCTGTCTCTTAACCTGCAAGGCTCACACTCAATGCAGTTCTAGTGATGTAAGTGGATTTCTCTCTCACCCTCCCTCTCCCTATATACACTGAAATATTCAGCTCAAATGGTACACACATTCCTTAAGGCTCGCCCCCTCCTCTACTTAACCATTTCACTCATTAAGGTAGCAATGGACAATTCAGATAAAGTAACAAGCTCTTGCCTGTATTATATCAGCGGCTGTAGGTTAAGCAAGTCTCAGAGGGATGGAATCCATTGATTGCTGACTCCAAATAATATCACTGAAGACAGGGTGGGAAAACGGAGCAAGGACTTACTTGAACAGCTTTGAACTAAAATATGATTTTTCACCAAGGTGAAGATAAAGGAATCTACATGACCTCTACCCCACCCTCAGATACCACTGTGCTATAGTAAACAAATATCTACCAAAAATTTATAAAATGCAAACTTGACAAGCTTTGTAAAAATTTAGAAGATGTGATTTTTACAAACACCCATACGCGCACACACACACACACATACTGCCTTGCAAATAATATAAAAATAAATCCAAGCAGGTCTTGGTTTTTTTTTTTTAAATCAACCAAACTTCTGAAGGTAGGGAGTTGAAATTAAATGAGGATACATTATTCTATAAACTCTTGATTTCACAGAGGTATGTAGGTTATTTGAAAGACTGCATTATAGTTAACAAAGAATACAGATGTTTCAACTCTGAAACATTGGTTAGTTTCTTGCAATCAGATCTATAAGTGGTATACATAATAGAAAACAGATATGGAAAAATCTGTCATTTTTAATAATTGACTTTGGAATTGTCATTGCTTGCTAATTTGTGTTTCTTGACTATCTACCTAAGGCTGCACCGACCTAATCTCTTTTCTTCTTTCTCCTCATATCTAAAGCTGACCATTCCCTCCACATCACTATTTTGGATCCTCCCCACACACCCCAAACCCTTTCTTAAACTTCTTATATTATCCATTATCCTTGTTCTCCCACATATATTGAACCTCTCTCCCACAACCAGAGGTCCTCCCCGCTCACCAGCTTTTAAATGTGCAGGTCTCTCCCATCTCAAAAACAAAACAGAAACATTCCCTAGACCCTATATTTTCCTATGGCTACAGTCTAATCTCTTCCCCCACGTCACAACCAAATCTCTCAAGAACCTGTTTTGGCTTTCACCATTTCCTCATCCCAAGTACTACTCAAATGAAAAACCACAGTGATCCTGTTATACAATCTATACACCTAGGAGTTTTCGTTAACACCCTTATCTACAACCAATCCATCACAACATCCGTTTATTAAATTCTCTAATTTTTCTCAAATTTAGGTTTCTCTTCACCTCCGCTGCTATCGTCCCACTCCAATCATTAATTTTTGCCTTGAGAACTGCAAAAGTTTCCTTAATGAACTGTCTGGATTCAATTTTAATCCCATCCACCCAACTCATTTACCATTCTACCTCCTGAGATCTTTAAAAGCTAAAGTCTGATCATCTTACCCTCATCCACTGACCCCCTTTTACAAATTAAAACTCTTCCCTGGCTTCCCACTGTAAGATTATGATAAGGGTTTTGGTCTTTATGCCAGGAGCACTGTGAAGCCATGGAACCTGCAAGATTTATATGCTTTTCACATTTACACCATGCTCATGCTCACTCACTGCACTGCAAGTTGCTTGGGCTGCTTTTGCTTCCTTGATGGGCAAAAGGGCCCTTGCACATGTTATTTCCTCTGCCTGAAACTTTCCTCCTACCTCCCTTTCTTGATTGACTCCCCCTGCACCCCCAAAAGTATATTGGTGAAATGCCCTCACTTCTCTTCGCTTAAGCACTTATTTATTAAAGCTGTGATTTTACATTTAGTCATGAAATTATTTAAGCAGCTGGTGTCTGCTTCTAATATACTCTATATTCTACCCACTATACTCTAATCTCCACAATGGCTGGTGCCATGTCTGTCTGTGTGCACTACTGTACTTACAGCACCCAGCATGGTGCACACACTCTAGGCACTCACATTTTTGTTGAATGAATGAACCTTCCACTCACTGGCAAAACCACATTTTATCTTATAGACTAGTTCCTGTCAAAATCCCAAATACTTTTCTATAATAGACAATGAATGATTTAAAAGTAACTGTCACCGAAAGGTAGAAGCAAAAGAAATATTCATCAACAGATGAATATATAAATAAAATGTGGTATATACGTACAATGGGACCTTACTCAGCCTTAAAAAGCAGTAAAATTCTGTTACACGCTACAGCATAAATAAACCTTGAAGATATCAGGCTAAGTGAAATAAGCCAGTCTCTAAAGGACAACTACTGTACGATACTCTACTCGAGGTACTACAGTCAAATTCTTGTACACAGAAAAAGTAGAATGGTGGTTACCAGGTGCTGGGGGAAGGAGGGTTGGGGGTTATTGTTTAAGAGTTTTAGTTTGGGAAGATTAAAAAGGTTCTGGAAATGGATGGTTGCAAAACAATGGGACTATACTTAATGCCATTGAATTGTATACTGAAAAATGCTTAAAATGGTAAACTTTAATGTTATCTATATTTTATCACAATAAAAAAAGGTAAATGGCAACTCAAAGGCTAAACAAGTTCTACATCTTCCATCTAGCCCATGTCCCACACATCCACGTGCCAAAAATTCTTCTCCAGGTTAAAGTCAAATTACTCCCATGCTGATGGTGTCTGACCTTATATGTGAGGGTTTCCCATTGCTTGCCTCTCTTTGGAAAAATGTGTCACTTCTCTCAAGAAGGAAACTAACCTAATCAGGGAACCTGATAGATGAGGTAAGAAAATCACACATCCTCAGGCACTGATACTTTTCTGTGCCAAGAGTTGGTGTGATCTCTCTCACAGCCTGGCTCTATGCCTACAACCTACATATCTTCATATCTTAAAACTCATGATTGTAATACGAAAATTTTATAATCCACAGTATTTTGTATATTTAAACACAATTATGCCAGGTTATAATATGCCAAACACTGCTTAAGAAAAATATAAACACAAGATTTAGGAGAATCACATATTATAGATTTTACACAAACAAGAATAAATAACATTTATCTTGAAGTAGCCCTAATTTGGGTTATATTTACCCTATTCCTTTACCATGTAGGTTAGCAAGTAGCATTAAGTAGATCCAGCTAAGAAAAAGGACCATGTAACAACTTTCTGCCCTGGGTCAAGAACATGCAATGACTTCTCAATTATTATAATAACACAGTGTTATCCATAGATCCTAACAACTTTAGGTTTCTGCTACCATTCACTTCACTCAATAGTCACATATTGGTTTCTTCCCTCTTCCCTCTATCCCAGAGGAAAAATTACAGAGTTGGGAAAAATTTACAGGTATGGCAGAAAATTATCGTCTTGATACCGGAACAGAATTTTACAAATTTGATTTTTAATGTTTTATTGTTTCCCAAAGAAATGACATTTAAAATGCTATTTTCTATGTGAATAAACCAAAGCAATTAAGAACTAAGCCAGTGCAAAATAAAGGATGGTAGGTATGGTCAGAAGTTTTACTTCTCTTTTCCTAAACCCAATACATCCCCCATTAGTACTATACTTTCTTCTAAAAAGAAAAGTTGATTATCTGACTCTTATAACTTAACTCAATCCTTCATTTTCACACCATTTGTTTCATTCTTGGTTATACCTCAGGTCAATGGCATACGCCACCCAAAGCAGTCCTACAGAAAATCTGGGCTAGAATTTTATTTCTACACTTTGACCAAATGAAATGGTACTTCAAGTTCATTACTGAAAATAATTTAATTATAACATAAAGTATGAAAGAAACCAACGTAATGCCTGACACATAGTAAATGCTGAATAAACATCTGTGTTGAATTTAAAAAGAGGCTTTAGAAATACTAGGAATCTGTTACTTGAGTTAATGTCCAATATCAAAAAAAAAGATCACCTAGATATACTTCAGAGATATGTTCCAAAGAAATCTTTAGGCTATTTCTCTCCTTAATTAGAAAATTATGCCGGGTGCAGTGGCTCACGCCTGTAATCCTAGCATTTTGGGAGGCCGAGGCAGAAGAATTGCTTAAGGTCAGGAATTTGAGACCAGCCTGGGCAATAATGACCCTGTCTATACAAAAAAGTAAAAAATTAGCCAGGTGCGCTGGTGCATGCCTACAGTCCCAGCCACTCCAGAGGCTAAGGCAGGTGGATCTCTTGAGCCCAGGAGTTTGAGGTTGCAGTGAGCTATTTTGACCCCACTGCACTCTAGCCTAGCTCAGGCAAGAGACCCTGTCTCAAAAAAAAAAAAGAAAGAAAGAAAAAGAAAATTAATGTAGTAACTCTCCATAATAAATATGCTTAATATTCATACCAAGCATGTCAGAATAGAAAGATTACAAGATGACATGAGATGGAAGCATGCAGAAAAACCAATAAAATAAAGAAGCCTATAAAGTCAATGGGAAATTCCAACTCGGGGCTTTTAAAAAATGCACTTGTTTGAAAAATGAGCAGACATTAGTAACAGACTTAACAAAGCTTACTTCATTTCCTAGAACCTTTCTCAAAAAAGGCCAGACTTCATCTTACAATGCTCAAGGTTTCAGAGGTGAGGTCCTTAAATATTGGTTGCAAATCACTTCAAAGCTTTTTCTAGGGACAAGGGCTTCAAACAGGGCTTCCTACCATAATATTTCACAAAGCAACACTCAAATGTAAAGAATTAGTATCTGTATTACAAATTTGGCAGGTAATATATTCCTGCCAAACATATTAATATGTTTTCATGAGCACGAGTTATTAATTATCCCTGTTTTTATTTAACAAAAACACACGAAATATTATATCACAAACTGTAATATAAGTTAGCTGAGGTCAGGAACTATATAACATTTTATTTACCTGATACTGCCAACACCAGATTATGTTTTTTCCCAGTACTTGACACACAGTAATTGTTAAAACAAAGAATGAATGCTTAAGTATAAATATATACAACTATCACGTACCCATAAAAGTTAAAAATTAAAGAGCTAAAATTTTAAAAAATTTTAGTAAAAATGAATGCTTAAGTGATTGCATTTAAACTTCCAAACTAACCTGTGAAGTATTATTCCACAGTTTTTAAGATAAGGAAACAGATGTAGGATGTCTGCATAACCGTAAAAGATGTTTAACTTCTTTACTGACAAAATCAGGGATTTTAAATAACTTGATAAAAAGAGTAGGCTACAACCAGTAAATTTAAATTTAACAGGGATAAACATAAAGACCTACATGGGTACTATCAAAATGCTACTTGTACAGGATAGGGGAGATCAGACTTGAGGAACAATTCATAGGGCAGTGGGAGATGGGAAGGGTTATTTGTAAAACTGAGCTAGCCAAAAGCTCTCTATGATCCAATGTACAATCCCAAAAACCTTAATATAATTTTAGGGTACATTATCAGATGTATGATGTCCAGAGCAAGGAAGACAGAAAGTTCTGTTGTAACCTACATCGTAGGGTAATGCAGGACTCTATGTAAACAATGGCAACCAGTAATTAGGACAAATAATAAGTAACTATAGTGGTCACATGGCCGAAAACCTGGACGATAAGGTGTTTAGGAAAGCTACAAAAAGCCAATAATGTTTAATGCAGAGAAGAGGCTTAGAAGGATAGGATCTTTTTAAAAAGCAGTTATATGAAAGTGGAATATTAATATTCATTTGTGTTGCTTTAGAAGAGATCTAGAACCATGAACTAAAATTATAGAGAGGGAGATTTCAGCTAAACATGACTTTCTTTTTCTTTTTTAATTTCAATAGTTTTAAGGGATACAAGTGGTTTTTTGTTACATAGGTAAATTGTACAGTGGTGAAGTCAGAGTTTTTAGTGTACCCATCACCCAAATGGTGTAAATTGTACCCAATAGGTAATTTTTGATCCCTCACCTATCTCTCCCCCCCGAGACTCCAAAGTACATTATACCCCTCTGTATGACCATGTATACCCATCGTTTAGCTCCCACTTACAACTGAGTACATGTGGTATTTGTTTTTCTGTTCCTGAGATACTTCACTTAGGATAATGGCCTCCAGTTCCAAGTTGTTCCAAAAGGCATTACTTCATCCTTCTTCATGGCTGAGTAATATTCCATAGTATACATATACCACATTTTGTTAATCCACTCACGAATTGATGGGCACTTGGGTTGATTCCACATCTTTGCAATTGTGAACTGTGCTGCAATAAACATAGGCATGCATGTGTCTTTTTGATATAATGACTTCTTTTCCTTTGGGTAGATATACCCAGTAGTGGGATTGCTGGATCGAATGGTAGGTCTACTTTTAGTGCTTTGAGGAATCTGTATACTGTTTTCCACAGAGGTTGTAGTAATTTACCTTCCCACCAACAGTGTATGAGCGGTCCCTTTTCACTGCATCTGTGCCAACGTCTACTGTTTTTTGACTTTTTAATAATGGCCATTCTGACAGGGGTATGGTGGTATCTCATTGTGGTTTTAGTCTGCATTTCCCTGATGATCAGTGATGTTGAGCATTTTTTTCACATGTTTGTTGACCATCTGTACATCTTCTTTTGAAAAGCTTCTATTCATGTCTTTTGCCCAGTTTTTCATGGGGTTATTTGTTTTATTCTTGCTGACTTGAGTTTCTTGTAGATTTTGGACATTAGTCTTTCTTCAGATACATAGTTTGCAAATGTTTTCTCTTATTCTGCAGGCTATCTATTTACTCTGTTGATTATTTCTTTTGCTGTGCAGGAGCATTTTAGTTTAATTTAGTCCCATTTATTTATTTTTATTTTTGTTGTATTTGCATTTGGGGTCTTAGTCACAAATTCTTTGCTGAAAAGAGTTTCTTAAAAATTAGCCCTGTCCTACAATAAATAACAACTGCTATGATTTACTAAGTTCTTACTTTGTACCAGGCACTGGGGTACAGGTTTGACACACCTTATGTAAAGGACTATCTCTCAAATACCAGCACTCATTGTAATTTAAAAATATTAAAGCAGTGGCTAAACGTCAGTGACTACATTAAAAAGATAAACAAACTGCAGTAAGTGGTCCAACTGGGAGATTCTTAAAATCTTTTCACATTCTTAAGGTGGTCTTATCTAATACGGTTGTTACCAAACATCAGCTCGTGACAAAATGGCAGTGGAAAGGGTGGTAGGATACCGAGAGATAGAAAAAGAGAGCCTACATGAATACAAGTACATCCATCCTGGGATAAGATTTCCTGGTAGTAACTATCTTTTATTGCAAGATTTCTGTCTTTCTATTTTAGCAGTGAGAGGGAGAATATTAAATTGCTCTTACTTTTAAAAGAATGATAGTAATAATTAGACAATAGTCAGAAGTTTTCTTTATAACATTCTTACTTGAAAAATTAAAAGTTGCCAAACTTAAAAGTGGGTCAGGGAAGGGTGATTTTCTTAACTTAAACAATAATTTGAATTATTAAAAAGTGTACATCACGAGTAAGTTTTACAGAAGTTTTCTTAAACCCTTTCAATTTACTTAACATAATTTTCAAATGTTCTTAAATATTACCAAAACACTTCCAATATTTTCTGGTTCAGAAGTGAGCAATTTAATTAGTGGTATTTTTTCATCTTTAAAAACTAAGACTAATTTTAGACAAATGTAAGTTGTTTTCAGTTCATTAAAGAGTCATACCTATAAAAGACCTTTCAGCAAGATTTTGACTTTCCTTATTATAATATTAGTGGGCCTAATACACTAATTACACAGTCATCCCTTTGTTATGAAATGGTACTACTTAACAGTGAAAAGGGAAAATGGTACTACTTAACAGTGAAATTCCTGTATTAGAATGAAACTAGAAAGGTTTAAAAGGAAAAGAAAAAAAAAAGCTATGCTTTATTGATGAGAGCTACATGGTCTGAAAAGGGAAAACACTTGCAACATGAGACTGATAAATCAACCAAAGTCTATCATTGCTGCAAATATAACTCAGTTACCATTTCTTCACATTGGAAATTCTATGCTCCAGACTATTTCTTTAAAAGATACTTAAATAGTAGGCATCTGAAGTGGTTGAATTATTTGATATATATCTCCCTTGGGTCAAATTTCAAGTTTAAATAACATAAAAAGCAATATGTGTTAAATTCTTTTTTAAAAATCAATAATTTCCTGGATTGGGAATGGAAAAGACCTGTGACCATGTTTGACTCTATCTCTAACATTTACTATCTGAGTGCTTCTCCCCCAACTAGGAAATATCATCACCTAAGTGTTCAGAACTGCAGGTTGGTTTAATTGACAAAACATATGAGAAAACATCTAGGAGATTCGTATACCATAAACATTCAATAAAGGTTAGTTTTATTCCTTCCAAAATATTCCAAAAGTCAGTTGCAACAAGATTTGACCAACCCATTAATTAGTCTTGTACAGTTGGATGGGACCAATATCTTTGTGCTGATATCCTTGTATAGAATTGTTAAATGCAGGTGGATGTATAATGCCACTCCCAGACATACTAAGTAATGCTAATTCTGCAAGTTTGATCCATAGACATCAACATATAACCATGATGTTGTGGAGACCTATATTATCTGTTGTGTAAAGGATATATACAATGGCATAAAGATACTATCTGCTTTCAAAAGACCCTATTGACACTTGAGGAATTTATTTTTATTTATTTATTTTTTTGAGACAGAGTCTTGCTCTGTTGCCCAGGCTAGAGTGCAGTGGCATCATCATAACTCACTGTAACCTGAAACTCCTGGGCTTGAGTGATCCTCCTGCCTCAGCCTAATGAGTAGCTGGGACTACAGGTGCTTGCCACCATGCCCAGCTAATTTTTCTATTTTTTGTAGAGATGGGGTCTCACTTTTGCTCAGGCTGGTCTCCAACTCCTGACCCTAAATGATCCTCCTGCCTTGGCCTCCCAGAGTACTAGGATTACAAGTGCAAGCCACCGTGCCCAGCCCCAAATTTAATTTTTAACAAACACGTTTATATTTTTAAAAAATCTAACATCTGGAAATAGATATCAAAATGTGTAAGTTTTCAAGATGGTTTAATAGTCTTTATTCTAAAAGAAAATGGTATTATTTACAAATGGAAGCATTAACCAATGGCCTTCACTACCAGGAATAGAATTGCGCCTGCCCTTTTGTTATAATCAAATATATTCCAGACAGGAAATGTTTCCAAATAAACTTGCCTGGAAAATAATTAAATATAGAAGACTATCTCAATATAGAAAATATTTTAAATGCCACAGACATTTTTTAAATGTTTTCTTGAAAAAAAAAAATTCAATCTACAGATATGGCCACATAAGTTTAAGATGACAACATTCAATCTTCCTTTTCATAAACAAAGGAACAAACAAACAAAGCCCAAACCACACACTCTCATTTCTCCCCTCCTTAGCAGCTCTAAAAAGGCAAACAGAGCATTTTACCTATTCATATTTTAGTTACACTTTGAAATTATCAGTTATTACTATGCTGATATTTAAAAAGCAAAGATAATACCAGAATATTTAATTGTATATATGAGACAATTACAATTGTTAGAATTGCTCACAACTGGCCAGAAGGATCATATGCACGGAAGATCACATCTCCTAGGTGTACCATAAAGTAGCATTTCATAGCATTAACACATAACCATAAATCTATGATGATACACTGAATAGAATAAGGCATTCAATCATTCATTCTAAAATTGACCCCTAAGACTTTAAATGGGATAAGAAAAGAAAAACAAGAAATCAGGAACGAACTTCAGAAATCATATTAGTCCATTCAACAGTGTGCCAGACACAAGCAAAATGTCATGGTCATCACACATTTAGAGCAAATATATAACAAAACCTATTTTCCTGATGGCTTGTGTTTTAGAAGAAATAAATGTTTTTTCCAGGACGAAGAGCAAAATTAAAAATTTTTGGATCAAAATTTTAAAATATATGCCACTCAATCCAGTGAACTTTTAAGATTAAAAACAAAAACAAAACAAACAAGATATTAATAGTAAACTCAAACTACTAGAAAACATGGTATTTACAGTAAAAGTAAAAACACAGTATGGACAAAAATGAGACATTTATTTAAAGGAGAAATTTCTCTACATGAAAAATGACGCATGTGCCTATGGTGACTGCTTCCCACATAGAATATTAATGTGGGGATTTCAGCTTTCACCAAGGGAGATCCACCATTTCAACTTTGAAGAGTGGAGACAACATTTCCAGTTCCTTTCCAAGGGCAGCTCTATCTCCTCAGATAATTATTTTGCTTTAGTACCTGATTACCGAAATCACATTGAACCTCAGGGCACAGTCATGAGTTGTCAGTCACACTTTGCAATGACAAAGGAAACTAGCCACTAATGTCTTAACACAGGCAGAACAAGTGGATAGAAAAAGACTGAAGGCAGCCTCTTTAAGTAGATACAAATGAAAAAAAGGAGCCAGTAAAGAAAAAAGGACAACAGTTAGTCAAAGTAGAGGATAACAAAGATAGAAAAGAACTCTAGAAATACAGTAAGAGGAGTTTTGAGAAGAAAGAAGTTTTAAACATAGTCAGGTGTCACTTAAGGACAGGATACATTTTGAGAAATGTGTCATCAGGTGATTTCATCATTATGCGAACAGCATAGAGTGTACTTACACACTCCTAGATGGTATAGCCTACCACATGCCTAGGCTGTATGGTGATATGAAAATGTTTGAGAACTGCTGCAACTAGAAAACAATTAGCCTCTTAGCTCTTTTAAAGAATGCACAGTTATCAACTGTCCTTAGATTCCCTGTGTTTATACCCACTTCAGCAGAACCCTCTGACTGACAACTTAATTCACTGGCAGAATGGTTGGCTGCTCTTCCAGTCTAACCAAAGTCAGTACAAAAAGTTAGGCAAAAGGTTATACCAATGAGAAATTTTAAAATGGAAGCTATCAAGTGCTCGTCAATAATACCCACGTCAAGTGCACCACTATCGTCAAGAACATCAACGATGCCCAGGTATTCTCTACATCCCAGTCAGCTGGGGATATGCTTGATTCATAAAGTAGCAAATGGCAAAATGATCTCTTTCCTAAAAACTTTCCTGAGTATTCCAAAATTCCTGATGGTTCACACAGCTTTTTAAAGATTTGGTTTAAAGGTTTTTATAAAGAAATATCACTTCTTGGTCTCTTGGCTAAGATCAAGTATAAAATTTTCAATAAAGAAATGCTTATAAAGTAGAAGTGTGCTAATAAATAGTGAAAGGGAAATGTTACAATTTATTTTGAGATTTTAACTTTATTTGCTAACACTCCCAAATGTCTTCTGGATTGTACTGAAACCACAAGTGACTGATTATCATTGCTATCCTCATAGACATAGGAGTAAAAATTAAGAAAACCTGAATATTTTCTTTTTCATATTACAGATTTGGCCCACTCTGCTGCTGTATTATTTCTCCTCTAAGCCAGCTATTCCAAATTCCATATTACATCAACTACCACCTGTCTTCCACTTGAAAGAAAGAAAGGAAGATTTAAGGGGAAAAAAAGGCTATCTGATTGTTTACTGAGTCCATAAGAAATTGCTCTAACACAAACAATTATTTAGTAAGAATTTTTTTAATAGATTCTACAATTATTTTTTCCAAAATATCTTTGAAGTTATTTTTCAGCCTATGTGTAATTTTAATGATCACAAAAGATGTTAGGTACATCTGTGAAATTGGTATGTTCAAGTCAGTCACAAGTTTACTACTGATACACTTAACACTACTGAGCTGTGCACTTAAAAATAGTTAAGATAATAAAATTAATGTTATATGGGTTTTTTTAACCAAAAAAAGAAAAACCATTAGATTATACACTTTAATTTATATGGTATGTGAATTATATTTCAATAAAGCTGTTATTTTTAAAAAGTGGAGGTTTGCTCCTGATCATTTATTTTTTAAAGTTTACTACTGAGATATTATGGATAACGACTAAATTTTTTTGGAGAAAATAAAGGGGAAATTTTTACATACATAAATATGCAGAGAATTTAACTGGTATTTTTATATTATTTTAATATAAATAATCAAAATATTTCCTTTCACAAATGATTTAGAATTTAACACCTATACATTCCACAAAATGCTAAGAGTTTTGTCCAGAGGTCCACAATATCTTCTAGCTAACAGAGAGGCATTTCAAGTTAATAATGTTTTAACACTGGATTGAAAACCAAAAGAGAACATTTCTAATCACCTGATATTTCAAACAGTGAAAAACAGACAACTTAAAACTGATCATTTTAATTCAGCACTGGTAGGATATAGGTCTGAATATCAAAGTAGATTTTTCCAAAGAAAAGAGACATTTTCAAATCAACATGTAGCTCTGCAAAATTCATGACAAAAAAAAAAAATCACATGATAAGAAATGAAACAGTTGAAGATGAAAAGCATCTTTGCTATTGTGACTAAATGCTAAATTTTAGCCAAGTATATTTAAAACATGTACAGGCACAGAGAGCCACCAGTGTTCACAATAAGAGGCAAGACAAAGTGGCAATGATCTTTTTGACAAATAAATTGCTTGAAATATTGCATGACTTGCTACACAACACCCTCATTACTTTCAATTTCCAAGTGCAACCAAAAGACGGGTCCAATTATGACATCAATACAAGCTTTCTTTCAAGATGGAATGAAAGAACAGTAAATCCCAGTGGACACCGGAGTTCTATAGCAGAGATGATGTAATATATAAAAATAGACATCCTTCAACAGAAGCTGAAACTTGGGTAAACAGCACACTGCATACCATTCTCAACTGCCTTGCATGAATTTGCAATGCATGCTGTTAATAGCGTGAGAGAAATCATTTTACGTTTTAAATTATTTCCTGATTTACATTTCAATTTCTATACATACTCTGTAGTGTAATTTCCCAATCTATATAAATTAAATCAACATAAATACCTGATTAGAACTGCAAGAAAAAGAAATAGTCCCCCCAAGCAAGGAGGTTGTGACCACTGCAGCAGCTTTAACATGCTGTTTTGCCAGAAATTGCAGCACATATAGCACAGTATTGTTACATCCACCCATTGTTCAGAGACCTTTCCACAGGGAGCTTTCTGCAGGATTTTAAAATGCAACGTAATCTAGGTGAAGAGGAAGCAGTAAACCTGCTGATAATGAGTGTGAAAAGCAAAGGATACTTTTGACACTTCTCTCAAAAGACTCTCTGATGTAAATATGAAGCATCCACACAATAAATTCTAGCAATGTTGGGGCGGGGGTTGCTATACATCACTGCTAACACTCTCCACACACCCCCTTTTCCATCATTACCTAATTCAGTTTTCACATGTCTACTGAGCCTTCCTGGATTAAAGAATAATCTGCTTCAAACTAATCTACCTCAAACTACCACTTCAGTGTTTGTATTCATATATAGGAAAGTCGTTAAACACAACTGGAACAGAAAGTACTGCCCACAAAGTGAATCATCAGAAATTAATAAATTAGAGCTACTTAAAGTTTTATTTTGAAACATAATTATTTCTACTTTCTTACCCCTGAATACTGCTTAAATCCCCTACCTTCAATTCTTACTCTAGTTGCCAAGTTCTAGACACTGTTTCCATGTCCATTACTTAGCAGTTCCATCTTGGCAGCCCTGCCCTCAAAACCTATTCCATCTTGAGGGCAGGTGGGTTTATTTAAATGTAAATCTCAGTATGTCACACCCCTGCTCCTTACAGTCATGAAAAAGTCCAACTTTCAACACGCTTCTGAAAACCATAATATTACTCAACTTATACACCTTTGAACAAATGGGGTTCTTCCTGTACAAAATATTTTTCTATGAGCTAAGACACTAAGATGGTTCAAGAAGCCATCCCTGATTCCTCAAGGTGCCCTGTGTGCATGTACCTCCACAGTACCTGTACTGCCCTATGTTTTAGTTGCCCATTTATGTGTCTGTATTCCCTTTGAGACTACAAGGTCAATGGAGGTGAGGTATTATCTGTTTTGTAGACCTTTATATCCCTAGAGTCTGGAACAGAACTGAAACATGGTGGGCATTCAATAAATACTTGTTAAATGACTAAAAATATGTAAATGAATATACTGAGCTTTCCTCTCTATGATACAAGAAATAAAATACAAAATTTTCTGAAACTCTATACTATTGTAATTCACAGAGAGACACTGATGACACCATTGAAGACAAAGGCTTCAGGTTCAATTAAGCAAACAAATGCTTAATGAATTTAAAATTAGTAAGGATGAAAAATATTAAAATAACTAAGATATTTTCCCTGTATTTGAATAACTTCTTATATTCATAAAATGATTTTTAAATATTATATGAATAAATAATAGTCAAGTGGGATATGACAGGAACTGAAGGTAAAATCTGAAGTCCTTAATATTCTAGGAAATTTACTAGATATAGAAGTCATTGATATATTACTCAAAACACATCCTTTTACTGTTAAGTAGCAAAATACAGAATTAAATCTAAGGAGACCTCAGTAAAAATTTAAATAAGTGACAAAGCAAAGCCATGACATGAATGAAAATATTACCTACTTCTAATTTAAGAACAGTAACTCAAGACAAAAAGCCTAATGTCAAATAAATGTGCATAATCACACAAACTAAACGTTGTATTTTTTCCATTAGTTTCAATAGCTAAACAGTTTTTGAAACTAACCAAACCTACCAAGAAGTCTTTAACTAAAGAAATCAACTTAAATCAAATCTATCTCAAAATATATCCTAGGAATGGTTATAAGAAATAGGAATTGTCATATATTATACAGAAAAACCTTATAAAATATAGGACTGATTTTCATAAGCCTCATACATGAATCAATCTTACTACACTGATGCCACATTTTAAAGATATATTATCAATGGTTATAATAAAAAATTATTCCCATAAAGCTGTATTATATTGTATTGAACTTATATTAACTTAATCTTATATAATATTTTCTATTACTTTTGTATACTCCCACCAAGAACATTAAACCTGATCTACTGAAATGTTCGACACGTATTTATTAATCAGTACTCTGGAGTGTATATTCATGTTGTAGAAAAGCACTACTAAAAATTTTGCATTGTTTGAAATTTTATGAGTATGTTTTATGTTATACTGTGTTCAAATCCTCCTAATTCAAATTTGTATAAAGGGAAGCCATATTTTGGGGTTAGCAGAAGCAGGGGTAGAGAGGCGATCAGAATGTCAAAGCACAGAGAATATTTTAACTTTGCAACCAGCCTAGGAAGGTTAGAGATTTTTAACTGCCAGTTGGGACACACAATCTCCACAGTTTATACAGGGCAAGTTTTCTTCAGTCTTCAGTCTAATATCTCTCTGCACAATTTCTGCTCTTCCAAATTGGGAAGAACTGATTATTCATTAAAATCAGAGGAATAAAAGACAACAGAAGAGGTGGGTAAAACGAACAAAGCTCCCCCTCCCCACACACCCATTCTGAACTTGGAGACAAGGTAAACTATTACCTGTCTAAAGTCCCAAGTTAATCTCTTTAGTGACTGACCTCAAATCTTCCATCCTCTGCCAGGAACCTAATACATTACCTGCTGCTATAATCTACTCACTCTAAGACTGAAAATTCATGCCACATCTTATTTTTTGGCAATCATAAATACAGCCTCAATCTTAACTCATCAAAATGTAAGAAAATGCTAATGAAAACCATCTCCAATCTTCCTTTCTCACTGCATTTTAAAATGCTATTCTCTCTGCAAACCTCACACACTTGCCTTGAAAAATGTCCTGAAAACACTCTACATGGACTATATGAGTATTCATGTTTCTGAAGAAAATCATTATAATCTGTTTTAAACTACTGCAACACATCTAATTTTAAAAAGTTTACATAAGATATACATCATAACTTGGTGCACATTTTAAATTCAATTCCAAGTTCTAAGTGGGAATTAGACTATTTTTCATGCTAAAAATGAGGAGAATCAATTACATACTGATTTATCTTCTAAAATATTAAGTTATATATTTTAACTGTATTCTTTCCAGAAAAAACTTCAAAACACTGATGTAAGTAAATTTTTTATACAATTTACAAATTATATAATTATTAAATTTAAAACCTGTACCAAAATTTTTTTAGATTTACCACATCATTTAAAAATAAGCAGTGTGTCTAAAAAACAATATAGCAATCATGCCACCTGTGGCATTTGAATAGGCACTCTCTTGTATAGAAAATAAAGTAACTGCTTCATTTTAATTTGAAAAATTATACAAATAATTCACGCTTTTAGGCAGTTACTATAATAGTCAAAAATATTATATTGATGATAGATTTCCTGTAATTATTCATGATCTCACAACTATTTTCCTGTACAATAATAAAACACAACCATAAAATGTTACTAGTTACTTAATTAGTTTTCAGAGATAGATCAGTTTTTCTTCCTTAACTCCAAATTCTCTGATAACCCCAAATTTGGTTCACAATTTCGAAAAACTAACACTGAAAATCACATATTAGTCACATATTGGTATGAAAGAAATGAGCAGGTGTATTGTTACAGGCCTCCTGATTAAAATGTAGAATGAAATAAAAGCACGAAGTCTGGTTAAAAATAAAGTGGAAATAAGAAAATACAAGAGATTTTAAACTCTCGTTTCCTTTTTGACCAAGCCTTTTTTCTCACTAAAATTTTACCAGTGGCCTCCCAAAATGCTCTCTCATTGGGATTTCTGAACTTTAAAGTTTTCATCTATAGCATTTAAAATTTAAATTTCTAACCAATTTCCCATAAGCTCTCACACAGAATGCAAAAAATTACATTATGTCTGTCTTTCTCTTTATTTCTTTATTTGCAAAACAAGTTAGTAAACAGTGCTCCATTCATTCTTAAAAATAAGTAGGTTGCACTTGTATGCTTTCTTCAAAGAAGGTAGGTAATCTAGCCCTAGGTCTGTACAATTAAAGCAGCCTATGCTACCACGTAAACCACTGATAATTTCAAACTTTTAAGAGATTTTACTAAGTCAGGGCAAAATACAAAAGAACATGACCAAGCAAAACACATCAATATTATAAACTCATTAGTTACGATGCAAATTCACACATAAATTTAGGTTAGTGTTAGGAGACCACACACAAATTACAATACCTGAGATTTAGTGCATTCCTTTGAGCCAAAATGAAATGAGTGCCATAAAGGAGGAAAGGAAAAGATGAACATTATCAGACATGCTATATTACATCTGCCAAAATGAAGATAATGTTAAAATTAGGTTAAGAATGACCATATAGAATTGGCTACATATATAATGTTCTCTATGTTCTTTAGCCATGCACTTGAAATGCACTTGCAATCACTTTAAATCACCTATGAAATATGATCATGCACTTCTTTTAAATAAACTTTTCACCCTCAGTCCCACCTTATTAGCCAATTTCTTTCAAAGAGAAATATTTCTGTTAAGAATAAGTAAATATGACTTAGAGCTAATGAAGAATAATTTCTATTTCGTTCTTTTTACCATATGGTATCATATACACAAAACAAAATTTTGCTGTTTTCCTACATTAAAATTATATATTTAGGTAAAATAACAAATATATAAACATAACTAAAATGCAATTTGCACCCAAAAAAAGGATCCTTTTAATTATGACCATGTCATTGCCAATCTTAACTCATTTAGTAAAATTAATAACAACATGTCACATAATAGTAAACTAGTAAATGATCCGTTAGTAATCAAGTTAAATTTTTCATCTTAGTATTGACTTTTCTCTCAAAGAAAATGTTGACCAGATAAGACATTCTTAAAAACCACTAAAAAAAAAAAAATCTTGCAATAATAAACAAAAACCTACACATTTTAAAAAACAGAGCAAGAAAGAGGAGTTACATAAGGAAAACAACTGAAGCATTCCATAAAGGGAGGAAAGTTGGGGTTGGGAGAGAAAAATAATTATGAAATGGCCCACCCAACTTACGTGTGAGAAATATGGCTATAAAATCAAAACAATCAACTTTAACACTAGATTTTAAGTAATCCACACTCCCATCATCTTAGTTTGGAAACTAGTTTGGAAAAACAATTCTAAAGCAGAAAGATATTAACAATATTAGTACTAGTCTAAAATATTATGATCTATATTATACCTCTAATATGTACAACTATTTTAATACATATTTCCTTCTTCCATGATGCTACATCAACACTAAAAATATTACCTTCTTTTATGGACAATGCTAACAAAAAAAGCTTTCATGGGCTTTTTTTTTCCCCCCAAATACCAAGTCTATCCAACAGACAAACAAAACTGTCTTTGTGATGAACAAAAAACAACCCTTTCCAAATGAGCTGAATGAAATGATTCAAGTATGAAATTCATGTTAAACTAAAATAGCACATGGGTAGTGAGAAGAATAGGCAAGTCGCTAGTCATCAAAACCACATTAAATATTTAAATACAAAGAGCTCTCTGAGAAATAAAATACATGAAGTGTGGGTATAAAATGTATCATATCACTTAAAGTTACTAAAAATTGAGTCCATAATTTTAAGTCTATATACATTTTCCCATGCATTTTGCATTCATACTTATTTGCAGAAAGAAAAAGGTAAGAAAAACTGAGAAATGTAAAATAATTGTCAATTACCTATTTTTATTTTTTCATACTTTTATTTTAAAATCATTTTTACATATAATAACCACTCCTTTAATGGTATTATATGCATAGATAAAATATCTTTCACCGTATTATGACATAACCAAGAATTCAAGCTACTTTGTTTTTGAAAAAACAAAGAAATAAGAAAAATAAGGCTCTAAAATGACTTTATTGAGGTCTTATACAAAGCACTCATCTGTGTCTTCATTTCCTAAAACATAAAAAGCAGTTTATTTATCAAATATTTATGAAATAAATGACAATCAACTGGGTTATCGCATTTAAGAGATCTTTGACCCTATTGGAAATATTTCAGGGCACCTTCACATTCAGATTTTTTAAAACATCATCTTGAATTATTCTTATCTCACTGCATTAAAAAAAACTCTGGTAATATTCTCACAATGATACGAAAAGCTCTGAAAATATTATGTAATTTTTACACATCTCCTTTTTAAATAAAAAAGAGGTCTGATACCAGTCATTTGGGTAGGGAGAAGAACACAGGAAGCAGCTAAAATTTTAGATTAATATAAAACAACTTAAAATATTACAATTACAATTGTACATGCTAATCCAAAGCTGATCTTCAGAGAACATTTTAAGAAATAAAAGAGCTAAACAATGTCTGTTGACATCTTATTTCAGTGCCTTTTAAAAACTATTCATACCACGTGTGTTTCCAGCAAAATCTGCTCTTTGGATACTAAGTATATCAGAAAAGAAGAATTTATCAAAAATTGAAAACTGAAATGTCTTTTCACAAAACTCCCAACAAAAACCCAAAGATAAATAAAAATATTATACTTGTTTAACTTACCGTATGATAGCCCCTAGGCAAAGGTGGTTTGCCCACAGGGTAAGGATCCACAGTGTCAATAATTGTTTGTCTTTCACCTTTCTGGTTGATTTTTCTAAATCTCCTTCGGGACTGTCTATGGGAAGCTTGACGCTGAAAATATTCTTCATTTTCATCCATATAGTCCACCTGAAATAAAACCCCCCAAAAAACTTCATTTCTCCAAACATAACATTCCATATTAATATTAGATGTAGAAAGAAACTTACAGATAGTCCATATTCATTCATTTTGCAAAGACATTTGTAGACAAACTTTAAGTGTGTCTGAACTTCTTTGGAACTAATTGGTTTTGAGTAACTTTTCTTTTATGAAGAGGCATTTTCAGTTCCACTTAGGACAATATGGGTAACTCTTGAATTTCCTGCCGTTTCAAAGGGAAGGATATTTTAAGTAGTCTTTGTACTGATTTATTAGTGAAAGATCTCACAGGATACATTGCCACATATTATGAAAGTAACTGCCGCACTGTCTTAACTAAAGTGAAAAAAAAAAAAAAAAAAAACTAATGTATATGAGTAAATCTGTAAAAAACCTACAAATCCCAAATGACTCAAACAGGACCGGTAGCAGAATGGCTTTAGTAGATTATCTAAGGGTTTCTCTTCCTACTTTCATTCTGTGGCTTCAGTTTCTTTTTTTTATAAATAGTTGCTTAAAAAATAATTCCTCATTTTAAACATTTTAGAAACTCTAATGAATGGATTAACAGAGAACAAAAGTTACATTAGGTTATTCCTCATGTGATTGCACACAATAATAGCATGTTTAGATTCCAACACTGTTCTTGCACCGGCAAACCTAGTAATTTGTGTAATATCTGCAAGTATAAAATACTCAAGGCATTTTGAAGACTAGAAATCCTTCAGAGAAATCCAAAAATAGCATTAACAGAGGACAAAATCTCAAGGAAATATCTAGAATGCCTTACAGACCTATTGTTGGAAATTCCTACGTATCTGCCTACATTCTTCCCAATCCTAAATCTTTACTCATAACCATCCCACCTTCGAATGAGTAAATTTTATAAAACTTTACCAAAAATTTTAGTGAATTTTACAAAAAGTTCACTAGCTTTGACAAGGAAGTCCTCATTTTTGACGGAATTCCTCTCTACATCATAGGGAAAAACCCTAAATCTTTTCTTAAAATAGACCTAGAGTTGTCTACCAAGGAGTTTATCCAATGTGAATAAAAGCTTCCATCACCATTTCTATTCAGCCATCGGTTATTTCATGGGGTTTTCCTTTCCAGATAGGATGCTGGCTGGGGACAAAAAGAATATCAACTGAATTCCTAGGCTGGGAGCCTCTTTTCCCACCCATCTTATTTTTATTACTAATTTTTTTTAAAAGCGTACATATGAGCCTATCTCAAAATCATATGTATACAACAAGGAAGAAGTATGACAGGTTTTCTTTTTCCTTTATTTTTCCTTCCTCAGCACTAAAAGCTTTCATGTCCGTCCCCCCCCCCCCCGCTTCAGTGGCAGAAATGGACAGAGTTTTCATCACAAAAAAGGTTTTTTTAATTAAACATTCAAGGAAAATAATTATGTTGCTAATATCTATTTTAATACTATGTTTTATGCATAATCTCTCTTATCTTAGTAAATTTTTTAAATCACACAATTCAGTTAAAAAGAGAGATAAAGATGTCAACATAGTTTAAACACCATAGTAGTCCCCTAATTTTCTTTCAATTACTTGAACAAATTCAAATGATTTTCTTATGTTAATTGTTCCCTGAATACCATAATTGTGATTTCATTTAAATTAACTCACTCACTCCAATCAACACTTGGAGAGTTAAAATCCTGCAGTTCAAAGATTTTCCTCAAATTTCAACTTAATGGTATTATCATCGATTGAATCACAAAGTTCAAATACCAAACATTTGGGTACTTGCCCTTTTTAAACTTTCTATCTTTTATATTTAATTGAATCCTTTAAGTGAGTATTTATTATGATTATGAACTCAAATTCATAATAATAAAATCATGAAATAAACACACCTAATGTTATAAAAAATATAGTGCACTATTATAAGTAGTTTGTGAAAATGCCTTTATTTCATACAATTTTTTAGAGGGAAAAAAGTCCTCACAAATATTCTTACCACAATCATTTCAGAAGGCTCTAAAACAATGCATTCACAGCCACGCCTAAAGCTTCCTGCAGAACGTTTGCCAAAACTAGAAAGGGGAGGAAAAAAAAAAAAAATCAATGAGGATAACCTCGGAGATTTAAGAAATATGAATTGAGAATTTAAGCCAACCCTCCAGATAAATAAAAAATGAAAAACAAAAACAATTACAAAAAGTGCACACCAGAAAAAGTGAACTATCTTTAATAATTATTTACACAGAATGACAAGGAAACACTCAAATTCTTAAGTTTCAGTCACATATTTTTCTGGAAAATTCCAACATAACGTTTTAAAATTAATAATGTAAGTAAAGGAGAATTAGTATGAATGTGTTTTGTGTTCAGTTGTCATAACTCGTCCTCGGGTGAAGTTTTAGAATAGTCCAACAGGGATGGAAAATGTCTCAATGGCAAACTATAGAAATGTCCCCAAAAAGTATAAAATGCATATAATTCTCTTCATAACTTAACTTGCTTAGGTTAATCATTTCTTTCACCTAAAAAGTGTATTTATTTTTCTAAATTTTCAAATCAACTCATTCTAAATTTTTTAAGGAAAAGATAACTCAATTTAAGACTTTCTTTAACCTATAAGGTGATTTCAGCGGACGTGCATACTAAAAAAACCCATCCCTCCTGAAAACTTTGCACTAGTGAACTCAGACATAGCACCTTTGCCCTATCAGTGGTGAACTCTCACCTTAATGCTGGAGAAGATTTATTCTTTCTGACATAGGCATATGCAAGAAACTAGAATCAAGAACAGAGAAGTCTGGTAAAGCTAGGTAATCCTGGCTTGCTCTATTAGTGTAATGCCTATTCCTCACTCATTCATTATTCCAAAAATACTCCATTCCCTCCAGTTAACATTAACATTTTTAGTAACCACACTTAATAAACTTATCTTTAAGAAAAAAATGAGAAAAAATTCTTCCAAAGAACTATTTCATTGAGCAATTTTTTTCTAAGTTAATTAGGCATTTTGAGTGACTCCTGTGGAAATCCTTGTTCCTTTTACAACCCTCTTTATATCAGGGTGGTACACAATCTTTCGTGTATTAGGAGACAAACTATGATGAAGAAGTCTCAAAAGAGGGAGAAAACAGAAAAGCCAACATTCTCATCCTACCGTTTGTGATCTCCAGCAAACTACTTCATATGCTAAACTTTATTCATTTATAAGATCATCGGACTAGACTATGTCATCACTTAAGTCCTTTCCTGCTCAAAAATTCTGTTTCTATGAAAATCAAAATCAGAATCATACTTAACATATTTGAAAAAATTATTTTAAAAATATTCATATATACATTCATACATATATACTCACACAAACATACATATCAGAGTGTTTTTATTAAAGTGAAAAAAATTTTGTTGAGAAAAACATAATAAATCTATCTCCTTGGTCACATTACTTCTCATGCAATTAAAATGATCTGAATTTTTAAGTATTTCTTATAGTTTACAATTAAATACAACTAAAATTCCAGAAGGCTTCAATACACATAAAATTTTTTTGCTGTTTTTTGTATCTATGTAGCTGCAATTTAATTTTTTACAATAAAGTTTATAAATATACACTACAAATTAAGAAATAATCTCAATGTGTTCGTAAAATATGTGGTAGGTTATAGACCTTGGCAAATTTATAAACATAATAATAAAATGGTTACCTGTTTTTAAATGTAATATAGTAAAAAATCATAAACGTTTATAACACAATGTTCATACAACACTTGATAAAAAAACACATGCTAGAATTGAGTTGTTTACAAATTTTAGCAACAAAAGTTGTTGACGTTCACGTAAATAAACTATATGGTTTGTCATTAATATTATGCCTAATTCTTGTCCCAACTCCCTACTTCAGAATTTAGGCTGTAAATCCTCTTACCAATTATTCATTCAACAGAACTTTATGGCTAGGAAGTCACATTTCAGTTGCACTAACACTATTACTTTGGGGATGAACAGTTTACATTCCCCTAAATGTGCTAGAAAATATACTTCCTTGAGAGTTTTACAGGAAGTGAGCTGCACTAGAACCTGATGAAATGCTTTGCAGCCACAAAAAGACTCCAGTTCTACAGACTATCACAAAGATGTGAACAGAAGAAACTGTAGACTCTCCATCAGATTAATTTCTTGAATATACTGAATGGAAAAAAGCAAATGCACACAGAACACACAGTAGCAAGGCAGAATACATTATTCCATTTATCCAAAAATCTATTTTTCCAAACATAGCCAGGAACACAGAAGGAAAGAGCAGCCTCAAAGGAGCCAAAGTGTAGGTCATAAAGGCACACACTATGCCTGATCAACAAGGCCTCTGAGCTCTCACAGAGATGACTTACCCTTAGCTTACAAACCAGAAACTTTAAGGTAGAAAGAAAGAGACAAAGCAATGAAACCTATCAGCTAGAAATTCACTAAGTCCACAAAATACTTTTGCTTCTACTATCTGATTCTTTGACACAATAAATACATAAACAAAAGTAAGTGAGTATAATGACTTACTAAATTTTCAAAAATCTTTGACCAAGTTCTATACAAATAAGATGTTTGAAAAATTCAGTTCTGGAAAATAAGCACAGAGATTTAAAAAAAAAAAAAAAAAAGGCAACCAGATGAAGATGTATAGGAGATAAAGTCCCCCACAGATGATATTAAGAACAATTCTCTCAAACATTTTACAATACTTAGTAATGTAAAGAAGTGGAGCAAAATCTTCAGGCTTGCAAATGACACGCTTTTAGACAGTAAAACACAAAGCCAAACCAGTAAGAATGAAGTACAAGACATTCTATAAAGTTGTACGTGAGTGCAGGAAAGCAGTAGAGGATCCAATGTGCACAGTGAAATATTCTATATTTAAAAAGTGATTAAATACACACAGCATTTACTATTATATTAAATAGGTTCTCATCTTTCACTTAAATGTCAGAAATGAAAATTTCAAGTCTTTGAAGGCATTAGTTTAGTAAGCTGCTTAACACAATAAATAAAATGATAAATAAAGGCACACCTTGAAATGATGGACACACAAGGAAGGAATTGAAAGCAAGAATTATTACACATACCTTTATAGAAAACCATGTAAGTCTATGGCAGGGTATTGCCCTAGAAGGGTTTCCAAGGGGAAAAACAGAACTGAAAAGTTTCCCATAAAAAATTAAGGGAATCCAAAGGGCTTTCTGAAAGGCCAGAGGCACAAATTAAAATAACATTTCATTAATTCCTATTAATAGCAGCTGAAAGTCAGTGTCATTCAAGTTTCTAAAACGATTGAAGAAAACTTAGAAATGATACTATTAAAGAAGAACTTGAGTAACTTAAATGTACACCTATAATCCTTGAAGGTTTTAAGAAAAATCAGAAACAGGTAAGAATTGTTCTAAAAACAAGTGACTACATTCTGATCCACATGTGATTATAGTCTGTTCCTTGGTACTGCTGACAGAAATAGACAATTAGTGCTATCAAACGCAGCATTCTTTTTTGTTCTTAAGTCTTACAACAGACTATACAAAGTGATCTACAGATTCAACACTATCAAAATCCCAACAGCCTTTTTTACAGAAATGGAAAAGCCAATCCTCAAATCCATATGGAATTTCAAGGGGCCCTAGTTAGCCAAAACAATCTTGAAAAAGAACAAAGTCAAAGGACTTAGACTTCCCAATTTCAAAACTTACTACAAATCTATAGGAATCAAAACAGTGTGGTACTGGCATAAGGTTAGACATATAGGCCAAAAGAATAGAATTTAGAATCTAGAAACAAACGCATATCAGGTCAATTGATTTTTGACAAGGCTTCCAAGTCTGTTAAATGGGGACAAACATTCTCTTCAACCACTGGTGCTGGGATAGCTGGATTTCCACAAGAAAAAGAATGAAATTGGACACCTACCTCACACCACATACAGAAGTTAACTCAAAATGAATCAATGACCTAAATATAAGTGCCAAAACCATAAAACTCTTAGAAAAAACCATAGGAATAAATCCTCATTACCTTGGATTTGGCAATGGATTCTTAGGTATATGTCAAAAGCATGAGCAGCAGAAGAAAAAAATAGATAAATTGGATTTCATAAATTAAAAACATGCATGCATCAAAGGACATTATCAAGAAACTGAAAAGACAACCTACAGAATGGGAGAAAATATTTGCAAATCGTATATCTGATGACTTAATATTCAGAATACATAAAGAATTCCTGAACAAAAAGACAACTCAATTTCAAAATGACAAAGAACTTAACTAGAGAGCAGATACATAAAGGGCCCATAAGCACATAAAGAATTGCCCAACATCTTTAGTCATTAGGAAAAAGCAAATCAAAACCACAATAAGATACTATTTCACACCTGTAAACTACAAGTGAATGAGATACCAGGATGGCTATAATTTTATACTATTTTATTTTTCTAAAAAAATGAAAAGAAAGAGGATGTGGAGGACCTAGAACCCTTGTACAATGTTAGCGGGCATGTAAAACGGTGCTGCTACCGTGGAAAACAGTTTGGCACTTGCTCAAAAAGCTACGCATAGAATTACCGCATGACCCAGCAATTCCACCCCTAGGTAAATACCCAAAAGAACTGAAAACAGGGGCTCACACAGGTATTTGTACACAAATGCTCACTGCAATGTTATTCACAATAGCCAAAATGTGAAGACAACCCAAGCGTCCATCAACAGATGAATGGATAAGCAAAATGGGGTATATATATTCAATATACATTATTCAGCCATAAAAAGGAACAAAGTTCTGATACATGCTACAACATGGATGAACCTTGAAAACATTATGTTAAGGGCAACAAGCCAGTCACAAAAATACAAATATCATATGATTACACTTACATGAAATATCTAGAATAGGCAAATTCATAGAGACAGTAGATTAGAGGTTAACAAGGGTGGGGGGTAGGGAGTAAAGCTTAATGGTTTCTGAGTTTCTGTTTGGGGTTATAGAACAGATTTGGAAATAGGCAGTGCTATGGTTTGCACAACAGTGTGAATATAATTAATGCCACTGAATCATCACTTAAATGTAATCATACATTTAAAAATGGTTAAAATGACATTTTATGTTATACACATTTTTACCACAATTTAAAAAAAATAACTTAGAGAAACTATCAAGAGAATATGTGTCAGTTTGTTTCAGTGGCTGTGGGTTTCTTGGCAAAAATTTGGGACTGGAATTTTTAAAAAGTAGTAACTCTACTTTGAACAAGCAGCAAACCTTAGGAACAAAGATACAGTTAAGTTTCATGACTGATAAACCTTGAATTAATCTCTTTCCTATGATAATTTAGCAATGAAATCATAGACATTAGCAGGTGAAAGAACGAGGAAGAGATGGTGAGAAGGTGAATAAATATGACCAAAATACAGATTGAGTATACCTTATCCAAAATGCTCGGGATCAGAAGTGTTTCGGATTTTGGAATATTTGCCTTGTACTGGTTGAGAATCCCTAATCTGGAAATCCGAATTCCAGCATGCTCCAATGAAGACTTCCTTTGAGTATCACGTCACAGCTCAAAAGACTTCAAATTTTGGAGCATTTTGCATTTCAGATTTCTGCATTAGGGATACTCAGCCTGTATTTTAAATCAGAGTTCTGAAGGTCAAAATTATACCTACATTTTTCTTTCACCCAGCAATAATCTCATTTTTTCTTTATCCATGGCCACATATTCGAGGTTCTGCCTCCCTAGCTAAATACATATAAAATAGATATTATTTCTCACACATATTATCCATGTGAGAAACTTTTCTTCAAATTTTAGTTTGCATACAAATTATATGTGAGAAATTATATATTACATATGGTAGCAAAATAACATGTGAAAAATTATATATATTAATATACAGTCATGGGTTGCTTAACAATGGAAATACATTCTCAGAAATGCATTAGGCAATTTTGTTGTGCGAACATCTGAGAACATACTTACACAAATCTACATGGTATAGTCTACTACATACCTAAGCTACATGATATAACATATTGTTCCTATACTACAAATCTGTACAGCTGTGGTCCCCAACCCCTGGGCCGTGGACCAGTACCAGTTTGTGGCCTGTTAGGAACTGGGCAGCACAGCAGGAGGTGAGCAGCAGATGGGAGAGTGAAGCTTCATCTGTATTTACAGCCACTCTGCATCGCTGCATAAGCTCCGCCTCCTGTCAGATTAGCAGCGGCATTAGATTCTCATAGGAGCACGAACCCTACTGTAAACTGCACGTGCGAGGGATCTAGGTTGCACATTCCTTATGAGAATTTAATGACTGATGATCTGAGGTGTAGCTGAGGTGGTGATGCTAGCGCTGAGGAGCAGCTGCAAATACAGATTATCATTAGCAGAGAGGTTTGACTGCACAATAAATGTAATGCACTTGAAACATCCCGAAACCATCCCTCCGCTCCGCACCCCCAAGTCTGTGGAAAAACTGTCTTCCATGAAACCAGTCCCTGGTGCCAAAAACTTTGGGGACCGCTGCTATATAGCATGTTACTGTACTGAATACTGCAGGCAATTACATTACAACAAAATGGTATTTGTGTATTGTGTATCTAAACATATCTAAACATAGAAAAGGTACAGTAAAAATACAGTATTATAATCTTATTGGACCACCGTTGTATATGTTATGCAGCACATAACTGTCTATTATATGTAATACTTTATATATTATTTCTCAAATATATATTGTTTTGCTACTTGTTCCTCTTTCAAATGTTTACTGGACACATAACAGAACTGACGTTACCAATATAAATTCAGTAACCAATACAGAACTTATTAAAAAAACTCACTATAGTATCTATTCTTAAGTAGTTTATATTCCATGGAAGATGAGTACACAAGCAGCTGTAACCCAATGACAAGCTGAGCTCTGAGTTTCATTGAGAGGTGGATTCTCAATGGCTAGGCTCACTCACTAGCTAGTAAGTGAAAAAGACAAATCAGCATTTGTAATTCAGAAGGCAATTCCAATTCAGCAAAATTACAAATGACCATTCAAGAGCTTTGGAGTTACCCTGGAATAGTCAAAAGATTTGAATGTCAAATCTATAAAGAGCAAATCTCTTCAGGCAGCTACTGCCAGAACTTCAACTAATAGGGCATCTGCTTCTTTGAAATGGCACTCATAATACCACATACCAAGATAAACAAAGGTATTTAAAATTTTTGGACTCCTTAATTTTTAAAGATATATAGCTTATTTTTTAACTTTGAATTAATATATCTTTAAAAAGTCATCCCAGTCTTCTGGTAGTTTCAGTCTGTGTGTATATGCATATTGTATATAAGACACAAATGTTAACACATATATATGAATAGCTATTTTCAAAAACAAGAAAGATGTAGGTAACAGTTATTAATGAGTCTTGGTCTGAATATTTAACAATGTGTTAGCCCTTTCTAACCAGATAACTAGCTTTTGACAAGAGGCCATATAGCAGAAGCAGAGTGGTAGGAGGGAGAAGTTCCCCTCACTACTGTCACTCCCCTTAAAACATGGTATATATGTTTTAAGAATGCTGATAATCTTTTAGTTCTACACAGTATGAAAATTGAATCACAACAGTCTATTTTAAACCCTTTAAAATTGTTCTGTATAAATACACTATACAGCTTGGCTTTCAACTATTCAATCTCACCGTAATTTCAGAATGTCCTTATGATCTTATATCAAACAAGCACAAGATGACAACTAAAAGTAATGTAGGTTCAATTTTGGTCATCTCTTGGTTCTCTAAAAAAAAAAAATAAGCTAACTAGCAAATGATTAATGAAAAGACCACTTGAAGCATTAAAAAACAGATTATTCCTATTTTCTTTTTTCATTTTTCTTTTTATTTTTTTTAGTGATAGTTTTAAGATGAGGATTATTCATAAATGCTATCACTCCCTCAGTGTGACTAACTAAGGAATAGTAAGTTAGTCCAAAACAGTTCAGATTTTCATTCCCATTAAATTTTTTGCTAAAGTTTTTGTACAAAACAACTTAAAAATTAAGAATGAAGAATTGCTCTTAAAATTGAAGTAAACTATTTTTGCACATGAAAATGGCTTTGTAATGCCAAAAATATGAGGACAAAAAAATTACTAATTAATCTTCCACATAATGTAAAATAGAGAAAAAATTTAATAGCCTGTTAAACTTTCCTTCAAGTTCAAGACTCACAAGCAGCACAAATGTTTGAGAATATAAAGTCTTACCTAGTTTTCATAAATACCCACAGGTAATGAAACACTTGACAGGGTGTTGCAGGTGTTGTAAAGCCAAACTGTCCTAAGTTTCTGTGACCACATTTTCTCCACCCAAGATGAGTCCAGAGTACTTTCTACTGGTATGAGTTTTCCACGAAAGGCTGTCACTGAGCACAGAAGCCTCCTCTATCAGTGTCCCTAATCTTGCCCTTTGTATGGGCCTCCACATTCTTGTACGTCAGAACTTCCCAGTGGAATGCAGTTTCTTGGTGTTGGAATGTAAACCTATTCATGTCAGGCTATACCCAGCAAGGGAATACACAGCAATCAAACTGAGATTATACTGGTGGGCAATCCTAATTTAAAAGATGATTAAAAATGTAATACTCCAAGATATCAATTTTTCACACTGTTTGTCCAGAAAAATCCTAGGCAGTTACTAAATTTCATTTTCCTGTTAAAAATTTAAGTAACTGACTGGACTGATGCTCCTAAACCCAAACCAATTTATTTGTTTAGGATTTAAACAAAAATACATTCACATAACATTGTCTTTAGACAGCAGCAGAGTAGCAACTAAAAGGGGGGGGAGGATCTACTGCTGATGCCATCAATTCTATTCTCAAAAATCAGCAGAATGTGCAGGAATAAATTTTAATAGAAGTATAAAAGAAAAGTGGGTTGAAAGACTAGTAAAAATACATTTAATCTTTTAAAAAATATTTTAACTTTACTCACTCATTAGTTTAACCAAAAAAGGTAACAACTATTTAAAACAAAATCATACACACACCAAGTACACATATAAATTACATGTATGTGTGTAAATTATAAACTGTTTCTAAAGCGTGGGCTTTAACCGGCTCATATTTCAGAAGTATTTGAAAACTAAACATATACTTAAATATCTCTAAATTTCTTTCAAAGCTTATTTGGAAATATTCTAACAAGCATCATCCCGCACAAATTAACAGAGGTTGCTCCTCTTTGCAGTGAATCTCAACATTTAACCTTTGCTTATAAAAATAGAACACAAGAAAAAAATTGTAAGTGAAGGCCTCATTGCTGCCTTCCCTCCCTCTGTTCATTCCTCAGTAGTTCGTTGTCTATTTAACTACAGGAGAAGTACTAAACATTTGATGTTTATGCTATGAACATTTTAATTCCTTTTTTAAAAAACATCTAACCTGTACTGTCTTCAATATCTTTGAAGCACCAGTAACAGCAATAGTGCTGCCACCTTCTATAGGAGCTCTGTACTCTGAAGCACTGAGCACTCCCCATTTCCCTGTGCGTTTTCTCCCAGGGAGTCCATGCGGCTGTGGCTTGTACAGAGAGCCAACATTCCTTCTGAAGGCTAATTTCCTGCTTCGATGACCCACCCACCTCTCCTGGCTGCAGTTATGTGTTTCGTATGTGGTATGGGCACTCTTTCCACATACCAGCCTCATGACCTCAGCAGCTGCCTGACAGACACTCTTTATCAATTTCTATTAATTCATTATCGACTCTCTTGTAAGTCAAGGGCAAGTAGGGAAATCTGCAATGTCTGCTCTGAGTCTTCAAGGTCAAATGCTTAGTTTTGCTCCCAGTGCAATTTTGTTATTAAAATTTACCCAAGCTGTATTACGAACTAGTTGCTCTCCACCAAAGGGACGCTGAATTGTATACCTGGCCTGAGGGATTATCATGGAAAAGACTAGAATAAATTTAAATCAAAACAGCATGGGAAAAGTTAAGAGGCTGCTTTCGCTCTTGTTTTTCCCTTCAAGAGAAAAAAAGGTGGCTCTTACCTCAGCTGTATTGGGGTGAAGAGAGCAAGCAGTTTCTCTCTCTTGCCACAATCTAAAACCAGCAAAGATCAGTGATGTGATGACTACACTTTGGTAGTGTCTATGTCCTCGTGACCAAACTGCTAGAGAACAGCTCAGCTAAATTGATCTGCTGCTATCAGTCTAAATAGTGGCACAAACAGGTCTCTGCTGATCACAGTGCTTTGTACACAGATGGCAGCTGATCAGTTTGTATAAAAGTTATGGTCCATAACAGCTTCTCCCTTCAGCATGTAGACATATGCCCATCCGAAATGCCTTTGTTAAATGTTCCCCATTTTATTGTGCAAAATGTACAAGTTGAACTGACAAGGAAGCTTAGCTCTGATACCTTATCTTCAAGTGAACTAATTTTTATAAAATTCATTAAAGAAGCAAAATAAACAATTACATTATTAAGAAATAACCAAACAGATCTATTTAACTTACTGAGAAAAATGGCAGATGAATTAATGAATGATTCAGATTGGCCCTCAGCCAGTAAGAACCCAAACTGATCTCAAGAATCAAACAAGATTTCAAGAATGGCAACCAAACATCTGATATCATTAATATTTAAAGGCTTATGCGAATGGCATAAAAACCTAGCCCCCAGCCTCCCCAAAATCTGGCATATACCATAAAGCTGAAATACTACGCATGTCTTTGTAAGATCAAACCTAAACAAAAATTCAGGTACATGAATAATACTATATTCATAGTACTTGAAAGTTAAAAGAAAACATTTGCAAGAAAGGAAAAGCATCAACTCACACACATACACAATCTCTTATAAGATATCAAGTAATAAAATGGCAATTTATTTAATTCATCTGAATTAAGTATGGACTGTTCACATGAGCCATACTTGTTTTGTATGTAAAAAACTGTTCCTTCTAATTCTACCAATAACTAACCCTGGCAATATTGTTTAACCCTGCATCAGAGCTTCCCTTATATAGATTGAAGTAGTAAAAACCTATTACTTATCATCAAAAAATAAAATACTTAGGAATAAATTTAATAAAGGATGTACAAGATCTATATGCTAAAAACTACCAAAGGGAATGTAACTTGAAAAGGGAAATTCTAGAAGACTTAAATGGAGAGAGTACATGGCTAGGAAAGCTCAATATTGTTATGATGGTAATCTTAACTTGGTCTATATAGATTCAGTGCAATTGCAGCCAAATTCTAACAGATTTTTTTTTCCCCCCTGAGACAGAGTCTTGCTATATCACCCAGGCTGGTCACGAACCTCTGGGCCCAAGCAATCCTCCTGCCTCAGCCTCCCCGAGTGGCTGGGACTACAGGTGCACGCCACCATGCTCAGCTCCTAACGAACATTTTTGACAATGACATGCTGATTTTAAAATTTATAAGAAAAGGCGAAGACACAGGAAAAAAATAATTTTATCAAGAAATTGATAAAATTGATCAAAGTTAGGAATTTATACTATATGATTTCAGAAGTTACTATGAAGCTACACAATTAAAGACAGGGTGGGATTGGTGTAGGAACTGAAACGTAGAGCAATGGAACAGAAGAGAGATTCCAGAAGTAGATCTGAATGAATTTTTTATAATTAAATATTTTTATGCGAATATTTTCACAATTAAATCACTGATTTTTAACAACGTGTCAAGGCGATTTGATGGATAAAAAATATTCTTTTCAATGAAATGTCCTAGAACAATGGAATATCCATATGAAAAAATGTAAACTTCAACCTGTACCTCATATCACACACAAAAAATAAATCAAAATGGATCTCAGACCTAAATGGAAGAGGTAAAACTATTAAATTTCTAGAAGAAAAACATGAGAAAACCTTTATGACATCAGGTTAAGATTTCTTAAAAAGAACAATAAAAGAACAAAGTATAAAAGAAAATGCTGACAAAATGGACTTCATCAAGAATAAAAGCCTTAGCTTTTAGAAAAGCACAGTTAAGGCAAGCCACAGATTAGGAGAAAATTTTTACAAAATATATCCAACAAAGGAACTGTATCTAAAACACATAAAGAATGCTCACAACTCAAAAATAAGGTACACTCCAATACTCTGTAAGCATCCCTCTTTTCCTTCTGTGTTCTCCCTATTTACCCAATCCTTCACCTACTTTACCCTGTATCTCCAACTTCTTCAGGTGAGCCAATGCCCAGGTTATCGCTTATATCCCCTGTAGCTCCCACCTGTTTGGCAATGCATTAACTTAACGTGACTAAAATCAAATATCTTCATTTCAACTCTTATATCCACCCACCTTAACCCCTCCAGATTTGGTCACAGCCATCAAAGGCATCACTCTACCCACATCCAAGTTCAAAGCACTGGAACCATATTTCACTCCTTCTTCTCCCTTATCTGTAACCTTCAGTCACTAATTCCATCAATTAGCCCTTCTAAATTACTCTCATCACACATGACCCACCAACTTCTATTTCTATGGAAATCTAGTCAGGCCCTTAGCCACGGCACACGGAGACCCCTGAGATAAGGTTCCTGTCTCTGGTCTCAACTTTACCACTCTTCCAGGGATCTTCTCATTCTACTGATCTACCTTCAGTGGCTACACATCTGTTACAAAGTCATTAGTCCAGCCTCTCAGTTTGAATCTGATTAACCACCTGCTCATAAGCTTTTAAAACAAAAGTCTAAGGTTCAACAAAGCAGCAGTGAACCAAAAAGAAAAAAAAACCCTCTAGGGTCTGGGACTCAGTATTTTACCCATCCTAAGCCAGGTGAATCTAATAACTAGCCTGGTTTGAAAATCTCTACCTTGGCAATTGCCTTTCACAGTCTTGCCATAGTCATGTCATCTTCTAACCATCGTTATTGCCAAACACAAGGACTCTAATGTCTTTTCTACATACTGTCCCTCAAGCACATTCTTAGAAAAATCAAAATTCATACCTGGCAGCTCTTCTCTACTATATTTGAAAGACGGTAATTACTTTATATTCTGACCTAGATAATCAATGAAAAAAATCTGTTTTAGCCACACTGATGCTTCCATACACAAAATTAACTATATATAAAGGTGTTTAAAAGATCACTTAAATGGGATAATGGTTACAAAGCCTGGAATACCTTATTCACAGACAATTCTTAGTCTGTGTTTCCAAAATTATATAATAAGTTAAAATTCAAGATTAGGTGATAAAGTGGTAAACTGAAATGGTCTTAAGATTCTGAATAATAACTGATTATTATTTTAGACTATGTAAATTATCATGGCAAGAAATGAAGGGAATATTCATATATGTATATGACTAAAATCCTGCAATATATATGATTTACACTAATGAAAGGAAATACTCTTAATTTGATGTTTTTCTATATAAAACTAAATCATTTGAATACTTAATGATTGTTTTCTAAATTCACCTTAATCAACCATAAAATAATAAAACACAGGAAAGTGTTTGACGAAGTTTCACTATTGCCCTAATTTTTAAAATTAGCTGAAAATGTTTAAGAAATACCAAAGTAATATTAATAAAATTACACACTAACACCCCAAGCAGTTTATAACTATAAAACATGAAAAAGGTAAGCCATCAACAAAAGGTAAGATAAAAATTATCCTGAAATATCTGACTTTAAAAAATTAGGTAAAAGCATCACTAAAAAAATAGAGTTATTTAATGTTTATGTAGCTCCATAATTACATAAACATTCAATACCAGAAATTCTATTTTATATTAAATTACAAAACTATGTAACTCCTATGCAAAGGCATAAATGTATGGTAAAAGAAACAGCTAAGAATATAAGTACTTTCAATATTTCAAACTCACAGTTCAAATATTATAACTGGTAATAAATATTAAGCAGATAGTTTTAAAACTCACATGTATTTAAATTGTTAACATTATAAAAAGCAATAATATACAAATCTAAGCTATTACTTTACTTATTTCAACTAATACTTTCAATTTATAGTACATGGAAAAAATTAAGTTGGGTACATAATATAGAATAAACTTTCCTTAACATTTGAATATATGATTTTGCTGGTTTTAGTACATATAATTCAATTGATAATAAAATAAAATAGAAGGTCTCTGAATTATGATTGGAAATTTTTTATTTTAATAAAGACATTCCAATTTCCCTGAGTATAATTTGCTTCATATATCAATCCCTCTTTAACAATATTCTTACTCTTGTTATTTTCTGTTAGTGTCCCCATTACAGAAAGTATGCTTCCTCAAAAAAAAAAAAAACAAATTTAGTTGCTATGTATTTTAAGATATACCTTGAATTCATACAAGTGGAATAGTAATTTACACAACCCTCTATCCATCCTCCAAAAATAACTGTGGCACAAACAAGGGCTGTGTGTTCCTTTGCACTTAGCAGTGAATTAACAATTCAAACATTTTATAGAGAAAAACAACATTGTATTTCACTGACATGCAAGTCAGACTTTAAAACCTTTATGAACTACAATAATATTTATTTCTGCAAGAGAAATCCAAACATCCCTGCAAATAAGGACTTCTAGGGTGAACTATCACGCATTTATACCAAGGAGCATAAATGACAATCCCCTGACTAAAGATTTCAAGCATCAGATGATCTGTGATCCTGCATCAACTGTACACACAAAAATACCAGAGTCCTTCTCTTTAAGGCTACTTACTGTTACTGTGTTAAGACACTACCAATGCCAGTATTCCAAAGACCACAAAAGCCTGCATTTATATGTACAGCACATCTGTGATGTTGTAGTTATAGCAACCAAATTCCCAACTTGCTCCAGCAATTGAACTCCCTCTCTGGAGAACAGTTTTGCTCTGTGCATCAGGTACCACACAATGTGATTTAAAAGGGGAAAGAGTGGGCTAAATAACGAAAAAAATCATGTTATTTGATAGCTTTCCAGGATGAAGACATTTCATACTTAAGTAGAAAGTACAACTAATACCCGATGGGAGAATATTTTAATATATCCCATTGTCACTATTTACATATTTTACTTTACTCCTTTAATTTAGAGACCAGGTATCTTATTTCAAATTTAAAACAGGATATATTTACATCAAGCGCAACTAAACCTTCAATATCATCAACTCTAGTCAAACCAAGTTCACATTTATTTCATAATTTTCTGTGCCTTATTGGGAACTCTCTCCCAGTATTTTCTTAAAATCTTTAATATAAATCTTTGCCTTATATGCGTCATGGGATTACCAAGACCTGAATCAACTTTAGGTAGAACAAACAGTAATTATAGATGATGTAAGAGTTGAAGAAATGTGGCTAAGCTGATGTAGAATGTGAGTGAGCACACGGCTGAAAATGATCTAGCAAAGAAAGACAATTAACACACTACTAGAATGTGAGGGGAAACTAAACAGCAGGTGTCACAGAGACTGCTAGTTGCCTGCTCCAATATCCATTCTCCTCTTTCTCCTTAGAAGGATATTTTTATATTATTATTTTTAGCAGGGTACATCACATTGCAGAATAAAGGACTACATGTCCCAGGATCCTGGGTAGCCTGAAGTGGCCATATGACTACATTCTGGACAACAGGATATAAATAGAAATGTTGCTTCAAGGAATCTGACTTGGATGGAAAAGGTAACTCTTTTGCTCTTCTGCTTTACCTCCTGCGTCTAGCTTCCAATGCAGACAGGATAGCTGGAGCCCGACAGCCATCTGTGCTATGAACTGACCCTGAAAACAGAAGCTACGTACTAGCACAAGTAGAGAAGAAAGATAGAAACCTGTAACCGTCTCACACTGTGAAGCCACCACCCTAGCATCCTAGAGCATCCACCCCAAGGTTCTTTTACATGAGAAAAAAATTAGCTCCTACTGTGTTTATGCAATTGTTTTACGCAACTAAAACTAACCGTAATTAACACAGTAAGCAAACCAATATCCAGCAAGACACCATTTGCCTTTTTCCCTCTTCTGCACCCCTGCACAGGTCAAACAGTATCGACTTCTCATGAGCTTCCCCCAAACTCCTTCTTACATCACCTTGCAACCTCATTCTTTTCCCTGATTCTTCCTCTCCTCTGTATCAACCTGACATTAAATAAATTGTAGGTTATTGAAAAGTTATTTCTAAAAGGGAGTATGTTATAATATTGTTAAAACTTTTTTAAGCAATTTTTTAAAGGGCAAATTAAAAATATAACCCTGATCTAACAAGATTCAACAAACATTTATTAAATGCCTGCTATGTCCTAAGCACTGGGGAAGCAAAGATGAATAATACAGTCCATGCCCTTGAAAATCTCTTCGTATGGATATGGAATTATTAATCCTGACAGGAATAAAAGGGTAGACTTCCTAAAGAATTTCACAGGTGAATGGGTGGAGGTGGGTATGCAGGTGGCAACAACAAGGTGTATATCCCAGGAAGAGAGAACAGCCTGGGCAAAAGTGTGCTTGGACCAGAGTGATCGTTAACTGGAGATGGTATCAGGAGTGATGTAGGCTGAGACATATTTTGAGCTGCCCTGTATGCCTCACTAAGGAGTCTGGATATTATGTTTGGCAGTGAGAAGTCATGTGAGTTCATTATGTAAGGGATCAACAAGAAAAATACAGTGCTTTTTAACAATGATTATGGTGGCACTGTGGAAGAAGAACCGAAGGCATTGGGGGGGCACTTTAATAGAGCAGGTGACATGTGTGAGGCAATAGCAGTGGTGAGGGAGGCATTTGATTTGATAGATACTGTCATTTCTAACTCTGGAGTATTATTTGCTTAAAAAATTGTCAGGGGAGAAAGGACAGAACAGAGACTCACAGAAGTGTCTAGAGTATGTGACAAGTGGTTTATTAAAGCCATTAGAGACAGGAAAAATAGGAGGTCAAATAGACTTGTGGGTGTTTATTGTCCTCCAGACATGGAACCTAGAGTTCAAGGGACCTGGAGAAAATCCGCATAAAGATATGGCTGTTCTAGATACACCCTTAACTCCTGCACCCTTCTCTCCCTTTACTGTATGTACTGGCAAAGCACAAACCCCAGCAAAACCCAATCACCACCTTCTCCATGCCTGCCCCTGAACAGCTGAAAATTGCTAGGATAAAAAAAAAAACATAAATCTATGACCACAAATAACAAATGAGCACTCAACACTCCCTGTTTCACAACCTCTCTTTTTGTAAAACTTTTAAACACCCACCATTGAACTCCCAAACCTACCAACTGACCTACCCCTCTTATCCTGAGCCTGTAAAAGCAAACACCATCCTCCCCACCCCCCCACCCCCACCCCCACTCGTGGGCTTCTGCAAAGGACTTCCCTCCTCTTCCCTGTATCATCTACATACCTCTCTCTACCCGATCATCTCCATCAACACACAGACATGCACTAGCATCTCCCAATTTTAAAAAACAAATCCTTCTTGATTTCACGACAACTCCTAGCCACCACCCCCTCTCCCTGCTCCTCTTCACAATTGAATTTCCTGATATGATAAAATTTTCTCTTTCACTCGTTCTTACCTTCCCATTGTCACTTCAACTGGCACCACCACTCTACTGACACTGGCTCTGTTAGGTCACCTATGACTTCCATGTTGTTCAATCCAAAGGTTATGTCACTATTCTCACATTATTGAATCTCCTGCAGTACTGGACAAAGTGACCCCTCCTCTCCCTTCTCCAAACATTTTTTAATCTCTTGGTTTTGATGACACATGAGCACAATCTTTGGTTCAGTGCCATATTCTAAGCAGACACATCTGGGCAGTCAGTAATATCTGTAGGATGAATGAATAAGACAGAAATACAGGCCGGGTGTGGCAGCCCACACCTGTAATCCTAGCACTTTGGGAGGCCGAGGCAGGAGGATCACTTGACCCCAGGAGTTGGAGACCAGCCTGAGCAAGAGCAAGACCCTGTCTACCAAATAAAAAAAAATTTTTTTTTTTTTAAATTTAAAGAGGTTTATTGTGAGCCAATGTGCCTGACCATGGCCCAAGGAACCATGCCCAAGTAGTCTTGAGCAAACAAAATATTTAATAAAAAAGAAGTATAAGCATATAAAGAATTGCAGGTGAGCAATTTAGGACAGAAGTCAGGATAAAAGGGTTCATTAGTATTAACTAAGCATCAAGTTAAGGAATCTCTTGAAAAGACATAACAAATAACCTAACTTTTAGAAATCCGTTCTGGTCATTTTGCTCATCATTTTTGATGATCCTCTTGGTAAACAATTCTCCTACAACATGAAGTTGTAAGGACACTGTATCTTACAGTGATTAGATTTTTATACATTAATATTTATAAAAGAACAATACATTTACCACTCACTCTTGATAACTATCTGTTTATCTTAATTACTTAACCTATGAAGTAGAATGTTTTGTAAGACCCAATATAGGTATGTCAAGTTTTAAAACCTGCTGCTGGTTTAGATGAGGGGTAAATAACTGCAGAAGACTGAGGGGAACACAGCCAAGTCCTAGAGGATGTATCAACACACAAGCACATACAAATACATATTTATGCACACGCCATATATTTTAATCCAATTATACATTGTTATACATTTGTTTGTATTAATATACAAAGATGAAATTGAACATTTTTAAGTTAAAATAAAAGTAAGTTTCTATGACTCCCTGCCTAACCAACTATTTTCATCAACTGACCAGCTATAGGCCCCAATCACCTGCTTCGGCAAAAATAATGTGATAATAATGGGCAGTATAAGACAACGCCTGAGACAAGCAGTTCTTACACAACTTACGAGCCCTTACTAACTCTGCCATCATCCACTAACTTTAGGCCATTCCAAATACGAATTAAACAAAGTCTTATGGTATTATTCCTTTTAAAGAAAAAAAAGACAACTGTTAATAATGCTGTCTATAAGAAAATTTCTAAAAAGCTTATGTATCACCTCATTTAATCCTATTATAAGTAAGAGATATCTTCCCGTTGCGGGAAGGAAGGTATGTAAGACCAATGTATTATTTTGAAAACTCAATGAGGACAGTTTTAAGATGATTTGTAGGTTTTGTATTTTTTTTTTTTTGTATTCCTTCTTCAGCCACCATTCTTTTCCTTCCATGCTCAATATGCACTCCTACTGTTGTGATTTTGCCAATACCTGAAAGGTAAATTTTATTTTAATGCACAACTTCTACCGGACCTCCACTCCTCACTTCTTTTTATGCCCTATGGATATGTTTAATGTACAATATAGTTATCCTTCTATAACATAACTCACTAGTGAGTGGTTTGTTTTGTTTTTGAGACAGGGTTTCGCTCTGTTGCCCAGGCTAGAGTACAGTGGCATCATCATAGCTCACTGCAGCCTTCAACTTCTGGCCTCAAATGATCCTCCAGCCTCAGCCTCCTGAGTAGCTGGGACTACAGGCATGCCACCACGCCCAGCTAATTTTTTATTATTATTTTTTGTAGGGGGGGTCTCACTATTGCCCAGGTTGGTCTCAAACGCCTGATCTTAAGCAATCCTTCTGCCTTGGCCTCCCAAAATGCAGGCATGAGCCACCACACCCAGCCTAGTGAGTTACTTTTAAAATGCCATACTACTTAAGACATCTCCTAAAGCATCACATGACTTACAACAAATGTGTACTCTTTCAAGAATGTAATTTTCTAATCCTATACAGCTCTTTACATGAAATAAGGAACATTTAAATTTGTCTTCAGTCCCTACTACATAAATACAGAACCACTCATCCATTGTTTTACCCTCTTTCATTACTAAAAAGACCATCAAGTTCTCAAAGTGATCAATTAACTTATCATGTAGCACTGGCAAGCAGAAAGTAGGCCTGCAATTTTTAAACTCAAGTAGCTCATTGTTTGGCATATGAATCATAATGAGAATAGTATTTCAGCCTCTCAGAACTGATTAGTTAAATGTCTTGTTTCTCCACTTATTCTCATTATAGCTGCCAGCTCTAATTTAAGATGTGATTATTAAGAGTACCATAGCACAATTTTAATTTTTAAATTATGGATATATTTGGTATCAATGAAGAAGAAACACTAATTGTAAATGGACACAGTCAACATGGTGCAAATAAATGATGTGCACATTTCTTCCAACTTCCTGCCAATGTTACTTGAGACCTAATTTATCAACAGTCCTTGCTTTCCAATCAAGTTATGCAGCTTTGTAAACTAGACCTCTCATTAATGCTACCGTTACCAATGCTTTTGCAACTATTTCACTCCCTAAACTGCACTTGTATTCTAGATAAATTGATCCTGTTCTTTTGCCTTCACTCAAGCTATTGGTTATGTTTGGATCGCCCTCCCTCAATCCTATATAGCAAGGGTAGACCATTTTGCATCCTTTGTATACTTCGGGACTTAATGTAGAGACCATACAAGTTTCAATTAATGTATGAAATAATATGGAAATACGACTCAAAATTTGAACTCTACCAAATCTATTTTAGCATGAGACAGAATGGCCCATAAACATGGAAAGGGCCTATGAACCAAACCTCAGTTGTGATGGCACTTCACTGTACAGCAGTTCCCACTGACAGTGCATTGCCAGTTATGGACATAATTTCTTAAGGCACTTGTAGTACATAGATTACTTTGCCTACTAAAAATCTGCTGCCCGACATAACCTGGTAAATTAGACCCTAAAGTCCACGTATCAGAAGCCTTCACCCTCTGAATAAGACTTTGTCCTAATCGCTCCGGTTCCCAACCTTAATTACAATCCTTCTCTTGGCATCTTCCAAATTCTCAGGTTTACAGCTATCCTGGGATTACCTTTTCCTTCAACCTTACAGTCCCTACCCTGGCCACCACATAAATAGGCGGTGAACAGACTGCTTACCAATTGCTCTGAATAAAAGATACAGAAACTTTTAAACTATCAGAGCAATGAAGATGTCATTTGTTTATGATTAAATATGGTATACATCATTATTTCTATTAAAAGGCCCTTTCTTTGAGACCTCTATTATAAAATTGATTCTATCAAGAAATTCAGAGCCAGGTGCAGTGACACATGCCTCTAATTCCAGCTACTTGGAAGACTGAGGCAGGAGATCGCTTGACCCCAAGAGTTTGAGACCAGCTGGGCAAAACAGCAAGACCTCATCTCAAAAAAAAAAAAAAAATCTTGTTCAGCATTTCAATATGACTAATTTTTTCCAGTATTGTGACCAACATAAATTCAAAGAGTCTCTCTGTATAACAATAATGGTTCATGTCTTAAATACCTAGCATATTTTTTTCTCTTCTTGCAAATAGACTTTTAAATGACTGATAAACTAGTAGAAAAAGACTCTAAGACTTAACATAAAACCTAGGTAAACTATCTCCTTCTCCAACAAATAATCCAAACAGCAAGATACAACTTTAGAAACACAGTCTGAGCCTATCTTTAATATCTAAATTAGAATTCTCAGCCTTTCAAGGAAGCCAGCAGTCAAAAAATAACATAATAATTCAAGTTATTGTACTCTGACCTTATTACAAAAACAGGCTTCAGCATTCATAGCACGGGGGCAATTTTAGATGAAAATGTTAAATTACATGACAATTTCTATTGCAGTGTTTTAAATAAACTGACTTAGGGTACATTAGGACAATAAACATTAATGTTTTCCTATTCATTATGTAGTATAAACCAAAGGTACATTACAAAACCATTTCTAAATCTGCAACTTCATAAGATAATTTTTATTTATTGCTTTCTAGCCCCACTGCTGTTGCAAATGGTGCCTTTGAAAATATTAGGGAGGAAAAACTCCTTCCTCACTTTACTACCCTCTACCTTTCAATTATTTTAATAAATCAATCTATAATGATTATGGATGTAAGCTGCACCTCATAAAGTTGTAGTGCACACAACCTGCACAACATAGTGGCTGTACCACTGCACTCACAGGTTTGGAAAAACACATGTAGTTTGCACTGTTTCTATGTTCATCTATAGTAAATATTCCCTGACCCCACACACTGTATTTCTAAATTACCTTTGCTCACAATCTTTCTGTTGATACAAAGAAACCGAATTCATTTTAAATAAGACTTTAAGAAAAACATAAGTATAAATTGTACATTGCTTCAAGAATACAAATTGTACTCCAAATAAGAGTTTAGCTCTATCTTAGGACAACATTATATGTAACAACATAAAATACATGACATTACGGCCATTTGTGTAAATATCAATGTTTCAAAACTTGACATATTTCTAATAGACTTACAATAAAACTCACAAAAACAGCATTTATATCACTGAAATTGCCCCAAGTGGGGAAGAGTGAGTAAGCTGTCACTGACAGTCACACAGGAATTCATAGGCTCTATAAATGTTACAAATCTTGGCAAGGAACAGTACTCATGTTTGAGCAAAGTACAGGCATGTATACCAAAACAACCTTCATCTATCTACAAAGATAACAAAAATGAAAAACAAAACGAGAAAAACATAAAACGCTGACCTAAATGTCAACGGAGGACTTCAATAAAGCTAATGAAATCTGGAAGCCAAATGACAGATTTTCTGCAATGTATATATTGCAGAATATATATTGCAATATATATTCTCACCTGATGAAATCAGATGTCAAGACAATTTCTTGAGAATAAAACTAAAAATAAAAACGTTGTTCAAGATACTTTGATACTCTCAAGGTGAACTGCCTGTCGAATTGAGTAGGCACTTTCAAGAGAATGCTCAGTTTACTTAGCACATACACTGATAACCGATTTCCAGATATACATGATAAAAAACATGTTAAGTGTGAAGAATCATCTGCGAACTACTTGTTTTATGAAACTGGACTGTTACTAATACCTAATCCATACAGAACTTCAATATTTTCTGGAAAGACAAATATATGTGAATCACTAAAGTCAACCTTTAGCATAGTAACAGCAGACTCTTTCTTATTACAACAATCTCAGAACAATTCCTAAGGCAACATCCCCAAAGGAAACAAACAACTTGGACAGAGCAAATGTCACCAGGTGCAACATGAAGAAATAACCTATATATAGTACTAGCTTGTCATTCAGTCTGAAACACCACTCCTTCCTTCATCCTATTAAAGTACTAACTTGCAAGCATTTGACATCTAGCCAGAGAAGGAGTAACTTATGTCATCTTTTAAAATAATTAGATGTAGAGTCCCATGTGCTCATTAAACAGGTCTGAACTGCAAGTCCTCTTTCTTCTAGAACAGCAGTTTTCTGAACATTAAGTTCCCTTTCCAGAAGTTAGAACAAGCTGTTACTTGACTAGTTGATGATGGCTGGTAGTCAAAGAAGAGCATTACTGGCTTCTTCACTGTTCTAGGACTTCAGTCTATGGATTTAGTTTGTACAACCGACTTTGTTATCAAGATGATTATACAGTCATAATCAGTGTTCTCTTTAAGATATATAAATTTCAAACAACATTCATTACAGCATTATTTATAATAAAAAGTATCCAAAATTACCCTTTGCAATTATTAACTAAATTGTGGAAAGTTCAAATAACAATGTTAAATAGGCATTAAAAGTTATAAAGACTAAACTCTCTTTATGAAGAGTTTTTAATATTGAGGCAAGGCATATATAGACACATATTTAACTGAAATAAGCAAGATACTAAATTGTATATAAAGTATGATCTTAAACATGTAGAGGACATACATATAAGGAATTCTAGAAAAAAAACTAGAATATTAAAGAATGATTACCTTGGATGACAGGATTTTAGATGATTTTTTTTCTTCTATTTTTGAAAATTTATGTAGTAATTATTACTTTTTACATTAAAATTATATACAATTTTTTATTAATAATATGCCAATACTTAAATAGTGTTAACCTATACTTTCTTCAAAGTTACAAAATAAAGTCAGACAGAACCTCCAAAAAGGGACCAAACAGTAGGTCCTGTGTTTGAAGGAGTGGAAGAGTATTACTGTTCAATTCTCCATTCCTCCAGGAAACAAAATTCCTGGAATTATAGGAGCTGGTTCACAGGGTCACTCTAGGCTTTCTAGGTAAACTTTTAAGAGGTACAGCCACCCACCATCCTATACTACTAGAGTTTCCTCATTCACAACATGCAAGTAATAATTGTACTTATCTCAAAAGAGAGTTATGAAATTGAGTGATTTAATACATACAAAGCATTTAAAATGGTGCCTGGCAAATAGAAAACACTATAAAAGCCTTAGCTATTTTGTCATTATCATTTTATTACCATTATTATTATTACTACTACAATTATTACTGCCACTATTACAACTACTACTACTACCACCACCACCACCAATGCTATTATCATTACTGTGACTGTTGCTACTATAAAAACAAAAGGAAATAGAGTGTTCCTCTTACATGGGACCATTTTCCAAAGAGAATAATGCTTGCCAATTTGACCTCAAAGAAGTAGAAGGGCAAAGAGGCATAAGAATTGCATCAGAGATTATTTTTAATTAGACGCAATGTGCCTCTGGCACTCCCTCACTAGTATTCTGGCCACCAAAGGCTCATCCCATCCCCTTCTGTTACCACACCCAGGCGAATCTTTCTCTACAGTGTAAAATGACCTCTCCCTGTCTCACTGACTCTGACTTTTTATAAAAATTTGTTCACATCTTTAAAATAGATTCTTAACATGACCCTGATCTATTAAGAATTATTTATCAAGGATATATTTGAATATTTTTATAGAGGAGTTAGGTGACAGAAAGGGAGCAATCACTGTACTTTCATAAATCTAGTCAATTTAAATAAAATGTTTATTTAATAATTTAAAATAAAAATAGTTAAAATATAAAATCTTTTGTCAAAATAAAAATATGTGTTGGTGAAAAACATATAAGAAGGGAAAAAATACTACTGAAACTCAGTAGCTGACACTTTTGTGGAACTTGAACATAGGCAGTCACATATATAACAGATGAGCCCTAACCCTTTCTGGCCACAGCTGATTGCAACAGAGGTATACATCTGCCCCAAACTAGGCCAATCAGATGGTATCCTGAAGAATCCAAAGAACAGACACAAGTACCACATTCAAATGATGTAAACATTACGGACATAAGATAATAAGTCAATAGCACATGCAAGCCAAAGTCATAGGGAGAAAGAAATTAACAGCCTTAGAGAGCAGGAAGCCAATTCACAGACAAATGCAAAAATGAGAGACCATATGGTACTGAGAAGCAAAAAAGTCAATGACAGTCCCTGGCTTTCCACTTCTAGTCCCATGTGGTCTTAATGAACCTCCTTTACCTCTCTTTAGATATTTATGAGACTACCTGCTATACTCTTCAAGTTAGCAAGTTTACCTAAGCCATTTTGAGGTCAATTTTATTCACAAATGTGCCCTAATCACAGCAGACATGATCATGTAACAAATGTATATGTCACCAGCATGTTTTCTGTTCTTGCCCTTTGTAATGAGATTAGAACAGTGTTTACAACATAAAATAGTCATTTCTTTAAGATTTATGTATCAACATTCTAAAGTACTTCCTTGCCTTATACCAGTAAAAGAAGAAATAGGAAGAGAAAAGGATTTTGTAAAAGAACTTAATTGTCCAAAAGAAATTCAAGCTCCATGGATAATCTATTCAAAAATGTCTATACAATACCTGCTTCTTGGAAGAAACATGGATTCCTTAATGAACACGGAACCAGAGAGAAGGATATACCAGCAGGTCCCAATATCATCAGGACTGAAAAGAAAAGGTAATAGAATAAGATGGTTATCTATAACAAAAAAAAAAATCAAAACATATAAAGCGCAAAGTACAGCACCCAGGTTACATTTAGAGTCATAAAGATCAATAGCATGAAACACATACATAAAGATACCATTATTCAACTATTGGAATCCTTTTGTTAAATTATTTTTTACCCATGAAATAAACTATTTATCAGTATACTTAAATGGTTTAAATGTTCCTATAGCACTTATCGTACCTACCATTCCAAGTTTTCTTTTTTTAGTTAATTTTTTGCACAGGAAATACTTTCAATTGCTTCAGAAACCAAAAATACAAAGAGGTATCAGTGAAACTCAGTCTTTCCAATCCTTTCCCCTGTCTACCAAGTTCCCACATTTTTCCACCACGCTTCTTGTGTATTCTATCAGAATTTGTTATGCATATGCACACATTAACGGACATATATTCTTATTCCCTCCACCATCTTTTTTTTTCAACAGAAAAGAAAGACAGCATACTCTACACAGTTCTTTCCTTTGTGATAACTCTAGAGATCTTTTCATCAGAAGACAGCTTTCCTGCGCATTCTTACAGCTGTAGAGCATTCCATTGCATTGTACAGATGTGCCATATTTGACTTGAGCAATCCCTTATTGACAATCATTTCAGTTGTTTGCAATCACATACAATATATAAAAACTGCATCGAATAATCTTGTATATAATACAGAAGATCAACAAAACAAAATGTTGGTTCTTTGAAAAGATAAACAAAATTGATGGACCTCTTGCTAGATTAACCAGGAAGAAAAGAGAAAGGACCCAAATAAGCTCAATCAGAAATGAAAAAGGAGATATTACAACTGATACCATAGAAATACAAAATATCATCTGTGAATACCATGAAAATCTCTACACACATAAACTCAAAAACATAAAGGAGATGGACAAATTCCTAGAAAAACACAAATTTCCAAGACTGAATCAGGAAGAAACAGAACTCCTGAACAGACCAATAACGAGCAACGAGATTGAAGCAGCAATAAAAAAACTTCCAACACAAAAAAATCCCCAGACCAGATGAATTCACAGTCGAATTTTATCAGACCTACAAAGAAGAGTTGGTGCCCATACTGCAGAAATTATTCCCTGACATTGAGAAGGAGGGAATCCTCCCCAACTCATTCTACGAAGCCAATGTCACCTTGATTCCAAAGGCAGGAAAGAACACAACAGAAAACTATACACCAACATCCCTTATGAACATAGATGCAAAAATCCTCAATAAAATACTAGCAAACTGAATTCAAAAGCACATCAAAAAAATAATCCACCAGGACCAAATGGCCTTCATTCCATGGATGCAAGGATAATTTGACATATGTAAAACAATAAACGTGATTCACTGCATAAACAGAAGCAAAAACAAAGACCATATGATGATCTCAATAGATGCAGAAAAAGCATTCAACAAAATTCAGCACCCTTTCATGATAAAAACCCTCAACAAACCTGGCATAGAAGGAACATATCTCAAAATTATAAAAGCCATATATGACAAACCCACAGCCAGCATGATAACGAATGGGGAAAAGTTGAAAGCATTCCCACTAAGAACTGGAACAGGACAAGGATGCCCACTGTCACCCCTTCTATTCAACATAGTGCTGTAAGTCCTAGCCAGAGCAATCAGACAAGAGAAAGAAATTAAGAATATCCAAATCAGGAAAGAGGAGGTCAAACTATCACTTTTTGCTGACGATATGATCTTATACCTAGAAAACCCCACAGATTCCACCAAGAGACTCCTGGAATTGATAAATAAATTCAGCAAAGTCTCAGGTTACAAAATCAATGTACACAAATCAGTAGCATTCCTATACACCAATAGCAGTCAAGCTGAGAGTCAAATCAAAGACTCAATATCATTCACAATAGCTACAAAAAAAAAACTACCTAGGAATATACTTAACCAAGGAGGTGAAAGATCCCTACAAAGAGAACTATTAAACATTGAGGAGAGAAATCACTGATGATACAAACAAATGGAAAAACATATCATGCTCACAGATCAGCAGAATCAATGTTGTTAAAATGTCCATAGTACCCAAAGTAATTTACAGATTCAATGCAATCCCCATCTGAAATACCAACATCATATTTCACAGAACTAGAAAAAATAATTCTATGCTTCATTTGGTACCAGAAAAGAGCCTGAGTAGCCAAAGCAATCTTAAGCAAAAGGAACAAATCTGGAGGCATCACATTACCAGACTTCAAAATATACTACAAGCCTATAGTAACCAAAACAGCATGGTATTGGCACAAAAACAGAGATATAGACCAATGGAACAGAACAGAAAACCCAGGTATAAAACCATCCACATACAGCCAACTTCTCTTTGACAAAATAGACAACAATATACACCGGGGAAAAGAATCACTATTTAATAAACAGTGCTGGGACAACTGGATAGCCACATGCGGAAGAATGAAACAGGATCCATATCTCTCACTACTCACAAAAATTAATTCAAGATTGATAATAGACTTAAATGTAAGGCATGAAACCATAAGAACTTTAGAAGAAAATTTTGGAAAAACTCTTCTAGATGTCAGCCTAAGCAAAGAATTTATGAAGAAGAACCCAATGGCAATCAAAGCAACAACAAAAATAAATAAATGGGACTTGATTAAATTGAAAAGCTTCTGCACAGCCAAGGAAATAATCAACAGAACAAATAACCTACAAAACAGGAGAAAATATTTGCAAGATATACATCCAATAAAGGGCTAATAACCAGAATCTACAAAGAACTCAAGAAAATCAGCAAGAAAAAAATCAAAAAACCCCATTAAAAAGTGGGCAAAAGATATGAACAGAATCTTTTCAAAAGAGGATAGACAAATGGCCAATAAACATATGAAAAAATGCTCAATGTCACTAATTATCAGGGAAATGCAAATTAAAACCACAATGAGATACCACCTTACCCCAGTTAGAATGGCATTTATTAAAAAGTCCAACAACAATAGATGCTGGTGTGGATGAAGAGAGAATGGAAGGCTTACACACTGGTGGTGGGACTGCAAATTAGTACAACCTCTATGGAAAAGAGTATGGAGATTCCTCAAAGAACTAAAACTACCATTTGATCCAGCCATCCCACTACTGGGTATTTACTCAGAGGAAAAGAAGTCATTTTATCAAAAAGACACCCATACTCAAATGTTTACTGCAGCACAATTCACAACTGCAAAGCTGTTGAATCAACCCAAATGCCCATCAGTTTGTGAGTGGATTAACAAAATGTGGTATATGTATACCATGGAATATAACTCAGCCATGAGGAAGGATGACTTAATGCCCTTTACAACAATATGGATGGAACTGGAGACCATTACCCTAAGTGAAGTATCTAAAGAATGCAAAAACAAACACCACATGTACTCACTATTAAATTGGAACTAACCAGTGGACACACATGTGCATAGAGGGAAGTACAACTCAATGGAAATCAATCAGGGAGCAGGGGGGAGGAAGGGATAGGCGAAAACCTACCTAATGGGTACAATGAACACTATCTGGGTGACAGGCACTTATAACCCTGACCCAAGCATTACAAAAGCAATCCTTGTAACCAAAAACATTTGTACCCCCATAATAATGTGAAATAAAAAATAAAAATTAAAAAACAAAAATTTTTACAAAATCTTCAAAAAAAGTCTAGAAAATGAATATGTTAAAAACAGAATTTGTATAAATCAAAAGTGTTATGTGATAATAGATAATGCTTAATGTATGCTTGTTATATGCAAAGTACTGTGCTAAGGAATTAACGAATTATTTTATTTAATTTTTGCAATAACCATTTGATATAGATAGTAGCATTATATTCATAAGTGGTAAAACCAAGGGTTAAAAGAGTTAATTACTGTGTCCCGTGTTACAAAGAAACATGTCAAGAGTTAAAAAGTTCCCTAAAGGAAAATGTACCAAAACCAAAAATAATGGTAAGAAAAAATGGTAACTGAAATAAAATAGCTCAAACCACACACAAAAAAAATAATAATCTTGTGCATACAGTAGTAACTGGAAGATAAAGTCTCAGAAAGGCAACTGTTGGGTCAAAAGGTAAATACACTGTAATTTTGATAAATATTGTCAAATGGTCCTCCACGGGTAGTTAGCAATACATATGCCTACCTACTTCCCCACAGCCTTACTAATAAAGTTTGTTACAATTTAACAAATGTTGAACAATTTTATATTGAGGCTTTTTCTAGGTGCTTAGGATACTTCAGGGAACAATGACAACAACAACAAAAAGATCCCTGCCCTCATGGAGATCATATTCAAGTCTCATTGAGAAGAAGAAGTCTGAGCAAAGGAGAGGAGTTAACCACGTGGATCCTGATGGGATCAAGCATGGGGCAGGCAGGATCAGGAGGGCATAGCAAGGAGGCCAGAGTGGCTGAAGCAGACAGGGTGAGGGGCAAGCTTTGTGGGAGCAAACAACAAGGTATTGTATCATTGGTGCCTTTTATCAAACTTCTGGATGTTTGCCAATCTGCTTGGTGAAAATGGTATCTCAGTTTAATTTTATTTTTCATTTGTTTTTCTTATGATAAGAGCATCTTTTTTCTTAGGTTTGTGGGCCATTTCTATTTTTCTGTGAAATCAGTTCATCACTTTTAACTAGTATTCTATTAACTGTGAGACTTTTTTCTTATCTAGGAGCTTTTTATAAAAATTAGCCTTTTGAAAGCATGAGTTGTGAATACCTTTTTTCCCAGTTTGTTGCTTAGCCTTGGACTTTGCTTATAGTGCTTTTTGCCATGCGTAAGTTATTTCATTTTATATGGTCAGGCTTATCAAGTTTATTAGTTAGGATACAGGTTCAGCTACTTATGAAGCAAAATGAAAATCTAAACATAGCAATGGCTTAACCAAGGAGGAAGTTCATTCTCTCTCACACGCATGATAGACTGAGCACCAGAAGTCCAAGACTGATACAGTATCTCCATGATAATGGGAAGCCAGGCTCTTTCTATTTTGTGGCTCAGCCATACTCAACCCCTGGCTTCCATCTCATATTCTAAGGTGGCCACCCCAAATCTCACCACCACATCCACATTCTAGCCAGTGCAAGGGGTAGGAAGGAAGCATAAAGCACACCCCATTTCTTTTAAGACTATAACACAGAAGCTGTATGCTATGCTTCTCTCATATCCCGGCAAATCATGTGCACATTGCAAAGAAGTCTTTAGCAATTTCTGCCAAGTCCTTGTTTTTTGTTTTTTTGTTGTGTTACTGTTTTTGTTTTTTAGTAAATGGATGCATTACAAAAGTGTTTTTAAAGGACACTAAATTCTATTTACAATTCTGAATAATTAAGTTATTTAATAATACCAATCACTATCATGTCATCATTTTCATTGTGATATTTGCTTCCAAAGTGAATCAGCAGTTAAACATCTTTTCCCCCCCAAACAATGTCCAACTTAACCAAATTATTAACCAAATTCATGATTACTAAACTCAATAGCAATGCCTCAAGAAAACATAAAGAAAAACATTGTTAAACAGAGTTTAGTTCCAATGAAGAACCATAAAAATAAGATAATTTCTCAAATGGAAATGCAAAGCACTTCAAAGAATAACTCATATTTTTGCCTCCCAAGTTTTTAATCATTAGCTTTTGCAACCAGCAACCATTTACCTACTTTGGGGAAAACATTATTTGTCTTTTTTAATATAAAATGACAGCATTATTATTAAATTCTGATTTATGACAAGTAAACATGACATGTTCTGCCAGACTCAAAACTAGTTTAAAAAAAAAAACTTAATAACAAATGATAAAACACTAAAATAAAAAGCAGGAAAAAAAGGACTATTTTGTAAACTTATTTTAATCTGTTCTTACAATGTTCCCTTTATCACAAAAAGGTTGGTCCATGGAAGCAAAATCTAGAAAAATAGGAAATTAAAGTAGATCACCACTTACTAACTATGTAGTCTTGGGCAAGTCACTAGAGCTGCTCCAAGTATTAAATGAACAATGATCATTAAATGCAGACAGTAATTATTCAATGACAATTAATAATGTGTCAACACATTAAAAAGTACAATAAATAGCACCATGATCTAGATCAACTGTGACATGGAGAATATAACAAATGGTTTTTCAGTTACTTCACATCTGTCAACTCTGAAGGCAAAAATAATATGGACAAAACAAGTGCAAGTTTTACAAACTCAGCTCTCCTGGCACTGATCATAAAACACACATGAAGTGAAAGGCAACCCATGTCAAAGTGGATAAAATACCGTGACAGTGAATACTCTGGCACCATTAACAACCATCAATTACCCTACAATTAGGGTTGATTCTTCAGATCAGGAAATCTGTGGAAAAGATTTGGGGATGTGAGGGTAAGAAATCAGACCTCTCACTCTCTACTATTTATTGCAATTTTATTTATCTGATAGATGGGCTGTTCCTCTACCTTCCCAAAAGAATCCACAGTTAACTTGCAAGAGTTATATTTGCTTGAATAGGCATTTGCAGAGAATGATCATTCAATCAACAAACATTTGTTGAATTTAGTGAGCATTTACTACATGCCAGGCCATATATGATAATTATAATTTCTTTATTATTGAGTTGTCTCTTTTAAGGATTCAGGTTTTATTTAAAAAGCAAGCTAATTAGAACTAAGATACAAAAACAGTGACTCTTATTTTAAATATGTTCTGGAAATAGCTGTAAGCTAGAAAAAATCCCCCTCTCTTCTCCTCCTACCCATCCCCCACAGAATTCATGTTCAGTTTCTGTCACGAAAATTCTTTGGTGGGAGATGGATGCCATCATCAAAACCTGTTTTACTCAATCTTAATAGTCCAGAAATTCCCCTTACTTTGTTAGAAAGCATTGTACTAACTGTGCTCACTTGTTTTCACTTACAATTACACCTCAGGCAGGCAGTGTTTCAGTGTGGGGTACAACCTGCTTCCCTTCAAGGTCCACAAACACTTCCTTCCCACAGTGCAGCTACTACCAAAGGGGTTTTACAGCATTTCACATGTACAAAGTGATGACTGTTTTTTTAACAGCAAAGATGAAACTGAAATTATGAGAACAGTACTTACAACATCAGCAGCATCAAACTTTTCAATGCTTAAAGGGTAGGCAAATTGAGATCTCTTTTGCAGACACACCGACAATGAAGCTGGTTGACAGGTGACCAAAAATAAAAATAATAATAGTACAGACTGTGCTCGACTTACGATGGTTAAATTTAGGATTTTTCAACTTTATGATGAATTCAGTGGAAACCCATACAACCATTCTGTTTTTCACTTTCAGTACAGTATTCAATAAACCACATGAGATGGTCAACACTTTATTATAAAATAGGCTCTGCGTTAGATGATTCTGCCCAATTGGAGGCTCACATAATGTAACTGGAGCCACGTTTACAGTAGGCTAGGCTAAGCAATGACGTTCAGTAGGTTAGGCATATTAAACACATTTCGACTTACGATATTACCCCATCATAAGTCAAGGATCATCTTTAGAAGTAGTAATAATAATAAATATCTAGGACTAACACTGAGATTCTATTCTGTCTAGTGGCTCTCAAGCTTTAATGTACACATGAATCACCTGGGATGCTAATTAAAAATGTATGTTCCCAGACTCCACCTATCCCACCCAATCTTCCAGTTTCTGATTATCAAAGTGACTTTTAAACAAATAACCAGATGATTCTTATGCATGGGGCTTGTCAACTTTGAAAAACCTTCAGGAAAAACAGTCTTGTTATCAAGTCCCAACAGGAACAAACAGCAGGAAAAAACTACAACTCTATCAATACCCATGCAATTAGGTAATGTGTTTTACTAACAAGTGCTATTTTAATTTTTCCCAAATAACTGTTTTATGTTTTTGAATTATGAGCTAAGGAGTCCCTTCAAGGGTCATTAAAATAGAAAAATCCTAATCTTGGAAGAACCCGGACTGAGCATTTCCAAATAATCTAAGTCTTATACTAGTATTAGGTAGAAGCGAGAAATTTGAAGATTGAGAGGTTCATATAGGAAAGTAGCACTGTGCAAGTCTCTCTTACCAGCCAAACCCACACTTAGGGAAGACCTAAGTCTTCTCAGAATCTCAGAATTTGACAGAACAACAATGGGCAATTGATTTGATTCCAAGACATCCCATCCTACAATGGACAAAATAAAACCTCAAAAGTCCAGGTGTATATAAATTGAAGGCACTCTAAAAGACTCCCATTTTTGTTTTTTATCAACAGTGAGGATATCGATAAAGTCAAACAAAACAAAACATAAGCAGACCATCACAAAATGAACAATTCAACTTCCAGTATAATCAGACAGAAAGCCTCTGAACTGACCAAAAATGTATGGTTCTTATTGGGCATTCCAAGTCTAAACTTAGCATTCCAGTTTAGACTTGGAATAATGGGCAAGATGCGAATGCTTAATCCAATTCCACTCTTTTCCCACCTTGTTTCTACTATTCCTCAACAGAACTCACTGCTCATGACGGACTGCTCTCCTGCCTGTTTCCTTCCTGACTCTGCCAATGTTCAAGATGTTTGCCCCTCTCCACCATCCAAATCACGCTGTACCTTAAGGAATGGCTCTAACCCTACTTCTTAAAGAAAATCTTCTCACTCAACTGTTTTCCAAACTCCAAAATACTTATCCTATCTAATTTCATTCTGTTTTATATTTTTCTCTAATGACTTCTATCCCTGAGGTATCTTCCTCCAACTACACTGAACTTCCTTTTAAGGCAGGAACTATGTGTCATATCTAGCAAAAATTAAGCAATATCTCAGTTATCATTTGTTAAGTCATGCTCAGATCATGACATACTTCTGCTTATACCCCATGGTTCCTTAACAAGAGAAGTCCAAACCCCTTGGCATAGCATATAAAGAAGGCAATATGACGCCATGCAAAGAGCACAGGTTTTGGAGCACAGACTTTCTTTCATGCCAGCCATGTGATACTGGTGAAGTAAAATCCTGAGATTCTAGTTCCTCAACTGTAAAATGGGGAGATCAGTACCTTCTTCACTAAGTTACTTTCATTGAATGAAGCAGTATATAAGAAGTACCTTGCATAATAGGTACCAAAAAAAAAAAAGAAATACTAGTTCTCTTCATCTCCTCTCCTCTCTTACCCATCTCTTCCCCATCTCCGAAAGGGCCAACCTACAGCTTTACCTTCTGTTCCCAACATTCCCTATGCTGCAAGCTTCATGCTATTCAGCCACACCACACTTTCTTTCCACCTATGCCCCGAAGCCTTTGAACAAATCTGCTGTTCCAGCTTCTAAATAGTACCTTTTATCTAGTAAACTTATTACTCCCTCTTCAAGTTCCAGGTTAACTACCACCTCCTCTGAGAGGAGGTATATTACAAATAAAGTGAGTCATTTTCCTCCTAGCTTCCCAGAGCACTTTAAACATGCTCACATGAAGCAGTTGCCAGAGTATTATAACTATTTATATTAGGAGTTTTCTCCCCATTAGCCTTTAAACTCCTGTAACTCACCAGTACCTCCAGTATATACACTACATAATGTTTTATTAGCACTCAGATATTTTCTTAATGAATGAATTAATGAACTGAATAGACACTAATTCAGATAAGATATTACAGTGCCTGAATGCCAAAGATGAGAGCTTCGATTTACCAGTTACTGGAAAAATGAAGCCAGGCTTAAAGGACTTACTCAGCAATATCCTAGAGATCCACAAGGTGGCGATGTCTCCACAGGAAAGAGCTGCATGTGCAGCTCCACTTTCTCTACAAAGTAGGAAGCCAATGAATACAAGTGATCAACTTGAAGTTGACAAGGGGATTAAAAGAATAAAATGCTAATACATCAAAAGAAAACTGATTCAATCAGCAGAGACAATTATTAGAAGGCAAGAAAGTAACTTTGTGAAAAGGCTACTTTATTGAGGTATTAATACAATATGAAAACTTAAGTGAAGCCCATTCAGCCAAAAAGGGCTGCTTATAGCAAAGAAGACGGGGACTGACAAGGGGAAAGGAGAGAGTCCTAACAGAACGGAGTGGCAGGAGTGGTGATGGGGGGCGAGGGGGGCTGAAGGCAAAGCAGTAGGCTCAAAACGGGGCTCCTGCCCAAACACGGACATCTGTCTTGGGGGGAAGGGCGGGTGACAAACAGAAACCAAAAGAATAGTACCCATGAAAAATGCAAACAATTTAGGACCAGAAGTTAGTGCTTTCTGAGATGATCCTGACAAAACACAGAACAGGAAGGGATTTTTCCCACGTTAGCAGAGCAAGTGCAGTATGGCATTGGCATCAAGTCAGAAGTGGCCCAGGGGAGTGAGGAAGCACCTCTCAACGCTTCATATGGGCAACATTAACAAGGGCATTAAAACACAGAGAAGCCAAAAGGTGGCAATGGCTTTGTGAGTAAGAATAGGTGAGATGAGGCCAGAAATGGTTAAGAAGAGCGCTCAGGAAGAGCCAGGGACACAGCTATCACAGACAGGTTAGGTCAGCTGAGAACCACACGTAGCATCAAATATCAACTCAGGAGATATTTCAGAAAGGTCACATTATACTATCCAGGATGTCATACCACACAGCACCACATTCAAACGACAAAGCTGTTGGCATATGGGAAAAAAGAAGACAGGAATCCCCTAGGGCTACTGGCCCAACATCTTCAGCTAAAAAACCAGAGAGGGAAATAAAATGAAGACTAACACAGGTTTCGATAACTATGTGGAGACAATCAGCAAGGAATCCGAGAGGGCCACCAGTGACCAAAAATAGAAAACACCTGTTCCTTTTCCTGTGTCTGCCGTCTCACCAACATCATACAACCGAAAGATAAAACCAGAAAACAAAGTCTTCCTAAGCTTCTCCTTCTCCACAACTGTGATCACATTCTGTGGGTTTCTCTCCCAAGTCTTTTTTTTTTTTCCCATGCGATGTCTCAGCTTTTTATTTTTCCAAACATAAAGGCAGATTAATTCAAACTAGCCCTGTATCTATTAGCTTATACTTTCTTCTGAAATTAATTTGAATGGATTATTAATAACTCATACAACACTAGTTTTCTACTGAAGTTTAAGAATCTACCAGATGATGCTCAGGTTTAGACAAATGTTGGAATTGCATTGAGCAATGTTTAGTCAATTATGAACTTAAAGACACTACTGGGTCTCTTATCTCAAAGTATGAACTACAGGTAAAATCTAAAAGGACATACATAATAAAAAAATATTTTCCAATTTAAAAGACATAGTAAATATAAATGAATTAACTCTCAACAGTACCTACTTACACACAAACTAAACAAAATCAGAATAAACACAACTGTTAGGAGAGCCAACTTCAATCCTGGTTTTATCACTTAACAACAGCAAAATCTTAAGTGAGTCATTCCATTCAAGGACGACTAGAAAATTTACACTACCTTAGACTCCACCTAAGAAAACTCTTCAAGGATATCTTCCAAGTCTCTCTTAATCAAAGCCCTCTGCTGAAGTTGAGGGCCTCATTTTTTGCTCCCCTAAACTGTTATTGTAGTCTTTTCACTAGCTTAGACTTGTATTCTCCAATATATGATAAGGCCAAAAAAACACAGTGAAAATAACTTTACTTATTTACAACAAATTATCCTCTATCCTTTCACAGGAGTCCAGCGGACAGTTCAGATCGGAGGTTTTCAATATAGAGAGCCCCTAGGACTTCACACTGTCCAACCCTCTTTCAACCATAATAGCTAATGCTGTTGAGCTGAGCAGGATTTCCCACGAACAAAATGTTCCACGGCCTTTAAAAAAGAAGTTCTAACAATGGCCACCTTCCAGTATACAGATGGCTTTTCAGATACACAATAATTTTAATCTTTTTCACAAATACATCATTTCTGTAATTGGATTTATCACAAAGTTTAGTTTTTTGTGTATTTTTGCTTCTCTGATGGGGCTCTAAGCTATAAGCTCAAAGACAAAAATCTGTATTATATTTTTGTATAGCCAATGGCACAAAGGAAGCTTACTAGATAAATTAATGCAACACAGCATAGGTAAGTAACCCTAACAATGATATCAGGCCAAAAGAAATGTAAAGTGCATATACCATTTTTACTAAGGCATGAAGTATATACCATATTTTAGAAAGAGCTCTACCAAAAGTTAAAGGATTTGGCATTTACATTTTCCACCTTCCACAGCAATATTTTAAAATATTTCCATATTTTAAAATGATATCATTCATAATATTCAATTATATAAGCATATAAAATACATATAAATTCCCACATTATGAAAACAAATAACATTTTTAAAGTAAAGGGTAATTTTTCTTCTATTTCCTAAATGTTCTAGATTATAAGAAAATTACTTCATTTGTAATTTAAAACTCTGAAGGAAAAAAAAAGCACCATTTTAACATTAAGTTTTTCAGAAAATCCTTATTCAGCAATCAACAGCAACTTAATTACAGGGGCCTGGAACCAACAAACAGGATAAGTCAGTAACATCAATAAGAATTCTGAGAACTGATGAAAATGTTAAGGACATTTCAGCTTTATATTGAAAATATAGGGGAAATAGTGAACATCCATTTTTTTTAAAAATCATGGTAATGCACATAATCAGCAGAGTGAACAATATAAACTACTGAAGAACTAATAAAGCCAGAATCTATAGGCTCATTAATGTAGTCATATTTATAGAATTCACTTAAAAAATGAAATGAAAAAATGATGCACTGGGAGTTATGAAGTTATTCAATCAACTTTTTTAAAATGGAAGGAAAAATGTCAATATAAATTACATCAAATCAATGATTCAGCTATACTGAGGGTAAAGGGATAAATCCAAAGGTTCCAGGAACAACTTACCAAATTTAACAGAGAAGTCAGATCTGAAAAATTGGCTCTTTTAGAAATTTGTCTTGTAGACTTTATACACTACAATTTCATCTTCACAAGAAATCTGTCCCTCACCTAGAGTTATCAGGGTCTCAGAAAGGTTGAAGATAAATTATACACACCAAGAAATAGAGTCAAATTCAAAGCTAAATCTGCCCAACCCCACTAATGAAGCCATCTCTACAGCAAGAGACTGCAACAACACTGCAAAACAGTTAATAGCACCACTAACCCACATTTATCAGAAAGCACATAAAGTAAACCATATTTTTCTAGTATATGTTACTTTAAACAGGTTTTTATTCACTCAGTAGTTTCATAGAAAATTGACACAAAGAATCCAACACCTAATGACAGGTAACCAGCCATTTTATGAGGAAGTTAGACCATAATGAAGGTCTTTATCTACAGATCAAAGGAATTCTTTCCTTTGAAACAAAAAATTCAAAAAATAACAGAACAGACAATGTAAATTTCTATGCTAGGCATGGCAAATGCAAACTTAAAATATGACCATAGTCACCAACCCCAGGGAGTTTGCAGACTAATTACATTTTTTAATGTTTTTATTTAAATATTCTTCTGTTCAACCATATATTCATAAAACAATCCTTAAGTATGTATATGTGTGGGCATAGGTGTATGTATGCTTGAATTTTCATACTTACATACAGCAGACACGTACATCATAATATGCCAGGCTTGGCGGTTGAACACCCTTGTCCTACAATTCTATGCAAAGGCTAATTCTTGAAAGATATAATTTTTTCAAATAAATTGGTCTCATCATTTTCTTTATATATATATGTATACAAGGACAGCAAAATTATGGAAACATGAACAGAAAAGATACTTCAAAGCAGTGGTAAGAAAGAAAAGGAGATTTGAAGCATCTTGCTTCTTAGGGAAAAAAAATTAAAACAACCTAAAGTAGTAGATGAGAGCTTTTATAATAATTTAAAAACAAGACTGTAATGTAAAATAAAATAAAAGCTTGGCCACATCAGGAAGGGGGAAAAATAGTGCAATAATTGGATATGTGTTAGAGAATCAGAGGAGAGAGGAGCAACACTTATGAGGGAAGACGTCATGGCACACTTACAGTCTGCAGAAAAGGGGCAAGATGCAGATGAGAACAGGAATAACAATATCATACAGGCAAAAAGACACCTCTTTCTCCTGAAGGCAGGAGTGGGACAAGAGGCAAATGCAGACAGAGATAAATTAGGGCATTTGAGAACAGAAAGCAAAGCTTGAGACAGAGTCAGCTGGGGTAGGTGTGGGAAGGCATGCACAAGGGGTTAGCAGCCCTGCAGAGCAGTGGGAATAGCTGCTATGAAAACAGAAAGCCAAATCAACAAGTGCAAAGACTGCTAAAAGCAATGAGAGCTCCACCGAGGCTTGCAGTTCTAAACTGCACATTTACAGATTTAAATGAAAATGCTTTACAAGACCCAATAGGCCTCAATGCAGCTCTTTTATGGAGGAACAATTTCCTCTCCTGGAATAGAGAGAGATAAACCCCTTAACAAAGTGCTATGAAAAAAAAACTCTTTTGGAAACCAAAACATTCAGTCTGATGTATGTGGAAAACAGGCATTGAGATATAGAGTTACATACATTTATAATTTGGGTACTTGTGTGTGTGCACTTAAAATTTTTCCAATGGTTGAATTTCTGATCCAAAGGTTTTGAGCACTTTAAATGTAATTATATATTGAACTGAAATAGTGAAGGTAGCTGGCCATTAAGGACAAACTAAAGCAGAACAGACAGCTTTAAAAACTCATTTTCTATGCTATACTATGGGATAGCCCCAGGTTCTCAGCATTTTTCAGAAGAACAAATTCCCAACTGACAAGTCTTGTGCTTACTGATGCAACGCTTCAACTTTCACCATTATTTATGCAGCATTGTTACCTATATATGTATCTCATTTCATATTAAATTATTTAAGACAAATAAAAATTAAGGTTTCTCAGGTTAGGAATTTGTATTATCCACCTTAGTGTTCCCAGGACTGCAAAATACCTAACATATAGTAGATAATAAACGAAAGGAAGGAAGAAATTACATGGTAGTTTTTTTCATTCTGTAAAGTTCAAATAATTTTATTAACCTTTTTTTCGTTTTATTTTTTTTTTTAAGACAGAGTCTTGCTCTGTCACCCCAGCTAGAATACAGTGGTGTCATCATAGCTCACTGCAACCTAAAACTCCTGGGCTCAAGCAATCTTCCTGCCTCAGCCTCCCCAGTAGCTGGGACTATAGGTGCCCGCCACCACACTCGGCTAATTTTTCTATTTTTTGTAGAGACAGGGTCTCGCTCTTGATCAGGCTGGCCTTGAACTCCTGAGCTCAAGAAATCCTCTGCCTCAGCCTCCCAGAGTGCTAGGATTACAGGCGTGAGCCACTGAGCCCAGCCTATCTAATTTTCGAATGCAAACAAATAGTAATTGATTCTAAAATGGAAAGTTCTAAATTTTTAAAATGCAATTTTACCAGAACCACAGCTCTTCCCCCAATCTCAATGCAATTTAAAATGGCATTTTTGTCTTCTTGTTGGTTTATGTTAAAACAATAACACCATGGGAGTTAAAACATCACTACCATATCTTCACAACATAAGGAATGTTAGAAGTATTCCTTCCTAACAAAAGTTTAAAGCAACTAAAAAATTGGGAGACCAAAATGTAAATTATCAATACAATGATGATAATGACAATGATGTTTGCACTAACATTTTTGTGCTCTTATTATGGATGAGCTATTCTAAGCACTTTGTACATATTATTGCATTTATCCTCATGCCAACCATGAAAAGTAGGAACCATTATTATGTTTCCATATTATAGATGAGTAAAATGAGGTACAAAGGTAGATCAAAAGAGTATTATATTTACCTAGTGAAATTATGAAAACCATAGACTTAGAAGTCACCAGCACACAAACATAATAAGGAAAATGACTACTCATCTCTTGGTCATAAAACCAAAGTCTAAAAGTCTTTGATATTCTGACTTCAGTATGTTCTTTAAACTAAGCTCATGGGAGAACAAGAACAAACAAGTCATTTCCCCATGAAGTAATAACAACAGGTCCCAAAAAGAGGGGTATTATTATTAAGTTATCACAGATTTATATACACCACAAATATGGGTGTTCTTTAATTTTCAAAACTGCACTTACACAAACTGGTAAGAGCAGAAGCATGTCTGCTCAAGCATCACAGAAGAAAATAATTCAATTACACTTCATCACAAGATTGGCCAAATACTAGAAATCTGATTATGTGAATCTACAGTTAGTCTCTGTGAATTTTTGGTGAAATCTGAATTCACGTACTGAATATCCACAGACTTTTCGTTGCTCACGAACACTGTCACCTAATTCTAACTAGTCAAATATGAGCAACTGCTATAATCAACTCTAGCTACAAAGTCAAATACATCCAATTTAGGATTATCTAAAATAAAGCTTTGCATTATCAGCACAGCTCACATGCACTGTCTAAATTGACTTTTAAAAAAAACCCCAGGTATGTTTAAAAACACTGCAATTTACCTTCCACTTAAATGAGTAATAAAGAGTAACAGCTAGGGAGTCACAATAAAGTAGGCAGAGCTGCTGATGGGTTTCAGTTGCCACCAGCACCCTTTGGAGAGGATGGGGGTAGGGAGACAGTGTGTGCTTATCCCAGCATGGACACAAGCAGTACCATTTTTTATGGTCCCATGGCATGAAAAAGGCTGGAAAATGCTGGTGACTAGGATAAGAGCTAAGGCTGTAGAATCACAATGTCTGGGCTCAAATCCAGGCCCCCCCTTTAGGCAGTTCCTTATCTTGGGCAAGTTCCTTATCTTCTCAAAGCCTCAGTTCCTCCATGTGTAAAACTAGGATAACGGTAACAGCTACCTCACAAGACATCTACGAAGAGTGAGTAAATTAATGCACATAAAGCACATATTAGAGTACATAGGACATGGGAAGTGCTTATTAAATGTTTGCTATCACCTCGTCATCATCAACACTGCCCAGACCATATTTCAGAAGGGAAGGACAAAATAACAGACAGTTGATGCTTACTGCCACTAGACTGCTTCAATAAATGTCAATAATATTCATCAGAGCTTTCCACCCCTAATTTTTGTACACCCATTCCACTGACAGCTTCTTATTGCTCCTAAAAGAACAAATATTTTAAGTTATTTACATCTTCATTTCTTCAAGAATAAGGGCATTTGCCTCTGTTGTTAGTTTTCTCATTACCAATTATGTCTCGGCTATTTACTGCTTTTATACTTGATGTACGTTCTTTTAAGCTCTCAATGGATATTTACAATTGCCTACTGATCATAGTTTATGAACATATCATGAACGTAGTTTCATCAGTTACAACCTAAGAATCATTCCAGTTCTATCCATCTGCATGTTGCTCTAAAATCCATACTGACTCTCTATTTCCTCCACCTTTGCCTCAGCTCAAGTACCCACCACCTCAGACCACTGCAACTGTCTCCTCATGGTCCCTGCCCAGCCACTCAATCCAGCCCACCTTCGTATTTTCATGCAGCCGCAGGAATTACCTTTGAGGGGATGAGGGGGGTTGGGAGGCATTTAATCATGTCATTTTGCTGCTTGAAAACCAGCCGCCAACCTACTACTCAGAGACTTAAGAAAGACAGCAACAATCAAAATGGACAGGGCCTATTTAGATCTTGATTCAAATAAGCTGTAAGAAAAAATTCTGAAACAAAGAAATTTGAATATTTTTATGATATTAAAGAGTTATGTGTTAAGACTTGGTGACAATGTATTTAAGATTTTTAAAAGTCATTATCGTTTAAAGATATATGTCAAAATAATTATGGATGAATTGACACGATGTCTGGGATGTACTTCAAAATAATCCAGTTGGAGTCAGGAGAGAGAGTATGAAAGATGAAACAACTGGCCGTGAGTTCACCATGTCGGATGATGAGCATTTGGGGGTCCACTATACCACCGTCTCTAATATTGGGAGCGTCTATAATTTTCCAAAACATAAATGTTATTTAGGAGGGGAAAAACTCCTGTCTAGTTGCCTAAAGAATGGAGCCTCTTTTTTCAACAACTCGTTCGTGAGCAAGTGTGACTGTGGCCTGTCTCTTCTCTTGATCCATCACCCCACCCACACCACAGGCTGGGCACACGAAACATCAGGCCAGGCCCCTTCACCTGTGTCCCTTTTCTGCCAAAAGCCTCTCTAGATTCCTGGACACACCTTTGAGACCTAGTTCAAAGGGCCACTTCTCTGAGGCTCTCCCCACTTCCATCGAGTGCGCCCCTGTACATCTCCAACACTGCACGTACCTACGCTCTCACAGTTATTTTGGTTTGTTAGTTTTTGTTGTTGTTGTTGTGTTCCTTTTATTCTATTTCTACCTCCCTCAACAGATTATGTATTCCTTAAGGGCAGAAGCTGTGTTCCTTTTTTCATTTCAATAAATATTCCCTATAATATGCCTGGAAGGTAGTAACTATTTATTTAATAAGTGCTTTGAAAAACAGAAGGCAAATTCAACAGAACAACAGTCACGGCAAGCATCACCAACAAAACAATATGTCTAGTAAATCATAGATTATATATCCTTAATATGCCAGTATTTATCTACCATATATGTATCACATTCTTAAAAAATTCACTATCATTTTTTTAGGGAATACGTTACACATCTTGTAAGGAATGTCAATATTATTTAGAGACGAAATTATACCCAAAGAGATGTGGACAGCTTTATTTTGTTTCTGAAAAAAAGGAAAAACTAAAATACGGCCTTTACGCTATCTTCCAATTTTATCTGGTGTGGTTGTGGGAATATACATTTTGTTCTGTCGGAAAGACTGTATACCATTTCTTATTTCATAATGATAAAAATGTCAAAATACTCTATTAATGTGAAATAATATCTCTGACCCACACTCGAGAGATATAGTACAAATGTCAACTTATTGGGAAAGGACTGTAAACTACTTTATGACAGGAAACAGTCAAAATGCTTCACATTTCTAAACTATGAAAAATAACACAAAAATAAGTTAATGCTAACTTAGCCAGCTGTTACTAATACTCCTTTGATACCTTAAGGAAATTTAGTCACTGCATTATGTACATTGCACAAATAGAAAGGAAACACCTACTAGTATAAAACTTCATTTGCTTCATGTCTTTCATATCTCACAGTTTCACACATTAACCTGCAAAAGAGATAAAGACATGAGTTCAACATCTGTCATTAAAAACATATTAATAGTTTAAAAACTTAAATGAGCCATGTAGTCTAGAAAGATTATTTTATATGGCTTGTCACAATCATTTATTAGCCTCAAGATGAATATTTTTGGTACCTAGGTCAACAAAATTAAATAAAACAAAATAAAATCTGGTAAAGATATGCTAGAAAAGTAAACATCTAATAAGGTATCAACTTCACTGTGTTTATTTTATGGAGAAAAACATTGTATGTATTTCATACTTTGTAAATGGCATGTGGACAAATTAATGTTCCCCAAGGTAAACAGAGAATGAGAAGGAACCTAAAACTTACAAAGGAAAACCTATTAATTTAAAAAGTGATAACATCATTCACAGCTCAACATTAACGTTACTCAACCATATGGAATTTCAGACAAAAGTAGGCTTTTATTAACTAAGTATTTTTATTACTAATGACTAAATGGAGGATTTAGAACCTTAAGGATTTGTTATTTCAGCTGATTCATCCCCAGGGGAAAAAATTATGAAATTATAAAAATTATGGAAAACATGAATAATGTTTAAATATTCAAATGACCTCAAGAACAGCATCTTCAAGCAACATCCTATTATATTAAGCCAATTAAATTTTCTCCAAAATACAGGAATACAAATCAGAGAATGACTATTCTGTCTTATGAAGAAACTAGTAAATAGAAAAAGCTTGCTATAAGAGTGATTATTTCAACAGCACCTCCCTTTTGGTCAAAGGGGCTAATATTTTCCAACCTGTGAAACACTGGAATCAACCCACATCCACGTTTCTTTCCTCTGTTTGCTAAATCCAAGAAACAACTCTCTGGGGTACACTTCTTCCTTGTTCTTCCCACTGCCACCAGCCTACTTTAGAGGTCCTTATCCTTAACCTCATCCTCCAAACATTCCAACTAACTCTCACTGAACTCCAGGAGACAGCAGTGAATCTTGAATACACATCATTAAAACAGACATTCTTCTTTAATAGGTTGAATCACAATTCTTCATGGGAAGGGATGATGTCATAAGTGATGAGTCTAAAAATACTTGGTCTTAAATGAAGTAACAGGCTCTGCCTTGTTTCCTGTTAGAACAGGAGGGTCTTGGCCTCAGCCTCTTTACTTCCACCCTAAATCTTGTTTCTTCTCCTGCGTAAGACCTCGCGTTCCTGCAAGCTCACCATCCATTTCTCCCTCTCTACTGAATCACGCCCCCTAATACATAAACACATCTTAGCACAGCACCTTTTGCATGGGGTGATACTTCTCTCTCTTAACTTCACGTCCCCCTCCAGCTATTATCTACATTTTGCTTTTCCCATTACAGAAAATTTCCTCTTAGCGTTGTCTATACACTCTATCTCCACTTTCTCACCCTCTTCCCCACTCGCCAACATTTGGTCCCTGAAACTCCAAAGAAAAGGATCTAAAAGTAACCTGCATCCCCCTTGTTATCTAAATCCTATCTGTCCTTAGCTTAATTTCACTTCTTAGCAGCATCTGATTACTCCTTTTTCCTTATAGCACTATCTTCTTCAGACTTCCCGTCCTTGACCTTAGTTTTCCCCACTTAACTTACTAGTCTTTTTCTGGGTCTCCTTTGTATCCGCCCCCCCTTTCTTCTACCTGACCTCTAAATGTTATCATCTCCAGGGGCCTGTCCTTAGCCCTCTTCTCTATACTCAAGTAATCCCTCCCAGTTCATGATTTTAAATTTAATCTATAAACTGATGGCTTCCAAAGCAATGACCCAGACATAATCTCTCATAAAGACATCCACTCATCTAAATGCCTACTCAGTGTAGCCACTTGAATGTGTAATAGCCACCTCACGTTTAAAATGTCCCAAACAGAACCTTAATTTCTTCCCCAAAACCTGCTTTCCCAAAATCAGTATCCAAACATTTAGGCCAACAACCTTGCAGTCTTCATTCTTGACTCCTCTCTTTTCTTCACACCCATCTTTCTTCCAGCACCTGTTTCCAGAATACATCTTCCAAAATGACCAAGTTTAGCCTGCTAAAACCCAGTATGAGCCATCATTAGCCCATCATTATCTCTTACCAGGACCACAAGTATAGACTTCTATTTATACCTTTGCACACCTATTGTCAATTCTCCACATAGCCTCCAGAGAGATCTTCCCAAACATTAAGTCAGATCATCTCACACCTCTGCTCTTAATCTCCACAACCTCAAGAAGAAAATCCAAACTCCTCGCCTTTGAATACAAGGTCCTAGACTATTTGCTATACTTACTATACTATATATTACTTATTACTTACTATACCATAGCCCTTCCCTTTCCCTGCACCAAGCCTGTTCCCATGACAGAGCATTTGGGGGACCTCTACACTGCAGAAATCTTTGCATGGCTGCCCTGACTCAAATGTCACCTCCTTTTGACTCCAAAGTCAGAGTAGCCCAGCACCCATTCTTACCACACCCAACACACTAACATCTGAATAAAACGATATTGATCCATTATCTCAACCTTGTCTGCTCCACTAGGAACATAAGTTCAGTGATGATAGGGGTTTGATCTACTCCAAAGGTGTGTCTCCACAACCTACATCAATTTCTAGCACACAATTAACATGCAATCTATAACTGTTTACAAGATAAGTAAGTGTAACCAGTGATATCAGAAAATCTTGATAAAGTCTCTTATGTGACAATGTTATAGATACATGAAATAAGTACCAAAATGTTTTTATCTTTAAACTTTGTTAGGGAATGTTTTAGCAAAAGCATATTGATCTTCCCTGGTTTCCTAAAGAGTATTATAACCATAACTTAGTTATTTCTTAATGATCTAAAGGTGCCTATAAAATAACAATTACACTCATCCAAAATGCTGAAGAAAATATATATATTTCAGTAGGCTCTTGATTCCACACTAAATAGCCCCAACCAATTACTCTACTTTTTACACATTTTTGGTTTCCAATCCAAACTACAGCATTCTCTTCCCCTTTGGCAAACATGCTGCTTCTAGTCTGTATAGATTTAGAGGGGTAAACATTAGAAAAATAGTTAAAATTATGTTGAAAAAAATATAGTTTTTAAGTGAAGACCTGAAAACTTTTACATTGCATAGAATGTGTGATCTTACAGCAAAATAGTGACATCTATTTTAACTGCTCCACAACATTGCAGGGAGCTGAAGGTTTCAAAGAAATGAAAGTCCCTTCCCCTCCCTCATGGGAGAACACTAATATTGCTCTACTACCCTATACTCAATAAACAGACTGAAAATCTTGATTAAGAGCAATTTTTTCCTAAAATTGGAAAACAGTTATTTATGTGGGAGTCTTAATTGACTGTTCTCTATTAATGCCAGGGTAACATCTTTATTTATAAAATTAAAAAAAAAATTTTTATCTAAAGATGTATTTTTCCCAGAAATGGTAATACACAGTTTATCCAAGTCATGGGGCTTATCTGTACCTCTATTCTGGTTATTATTTGGTATCTTGATTTTGTTCTAAAAATGAACTTAAATCAATTTAAGCTGATGATTTCCATAAATGTGACTTTTCAACAAAAGCACTATAAGATAAACATCTTAAAGGCCCCTCCCTGTAAGTTCTTCCCAACAAACAGATCTGTATAAGCTCCAAAATAGACTTTGCAAGGTGTAAATAAACCAAACTATACCCTTGAATTAATCAATTATTTCTAACCAAACATTACCTTTGAAATTGCAGAAAGTTGACAGTTCTGAAGCTGGTTGATGGGTGTATGAAACTTCACTGTATTATCATTTCTACTTTTATAATGAAAATTTCCATAAGTATTAAAAATCCTTATTCTATTGCATGGAATTCCTATTATCTAAATAATTTTATAGGCATGCTCACTGTAAACATACATAATATAATCACTATATCTAAATATGTGTGTGTAGTTTTATGGGCACAAGGGGAATGTGACATTTGTATTTGCATGTTAATTAGTTGTATTTGCATTTAAGGATTAACTGCATTTGATTAAATCAACAACTGCTACTCCAGTTTTTTTCTTGGGAAAGTTGTCATTACAAAACACAAAATGAAAGTTACACACTTTAAAAATTATTCTTGCTCTAATTTGAACCATCTTCTAAAATCCCAATGGTTTTGCTCTTTCTAATAAAACTTGACTGAATTTTTAAACACTTAATCTGCAATCTACTTTAACTTAAATGATTTTCATTAAAAATTTAATTTTAGAAGTACTCAATTCTCTTGATACTTTTTTCAATTAACAACTAAATATGAAATTGACATGCTCACAAATTAATTAGCGTTTAAGGAGTAAAAGGGAAATATATAGAAAAAGTACTCCTTTCATAATTAAAAACTGCTGGTGTAACAGAGGTAAAGGTCTGAAAAAGGGTAAAATGATTTATTACGATTTGTCTCTTTAAAACCCCCACCCCTTTTGGGAATTAAAACCTGCATTCCTACCTGAGGCCATAATCAAAGGGGCAGAAAAATGTTCTTTACTGTGTTTGTTTTTTAGCATCTTAAACCACAGGAGATGGCTCAACAGAATTGGCTGGATGAAGGTCATGAGACTGTCTTCACTGGAGATAAAGTCTACTGAAACCACCAACTATAGTTGAACAATAGCCCAAAGCCACTGACATGTGTCACTGGTCACGTAGTAGACACTAGCCCAACCATTGAAACCACCCCCCCCTTTAAAAAGCCCTGAACTTCTGCTTAAAATCAGGATGGATGTCAGTCTTTTGAGATGCTAGTCTGCTGCCCTCCTCATTTCCTGACAAACTAATGAACTGCTCTTTCCTTTTCCTCAAACCACTTGTCCTTGTTCTTTGTTCTGACTGATTCGGCCTCATCATAACTAGCTAGAGGAAACAAGACCTTCCCATTAAGTCCTAGTTGGTGTTTATATATAATTCATCTTCCCAAAGTCCTTTATTTTCTATTCTAATTAACGAAAAATCACTTCTATTCTTTAATATGAAGCCCGGATAACCATAAAGTTACTGTATCACTGTACAACACAAGTGATAAGATTTTCATATGAGCAGACCACAAAAAACAAAGATGGTATAAACTATGTTTCCCAGAAAGAGTCTACTTAATGCAATAAATATATTCATACAAAAACCCAGAACATACCAAAATAATAAACCTGATCATTCTTTGAATAATTAAAAACGTTCTGTATCCATGTAACAAAACTGCACTTGTACCCCCTAAATCTACTGAAATAAATTAATTAATTAAAAGTTCTGGTTTCTAATGTATTTGAGTGCTAAGTGTTGGGTCTGCCCTGGAATGCATGTGGTAGATGAAGTCAGATAAGGACCCCCCGCAGGCTCCAGGCTCCAGGCTCCAGGCTCCAGAGACTCTGAGGTTGTATAGATAACTCTGAATTACAAAGGCTGGGATGGAGCTGGCAGAAACTGGTGAAACTCCCCCTCCCCAAACTTTCTATAAAACTCACCACCCTTCCCCTCCTCTGGGTGGAGGCCCTTTTTGGCCTCCATCCACCTGCACTCAGGTGCTCAAAATAAACGGCATTTTCATTTTACCATGCCCCCAGGCTTGCGTGTCTTCCTCTCGGCTACAACCTAACACTAAGTAGTAGATTTCTATTCCAGGATGGCAAATAGTGCCACTTTTGGTATATTCACCAAGTAGTAGTTATTATATTCAGAGAGAGAGAGACAGTCAGTCAGATAGACATGGGAGTAGGAGTGGGAGAATATTACTATGACAAAAAAGTCAAAACTTATTAGATACAATTGAATTCAATTTTGTAAAACTTATAAGGCCAAGTATAAGTAAGGGCTGGATGAAGCAGAGTTTTCGTAAGTTTTCTTTAAGTCCACTTCTTAACTATAATAAATGATCATATAAAATTCTAGCACTCACAATAGAAGGAATAAGTTCTAGTGTTCTATAGCACTATAGGGTGACTATAATTAACAACAATTTATGGTATATTTTCAAATAGCTAAAAAAGTGTTCCCAACACAAAGGAATGATTAATGTTTGAGGTGATATGCTAATTACCCTAATATGATCATTATACACTATATACATGCACTGAAATATCCCACTGTACCCCATAAATATGTACAATTATTGTGTCAGTTAAAAATAATAATAAAAGGAAAAAAATTCTAGCATTCTATTATTAAATTAAGTTCTATTATTACTAAGTTAGTATTAAAATGACATACCTAAGTTGATGCTCCCTCAAGTTTGATAAGGCTTCCATACCATGTAAATAGGAATACACTATTTCCAGATCCTGTTTGAAAAGAAAAGGATAGGAATTATTAGACTTGTCAGGAAAAGAGGTTTCTAAAATAAGTCATATCTACAGATCAAATTAAGCTATGGATATACATGTTTTCTTAGACATTAAAAATAAACATTAAAAGAAAAGCTGAATTGCAAAAAGGTCATCCATCACAGTTGCTTTTGGGATATGCACAAAACCTACTAAAAATACAAAATAAATTGACTAATTAATAAAAATAAATTCCTCATTAATCACCTATTTTCTGCCTTTTACACTAAAATAGCAAATCTGAAGTTTTAATTTCATAGATATCTGCCAATACCATTATTAAATCAAATTCTTAGTCAATATAAAATTAATGCATGTTATTTCATGAGTACAGTTAAAATTGAGTATGAATTCAATTTTTTTCAATTCTTACCAATATGACCTTTCTTATACATATATAAAATATTTATGCTTAAATATTTTCTTTTAACAAAGGAAACATGCCTTGTTTTTCTAGATCACACTGCAGTAAATAGAAAAAAAGATCCAAAGTTACTCATGAAAGTTCAGAACAGGTAAAAGTTCAAAGTCCTATTTATATTCATGTTTAAGAAGCCAGCAAGGAATTAGTATTTTAAGACTATAATGAATATCTAGGATTACACATAGTTTGTGATAGCAAGAAAATGAATGGATAGATATTTACTCCTCCCCTAAATTTTAGCTGAAACTTAAAACAAAGGTATTTTAAGAAATTTGTAAAGTAATCCTCTCCTTTTTTAAGTAACAGCTTTATTGACTGATAATTCTCATACCATAAAATTTATCCTTTTAAAGTTAACAATTCAGTAGTTTGTGTTGTACAATCATCACTAATTTTATAGCATTTCCTCCAATCCAAGTAACAACTGCATACCCGTTAGAAGTCATTCTCCATTCCTCCTTACCCCAAGCTCCTAGCAACCACTAATCTACTGTGTTTCTATGGATTTGGCTATTCCGGGCATTTCATGATGGAAACTGCACAATGGAATATATGACCTCTGGGGACTGGCTTCTTTTACTTAGCATAATGTTTTCAAGGTTCTTCCATGTTGTAGGATGTGTCAATACTTTCCTTTTTATTGGCAAATAATACTTCATGTAGATATATGTTACATTTTGTTTACCCATTTATCAACTGGCGGACACGTGGGTTTTTCTCACTTTTTGGCGATCATGAATAAATAATGTATATAAGTTTTTGTTTGAACACCATTTTCAATTCTCACGGTTATACACCTACCAGTGAAATTGCTGGTTCACATGTTAACTCTATGTTTAACTCTTTAAGGATCTGCCAAACTGCTTTTCTAACTGGCTGCACAATTTTATAATCCCACCAGCAACGTATGAGAATTCCAATTTCTCTATGTCCTTGCCAACACTCATTATTGTCTTTTTTGTTTTAACCATCTTACTAGGTGTGAAATGGTATCTCATTGTGGTTTGGATTTGCATTTCCCTAAGGACTAAGGATGTTGAGCATTATTTCATGTGCTTTTTGGCCATTTATATAACTGCTTCAGATAAATGTCTATTCAGATTCTTCATTCATATTTTAATTGGGTCATCTTTTTATCGTCAAATTGTAAGAGCCCTTTATATACTCTGGATAGAAGGTCCTTATCAGATATATAATTGGCAAATATTTTCTCCCATTCTGTGTCCTTATTTTTACTTACTTGATGGTGTCCTTTTGAAGCACAAAGTTTTAATTTTGATGAAATCCAATTTAATTTTTCTTTTGTTGCATGTGCTTTTAGAGACATATTTAAGAAACCATTACCTAACACAAGATCACAAAGATTTACTATTAAATTTCCTTTTAAGAATTCTATAGTTTTAGCTCTCACATTTAGGTCTATGATCTATTTTTAGTTAATTTTTGTATACAGTGTGAAATAGGGGTCCAACTTTATCCTTTTGTACATGGACATCCAGTTGTCCCAGAACCATTTGATAAAAAGATTATTCTCTCCCCTACTGAACTGTATTGGTATGCTTGTTGAAAAAGAATCCATTGACCACAAATGTAAGGGTTTGTTTCTGGTCTCTCAATTCTATGCCATTGGTCTGTGTGTCTATTCTAATGCCAGTACCATACCGTCTTAATTATGCAGCTTTATAGTTACGTTTTGAAATCTGAAAGTATAAGCGTTCCAACCTTGTTCTACCTTTTTCAAGATTTGGCTCTTTTGGGTGCCCTACCTTTTCAATCTGAATTTTTGGAACAGCTTGTCAAGACATGCAAAAAAGCCAGCTAGGATTTTAAAAGGGATTGCACTGAATCTGCAGATCAATTCTGATAATATTGCCCTCTTAACAATACTGAGTCTCTTGATCCATGATATGGGATGTCTTTCTATTTATTTAGGTCTTCTTTAATTCCTTTCAATATTGTTTTGAACTTTTCAGTGTACAAGTTATACTCCCTTGATTAAATGCAATCCTTTTAATTAAGAAAAAAATTTTGTAGCCTTAGGAAAACATTGAAGAACAATTAGAACTCTTTGTGCAATTACATTTTATATGTTAAGGGCAGATGACAATAATTCAAACTAACTAGATAAGGAATTGGAAATGTTTAAGAGAATACTAAGAAGGTTTTCAGCCAAAAATATTTTATTGTAGTCCTTAATACAATATTATGATGTGTTAAGGGGGGAAAAAAGACCTGATTTATAATTTTAAATCATCCCAATTTAAAATGTATCAATATTAGGAATTTAAAATGTCACCCTCTGGTGGTCAATTTTCAAATAAACTGAGGACCTTTCAATTTAGTCATCTGTAGTTTGATTATTTCTGAGACATCTTTTAAAATCTAAAGATCAAAATGTAAAAATAGGCCTTATAAATTCAATACAAATAAGAAAGTAGAAACAACCTTTTCCAACATCCAGATAACAAAATGTGCATTCCTAAAGTTAATAAATCCCTTCCTCAGAAAAAAATCAGACTCCAATCATAACGTTCTATTTGCAGTTAGGGAAAGCCAATAAAAATGTCCTAAATAATGAAAATTTTTCTTTCTTTAATACACATAATAAAAGGTGCTTCTGGATAATCCTGAAGTTCACATTCTAGTTTAAATGTCATGAATTTGTATGTTACTTGCAGTCATTAAATAGTACAGAAAAACTGCGCTACCATTTCTGAAGAGCTTTTATTCTGATTCTAATTTTTTTTTAAGTCCAACATTTTATTCACTGGAATACCTGTCAACCTGTTATAATCTGCCCAAGGCCTACATGGCTTTTATCTAAGCAAACAGACTATTTACATTCATTTAACCATTAAGCAAATAAATTTACTTTCCAAAAAAGCATATTTGGAAAAGTATTAGAAAGAAACGAGATTTTTAAAATCTATTTCTGGAAAGGAGGGAGAAGTCTAAAAGAAACATTATAGAAGAATTTGGAACCTTAGAGACAGAATCAAGGAAAGAATAGTCTTGAAGCCTCAAAAGAGAACAGGCCGCGAACAGGCCTTGAAATAACAAAGTATCTTCTCCTTCAACTAAACCAAACAAAATGAAAATAAAAGGACTGGTTCCTTGATCAAATGGCACTTTATCAATCTGTTGCTTTTTAACAATATGGAATTTCACAGTTGTGTAAGAGTCACAACACTGATTAAGTTACGTCATACACATTATGTGTGTCAGTGCAATATACGTGGACTTAACAATATTGAGTATGAATGTATAATTTGTATGATTAATAGAACATATCTATGAATAATAATCACCATTACTTCTTTATCTTAAGACAATATGTATAATAACTTGCAAATTAAATAAGATTGTGGGTTAGTTAATAAAATGTACAGAACAATGGGATATTATCACCTTATAATTCACTGACATGAGTCAGGAAGTTATTACTGAGCCTGTATCATAAAACTAAGAGAGTAAAGGAAAGAGACAATAGACATTGTTATACCATTACTGCATAACCAAATTTAAGAAGCAGTTTTTCCTTCTGTATGTATGTACCTGCATATAAAACATTTGCACCTCACATATCATGATGTATTTGGCAGAGTACATCTAAACATGTGTATTGAAGCAATACACAACCCAAAAATTCTATGTTATGTGTCTTTTATATATCTAGCCAGACTAAATGAAGTTGATAATTAGGTTCAGAGTTTCTTCTATTACTCTTACAATAAGGCATCCCAAAAGAAACTTGTTTTAAATGGCTGATGCCACAAGGAGCTTATAAACTAGGAGAGCAGACAACATTATTCTACATTATTCTGTGAAATGGAAGGCAATATTGTCTAACTTGAACAAAATGACTTTACATATAGATTCTAACTAAACTTGAGATTTCTTAATTGTAGCTAACAGGAGTGGTAAGAAATTAGTGTCTGGATGGCACGCAGCAAACAAGTAATGTTTCACTATGCAACATGAACATGACCATCACGGATCTGGGTATGTAGGAAAAAAAAAAGAAATTATGTATGGCAAAGGCATTGAGAAATCTCTGCTCTCCTACCCTGAGGAATGAAATAAAGTTGACTAGAGATAAGCAAAGGAAATGCAAACCAAAGAAAGGAAGAAACCGTGTTTAAGCTTTCTTCAATAAAGAGCTCAGTAACCAAATACTAGGTTTACCAGTAATTGTAGATTGCCTAAGGTAAACAATACTGAAAAGCAAAAAGGAAAACAAGTTTTCTTCTGCTTTCCTATGAGCAGGCAGGACTAAATAATATTCTGAAACAGGCAAATATTGCCTTTTGATTCTTCCTATCAACTTTTTCTAAAACCCTCCCACCAGGTGTCCAGAGACCTTACATTACCTAATCCCCATACCAGGTCACTATGCCCTGGCCTGAAAATTAAAGGGCAGGCGATCTGAACATAAATGCAGGTGTGAATGATTGATCAGTGGGAGCCCTACAACTGTCTCCCTTGAATTCTTTGATTGCATTTGCATTTCCATAGTCCAAACAAATCTCTAAGTGGTATGAGATTTCAGGCAGCACAACTAAGAGAAATTAAATGTATCAGCAGCATGAAGGAAAGACACTGGGGCATGAGAGGCCACTGCAAAGCAATCCCGCTCTGCACCGCTGGGAACCACCCCCACTCCCTTCCTGCCTGCAGTGGTCACCCCTGTTTCTCTTCCTTCACTTCTCACATAGAAGTCTCAATCTTTACTTCCCCTTAGTGTTGGCCTTTATTAAAATAATCTATTAAATGGCATGGAAATGCCTCTACCCAGCAAGGAAACAAGTTCTCCCCAAACCAACCTGAAATGTGCAACCACAGGGAAAACCAGATATGTGGCCTTACAGAGCAAGACCTTCCCTTAAGATGCCCAGGGAAAAAGTATGACCTTTAGGGAGTTGTATTCTTGGATTCTAATTTTTTTTTTCTCTACACAAACAAGAGACATATTCACAGAATGAAGTTATGCTTCAACAAACTTGACTACAGAAAAAAAAAAATGCTGGAGAGTTAAATCACCTAAAGTGTTTCAATTTCCATTTTTGTCAAGAAACTATGACATGCAAACCGAGAAATTTCTAGCCTCTCCAAACTGTACTTCCCAAGACAAATAAAACTCACATGACTATTACTATTTTAAAGGACCCTGAAAAAATGTAAGCTATTTTTTCCCCAAATTTCTCTAGTCATTGAGCATAAACAGGAACACGTTGCTCTAACCAGGAAGCAGCATTTTTTTAGAACAATAAGCCTTTCGTTCTACCCTAGGAAGGACATCCTTTTTTCAAAAATAGATGCTATCTGAAAGCAGATTAAAGTTATAAAACCACTGTAGCCTAGTAAACAAAGACATTGACACTCTAATTGGAATAAAGCTTTCCCATGAAAAACAGACTTTTTTCTTTTCTTTTTTGCCCCAAATGTAAACCATGCTCAAACTCCAAAAGCATCCTCTGAGTGCTTTAGGAGAGTGGTTGTTCACCCCCTAACCAAAGTCAACCCTCTTGCTCAGAGTCTGTAAACACAATATATGCCTAATGGGAAAGAAGTCAGAAGGAAAGTACTCCACATCTTGAGCTCTGTCTCTAATTTCTCCTTAGAGACTCATTCAGAATATGTAATAGGCCTCATGGCAAACTTAAAATTCACTTAAAACTAGCTTTTAATTTCATTTGTTTGCTAGCATCAAGATTTCACTAGTAACGTCCAGTATATTTTAATATGGTCTTCAGAGAACTACGAGAAGATAAATATTCCTCCACCTCCTTCCCCCACTGCCGCCCACACCATATGTTGGGGCACTCACTCCTGTCCTCTATAGATTCCTTGCTGCTTGTACACAACAAAAAATAACAGGGGGGGCGGGGATTATTTTGCACTGCACAATGAGAAAAAATATATAGCTTTTTCCTTTCCAATGGGTTTTGTTTTATATATGAGCTATATACTTATATTTGGAAGTAGGTTGATTTCTTTAAAAAGGACCCTATCTCAATTATCAAGGAACTGAGGTCGAGACTGTGTGACAATTAGCAGGCCTGTGGAGGTTGAGGCCTAAGTGGTAAATGTCTATAGATTTAAACATAGGAGGAAGAGAGAGCACCATCTTGCTTAAAGTAGCAGTGGTCACAGGACCAGGAACTGTCCTGACTATACTGTACTGATTCTAGCATATCCTCCCTTGTGGATCCATCAGAGGAGAACTTGGCAAGACAAAAATTAATTTATCCTTCTGGGCAAAGTATCACTACAATGAATTAGAGAGTTATATCTTGAACATTATTAATAAGGAGGTTAATAGCTAGATTATCCAAGACTCAAACTCAGGTCTACAGTCAAATGTGGGGAAGGGCAGAAAGGCAAAAGTTCTGCAAGTTTCATTGTGTTTGTTGATATGATGGTTAAGTTTAAAAGTTTTACTTAGGAGACTCCACACTAAAACATATAAAAACATCCTAAGAAGGTGACGGATGTAATGGGAAGAATATGGGCTTTGGAGTCAGATGATGCAGAGTTGGATTCCTGGTCCTCATCACTCCCTAGCTGTGTGTCCCTGGGTGTACTTAGTGAGACTGTATTGGCAAAACAAGGTGAATAATATCTACATGTCTAAGGCTGTGTGGCTAAAATTAACACGTTGTTTCATAACAACACGTGGCACACATAGATCCTCAAGAAATTGTAGCTGAGTTTACAATGAGATCTGAATACAAGCCCAAGTAATCCTAAGAACTAAAAATTTAAAGTATTCCTGAAATATTTACTATATATAATCACAATTTTTATAAATTAATGACTCCTTTTAGTATTTATCTGTATCCCAAAAAAGTCAAATGAATTCTTTATAAAACATATAAAGGTCCTCTAAATTGTCTGCTTTATAAACCCACAGACTTTCTAGTTTAAAAAAATTACTTAAAATATTTACATTTCAATCTTAAAATTATGAGGGGCTTCCCACAAGTTTCAAGTCACCTTGGAGTTATTAAAACTGTCTTTGAAGGCCTAATTTATTTTGCAACCATTCCTGGATGTTTGTTCATCTGTGGATGATATTAGAAAGCAAATTAAAGTGTTGTGTAATATTTTCTTCTAAAATATATTCATATTACAACGAATGCACAATTTTGAAGTATCATTTGAAGAAAACCTGTTATATTGAATTAATTAATATAACAGATCAACAGCATATTGTTAGGTTCATCCTCCTAAAACACTGTTTTTTGCAGTATTTCCCAAAATGTACTCCACAGAACCCTGTCCTGCACAATATTGTATAACATGTATTTCTAGTAGGTTCACAAACCACATAAAGAAAGAGACTAATGATTTTAGCCTAAAACTTCCCAAATGAACCTCACCTGTCTTCATTGCTATCTGACAGGGGAACAGAGGATATCCATCACCTCCAGAGCACATATTTGTTAACACTGTTTCAAGCACAACACATTCAAACCACCTGCTTCCAAGGCTGCCCACACTGGAATAAAGCCCCAAACACCAGTACTCACTTACCCTTTCCATACAATGACCAGCAATCTAACACAATGTGCCTCAAAACACACTCCTCCCTATCCCTGGTGAGAAGCAGTGATCACTTCACTTCTGAGCCACTAAACTTCTTACTACCTTTACCACTTCATGCTTGGCCCTTCATATGTGCTCTGTGTGGTCACTTTATTTTCGGGGGTTTATCCTTTATCTCTTCAATCACAGAACAAGCACCTTTAACAAAGACTCTCAGCCTTTTCTTCCACCTCTTTCTAATCTCCGCATCTGGCAACAGACTGTGGATGCACTGGGTACAAAGAAAGGAAAGGCCAACATTCCTGCTGGGGTAGTGGTATGCACCACCCGAAGGTGAGCGCTCCCTGAGAACAGGAGGAGAAGGAAATGGAGGGAATGTGTTTTTAATCTTGGTGTTCAGCGCCTCGGAAAATTCATACCTACATAGGCTGACGCTGAGACAATTCTGTAAACAACCACAAGGTGGCAGACTGGACCGATAGGCCTTCCCTAGAACACAAAAACTCAGTAATTGGTCTCACAGGCACGCTTCTATTACACAGATCTGGGTCTTTACAGCATTTTTAAGATCATCCCAAAGAATATGATGATTCCTTTCTCTTCATGCCCCTAAAGAAAAGGGGCGGGGTGGGGAACAAGTCCATCGGCACTCCTATTAAAACTTTTTAACTTCCATTGTCCCTGGCAGGGAAATTTTTATTTTAAACCAGCCTCCCCATCCTACACACCTTTGTAAAGCACCAGAGCAATTACAATGTCAGCTCACTACACTGCTGAGGCGTTTGTGCCATCCCGGTTACTCATACCCAAGAGAGTAAAGCCATAAAGTACTTTTAAAAAATGCAAGAAAAAAAATCCATGGTAGAGTGTATGGTTTTCAATAAAATTCTTAAATATGTTCTTAAATAACTATTTTAACCCTAAATCATACGAAGACAAAATATTATTTCTGATCTTACTAATTTACACCCAAAAGAAAAACAATACTCCAGGATTATGATTTCATTCAAATTCACATGTCAAAACCCAGGAAAACCTGGCAATTATATTACTGGCCATAAGGCTCTTAAATATTTCTTCAGCCTTAGATTCTTAAGCATTGTAATTTTATGAGACACATGTATGAAGAATTCCAGAAGTAAAAGATAAAGATTCAAGCTATTCCCTATTTGTCCAGAATTTCCTCAGGTGTTTTCTATTGAAAAATGCATTCTTTATATCTTTTTAAAATTGTTTTTGAACAATTCCTAAGCTTGAGACAAAAGTAACTATAAATTAATTACCCCATTAATTAACCATGAAAGTTACAAAATGGACTTGTTAGTTACAACAAAACACTCCCCCTTGTCCCATATTCCTCCTCTACTTCAAGTTGGTGTCAAGGAGCCACGATGCGTGACCACACCAGTAGTCATGCGCCGAGAGGGAGGAGCTGAAGAAGACAGAAAGTACTTCATAAGTTCTAAGGGACAGATGAAGTAGCACCTATAATCCTCATTCTCAAAGAGTTTCTGATTGAAGAAAATGCAAGAGTTAAACAATACAGTTACAAGAAAAGTCACAAGGCAGTTTTTATGATTACTAAATCAGCAGTGTTATATTTAGCAACTTAAAATACAAATTACACACTATGTTCACTGTCATATCCTTGGGGAAAATAATCATGTAAGCAACTTTCATTTGTGAAGATTAAAATTTCTCATTAGAAAAATCAACAATTTTGTTTTAACCAAAAACTCATCTTGTGAACAGTCCACAATTCTTGTTTTCAAGAGTCAGTATAAATATTTCCCCTTCAGAACAATGCATTGCACCACCAAGCCTACAGCTTCCCAGAATTCACATCTCTTAGGCAGCAAGAAGCATAAACTTAACAAAAGATATCATTTTTAAAGCAACTGTATTATTTTAACAGACTCTCAGACTGCAAAATTTGTAGTCAAATTTTAATTTCACATGTGTAGATTAATACACTAAAAAATTATTTGCACTGGTTTTTGCTCTCTATCATTAAGCTAGCAGGCTGTGAATGATTACATTTTAATTTAACATTTGATTAAGTAAAACAATCAGAAACGTAAATCGTATACACATAGAGACACACAGACACAGACGCAAACACACACAAACACTCTAAATAAAATGATTCCTGGACTACCTTTGATTTCAATTTAAAAAAACAAAAAATCAACCAAACACCCTTCCCCTAAATTCTCCTCCAAAAAATACAGTTAAAACCTTCGGCTTGGTGTTCAACTCATTTCCCAAATACACTGTGGCTCTGGTTAAACCTTGTAGAAACCTTGCTGAGATGGGGGCGGGCAGAGGGGGGCTGCCATACATCACTGAACTCCTATTCCCCCAACAAGGGACTATGGAGTCTACCCAAATCCCCCTCAGGAAGACTCAAGTTTCTAACACCAACCTAATGCCAGAGGCACAATCAACAGTACTCATTTTAAACCATTCACTATACAAACCTCAATAGTTCTACAGTGGGAGAGTTTAGACAGTCTTAAAAGCAAAACAGAACAGGTCACTAAGGACACAGGCTCTTTATGGCCTCTTAGCAAAAAAGGAAGCACTCTCTGAATGTAAGCAGGTTTTAAACACGGAAAACTTCATTGTAACCATTTTTCTAGGACAAAAGACAAAAATAATTTGACATCTGTTTTTCCCATCTTGAACGTCTTACCGAGGAGTCAACCACCAACGGTATTACTTATTCTCAAATTTTATATTTCTCAAGAGGATGAAAAAAGCATGTGAGAACATTCCACGTATGTAATTAAAGCCTTCCACTTTTATTAGTCAGAAATGAGCTAAAATGCTAAAGAAATTTTAGGTACTATTCAGAATTGGTCTCTTTCAGACTTATCCATAAAAGATGGAGCGGAAGAGAATTGGGATGGTTTAACCATCCAAGCGGATAAACATTTGGGGGAAAGGATGGGGGGAGAACAGTCATAGAACAAGAAGTACATTACTGAATGCTGAAGAAGAATCAGGAACTTTTAAAATATATATGTTATACATATTTTCTACTAAATGCTCCACTAGCAGTGATAGCAGGTTGGTTATAGTTTCTGAAGTATCCCACCTTTCAATTCATGTTTTGAACTGTCCTTTGAAGCTAAAATCTAACATTTTTACTTACCCTACTGATAAGGGTTTTACCTCTCCCACTCACAGAGGATGTAGCATGCATGCTTTACAGCTTAAATTTGTACATAAGGACATTTGATTTCTATGACAGACTCCATCACATTCATAAATAAATAGACCTTTGCCTTTATAACAGCAATACTCTAACATCCCACCCCCAACATCTAGAGCCCTCAGATCATGATTACCAAGATCCTCCAGAAATCAGAAGGAAGCAAAGAGCCCTTGGTGTAGTGAGTGATCATCCTGTGAAGTCAATTACTGCAGAGCAGCCATCACGATGAGAAAGGGAGAAGAGAAGGAAAGGTAGGGAAACGGTTTCCCACTCCACATTTCCTAAAATACTTGTACATAACTTAAAATGTGTGTTGCTTCACAGCCAGTGTTATAAAGGGTGGTTGGGTTTGTCTATCGGCTACTATATCCTAGAACTACAGGATCCACACAGGAAGAAGGAAAAGGAAGCTGGAAAATCTTTTCCTGGTAAAGGACACATTTCAAAGAAGGCTAGTGCAAGGTTCCAAATGTAGGTCCACAGGAAAATTTTCATCACCAGAATGTGGCAAAATGAGAGAGTAAAGACAATGTGGTGAGATCCTTGATAAGCTAAACGTATTCAATTTAAGGTGCTCTTCTTTAGCATAGGATCACAAATCTCCCCTTTTTTTCTTTTGCTCTTATGTCACTATTAGAAATTATATTGATACTAGATAGTAGTTCATTGTTTTGTCTAATATCATTAATAGAAAGAGTTTTTTAATTGCCCACCTTATGTTGATACCCTAATTCTTGAACGATAGGGAGGGCAACAGTCTTGCTTGATGAAATCCAAAAGCTTGGAACACTACTGTCTCTGACACCTACTTGGGCAATCTTACCAATGTGCAGGCGGGGTGACTGCAAATTTCCAAAATTATTTACCTCTAATTTCCAGCTGTTACTCTCTATATCAAAACATTCCAGAGAAAAGCATCCTAGGTGTTTTGACCCTCCCCAAAATAAGATTTTTTTATTAAAAAAATTTAAGAAACATTTCTTTTATATTAAAGAAATCTCTAAAACTTCTGGTAGAATTCTGGGCCTTGGAAAAGATGGAAAATTTGCAGAAAATGTGGGAAGATGTTTGGGCAGGGTAGGTAATCCGAGTGTGCCCTGCCAGCAAACCTCCCCTATGTACTCTCTGTTTGCTAGGCCAACGGGCTACAATTACGAATCACTTGAGCCACACCGTCCGAATTCAAAACCGGACTCTGCCACTTACTAGCTCTGCATCCCTGAACAAGTCACTCAACCTCTCTGTGGCTCAGTTTCTTCACCTGTAAAAGGGAGATAATAACAGTATTAAGATTTGCAAAGTGCTTCAACAGTGCCCTGGCACATAGTAGGCACTTTCTTTTTTGAGCACTGGTTACCATTATCATTCAACTTTTAACGGTAATTATGACAGTCTAAGGGAGAGGGATGCCTCAGAATGAAGGAGGCATCAGTAATTCTCTGGTATCCACCAAAGTGTTTCAGGCTGTAGAGACCTCCCACAACATATTCGGAGCAGCATTTTAGTTTTTCATTTTTGTTTTCTTACTTAGATAATACTTAGATAATTTCTGCTTTTAAAGTAAAATACAATGCACTCTACACTCTATACACTCTAATAGTAGACAGTTTAAGAAGTACACAATGGAACAGAACAGAAAGCCCAGAAATAAATCCACCATTTATGGTCAACTGATTCTCAGCAGAGGTGCCAAGAATGCACAAAGAAGAAAAGGACAGTATCTTCTTTGATACTGTTGAGAAAACTGGACATCTAAATGCAGAAGACTAAAATTAGACCCTAATCTCATAGCATATACAAAAATCAACTCAAAATGGATTAAAGACTTAAATCTATGACCTGAAACTGTAAAACTACTACAAGCAGAAAAGCTCTATGACATTGGTCTGGGCAATGGTTTTTTGGATATGACCCCCAAAACACAGGCAACAAAATCAAATATAAGACAAATGCACTTACATCAAATTATAAAGCTTCTGCACAGCCAAGGAAACAGACTAAAGAGACAACCAATGAAATGAAAGAATATATAGTTGTCTTTCAGTGTTTGTGGGGGTTGGTTCCAGGACCCGCCCTCGAGAATTTTCCTTAAATAAAATGGCATCACATTTGTATATAACCTAGACACATTGTCCCATATACTTGAAATCATCCCTAGATTACTTACAATATCTAACACAATGTAAATGCTACATGAAGTTGTTATACTGTATTACCTTTTCTATTTGTATTAGTTTTTATTGTTTTATTGTTTTTATTGTTTTTTAAAATTATTTTTGATCTACAGTTGGTTGAATCTGCAGGTGCAAAACCCGAGGATATGGACAGCCAAATATTTGCAAATCATACATCTGATAAGGAGTTAATATCCAAAATATATAAGAAACTCAATTCAATAGCAAGAAAACAATCCAATTAAAAATAGGAAAAGGACCTGAACAGACATGTCTCAAAAGAAGACATACAAATGGCCAAAAGGTACATCAAAAATGTTCATATCACTTATCATCAGGGAAATGCAAATTAAAAGCACAATAAGCTAACACCTCACACCTGTTAGAATGGCTGTTAACAAAAAATGCAACAAGTGTTGGAGAGGATGTGAAGAAAAGAGAATATAAATTAGTACACACTGCACACTGTTGGTGGGAATATAAATTAGTACAGCCATTATGGAAAACAATATGGAGGCTCCTCAAAAAATTAAAAGGAGAACTACCATATGATCCAGCAATCCCACTATCAGGTATATATTCAAAGGAAATGAAATCAGTATGTAGTAGACACATCTGTACTCCCATGTTCATTGCAGCATTATTCACAATAACTAAGATATGGATTCAACCTAAGTGTCCATAAACTTATGGATAAATATACACACGCACACACACACACATATAATGGAGCACTATTTTGCCTTAAAAAAAGGAAACCCTGTCATTTGAGACAATATAAATTAAACTGGAGGATATCATTTTAAGTTAAATAGGTCAAATACCACATGATCTAACCTATATGTGGAATCAAGAAAAGTTAAACTCGAAGAAACAGAGTAGAATGGTGGTCACCAGAGGCTAGTGGATGGTTAAACGATACAAAATTTCAGTTAGATAGGAGGAATAAGTTCAAGAGATCTAATGTACAGCAAGGTTTCTATAGTTAATAACAATATTGTATTCTTGAAAATACACTAAGTAAATTTTAAGTATCCTCACTGCAAAAAATGATAATTATGTGTGGTAATACGTATGTTAATAAGCTCAATTCAGCCATTCCACAATGTATACATATTTCAAAACATCATGTAGTACACAATAAATATACACAATTTTTATGTGTCAATTTAAAAAGTAAACTTTTTAAAAAGTAGAAAACAGCAGGATTTGAAAAGTAGTAAGGAATCTTTAATTAAACACAATCTATATTTTTCCTAATACAAATGACAACTTCTATTTAGTCCCAAATTTCAACAGAGATTGGGCGTAAGGGAGATTGAAAATCTGTTCATATTTTCACCCTTCCCTTCATTCACAGTTCACTGGTAAATTCAATGTATTGAATACTTGGTCTTTGCAGAGCACTGTGCGAGGAGGTTGTCTTGGAGATACAAAGATTGGTACAGCACACTTTGGTCCTCAAAGAAACTCAGTCAGCTAAAATAGATTTTAAAAATCCTCACAAATGGCCACAATGCAAGAAAGAAATTCAGTTGTGAATCATGGGCATCAGAAAACAAGTTTTCATTCTCCCAAATTCAACAAATGCTTCCTTCCATTCCACCACTGCTGTCAGCTGATATCAAAACTTCTATATCCTATCACATATTTTCTTCTCTTCTAGCCTCTGATCCTCAAGCTACCTATGAAGCAAATTATTATATGGAACGTGATAAACATCTATAACCTCTCATTGTCTCACTTGACAAATTGTTATTGAGTACCTCCTCTGCATAAGGAAATGTGATTATATCCTATATTTAGTATCAGGTCCTTTTGTCATCAGAAAAGTGGTGGTGTTTCCAAACCATATTTTTTAACAAATTATTTAAATTTATTACAGCTCAATAATAATTTAATATAGAGTGGTACCTTCTGTCAAGAAGTACTAATAAATTTGCATGTTCCTGGGGATGAAACCCAACTTTGCAGAACCAGCAGCTGTGCTGAACACATGTGGGGCCTGGCCTTCCACTGTCCTGCATCCAGTCTGCCTTGTATGCAACAAACTGGGGGGGGGGGGGGGGGAGGGGAAGAAAGGGGAGGCTGAGGATGGATTTGTTCCCTCTCTATTCCCTGGTCATTCACAGTAATGTTCAGGCTACTTATTGAATGCATGCATTGGTATGTGTGTTGCAAGAATACCTGTAAGCACATCCTTTTGAGTATCATCTTTTGAATTAGTAGTAATTCTTCACCCTTTCTGGGGAGATTTGGCTTTTGGAAACATCCAACATTCACCCAGAACTAAGCTTGGTGAAGGAGTTGGGTATTTAAGCTCAATCAGGCTTAAAAACAACATATAAGTATATAAAGAGGTAACTTCCTTGTGGGATTTACTAAGCAACTATGATAATAACCCCAACATAAATTCTAAAAATGCTTTGAGCAATGGCACCAGGGTTTTTATAAAAACTGTGATAAACGTGAAAGATGACATATATTTGTATCTATAAGCCCTACCTTATTTTAAATTTCATTTCACTAGAGCTGATCCTCACTTTTAGCAGAAAAATGTTAGTAAATCAAAGTCAAACAATCAATATTTATGGAACTAAATCTACTACTACATTAAACTACTTATGCCTATTTGTCATTTAATATCTGCTTAACCTTAACATATAAGGCAGATAAATATTACCTGTTATGTTTCTTATTCTCTGGGACCAGATCATTGTTTTTCCCATGAAAGGAAATATTGTACACCATTTAAATGATCCACACGTAACCTTTACATACCCTTGCTTTATCATGCCAGAGAGAATTCTACCAAATATATAGGTACTGCACAAGAAGACCAATTACCTTTAAGTAGGAGATTCATTATAAAAACATGAAATGCAGAAAACAGTCTGATAGACCAGGAAACTTCTCCTCACACCTCTCCCCGCCAAAAAATTCATGTTAATTCTGCCTTTACTACTAGTACCCAGCAAAAATTAAATTTTTACAAATTAAAAAAGAACAGAAAAAAAAATCAGAATGGGTACTTTTTCTTCATTACCACCTTTGTGTCTGTCTCTTCTGAAATGAGCATGTCATTCAAGCAGACAAGACGGCACATGAAATAACACACAACCAGACTTTTAAACCAAGCACCATGCCATCTGCATCGTTTGCAGTTCTCTGTCTAACGCACAAGTTTCCCACCTCAGAAACCCTTCACCTAACCCTTCCTAAGTGTGCTATAGCTACGGATCCAGTTCTGTGCCAACACTGTGGAATGAGAGGTACATTCCTTTTGTCCGTTTTCTCAGCTATCCAGTTATAGTATTACATAACCTTTGGGAATCTGATCTTTGCCCCTAAATTTACTCAAACTGCTTTCTCCAAGATCACCGATGATCTCTTTAAAACAAATTAATATTTTCTTTTTTCCCCATGTACCAAGACTAGCATACAAAACAGACAAAAATCCCTGTCCTTGTGGATATGACAGTATAGTGGGACAAATAAGATTAAATAAACTATAAAAAAATGTTAGATAGTGATAAACAAGAAGAAGAAAAATCACAAAAAGAAGGAGTATATGAAATGCCAGGGAAGTTGGCTAGTCCTGCCCCTTGGGGTCCTCCCCGGCCCACACAGACAGGCTCCTGCAGGCCGCACCAGGTCTCTCCCCAGTGGGTATCCCCAGGGCTGGTCTTTGAACTGTTGCTCTTCTTCATAAGGACTTTTTCCTTTAGAAACTGCATCTATCCTCAGCCTATCTTTACAAATGACTCCTGGACCCTGACTTTTCCTACAAACCACCACAATCACCAGCTGATTAGTTAACATTTGAAAAGCTGCTGAAACAAAACTCCAAATGGTAACTATAATTCACACCAAATTTCCCCCCAAACAACTAGCCACACCTTTGGATTTCTCTACTTCTGCTGCTGGCCACAAGTGTCCCAGTTATTCTAGTGAAAACCACGTAGGAGTTATCGTCAACGTGGTTGCTACTTGTAGCAACTCCTTTCCCTTTTCTTCACACATTTAATTAGTTGGGTTTTTTTTAATCCTGTCAAGTCTCCTGTCATACTTTTCATTCTAGTTTCAGCGGCATGGACATTTTCAGGGCCCTCACCTTTTCATCACGTACAACACAAACAAAGTAAGGGAAGTAAGGGACCCAAGATAGTTTTTTTTTTTTAGGTTGTTCCCCTCCCCTGCTGAAATACTCCCATTGATCACCACATTCCAGCTCTGTCGCACAGGCCTCAGCGCTATATCTGAGGTCCATTCAAGCCTCCTCCGTGTTGTCCCTGCTTGGCTGCCTCCCACCACATGCCACACTGCCCAATCTGTCCCTATGAGCATTAGCTCCCACGTCCTCTGAGAAGCCTTTTCAGACCCCTTCTGTCTCCCCTCTACTCATTTCCTAAACGTTTACTCATACCTGATTCATAAGGAACTTATATTTTCATTTGTTATTGTTGGGTTTTTTAAATGTATATATGAAATATCTGTGGGAACAAGACAATACAGACACTATTCAACGAAGACCGTATGCTTCCAGAAAGAGACCCTATCTTGTACTTCTATTTACTCGCCATAATCCCAAGGAAATGTCTAGATTTGTTGAATTCTGGAACCTCAGTGGCACAGAGCTCTGTAGCGAATAGCTATAGTAACTTCTCTAGTTTGACTGATCCTGAGGCCCAGAGAGATCAACAAAGTAATGGGACTAAAATCCCAAGGAAGAGGTAAGAATGTCTGGTCAATATTTATTATCTGCAAAACAATACTTCTTTCCTCTGGAAGCACTTGCCCCTCACCCACAGCCCTCTGCCCCCATCCTGCCTCACTGCCAGAGCCCCTGAGGGTTTGCTCAAGTTACAATTTATACCTCTGCACTTTTCCTTACATCTTTGGAGCACTAATCCACATCTGACCAGTCACTACTTCCTAATTTCTTATTTCATTCTTCATTCTTATTTCAATCATTTTTTTAATTTCTTTCTTTGAACACCTGTGATTTTTTTTCAAATTTCCCAAAATATCCAATGTTTGCACAATTTGACTGCTATTCGATATCCATCATGCTAAGATAAAATTACCTGCTTCTGTACTCAATCTGATTTGAATTCTTCACTAATGATAACCTGACTTCAAAAACCTTTAGGCAAAGCAAGGATACATTTAAATCTATTTATGTATGCACACAGATATAATACATAAAAAAATCATTGCCAAAACACAGCTGATCTGTATGTTTTCCTCCAAGTTAAAAATGTATAGACATTAAAATAAACAGTTACACCAGAAAGAATTAAAACTTTGTACCAGGTGGCCCATTTTAATGTTCTATTCGATGCACCATTATTTTAAACAGGACTCTTTTATAATGAGTCATCATTTAATTAATATCCAAATACCTTGAGAGCCAATGATACTTCAACAAAACAGCTGGAAATCAAATATCAGAGATAATTACTCACAGCTGGCTTTACTCAACTGATGTCATATTAAATAAACTTATCCCACAGACCTTTTCCCCTTCCCCCTAAAATAGAAAAAAAAAATTCCTTCAAGAAACACAGAAGACTCTTTGTGTGAGAATTTTTTTAAGCTTACAGAATATATCCCAACATTAAAGATTTTCAGGAGTATATTATATTAAAGATTTTCAGCAGGAGTACACTGCTGTTTTTTGTACCATTCTATGCATTCGCAATACTTTAGAACTTTATTTTTCTTAAGACTAATACAAAAACAGCAATCTAGACTAAGTCACAAAATACACTGGACATCCATATTTTTACAATTCTAGCATTCACTTTACTATTTTGAGATAGGAATAAATGTATTATTTTTGTAGAAGTGTCATTTCTCAACACCTTAGTAATATAAACTATCAAAACAAAATATTGGTTTCAAACCTACTGTTTCAAGCCATTATTTAAACCATTTTACTGTATTGTGCCACCCAAGTTATATGAAGGGTAACTAATTTATAAACAATAACAACTACCCATTATATGCCAGGAATTGTGCTTAATGTTCTACATCTATTATCTCTAATTTCTATAATAATCCTACATGTAGATAATTTATATCTAATAATTGCCAAAGGGAAAGATATCAAAGCCAGGGTCTTTTTGTTTTTTGTTTGTTTTTTAAAAGACACAGGATCTCCTCTGTCGCCCTGGCTGGGGTGCAGTTGTGCGATCATAGCTCACTGCAGCCTCAAACTCCTGGGCTTAAGCCATCCTCCTTCCTCAGCCTCCCAAGTACCCGGGACTACAGGTTTGAGCCACTGTGCCCACCTTCGGTTTTTAAACTGCTACACACAGACATACATGCACACACTAACTCCATAATAAGCCAGGTTATTATCATATATCTGCTACGGGAGAATTTTCAAATCCCAAATACAGATATGCTCATATTCACTCCTTTCATTCACTCAAATTCATTGTCATATTCATTCATATTCTCTTCCCCTCTTCCTCCCCTTTAAAAAAGAAGAAAAAAATACCAGTAGTGATACATGTTATTATGATTTATCTACCCAGCAAACGTAAAACTGAAGTCATATGAAACCTCACAATTAGTCCTGATGTCATCTATGACAATCAACAATCACCATTCCAGAAAACTAAAATTAAGGTCATGCTCTGTAGCAGCAGTTTAGGAATAAAAGCAAGTCCAGTCATAACATATCACTTTTTAAAAAATAGTTTAGGTCATTTGTAAACTACTATATACCTTAAAACATATCAATATAATATTAATTATACTAAAAGCAACTGGTACCCTTCAGAACCTAAGATTCTAACTTTGCTCATCTTATCTGTATACTACTTCTTCACACTCATCTGGATACCTGACATGATTTTCACCATTGTAATTAATAATACGTCCACTTATTTTTACAATCCTTGACCTTTCAATATAGCCTTCTTGGCATCTTTTAAAACTATATAGTCTCTAGCACATAGTAAGCCCTCAATTCAAATGTGTTGATAAAAATTTTTTTCCGAGGCACTGTAAAAAGTGATTCTAATTTTTATGCTTATCAAATTATTTACATAGATTATATGAACACAAAAATATCTTGAAAAATCTTAGACTATTCCACTGATGATTTAATTTATGGATTTTAAGTAGGGTGAACATTATTTTTTAATCAGATCTTTTATTTTTGCATGTAAGCTAAAATTACTTTCTGCAATACACGACGTGAAAAATACGGGCTTACATTTAGAATGTGCTCTTGAATTTTCACTGAGCTTTTACAATCTTTCCTATTTGCTTTATTCTAAGCAACATAAGCAACCAATTTAACCCCTAAAAAAATAAAGTAAGCATCCACAAATAACCACATCTAATTCTCCATCAAGACAAAGTGCTTATTCTACATTCAAATTGAAACTGGCCCTTTACAAAGTTAATAAAGGGCCATAGGTGGGAACTGCAGCAGGGGCCTGAACGCTCCAAAGGGACAGACATAGTTTAAAAAAAAAAAAAAAAATCCCAGCCACTGTTCCCTAGCTTGCTCTCCTATAATTGTTTACCACTCAGGAGTCACATAGCTTATGGTCATGAAGATTCTTAGCTTTCTTCATTGCTCCCACAGATAACATCACCCTTGGGAAACCTATGGCTGGTCTTTGAAATATCTTTCAGACCCTGCATTCCAGTAGACCAACTGACCCAACCAGACCAGTGGCCCATACCAAGGAACCAACTTAACTGCGTCTTGTGACCTGGGAACTGACTCAGCAAAAGAAGACAATTTCTGCTTCCTGACCCTATAAGTTCATCCCCAGCCAATCAGTAGACCCAATTCCCTAACCCTTTGCCCACCAAACTATCTTTAAAAACCCTTTCTCCTTTGTTACCAGTTGATTTGTATTCTCCCTCATGTTACTCTTTCATAAGAGCTGTAAGTTTTTACTTTTGAGTGTTTTTATACCGCTGTCTGTTGACCATTCTGTTTAATTTTTACACACTTTTGGGCATTTCTTGCAGGACATTCTGCAAGAAGACAGGAAGAAAACCCTGTCTTCCTGGGGAGACAGATTTGAGAAGTTCCTCCTGTCTCCTTGCGTGGCACCTGAGATACTGAGCTCTTTCTCCACTCTAACCCCTGCTGTCTCAGCATATTGGCTTCCTCTTGAGCAGCAGGCAATGAACCTGGTTGAGCTGTAACAAAATGTTTACACCTCACAATAAAATGTCTCCATGATCATCTCTGATTATGTGAAGAACTAACAGAATGTTATTAGAGGTTCTGGAGGAAAACAAAATTCTGTCACAATTGCCACAATCTTATAAATCTGTAAATAGGCAAAATGATAACACACAAAATTACTGGAATAGGAAAGACCATTCTCACTCTATCAATAACTGCACCATTTAATTCAAGTACTCCCATCTGTTAGTACGGATAAACACCCAGTAGCCATCTTTTCCGGAATAGTATGGTACAAAATTAAAAAAAAAAAAAATTAAGCCCTTTACACAGCTCAGCAAGTGGTGCACAGTCATCATCAGAAATGATTCTTATTGGGTACAATGTACAATACTGGTGCTAGGGGTACACTAAAATCCCAGATTTCACCACTATACAATTCATCCATGTAACAAAAAACACTTGTACCCCTAAATCTTTCAAAAGAAAAAAAAAAAAGAAAGAAAGCATTCCTATTTGGAGCAGGTGTTTGGGAGTAGGATGGTAGCAGGTAACAAAAAGAAGATTCTAGATTACAGTCCACTGCCTAAACTCTTTGGCATTTCATGTATTTCTTCCTTCCCTGGGTAATCTTACAGGGGAAAAAAAATACTACAAGGGCTGGGCACAGTGGCTCACACCTATAATCCCCGCACTTTGGGAGGCCATGGTGGGAGGATTGCTTGAGGCCAGGAATTCAAGACCATCCTGGGTGACACAGCAAGACCCTATCGCTACAAAAAATTTAAAAATGAGCCGGGCTTGGTGGCACATGCCTGTAGACCCAGCTACTCAGGAGGCTGAAGCAGAAGGATCACTTGAGCCCAGGAGTTCAAGGTTGCAGTGAGCTATGGTGATGCCACTGCACTCCAGGCTGGGGAGAAAGCAAGAAGATCCTGTCTCAAAAAAAAAAAAAAATTTTTTTTTTTTTACTGAAGAGGACAGAGTAAAAAAACAAAAACAGTATTACAAGGAATAACAAAAAAGACTACTGAAATGTGTATTTTAATATACTTTGCAGGCTAACACAGTGGATAAAAGATTGAGCTCTGGAGCCAGGCTGAGTTCAAATCTACAGCTCTGCCACGTGCAGGCTTTTTAACCGTAGACAAGTTACTTAACCTGAGAATCAGTTCCATTTGAAAAATGGTGTAAAACTAATGCTTAACCCATAGGGTTGTCATGAGCATTAAATGAATGCCAGCAAAACCCTTAGGTGTTATTCTGATAATTGGGAGACATACTGTGCAGATGTGGGTGGGATTTAAAAGTAGGTTCTATAATCCAGGTTTATTAATGTATATAACAAACTTGAATTTTAAGTATAAAGATTTAAGAATATGCTTAAGTCTTAAAAATTGTTTTCTATTAACAATTATGACAGTTAACATAGATACATTTTTTAACAAACACTTAAAAATTTATTAGAGACAGCATATAAATAAGCAGAATATAAGGTTTATAGTTGTTTGCATGTTGCATTCTGAGGATTTTTCTGTCCAGAAGTTTATAATGCATGCTTTAACAGACTATGAAAGTACAGGATATAACTGGGAGATAATCTAAGATGCTATAGTTCTTTTTTAAAAATTCTTAACTTCCTCTGTTAAACAAGCACTAGATTTTTGAAAGGTATGCCATTCTTGATTTAGCAAGCCTGGCCACACCAGGGGTCAAATTGAAAATGTATGAAGATAAGCAGTTTTGTGTGCCTATGATTAACAAGTTGTCAAAATTGCCATCACAATCTAAATTATTCCTTTATTAAAGAACAATTTCACAGAAAGAAAAACTACAAAAGAACTACAAATTTTATATGATGCAAACTTTCGAAAATATAATTTAACTATTCTTAAAGAAAACTATCTCCAAGTACAATTAATATCTCTTCTAATCACTGGCTTTCTGAAACCAATATCATAGAAAAAATTCATTTGCAAACTTCAATTTTGCTAACAATTTTTAATCCACTTTGAATAATCAATTCCTGAAAACAAATTAATACACACATCTCAAAACATTTAGAATGCTACAAAACAACCCATTTTTCCTATGATTGTATCCAGGATCTTTTTTAACCATATACATGAAAGAATGTCCTCATTCAAGTTGCTCTTTTCTTCTCTCCCATGTAAATTTACATATTATCTCCAATCAAAAGTATTTTTTAAAAAAGAAAAAACCTATGTATTTGAACGTAGAACTTTAAAGAACTTTAATTTCTAATTAGTTTCAAATATTTGATCACAAGGAATTAGCAGAGGACTAAAAATGTAAGATAGGCCAAATTACAGATGACATTGTTACAGTGTTTTTACCTTTTAAACCCCAATGTGGATAAGTAAACTCCACTTTAATATGATTTCCTGCCTTGTACTCAAAAAGTCTCATTGTGAAAGAGGGAAAAAAAAGATGAAGTACAAGATCACGTGGAGGGAGCCCGCATTACATATTCACTTAAATCAAGTCAACTTCCTTTTGGAGTCATTACTTTAAAGCACAAAGTAGCAGATGTTCATCCATATAGCTTGCTACATATAGAAAAAGATAAATTGCATATCATATTAAGGATATACACCTCACTCTATTCTAAGCTCTGTGGACAGGAAATGCAGTTAATTTGAAGTAGACTTTAGTCACATGTTTACTATTGAAATAAATGAAACAGACACCTTCTAGCCATAATCCCAGTGTAACCAAGGATATCCCTGTGTTATTCGTGAGGACTTAAAGTCAAAAACAGATGGGTAAAGGCTTAGGTCCTAGCATTAACTAGCTGTATATGGGACCTTGGGCAAGTATATGAACTGTTTTCATCTGTAAAATGAGAGAAAATGATATGTTCTTCATTGGTTTTGGGAGAGGAGAGGATTAAATAATAAACCACACAAACTATAAAGCACATTGCCTGGCTTTCCCTAAATATTAGCTATTGTTAACATTTCATATAAAAGCACAACCCTCAGTTATTGATAGAAAATAACAGGGGAGAATCAATCTGTAACAGGTACATTTCATAAAATAAATAATATTTTTAAATGAAAATAGACACACATCTGTCTATGGTATACCTAACATAAGACTTCTTAAAGCCTTTGCACAACTAGAATACTAATGTAATGTTCAACAGACAGTTCCTTAATGAAATAATCTAGTTAGACTAAAAAACAATGTAAGTGTGCAGTTAATACGAATTCAATCTCACATTTCATACTTAGGCATTACAGTTAAAATGGATTCTCCTTCCTTACAGATGAATAAAAACTTAGTTGGAGGGAGATCAATAATACCTGTGTTATAATTGCCTCACATTTTCCCACAGGATCATTCACCTGATGATCTGAGAACAATAGTGTTCCTCTTAAGCAAAGAAAAAGGATGCAGCTGCTGCCATCTATAAATAGGATGCTGCTATACAAATTGAGAATGCTATTGTTCACACCATCAATTAAAATCACTTCCACATTTCTAAAGAAGAGGTCAAGTTGTAGAATTTTTATATTCTGCTAATTTTTTTAAAAAGCAAAATTATTTAAGCCATGAGAAAGCACCTAACAAAAGGGCAAAATAAACCACAGAAAGTGATGAATGAGTTGATAAATAAAATGGGTGGTTCCACCACGACACAGCCAATGTACATACCCTTTTGAAATAACCAATCACGGTAATTTTGAATACTGAAAAAAACAATGTCACTGATATTTAATTTGCCATAACAGATACATGAATAATTTTTCAGCAGTCAAACTTGATTCTGAAATATCCTGTACACACTTAGGCAACACATTTTTCCCAAGAGAATAATGATGTCCGGCCGTAATTGCCAAACAGCAGAATCTAAGTTTATGAATTCTTGTTTGCAAAATAAAAGGAGAGCAGAGCAAAATATAAACAGCTACATGATCCAGGAAAAAGTGTGCAAAAGATACTGCAAATATGCACTGCAAATGACAGAGGTGACAGGGGGTAACAACTGAGAGGAAGTATTTTGGCATCAGAACCTAGCTGAAATCCTGACTTTGCTATTTATTGTTGTGAGACGAGACTCTGGGAGAGTTACTTAACATCTCTAGGCTTAAATTTCACCATATATAAATTAAGGATAATACATATACTTTACAGTGTTGCTGCGAAGACCAAGTATTAATAAAATAAGGTACATAAAATACCTAAACACTGGCTGTTATACAGCTATTGCTACTATGTCAAATGTAAGGAAAAAGGAGATTAGCCAGACTCCAAAAAAAGCCAAATAAGACTGAAACTTGAGTTAAGGCTTCTAACAAGGTGGCCAATGACAATTTCTGGTTCCTTCAAGTTCCGGGGTCCAATTTAGCAAATACCACTGGTAAAACTTCATCCTTCTCAGTAAAATTCGATTAATATTGCACAAATTGAGTAAATTTAAAAAACTTAGTTTTGTGTGCTTTTGAAGATACTTTGGGTGCTTTCCTGAATAAGTGAATACAGTCATTGCTGAATTTTTTTTTTTTTTGCAACCATCAAGGGTTGCTATTGGTAATTACTCACTTCTCCCTTCACACAGAGAACATTTGAACAAAATGTTCATTAAGAAACTTGTACCCCATGATATTCTGAAATTAAAAAAATAAATTAAAAGAAAAAAAATAAAAAATAAAAATCAGTAAGAAAAAAGACAGACCATCCAGTAGAAAAATGGACAAAAAATTTGAGCAGGCACTTTATAAAAGAGAATATCCAAAAGCACAATAAACATGAGAATGTGCTAAACTTTATTAGTCATTATGGAAACACCAGTCAAAACCACAATGCGATATAACAAAATATTCACCAGAATAGCTAAAATTTTTTAAATGATTATCAATATAAAGTGTTGTTATGGATGTGGAACTCTCATACTTTGGTGGTACACATGTAATTGGTGCAATGACTCGTAAAACTTTTTCGAGAAATGTCAAAAAAAAAAAAAGAAACTTGTAAATGGCAGGTGTTAGCTACTTAAAAGGGGACAGATTTAGTAGGTAGGGAATAGTTTAATGACCTCTGAATCTTATGAGTGTTCTCAACAAAAGTGGTTTAGGTACTGCCCCATAGAAGACTGATATTAATTAACTAGATAATCTTAATGTTCTTCTAGACTCAGCACACAAAAAGGAGATCCAAAGGAAAGGAATATGCCTTTTTTGTTCAAATATAGCCTATATCTATATTTACACCTAAGTAATAACGCTTTCCCACATAAGGAGAACAATGAAAGATGAAAGACCACTGAGCTGCAGTTCCTGAATTTATTGCTGGGTGGGGGCTGAAGTTGGAGGAGAATAAGCAGGAATTTTGCCTCTTCACACTTTAGGTAAAAATGCAATGCAGACACTCTTAAGAATAAAAATTATTAAAACCTTCTAGTTAATATTTATCTCCTCTAAGAAGAAAATACTATAAACTTTTAATATAACTCTGGAATGCCAAATAAAACAAGTCTTTTAAGCAACCCAATTGAGGCAAATGAACTTTTTAAATTGTACGACCACAGGCACATTTGCCAGCACTACTCAAGACATCCATAACACTTTGCTGCTGCTGCCACCTGTCTCAGTCCACAACCCAACTCCTCCAAACCCCACTTACCTACCCCAACCTTCTTGCCACTGCCATCACCACAAGAGGAAAGGAAAAGAGATGGAATCACCTCAATTGCTCAAGGGACTGTCACAAGAGAAGGGCAATTCCTTTCTTAGACAATGAAGCTCTAGCAGAGAGTTGGTGAGCTTTTAAAATTCAGTGAGAAGGAGACATTTTGAGGCAAGAAACCACGGAATGAAATTAAGGTGTGCCCCCCCCATCTAAAAGACTGGTGAACACTCTTACATATGTATACCAGGCAACAATTTAGTCTGCAAAAGTTTTAAAGCATTCATTCATCTGAGTAACAATATAGTCAGTCAGTCTATGCATGATTGAACCGGAACCACTTAAGATCATGCTAATCTAACTGAAAACACACAACAATTTAGGGTCAGCATACGATGAAACATAACGCCTCTCTCCATGCTAAGCGTTGAGTTAAAAAAAAAAAAACCGCCCTGACAGCCACCTCAGCCAGCACTTCGCTATCACAGGCGTGTCTCACTACAGTTACCCTGAGCTACAAAGCAAGCTAGTCTACCTCATGGTTAATGGAGTCTGCATATGTTTATTGACATTTATAGATCATAAAGCGCCTTGTGAAGAAAGTACGATTGGGCAGTATCTTTTCTTCACCTTGAATGAGCAATGAAAGAATCCTGACCAGCCAAATAAAGTGAAGAGCCAATGAACCAAGCTACATGCTTGGCGGGAGAAAATGGTTCCTAAACTAACTAACTAAGCACTGGAGTCACCGAGCTTTTTAAATAATATATATTCCTGAGCCCCTCTTTAGTTATACTAAATCCTTAACTCTAGAGACCTAGGAGTCTATATTTTTTACAAGCAGAATCCGCTCACCTCCCCATCCAAGTAATTCTTAAAATCAAGTGAATTTGAGAAACACAGAAATAAGGGAACAATTGAAGGAATCATTGGATTCCCATCATGTGCAATTGGGTTCCTCGTCAAAAGTACGTAATTGCCAAAGTACTTGCTAACATTATGGTGTTATATGGTACTGGGATATCAGAATTTTGACTTTTCAGTAAAGGTACAAAAATCATGGATTTTGTTAGAATAGATTGGCTTCATAGCTATCACAAAGCAACATAACTAACCAAGGATGCCATAAACCAGTTAAAGTAAAAATGTTAACATAAGGCATCTTAATGATTACAGCAAGCTCCTACTTGAATTTTCGGAACAAAGGTATGTAAGTATTTGTTACGCCTTTTAGGAAAACAGATAAAGGGTATGTGGAGGCATGTTAATAGTAGCCTGACTTGGGAATTTGAAAGCCTGGATTTGAATTTCAGCTTTCCTACAAAGAAACTTCTCTGAGTTTCATTTATAAAAGGGGTAATAATGATTTTATAGTTTTACCATTATAACTCAATGAAAAATAGGTGTAACGTTAATAAAAAATACTAACATATTTGAGCGCTTACCTTGTACTAGACACTATTTAAAGCTATTCTATTCTTTTTATAAAAAATTCATATCATCAAATTGAATTTTTTGTCTATAATTTCTTATTTCTGGCTCTAAAAATGCAGCTACCATCCACATTCAATTAATGGGTTCAATAGTGTCAAGATCATAAAAGCCACCAGTTTGGAAAGGATTCTTTTCAATCCTCACGAGAGTCTGAGGTATGTTCTTTCATCCCCCATTATACAAATGAAGTGAGTTCAGACAGATTAAGTAACTTAACCCAAGAACACACAGCTGTTAAATGAAAGAGATAATTTAGCATTCTTAACCACCATGATAAACTAAATTTCTCCAGCATAAAATATTCAGAATAAATTTTAGTACCTTCCGCCCAATCTTGGCTAATTCAGGATCTTAGGTGGTAAAAACAGATCTCAAGCTTCCAGGATAATACAAGAGCTTCCAATTATATTTGTCACATAGTCCTTTCCCAGCATATTAAATGGAATTGTTTCTTTTATCCACGCCATCTGGTTGTTCAAGGATATCCTGGTGTGTTTTGCCATAGTACAATTTTTATAATTCTATGTAAGCCCAATTTTCAAGCTTAGAGTGCTTTCTGCCTTTGTTACCTACCCTTTATTATTAACAATTATAATTTATATTTAAAATAAATATAATCACCATTTCAGCTGGACTTAGTACTCCATTAACTTTATCCATAGAGCAGTGATACACTAAGAGTGAGCAAAATTAGTCTACCTACTTTTGCACTTGTATAGCGCTTTAAAAGACAGCAACTCACAACAGGTAGCTTTTATGGGTTTGACACTATTGAATTCAAATGATAGCTGTACTTTAGGTTAGACTCTTGAGAGAAGTTGGGTAGGGCCAGGAAGGAGAAAATATAAACCAAAAAAATTCAACTTGATATAAATCCTTGCTTGAGGAATGTGAATCTTTATATTTTAATTAAGGATATTTTTCTCAAAGATTTGAGAGCAAGGAAGTTAGAGAGGGACTATTTTCAAAGTAATTATTTAGCTCATCTACACTTTGTAACAATGTACATGACAAATGAAATATATTGTTTCTCCAGATCACATATTGTTCTTATACTTGTCCCTCCATATCCCCAGGGGATTAGTTCCAGGACTCCCAGGGATATCAAAATCTTTGAATGTTCAAGTCCCATATATCAAACGGCACAGAATCTGCATATAACCTTTGCACATCCTCCTCTACGCTTTACATCATCTCTAAATTACTTATACCTAATACAATGTAAATGCTCTATAAATAGCAACTGTATTTTTTATGTGTATTATTTATTGCTGTATTGTTATTTTTGTTGTGGGTTGTTTTTTTTTTTAATATTTTCCATCTACGGTTGGTTGAACTCACGGATGTGGCACCCAGAGATACCAAGACCAACTGTACTTTTAAAAATGAGCCCACTGTGAAGCATAGGATGCATTTACTAATTAAATGGCACAGGTCTGCCAACAGACTAAACAGTGCTATTTTATTCCTTGAGAAAGAATCAAAAGACACACTTAAGAATTGTCACATCATCCGCAATATCGCTCAAATTCCAGGAATTTCTCCTGTCCTAAATAAAGAGTCAATTCAAGTGGGGAACAATAAAATAATGTGCAGTAATGGCCCTGTTAGAGAAAAAGATAAGATCACATATGTTTTCCTACCTGGAAACTTCTTCTTACAAAAAAGCACATTATCTCCTTTCCATTAAATATATTTCTTCTCAAGAAAGAATTACGTTATTGAAGAACATTCCCACCTTTGTTCAAGGCCAAAGGGAACAAGAAATGCCTAAAGATTCAGTTCTCTAATCCTCTTAGATCTTGTCAAAACAAGGAAGAGGAAATAAAAAGAAATGTGCAAAAAACTGGCTGTCAATCAAAATGGAAAATTAAAACTGCTTAGCTGGGATTCCATATTGGCTTTAAGTGCTAAGTTTCTCAACTTTTTCTCATCTGTGTTACTTTTGGTAAACTTAAAAATTCCCAGCTACTCTGGAGGTTGAGGTGAGGATCTGGATCGCTTGAGCCCAGGAGTTTGAGTTCAACCTGGGCAACATAGAGAGCCCTGTTTCTTAAAAAAATAATAAAAGAAAAATTAAAAGAAAATAAAATCTCATTGTCTCCTCACCATGGTTTAACGTTTTCCCCTATTCCCAATTTGAGAATCACAGTAGTCATACCAGCTAAAAGTTTCCCTGTGTTAATTTCTTTGGTTTATATTTATGGAAGTTATAGGATGTTCTGAATTCCAAATATTAAAAAATTTTATAATACTGTTTCACAACTGAAAATTATTGCTTTAAATAAATGCATAAGCTACTAAAAAGTAGTATTTATAATAGGTTATACAACTGATTGGCTTTCTAGGCAAACAATCATATCTCTGGTACATGGATTATCTTCATACCAATTTCTATCAAAACATAACATCTGTTTCCACCCACTTGGTCTAATGTAGAATTCTTAAGTAGCAGTGTAGTGACATGGAAAAGACTCTGACGAGATCTAGAATCAACTCCTATCTGAGAACCTGAGCAAGTCACCAATTCCCTGTGTCTCTGATTTCAAGTATGTTTAAGAATGGTTATAAATAAGAGATCTCTAAATTCTAAAATCTCCTTAGTCAATCACTAACTCAGCCTGCTATCTATCTCCAGAAATAGTTTATTGTACAAATCATCAGCACAATAACACAGCTACTAATAGCTAATAAATAACAATCAGTCACCACCAGATCTTAAATGCTAAATTCAGTCACTGGTTTCTGAGGCAATCTGAATTAAAAACAAAGAAAAAACAAAGGTGACGTGAGTTCAAGGAGAGCTATCACAATAACATGGATTGTAGTCTGAGTTCAATGATATTAGGAGTATGCATTCTCCAAAGTACAGTACAAAGACAACTTTGAGTGAAAGGATTTCAAAAGATGTAAACAAATAACAGGACAATAAGAGTTAGGCAATAATATAATGTGCCTCGTTTACTTCTTAGAAGAACTCAAGGGTTGTGCCAGAAAAGAAAAAAACACTATTATTTTCTTTTCCAAATTCTATTTATCCCATAAGTTTTCTTGCCATTTCACCAGGGTACTGAGTCCTACTTGCTTCTCTAATTCTAACTCTAGATCAACAACCTCCTAATTAGCCCACTAAGAACAATCTCTCCTCTAGGACTGCTAGGAGATAAAGTATTAATATCATTTATTTAAAATTATATTGCCATATGTTAATGGTTATAGAATCATAAAATGCTAGACCTAGAAAAGTCCTTAGAAAGCATCTATCCAACTCCTAAAGAAGTTAATCAACTTGTAAAAAGTCAGATTCCTTATCTAACCACTCAATCAATACAAAGACCTTTGCTGGCTACAGTATTTATGGACTGAGAGGTAGAAACATGTTTAAAAATTAAAACACAGTCCTTTCTAATAGTCACTCAAATACTAATTGAGCATCAACTATATACCATGCCAAACACTGAGGTTTGTATATGTCCTTTTAATGTAAGGTTAGCTAATTCTCAGTTTCATTTAAAACATCCTTTACTTTGCAAATTTGCAACATACCCTTCCTAAAAATTCTATAAATAACTTCAAAGAAATGGATATTTTCTCACAGAAGCAGCATAGATCCAATCCCAGGAAACAGTTGGAGGTGGAGGGAGGAGACAAGCAGGAAATGCTACACATGCCAGGGAAAATACCGCCACTCCTGTACTGATACCACCACTTAGAAAGTCCTCACCTTAGAAAGTCAGTGCTAGTTCAGTTGAAAGAAGAAAGGATGAGGAGAAAAGAGACTCTCCAGTCTTTTGTTACACTTCTAAATTATTAAAACTACCAATATGAACATCTGTTTTAAGAGTCATTCTAAATTCACCAATTTTAATAATGATTTTGGATCCTCAATGTACAAATTACTTGATTAATAAGTCTCGGTTCTCATTTTTCTTGTCCACAGAGTGAGGAATTACAACAGTGGTTCTCAAACTTGACTGCACATTAGAATCATCTGTTTTTTAAAAGTCTGGTGCCCAGGCCACACTCTAAATCAATTACTTCAGAATCTCTGGTGGGTGGGGACCATGCATGAGAATTTTTTAAAGCTCCTCAGACGCTTCAATATACAGTCAAGGGAACCACTGAACCAGACAATCTCTAGCATCTAATCCAGTTCCCCAAATTCTACATCAAAGTCAACTCATAGCCACTGCATCAGGGAATTTTAATGCTAACGAAGTCCTGTATAATAATGAAATTGTCTTTTAAAGACAAATAAAAGATTATTGAAAGAATATAGTAACTGACCAATATATAAGTATAAACAAAGTGAAGGGCATATAGCAAGCATTCAAATATTTACTAACTAGATATAAGATAGCAAACTGTAAAATCAGAAAGCTAAAAGAAATAGACAATTTGAGCCAAGAACATATTTAAGATATATAACACTTATAAAATTAATTATAAATACATGAGTTTACATAGTAATTTCTCAGTTTCCCTAGCTTTCTCTTGTCAATACTCTCACAAAACATTGTGCCTTAAAATGATATGCCAAAGAATCTTCCTCTAAATAATCTCTCCTATCAGAATTGACATTGACAATAAAGGCCTTCAAAATGAAATTCTGACAGCCTGGGCAACATAACAAGACCCCATCTCAATACCAAAAAAAAAAATTAGCTAGGTGTGGTGAAGCACACCTGTAGTCCCAGCTACTAGGGAGGCTGAGGCAGAAGGACCGCTTGAACCCAGGAGTTTGAGGTTGCAGTGAGTTGTGATGATGCCACTGCACTCTGGCCAGGGCGACGTAACAAGATGCTGTCTCAAAAAAAAAAAACAAGAAAAAGAAAAAGAAAAGATATTCTGTACCTTTTTACAAATAATAAAGCTATAGAAAAACACCCTAGTGTTAAGCCCAACATCTCCTTTATGGGCTCTCATAGTTAATTCATTTTACTCTGTAGTTTTCCCCTCTCCCCAAAATAATAATATTATAAAAACAACAACAAAAAAATTAAAACCAGGATGTGTGGTTTATATGTATTATTCTAGCTGATTCTTAAGCACTAGTCCAGAAAATATATAAAGTTTATTCTGTACTAATCATAAGCATTAATTTTTCTTCTTACAAAATGAGACACATTAAGTTCAGCAACTAAATTATCTAAAAATGACAGTGCACTATAAGTTGTCAGCTATTAGGCACATAAAAGGCAATCTCTTCTAATGGCTCTCAGAAAATATAAATTTTAGTATTAAGTAATTCTAAAAAAATTAGTAAGATAAACATACTGCAAAATGCATGTTTATGGACAGTGTTTATGCACATTAGAGCAAATACACATTTTACACAGTGCTGCATGAGTTCTCGATCACTGAATAAACACAAATGATACATTAACTCACAATGAGATTATCTGAAACTATCACCCCACTCCATTTCATGGATAATAGAAGTTTGATAGTCCACATGAATTAAGATTCCACCAACAAAAATAAAATGCTTTTAAACTCTGCTTCCTAACCTGATTCTTTACAATATTCTGAAAAGTCTTCAGGGGTAGAGTCTAAGATGTAGCATAGTGCCGAGCACACAGCAAATAGTTCCTAAAAATTTGTTCAATAAAAGGTCGAACTTTTAATTCAACAATAAATGAGAAGGGGGCTGTTAGGTTCAAATCGATATTCAATAAAACTTAAAATGTATCAGATGACTGCACTATAATAGTACGGGGGGAAGGACTGGAATAACAGGATATCTGGATTCTAATTTCAAATCTATTATTAAATATTTTGGGGACTATGGACAACACAACTTATACTGAGCTAAATGTTCTTACCTGCAAAATGAAAAGAAAAAGAAAAATATAACTTCTTAGCTCCCTTTTAACACATAACATTTAAGCAATACATACAGTATACTAAAAAGTCAAAGCAATTTTACTTAAATGGTCACAGTGAGGAAGAAAAGTTAGGTCTTTACTATTTCATATCACAATTCTGAAAATATTTCTGTTCAATCCACAGGTACCAGAAATGGTGTTTCATTGCTTGGGTTTATGACTAATTGGTAATTAAGACCAGAAACAGAAAGACAGCAATAATCCTGATTAATGGGATTATTTGCATGTTGTTGTTATAAAAATAACCTAGAGAATAGTGATACTAATAGTAATTTTATTTAAAATGAAAAAACCCTAAAAGTACTTTACAGTAGTTTACACTGAACTTGTTTACAGTTTCTCATTTGTCATAAGATGATAAAAATTAATTCTAACAACACAAACAATAAATGACTTTCAAAACTAGGTGTTTTGAAAACTTAGATCAAATACTACTATGCTGTTAGGAAACTGCTTTACTCTAGAAATTGAAAATCTGTTTTTATTTGGAAAAACATTAAAAAGATATCTTACAATCTAGAAGTGATGATTAACTGTTCAGTTTCAGTATCTCTACATCTGGAAAATCATTAAGATTGTGAGTGCAAAGTCCAATATGGAAATTCACACATGTGAATCTCTTTTCATAATAAACTAAAAAAATTTTTTAATTGTCCCAGTTGTAACTCAAACACAAAAATGACAGAAATTAAAGCATCTCACCATGAAAAAAATAAAATATTCCTTACAGACAGCAAAAATGTTCAGCCCCAATCAACAGCAATAAAACATAATAATTTACAACTAAAAAAGAAAAAGAAGCCTTTGGAGAAGACATCTATACTTAATAGTATTGTCTAATCTACTTATAAGCTTTATAGACATTCATTACCTGTGCCTAAATATATACCAATTTGCCTAAGGAGTTTAATTTTAATTTCAAAACTTCAAGCTTCACACATAGAGCATTTAAATCCCTTGAGATAACAAAACTATACTTACGTGTGCCAGCAAATATACATTTATTCCCTAGCTCCGTCCAGTGAAGAACCTAGAAGAGGTCATATCCCAGTAGCAATGAGCACATCCAGCATGTAGATCTTGGTTTCTAATACCATTCTCCAATAAAAGGAGCCAGGAGTCCTTTGAGAAATGGCTGATTCCAGCACAGAGGTGGGGAAAATACAAGATAAGCCTGGACTGTTTAGTAGTATCAGAAAGCAAGAATGTACTCCAAAAAAAAAACAAAACGCCAGGGGCATGTCCAATAGAAACAGGCTCCAATGCCAAAACCTGGAAAAATCTGAGCAATAAAATAATGTACTATTAAATTATAGCCCAAAGTATAAAATAAATATACCTGAGTCCATACTGATATAAACTAATTGAATAAATAAATAAATAAATGGGAGAGAAGAAGTAAATCTTCCTTACAGAAAAATTCCAAATAATTTATATAGATACTCCCTCCCTCCAGGAGTTGGTGGGGCAGTAACTTTACAGTGGACAAACCTGACAAACACTAATTCAGCTGGTAATCAAGATCAACATCAACAATGATAAGTCATGTTGACAATATGTACCCTTTATATAATATGAGGAAAACAGTACTTTACCTCTGTGGTCTTCCTCCCAAAAACCCATAACCACAGTCTAATCAAGAGAAAAACATCAGACAAATACCAAGTGAGGGACATTCTACAAAGTACCTGACCATTAGTCTCAGAACTGTCAAAGTAGGTCATAAAAAACAAGGAGACCAAGAAACACAAGTCAGAAGAGATTACTAAGGAGACAAGATGACTGAATGCATGTGGTATTCCAGATGGGATCCAGAACAGAAAAAAGCATTAGTGGAAAAACTAGTGGAATTCAAATACAGTCAGGAGTTTAGTTAATTGTTATATACTAATGTGGGTTTCTTAGTTTTTACAAATGCATCATGGTGACATAAGATATTAATAATAGGGAAACTCAGTGAGGGATACATAAGAACTTTCTAGACTATCTTTACAACTTTTCTGTAATCTAAAATTATTCCAGAACAAAAGATTTATTTTTTTAAAAAACTACACCCATGTGGATATATCAATCTAAAAAATATTTTATGTCATAACCAAAAATATAACAGTGCAAAAGGATTTCATAGATCCAGGCATGGGCACTCTGCCTCTGAATCTCTGAATCTGGATTCAAGTTTGGAAATGATTTACAGACTAGACAGAAGAAACATTCATTATTTTAAAGGCATAAAAGCTTCCTTTCTACTGTCTCCTAATCCATACTCAGTGATCAAGACATACTGATTCTTGCTCCTCAACACCTCTGTACCCCTACCACTATCACACACCTAGTTAAAGGCCCTCATCCATGCAGATGAGGCAGTAGCTTGTCTCCTATTAATACTCTGTTTCCACCCACACCAACTGTTACATTGCTGAAAAACAAAACCTAAAAACTCTTGATGATACCCTACTTTACACATACATACCCCCAACACACACACACTGACTAAAAACCACAAAGTAATCACTGATACTGGCCTTTACCTACCTCCCATTACACCTTCCCCAAGCACCCTACTCTCTAATGAATTTATTAAATATTTCCAGAGGCCAACACACTTTTGCTTTTTGTTTTCTTAAAAATATTTTGCATCCTATACCAAATTGTGAGCTTCTAAAAGACAGGAATAGCACTTTTTATTTATTCAGATTCATTGTCCACCATCTAGCACAGGACTTTATGCATAACAGATGCTTAATATTATATGCTTTTTAATTTTCTTAAAAACTAAGTTTCCACATAAAATCAATTTGACAATCTCAAAAAAAGAGCCCTTAATAATCAGTTAACAGGCTCTGCTCAGAATTGGTCATTTGTCTGCATTCAAATCATCTTTTCAATTTCACACAACTCAGATGACCTGCACCAAGCTGAACTTATAGCTAGACTCCTTATATAAGCCTTTTCATTGATTGCAACTGTGAGCCCACATGGAAAAAACAAGCCAAACAACTGGATGGTGTAACTTAGAGTACTTTAAAAAAGTACAATCTGTGTGTATACAGACTTTTGCATATAGTATAGTCTAACTTTGAAACCAATATGTATGCTTCCCATCATAAATTACACTAACACTCAAAGTACAGGAAATAGGAAAGCACAATATAGGTCTTTGATTTATCCAACAATTTGGGGCACAATCAGTAGCAAAATTTCCACAGCCAAGCCCAGGCTCTACTCATGACTCAGATTCCATTACTTGGCCACATTCTACTTTCTTGCTTACTAGATTGGCATCAACCTACACATACTTCACAATGAAGCTGGACCAAGAACAGTACCAAAGCGGAAAAGAAAGGCAGTCAATTAAACAGGACCTGAGTTACCTGAAACCTGAGATTTTGGGTCAACACCTGATTCCAAAACAATCCATATACAGTTGATCCTCATCATTAATGAATTCTATATTTGTGAATTTGCCTACTTCCATCAGGCTCATTCAAGGACATGCACAGAGCAGTGAAAAATCTGAGTTGTCCACTACACACGTTCCCAGCTGAGGTTGAACGAGTTAACACTCTATTGTCTTGTTTTGGTTCTTACACCATAAACAAGTATCCTTTTCACAGTATATTCAATACCACATGTTTCCCTTTTTTTTTGCTTTCTTTGGTGATTTCATTGTTTAAAATAGCCCTCAAGTATAATGCTGAAGTGCTGTCTAGTGTTCCTTAAGCACAAGAAGGCTGTGATTCGCCTTACAGAGAAAATACGTGTGTTAAATAAGCCTCCTTTGGGTATGCGTTATAGCGCTCCTGGTCATGAGTTCAATGTTGAGGAATCAACCATACATATTAAATAAAGTGTCTTTTTTTTTTTTTTTTTTTTTTGGAGACAGAGTGTCGCTCTGTCGCCCTGGGTAGAGTGCAGTGGCATCATCAGTCATCGTAGCTCACTGCAACCTCAAACTCCTGGGTTCAAGCGATCCTTCTGCCTCAGCCTCCCGAGAAGCTGGGACTACAGGTGCGCGCCACCATGCTCAGCTAATTTTTGTATTTTTAGTAGAGTCAGATCTTGCTCTTGCTCAGGCTGGTCTTGAACTCCTGAGCTCAAGCTATCCTCCCGCCTTGGCCTCCCAGAGTGCTAGGATTACAGGCATGAGCCACCGCCCCCAGTCTAAAAGTTAAAATTTCTGATTTTTGATTGCCTAACTTATTAGACCCAAAGTGTTAAACATACACATGCAACTAACATTCCACATTTTGTCACTTTTGTAAACTCAATCCCATCCCTCTTAGTCATTCTCCTTATAGTGATAAACATCCTATTTAGAATTATATAACAACTACCTCATAGTTTATCAGAATCATAATTCACTCTGCTAGGACAACCATGAAATATGGGGTCAGGGGAGTTAATTAGGGGAAGAGACATTAAATAGTTGCATAAACCTGACAATCTTTCCTCATGATCTTTTGCCAGATAAGGGACCTGCTATTGCAAATAGATAGCATGCAACTCAGACACCCACAATTCTTTATCAAGTAGTGACGGTTTATCTGTCAACCCTTCCTTCCCACTTTTCTGAAAGCTGTCTGTGACAAGCTGGCTACGTATTGTTTCTGCAATAAGTCATACTCACACCCACCACTACATCTTTGCTCCAGCCATGTATCTAGGGTCCTTCCCAACCATTCCATGTGGCCCATGATACCTTAGATCTACTTAGCTCTTGGTTCCTCCAGCTCCTCCCTGAAACCTCCCCTCAACCCCAACCACTCTGATTCTTACTGATACCTCCTAAACATATACTTTCTATACCCACGCTATCCAACTTGGTAGCCACTAGCCACATGTGGCTATGGAATGCTTGACATGCAGCTGGTCCTGGTTTAGATGTGCTGTAAGTGTAAAAAGACACACAAGATTTTCAGCCACTGTTGTCTTGGCATTTAAAAAAAAAAAAAAAGATTTTGAAGACCTGGTATGAAAAGAAGAATGTAAAATATCTCAATGAGCTTTTACACAGATTACATGTCATGTTGAAATGACAATGTTTGGGGGTATACTGGTTAAATAAAATTTATTTTATCTGTTTCATTTTACCCTTTTTAGGGTGGCTCCCGGAAAATTTAAAATTACATGGGTGGCTTGCATTATATTCTATCAGACAGCACTGATACAACCTGTATTTTAGCAATTGTATTGGGCAAACACAGAGTCCTGAGCACTATTTTCTGAATAGTATTATGATAATAAAGAAATAAAAAAGCAAGTTGTTTAATAAGCAAAGCCATCAATGGAGCTTGATCAAAAGTACTTAAAAGGTTATAGCTATGCTTTCTCTATAAATCCCAGACTCACCAAAGATATTACAAGCAGCTTCTTGCAATAACAATGCTGTTACTTATAATCTTCTGAAAAATACATATCTTAAAAAGATAATCACTTACTTCCTGGAACCTAGCCAGGCTACAACTACATGGCTAATATGTATCACTAGGTTGAACAGGTGAAGAGCAGGCATGATTGGAGGGTACCTAAAACAATTTTTTTTTTTAAATACTAAACTGAACTGAGACCATTTGAAAGAATTGAGAGAACAGATTACGGACAGCTTGAGGGCTTATGACCTAGCTTTAGTCAAATCAAAATAAATTTCAGCAAGTATTTATTAAGTTCCTATACTCAACACCATGGAAAGGACAGGAACAAACGGAAGTGAGGGGTTACACAGAAACACAACAGGAGAACACCTAACCATCTACGGCTCAGGGATTGCATCAACTGTGGTACAACGGAATACCACCCACCAGCTCAAATACGTGAACCAGATAAACTCAAAATGAAGAGACCTCAAGAAATATGGTTAAGACTAAGGCAAGTTGCAGAATGATATATGAAGCATGATAGTATTCAGATGAACTCTAATAACACAAAACTACAGTTTAAGGAAATACATATGGAGGAAAGGAATTAAAAACATGAATTGGAAGGACATCCACCAAATATTCAACAATGGTTGGCTCTGGGTGAGAGGGAGAACTATGAGACTAAAGAAGGGAAAAGGGGGTCTTTATACTGCTCTATTCCTCCTATGTCAGACATACACACACACAGGAAAAAAAGAATATGAGGAAAGGAGATTGTAAAAAGACCAATGGGCATCTGGCTACTATAAAAAAAAAACCTCTTTGAACAAACTGACTACACACATCTGGACTGCACTCTGCTCTCACAGCCTCACACAACCACCCAATACCATATTCCCATCTAATACCACAAGTTACAGTTTATAGTATAGGTCTCCACGGCAACATGATCTGTCAAAAAGGGAGGCATTTGTTCAGAGTCAGAGAAAACACCTTCCCCTGAAAGTACTCTGCCCATTCAAAAAGAGCAAAAAAGGTTACCTACTCCATCCAACTCACTCCCTAAATATCAACTTCAAAAGCAATCCATGTAACATTTGATCCAGCTCTTACACAGAGCCTTATATGACTATCTCTGCAGCTGTTAAAATAAAATTGTAACATTTGATCCAAGTTCTCAGTCAAAATCAACTAAATTATATCATATGGTTTTACAACTCCTCTTTTTATTAATCAACTAGTTATGGGCCCAGTGCCAGAAAATATATTCTCCTTGAATATACCATAAGATTGAGAAAATAGACATTTCAAATATACGTTTTTATGTGCTTCTTACTTTTATGGGTCTCCATCGTATGTGGGAGTTCCCACAGATCTTTGAACCCAAACAAGGGAAGATTAAGATCCAAACCAAGAATAGAACAAATACCAACATTTTTCATCAACAAAACTAGAGGAAATTTACTGTAGAAAAAAGCAAATTTCTTCCTTTTTTTAAAGAGATAGGTTCTCACTATGTTGCCCAGTTTGTACTGCAGTGGCTAGTCACAGGAGCAAATATAGCACACAATAGCCCTGAACTCCTGAGCTCTAGCAATCCTCCTGCCTCAGCCTTCCAAGGTGCTGGGACTATAGACACACACCACCATGGCCACCAACAAATTTCTTCTTAATCCTTGAAAGTACTCAAGGAAGTTTTTTTAATGTTTTAAAATAGACAGGTATTTATTTCAATGAGACAGGCTCAATTCACAAATTACATGTTATTCTTGATTACTTGGAGCCACTTTAACACAGTGCTTAAAAGCACAAGTCTAGAACTAGAGACTCTGGATTACACCACCAGGTCTACCACGTACCATCTGTATCAATCCTGACAAGTCACTGCCTCTTCTGAAAGCCTCTTCTGAAAAATGGGGACAATATGCTCATTACATAATACAGGTGAAATTTTTTGACAGAGCCTGGCACACAGAAAGTATTAATATTTGCTACTAGTACTACGTATAAGCTAGAAGACTTTTTAAAATCAACCATTGCTTTCTAGAATTTAAAACACTGAAAACAAAAATTTAAAAAGGCTTTTTTTATAATTATATGTTTTAAGTGATCTTTTCTATTTATTAGCAATAAACTTTCTCCATTTACCCTTTCATGCCCAAATGCATTTCATTTCTTTTTAAATAAACCATGAAGAATTCTGGTAAATCAACCCTTCCCCCACAGCAGCTGTTGTGTGAAACTGACTCATGAAATGTAGACATAGAAATGAAATATTTGATCATCTGGTCCGATCCACTTGCCAATGTGCCAGTAGGATTTTTCCATTCTATAATTTATTTTCAAATACTCCAAATAAATTCCTTATTGGTTGTCAGAAAATCAAGATTCATTATATACGAGAGAAAAATATTCCTCATTTTGTCAAAGCTACAAATCCATTAACTTCTGACTATAACAAAAAATGAAGAAAGAACAACACAAGCTATTGCCATGATTTTTAATACTGTGAGTAGCATTGGGCTGGGGTACATCTTTTTTTACTTTCAAAGTAAAAAATAAATAAATACATAAATATCTAAATTAAGTTATTTTTAATTGCTCTAGAAGATAATATTCTTTAAAGAAAGTAAGAATAAAATTGCTATTCCTATAATCTTAGATGTACATAATGTGGAAAAGACATTTGGTCACATACATTCAGAAGGTACAGGGGAATTCTTTATGTCTTTCATTCTGCACATAACACTGATGAGCACTTCTCTTATGTTACAGGTGAGCTAGGCTTTCAGGATCCCATTCTTTGTCTCCATTTTAATATTAATCATTCCTAATTGAAATAAAGGTACAACTGGTAAAAAAAAGATCTTTAATACTGGCCACTAAACATATAAAAATATGTTTAACCTCACTAAGAACCAAAAAAAAAATGTTATCTAAACACTGTGATACAATTTTTCACTTCTCAGATTGGCAAAATTAGAAAGTTTAATGAAAATCCATTGCTGACATGGATTCTTAAATGCTGCTGGTGGAACTATAAATTGGTACCACCTCTTCAATAAGCCATTTGGCAATATCTACCAAAATGTTAACTATATATACATACACACACACTTAGACTCAGTAATTCTACTAACAGAAATCTAATCCATGCATATACTCAGAAAATGTATCACATACATACATATATAATGATACTCTCCACAGCACTATTTGTAAGGGGACATAGAATCTGGAAATATCCTAAATGTCCACCCTCAGGGGACTGCTAAGATAAATGATGATACAGCCAGGGGATTACTAGTGCACATCCACTGGACAGAATGAGGCTGACCTCTGAATCATCTCATGGAAATATTTAAAAGAAAAGTCAAGGGCCAAGCACAGTGGCTCACACCTGTAATCCTGGCACTTTCGGAGGCCGAGGTGGGAGGATTGCTTAAGGTCAGAAGTTTGAGACCAGCCTGAGCAAGAGCAAGACCCCATCGCTACAAAAAACAGGAAAGTTAGCTGAGCGTGACGGCAAGTGCCTATAGTCCCAGCTACCCGGGAGGCTGAGGCCAGAGGATCACATGAGCTGAGGAGTTCTGAGGTTGCAGTGAGCTATGATCTCGCTACTGCACTCTAGCCAGGGCAACATAGCGAGATCCTGTCTCAAAAAAAAAAAAAAAAAAGGCAAGAATTGTGTATAGAATGGTTCCATTTGTTTAACAAAATATATCTAAATATGCTGGTAGGATTGTAAAACTTTTTCTTCAAGTATACAAAAACTTACTAGAGATTCTGGAATGGAATCTCTAGTCTCAGAAGAGAGACTATTACATTGCTTTTGATTAGGTTCTAGAGTGTTTGTATTTTTTGATAAAAAATATATATTTCTAGAAAAAAATTCTGAGGTATAAGATTCAACATCATTGCTTATAAGACCTTTCGTTAGATATTAAATTGGCATTATCAATGTTAAATTCTCTCCTCCCAGCCCCCATCTGCTGAATAAAATGCTGGTCTTCTTGATTTTGTTTTCTACTTCTTTGTCTAGTAGAGAACTGTCACTGAGAAGCTTCCCTCATCTTGATTCCCCCCCATCATTAGAACAGTCCCTTACAACACTACCTTGATCATCCACTTCTCTATTTTCCCAGCCTACAGCAAATCCTGAATTCTTTGATACTTTAACACTTAAAGCTGTCACCACACAACCTAACATTTGGCAATTACAAAACAGCCATCCCAAAAATATTTTTAAAGAAATGACAATTCACTGGAATTAATTTATAGCAACAAGAACTGCCTTAAAAAAGAGGAAGGTAAGTTCAGGTTTGTTTACCATTTACCTGCTTGATTTCCAGGAGGGGGAGTACTTTTTTAATATTATACCTGCCATTTTCCTGACTTTCTCGAATACATACTTATGCAAATATAAAAACACATGGCTGTACTAAACTACTGAAATTATACTAACCATAGTACACTGTACTAAAACTATTTCTAGCTAAAATGAAAAATTGTCCCCTTTCAGTGTAAAGCCCTGAAAACATTAAAGCTAAACATAATAAACAAGTCTGTGAAAATACAACTGAATTAACTTTCAAACGTTTAATCTGCAACATGTAAAAATAATTTATCACCTATAGTAGTGATTAAAGAGACTACTTGACACTCCATTAAGTCTAAAAATCTTTTTGGGGGTTGGGGGGGAGACGGAGTCTCACTCTGTCACCTGGGGTAGAATGCAGTGGTATCGTCATAGCTCACTGAAACCTCAAACTCCTGGGCTCAAGCAATCCTCCTGCCTCAGCCTCCTGAGTAGCTGGAACTACAGGCATGTGCCATCACACCCAGCTAATTTTTTCTATTTTGGGGAGACACAGGGTCTCACTCTGCACAGGCTGCTCTTGAACTCCTGAGCTCAAGTGATCCTCCCGCCTTGGCCTCCCAGAGTGCTAGAATTACGTAAGCCACCGCGCTCTGCCTAAAAATCCTTTTGAAAAAGTACTCATAATGGTGAAATATTATTCAACTGAAATTCTAAGTGCATGGGCTTCCATTTTCCTTTCAAAAATCTATCTCTTCACACGCAATTCCTGTTTACTGGATTTCTTTCTTCCTGTTCAATGACTCTACCCCAATCTGACAAAAACGAAAACCTGAAGGAATCTATTTTTAGCACATTCACTGAAGTATTTTCTATTTAATCAACAGGATGCAAAGTTGTTTATGCCTGACAAAAATCTGGCTATTTTGTTCACTGTCCACTTACTAATATTGAACAAAGGGAAATCTTTTAACAAATCTTACTTAACAAAATACAATTTTAGAATAATTCTGGGCTTAATATCCTTGCAATAATATTTCAGGATTTTAAATTACCAAAATCATCTTTAAAAAAAATTAAAAATGTCACATGTATTTTGAGTATATATAAGAGGTAAAGGAAATGTTGCTCAAAATGCCTCAGAATCTTTTTTTATTCTATGCTCTAAATGTGTGTTTTACACTGTATAGGATGCTCTTCTCTAAGCCTTCGGTATTACAGAATCATAATCTGAAAAGAGACTGAAGAAAGTCTATAGACTTTCAGCCCAAAGAGATATTTGAACAGAGTGGAATTCTGATGTACCTTTGACCTACATCCTAAGGTATGAAATTATTCTTACCTCTCCCCAAACCTGCTTAAATTTCAAAAGCTGAAAGAGAGAAAATTTTCAATGTGGCAGTGAAAACTACAACCAAACTAATTATATCAGTATTTGAACGTTAGCTGGATAACTTGGAGACACTAAAATATAAACACTATACTTTTTTAAAAATTGTTAAAATTATTACGGGCACATAATAGTTGCATATATTTATAGGGTACATGTGATGTTTTGATACAGGCATACAATGTGTATTAATCAAATCAGGGTAATTGGGGTACCCATCACCTCAGGCATTTATCATTTCTTCGTTTTAGGAACATTCCAATTCTACTCTTTTAGTTATCTTAAAGTATACCCTAATTTACTGTTGATTATAGTCACTTTGTTGTGCTATCAAATATTGTTCATTCTGTCTAACTAAATTTTTATACCCATTAACCATCCCCACTTTATCCTCCCCTCCCCACTACCCTTCCCAGGCTCTGGTAACGTGCATTCTACTCTCTGTCTCCGTGAGATCAACTGTTTTTAATATTTAGCTCACACATATGAGTAAGAATGTGCAAGATTTATCCTTCTATACTTGGCTTATTTCATTTAACATAATGTTCTCCAGTTCCATACATGTTGTTACAAATAGCAGGATTTCATTCCTTTTATGGCTATACAATATTCCATTGTGTGTATGTACCACACTTTCTTTACCCATTCATCCATTGATGGACACTCAGGTTGATTCCAAATCTTAGCTGCTGTGAATAGTGCTGCAATGAACATGGGAGTGCAGATATCTTTTGATATACTGAATTCCCTTCTTTTAGATATATACCCAGCAGTGGGATTGCTGGGTCTTACAGTAGTTAGTTCCATTTTTCATTTTTTTGAGGAACCTCCACACTGTTCTCCATATTGGTTGCACTAATTTACATTCCCACCCACACTGTGTATGACAGTTCCCCCTTCTCCACATCTTTGCCAGCATTTATTGCCTGTCTTTTTCATAAAAGCCATTTTAACTGGGGTGAGATGATATCTCATTATAGTTTTGATTTACACTTCTCTGATGACTAACGATGTTGAGCATTTTTTTCATATGCCTGTTATGTCTTCTTTTTCAGATCCTTTGCCCATTTTTTAATTGAATTATTTGACTTTTTCCTATTGAGTTGCTGGAACTCTTTATATATTCTAGTTAGTTATTAATCCCTTGTCAGATGGGTAGTTTGTAAATATTTTTTTCCATTCTGTGGGCTGTCTCTTCACTTTGTTGATTATTGCCTTTGCTGTGCAGAAGTTTTTTAGCTTGATGTAATTCCATTTGTCCAATTTTCCTTTGGTTGCCTGTGCTTTGCGGGTATAACCCAAGAAGTCCTTGCCTAGACCAACATGCTGAAATGTTTCCCCAATGTTTTCTTTTAGTAGTTTCAGAATTCCATACCTTTTTTACTTTCTATCAAAAAAGGAATACTCTGTACCAATGCTTTTAGATGTTTTGTGTATATATACCCATTTTATATACATATATATATGTGTATGTCTATATATTTGTGTGTGTGTGTGTGTGTGTGTATATCTCCCTCCATCCCAGATCACAGCTCCTTTCAGCAATGTAGGAATGGGATGAAACAGATAACTAATGTAAAATGTCTATGGAGATACCTCTCATTCCAATATCTCCCTAAAGAAAGCTTGTGGTTGATGTATCAGGCCACCTTATGTGGTAAAATTAAACCATATTCATTAACATTATACTAATTAATAATTCAGTCTGTGCTAAAGTCGATTATACCATGAAAATGCTAAGAAAGTTAATAATGCAATTAAATCCGTATGTGGGCATGTTTACCCAACTTAAGAAAAGAATTTAAGAACCCTAGGACATTAGTTGAATGCAAACTACAAATGAAAAATTTAATTCACTAAATCAATTCAATTTAATTCACTAAATCAATTCAATCAGGATAAAGACATATTTAAGAATTACTCTTCATTCTTATAGATAATGAGTTGCATGTGTTTTTAATTTTTAAAATATTCTACAATGTAAGCATTTCAGGAATTTACACTTCCCTTCCCAGTAAATTTAAATCTTTGCAGTTGTTTTGAATTTTTTTTTTCACAAACTCATTCTCATTTCCTAAAATGACGCCTCAGGTATAAACACCTAAAAAGGTGTGTTCTTTTTTCTCTCTCACACCCCAGGAAAATGCAAAATAACCCCAGTATTTAAAGATGCCTACCATAGGAAGTGTTATGGATTGAACTGTGTTCCCCTAAAATTCGTATGTTAAAGCAGTAATCCCCAATGTGACAATATTTGGAGATGGGTCCTTTGGGAGGTAATTAGGGTAAAGGAGATCATGAGGGAGGGCCCTGGTCCAGCTGGATTGGTGTTCTCACAGAAGAGGGAGAGGCACTGGAGCACTTGCTCTCACTCGCTCTCTCTTCCTCCTCCATTTCCCCTCATACATGCGGAGGACAGGCTATGTGAGGACAGGGCAAGGAAGCCGTCTGCAAGGCAGGAAGCTGGCCCTCACGAGAAAAGAATTGGCCGGAACCTTAATCTTGGACTTCTAGCCTCCAGCAGAGTGAAAAAAATAAATTTTGTTATTTAAGCCACCCAGTCTGTGGTATTTTGTTATGGTAGCCCAAACAGACTAATATACAGTAAACTTCTTAAACCAAGGTAAGTTTCAAAAGAGCATTAACTAATATATTCAAATGGATTTCTAGGCCCACTGAACAGAGCCAACACACAATTACTACCAAGACTCTCACTCTTTCTGTTTACAAATAACCTATGATGCATATAAATTTAATTTCTTACACAGTTTAGCATTGGAAACCAATGGCTGTTAAGGACAAGAAGCCTACCAAGGAGAGCACTTTCCCTAATGGTCAGGGACAGAGGCTATGACCGGGCAGTGAGAACAGCTCCAGCCCAGCTGCATGCTCTACTTTTTTAATGTCTGCACATTTCCAGAAATTATTGGCTTAAGAAGGGTTATCAAACTTTCTCATGACTTGATAAAATCACATTTTATTATATTTAAGCTCATTTGAAATAAAATAACGTACACTTCAAATACCACAAACTATTACAGCGTAAAATACATAATTATGGAAAATGGTATTGAGATTTACATTTCAATTCAATTCAACATATTCAACATTAAACACCTCCAGCAGGTGGAGCATTGTGCTAGGCTCACATGCTGCTTAGAGAAAACAGACATCTAATGATAAACAGATGTCAGGTGTGAGTTAAAAAGCATAAAAGCCTTAAACCACTAGCCCACTGAAATCCAAACAGTACTTACTTGACAACTCCTCTTTGGATTACGAATAGGCATCCCAAACTCTCCTTGTTCTAAAACTGAACCCCTAATCACTACCACCACCACCACCACTCACCCCCTTCATCAAACCTGATCTTCCCAAAAGAGAAGCCCTCTTCTCCAATAATTAACATCTCCATCTGTCCAGAAACTTTGAAGTCATCCTGAAGTGCTCATTCTTTCACACCCAAATCTAATATATCTTGTCAGCTCTACCTTCATAATGTATCCAACATGTGGCCATTTCTCCCTTCCAACACTCGCTATCACAAGGGGCTGACTGCTTCAGTCACCACTGGTCTCCCTGTATCTACTCTTTCCCCTCTACTGACCCAGCATTCAGAGTAATCTTATCACAGCTGTATTCAAATCCCTCCAATGGTTCCCTAACACACTCAGAGCAAACGCCAAAGTCCCTACGTGACCAGGCCTCCCCTGCTAACCCCCTGATGTCAGTGCCTTCCCTTTGTCACTACTTGTGCTCCAGCCTCTGAGCTTCCGTTCCTCACCATGCATGATCCCACCTAGCAGGCCTCTAAACTTGAGTTCTCTCTTCAACTTACCACAAAGTCTTTTTTCTCTTCAGGATCCAATCCAGGATACCATATTGTACTTAGCATTTGAAAAATTTTGGTTTTTACTTGAGTTGTGAGAGTTGTTTATATATACTGGATACAGATCTTTCATTAGATTGAATGCCACTTTTTAACTTGACACAGTTCTGCAAAACGATTTTTATTTGTAGGAGAATCATTACTTATTCTAATGTTTTGGCTAAATACAAATATATATAAAGGCTGATTTAATTTACATAATATTGAGGTCCTCCTAATAGAAATTAATTTCAACAAATGTTTATAAAGAGTCTACTGTATGCAATGCGCTCTTGTAGGCATGTGAACAACAGCAAAAGCCCCTGCTGTAGACTATGGAGCTTACGTTCTAGTGAGGGGAGGTACAAATGAGAAAATATATAGCATGTCAGATATTGGTAAGTATTATATAATAGAAGGAAATTAAGCTAAGGTAACATTTAGAAAGTTTTGCTGATAATGAAGTGGTATTTGAAGAGGGACTGTAAAATATAATTTTGTCACAATTTTTAGAACATATACATTTATTATATAATCAGGGAAACTACAGACCTCAATATTATGTAAATTAAATCAGCCTTTATATATATACACACACACACACATACACACACATTTATTTGTATTTAGCCAAAACATTAGAATAAGTAATGATTCTCCTACAAATAAAAATCATTTTGCAGAACTGTGTCAAGTTAAAAAGTGGCATTCAATCTAATGAAAGACCTGTATCCAGTATATAGAAACAACTCTCACAACTCAAGTAAAAACGAAAAATTTTTAAATGCTAAGTACAATATGGTATCCTGGATTGGATCCTGAAGAGAAAAAAGACTTTAATAGAAAAACTGGTAAAAATCCAAATAAAGTTTGTAGTTTCATTAATAGTATTGTTCCAATATTAATTTCTTACTTTTGACAAACATACCGTAAAGTGTTAACAGCAGGAGAAAGTGAGTGACAGTACATGGGAACTCTCTGTACTATCTTAGCAAATTTTCTATAATCTAAATTTATTTTAAAGTAAAAAATTAAAAGGGGGGACAAAATATTTGAAAAAACCTTCACCAAGGAGATATGGATGGAAAATAAATATATGAAAAGGTTCTCATCATTGATCATTAAGGATATGCAAACTTGTACATGAATGTTTATAACAGCTTCATGCATAAAACCAAAAGGTAATAACAACCCAAATGTCCATCAACTGCTGAATGGATAAACAATATATAGTATATCTATACAATGGAACATTATTTGGCCATAAAAAGAAATGAATTGCTGATACTACAACATGAATGGATCTTGAAAACTTTATACCAAATGAAAGAAGCCAGTCACAAAAGACTACACATTATATGATTCCATTTACATGAAATGTCCAGAATAGGAAATTTTATAGATGGAAAGTAAATAGTTAGCTGCTTAGGACAGAGGTGATGGAGGACAGGCTGTGGTAGCTAAAGGATATAGGGATTTTTTTCTCAAGGTGGTAAAAATCTTCTAAAATTTACTGGTAATGGTTACATATATCTGTGAATATACTAAAAGCCACTGATTGTATACTTTAAATGGGTGAATTGTACAGTATGTGAATTATACCTCACTAAAGCTGTTTTTCAAAACAATTAGGTACCATTACATACCTATTAGATGACTTAAAAAATAAAACTGACAAGTGCAAGTGCTGACTATGACGCAGAACAACTCCAAGTTTTGTACACTGTTGTTGGAAATACAATATGATACAGCCACTTTGGGAAAGGGTTTGTCACTTTCTCATAAAGTTAAACATACATTTACTATATACCCCAGCAATCTCACACTTAGGTATTTATGAAGAAAAATAAAAACATATGTCCACACAAATACTTACACATGAACATTTATAGCAACTTCATTTATAATTGCCAAAAACTAGAAGCAACCAAAATATCCATCACCTGGAGAATAAATGAACAAATTTCAGCACATCCATACAATGAAATACTATTCAGCAATAACAAGGAACAACTATTGATACATACAACAGTATGACTGAATGTTGAAAGCAGTATGCTCAGTGAAAAAAAAAGCCATACAAAAAAGATTGCACGCTGTATGATTCTACATACAGTATACAACACTCCTAAAAAGACAGAACTATAGGGCTACAAATCAGATCAATGGTTGCCAGAGACAGGGCTAGGCAGAGAGGACTGACTACAAAAAGGCACAAGGGAACTTTTCAGGGTGATGAAAATGTCTTTCTTTTGATTTTTCTGTTGGGTACATGACTATACACATGTTAAAAGTCATAGAATTTTACACTTAAAAGGTTGACTCTTAACCATATATAAATTGTATCTGACTTGTACAAAAGTTGCATCCAACTTAATTGCAATTTTATATTTAAAAAAAAAAGAAAGAAATGTCCTAATACAATGCTGTAGTACTGTAAGATGCTACTACAATAACTATTAAAATTAGAAATGCAAGCACCCTTTGGCCCAGCAGAAATTTTCCAGGTCACATATGTGAGCTATATTCATTGTAGCACTGTGAATACTCTGTAATTGTTATTCTCTCCCTCTCTCTCTCTCACAGATCTTCATATATTGATCTAGAAAAATCTTCAAATTATATTTAAGTAAATAAGCAAATGGCAGATACATATATAGATATGATTTGGGGAGTAGGGAAATATACTTTTATAGGTCTGTGAGTGGATTTTTTTAAATATTTGGAAGAATAAACAAGCTACTAAAATCACCCACTATTATTAGGGAATTGGGAATTAGGCAAATGTGGAAGAGAGAAGCAAGTGCAGACCTTTTTATATTTTTGGGTGTGTAAACCACGCAAAAAAAAAAAAAAAAAACCTAAGCATACAATATTTAAAACATTAATTTAAGTACAAGTTACAAACATTTTTGGAACTCTGAAAGCATTCCAGAGACAGAAAACATTATCATGTACACTTACAATGCAAGTTAACTTTCAATTACCAGAAGAAAATGAGCAATCTGTGTAAGAGACTATGTACTTAACCGTTCTTTCTGACCCAGCACCCCACAAAAATAGAAGAAAATAAGGAGTGTAAGAAATAGAAAACAAAGAATGGTTTGGAAGGAAAGGTTATAATTTTAAAAAGGAAGCATAAATAAGAAAACTCAGTTTAAAAAAAGCCAAGAACTTGTTACACCTCTGAAAATCCTCCACCTTTCTCTCCTGGAGTGCTGTGCTCATCTATCCCTAAAGTAACAATGGCCTTTTCTATGTCTTGTGAGCGCCAAAGAGAAACAAATAGGACTCCTTGCCACAGACACAAAGTGACATATGTCCTCTACAAGTGAAGAACTCAAAGACGTCATTTACCCATCACAACCAAAGCATATGGGTGGATTATTTTATTAATAGGATTCCAGAAACACCTAAGACTCCTTGAAAGCTCATATTCCAAAATCTAGGAAGTTAATTCTGTCTTTCATTCTGTAGTTAAGACTGTGAGGTACAATCATAAAATGGTGTTAGAGCTAGATAACTTACAGATAACTTAAATAGTATTTTGGTGCAAGATACAAGCTTATGAATTACTAATAATTCTCACTATATTTAAATAAATGTTTCTCAATTCTAGATAAATTCTAGTCCAACTAGTCCCTCTCTGAATAGTGTGGTCAGACAACAAAGTTCACTTACAAGCTAAGAAATTATCCTCACAGCAACAGTTAACAAAGCAAAAACACCAGGAATATTGCACTCTCCAACTTGTTAGTTTCAAAACACTATGCCCATTCAAATCTGGACCCTTGCTGCTGGTGTCCAGATTTGGATCTCGATCCTCTTGGTTGGGAAATTGCTATCTCCCAAACCTTTCCCCTGCCTTTTTCAGTTAGCATTGAAAACCAAGGTTCCCAGGTATGTCCCTATACAGAAAGTAATTCCACCTTGAAACTTCGTAAGGAATGGAAATAAGAGGTATGCCAAATCTGTTTCTGACAAACCAACAGATGCCTAGCTCGTGAGAAAAACTGGTTACTTTCCCAAGGACAGAACAATCCGAAAGGCATCAATCTAGCCCAAGGTTCTACAGCCCAAGGTTCCCAACCAAAGAACTCTAACTGGACTTACCACTTAACATTTCTCTTCACCTAGCAAAACCCCAAATAGTGTAGTTGCTTGAATAACAACAACTTTTAAAAAAAGCTAAGAAACAAAATACCAATATCAAGATAATACATTTAAGTCCTTGACATAGTTATCTAGTGACAAAATTAGCAATCAATAAATCTTAGGTGTTATTAAAACCATCATGTGAAATTATTATTTTCAAATAAACCTAGAGAATAAAACAGGCTATTCAAAAGGTATAGTTAAAATATTAACGGCTAACATTTATTGAGAGTGATCTACTATTAATATTTGCTAAGCCTAGATCGAATTTAAAAGACCTTCCAGTCCTACTCTAACTCCAATTGTTTTAAAGATTTAAATTTTAATAAAGTTAGACTTTAAAGCTGAAGCTCATCTCATCTCTAAAGTCAAAGTAACCTAATGGAGAATTCTGAATAAAGAAAAACATCCTAAGCAATTCCGAACTTCATTTTGTAAAAGTCCTCATTAACAACAATACAGACATTTATATCTGATCTTACTATAGAGGGAGTAGAGTGGAAAGAACAGACTTTGAAATCAGACAGTTATGTGTTCTTAAGCATATTACTTAACCTCTCCACATCTCAGTTACTTCATTAGTATCTTCTGCTTTACTGGGTTGATGTAAGAACTAAATAAATTATAAGAAAATATCTAGCTGACTTTCTGGCACATAAGAGCCACTTAATAAAGTCAATTGCTTTTCCTCGTCTTTCCTCAGCTGTTCTTTCTGAGCTACATGCTCTCTAAATATAAAATAAAGAACAGACAACACAACTCAAAGTATTATATATTATTATTACATTGACAGGCAACCTGAAATAGCTAGTGTGGCACTTCCGAAGGGCTACATTATAAAAGTAACTCTCACAGATAACTACAGGCTTAATATAAAGATTCATTTACTATTGCACCTTTCAAAGGTGAACATTTATAATATGAAAGCAATTCAAATTCGTTTTCACATTCTCCAAAAAACAGCCATAAGAGTTCTATTCCACATTCTTATTCCTATTATACTTCTATTCAAGTTCCTGGCTACATGTCTAAGCTCACATATCAGCATTCAAATTTAAATACAGAATAATGACAAATTTCAACAATCACAAGAAAGGAAAAGAAGTTTGTATCCATTCATATCATACAATTACAAAGTTTTTCTCCTAAAAACATGTATTCCAATAAACAAACTTAGAATAGAACATATATACACATTACACATATGGAAAGACTTTGCCATTTTTGAAAGTGAGGAACTTTGGATTCAGCTTCTTTAGTCAAATAAAATGATCAAAACTATTTGAGATACATTAGTGTAGAGGAGGTTTTACACAATGGTTCTCTGAAGTCTGAAAATGCTTTAACGAAAAAAAAGCTCTTTACAAAACTCAACATGAAGCCTATGCTTCAAAAGTGATCCAGACAAGTATTAATACTAACCTGGATAACCAAATAAAGAATTTGAAAACACGGTTTTACTGGTTTATACCCACCAAAAAGAGGCATACTTCTATAAATACTACTGGCCAAATATTAAAAGGATCTCAGCCTATTATTTTTACAAATGACTCACAATTTCTACTAGCACTGATACTTTTAGTATGTCAGTGATAATGTAGACTTTTCCACTTGTGAAGTACTTTCTCACATATTATGCTCATTTAACTCTGAAAAATAAGTACAGCAAGCAGTGTATATACCATTTTGCAGACAAGAAAACTAAGACGCAATGAAAACTGCCACAGTCAAACAGAGAGTACTGGGTGGAAGACCGTCCCTCTCTTCCAGCTATTCTTCTCCTCACTAGAATTAGGCCCCAAAATGTACTATTAGAGTGACATTAATACAAAAGAAAAATTAAGGCATTATTAGTCTGACATTTTTTTCTTCTTAGAGTTTATAAGAAGAGACAGAATACACAAGTTAAAATATTTGTTGATCTCCTAACGTAAGAAAGGTTGTAAGGTACATTTATGAAACAAAGAATTCAAAATCCAATGAAAGCAAATATATACGTACCTAAATATAATCCAAGGCAACAAACTGAAGTCTAGGGCATAGTAATTCACAGTGCCATGCCTAGAATTCAAGTTTTTACTTTTGACTGGATTCTGTGACTTAACACAAGTCACACTAAGTAAAATTTGAATCACTATCAGCTAACCAGGCAATTCTAAGAATCTATTTTGATTCAGTCTTAAAATAATTACAAGCCTGAACAATGTTACATTCAAACAATAAAAAATAACGTTCTAAAACTTTTTAAAATTGTACCAACCATCAGTATTTGTTATCCTATCTATTACTATGACAATCTCACACACACTTCATACATTAGAATATTTATGAACTGCTAAGGTATTGTAAAATGTCACAGAGACACAAAGGTTAATCAGACAGTTTCACCTTCAAGGAATTTTGCAGTTTAAAAGAGGAGATAAGATGTATATATCTAGTAATTATGAAATTATGCATTACCAAGGAATAAATGCCTTAAAGAAAAGCACAAACTAAAAACAGTAAGAATCTCATAAAAAAAAATTCAACCTCTAGTCTAAGTGACCAGAAAAAGCTTCATGAAGGAGGAAACATTAAGCTAGTCCTTCAAAAACTACCAGGATAGGTGCGAGGGAGGGAGGGAGAGAGAGAGAGAGAGGCATTAAATGAAGAGTTACCAACATAGGTAAAAAGGGAGGAAACAAGGTATGCTTGCCTGGCATTGATAAAGCCCTGAGAATGGTTGCAGTGAGAATGCAAAGACCTACAAAGGAAAACAAAAGTAATGTTTTCTTTCCCAAACACCAGTTACCTCTTTACAAACTCAATGCAAACATAGGAGCAGTTTACCTAGAAGATAACGCAAGATTATTGTTCTCCGTGGTCACAAGTATGATTCTTGACCATCACCATCCACGTGAATGGGTTCTACTGGACAATGAGAAACGAGGGCTTGCTTGGGTTTTTCCCTCTAAAGCACCATCCTAAATAAACAGGTCCACAACAGCATTTTTGTTCTTGTAGCTTTGATATTATAATCAACCAAGAAAAGTAAAAATGAAGAGAAATGGAAATTAGGACCTAGCCTAAAAGCAGAGGGGAAGAAGGATAAGTGTAGGTTCCTGGAAACATTAAGACAATTATTTTCACAATCAGCAGAGGGGAACGGTTATCCAATAAGTTAAAAAGAAAATTCTCAGAAATTCTTATAATCTTCTAAATGAAATGATAGGGATCAGGCTTTTTTTTTTTTGAAGCCTGGACAGGAGACAAAGTAAATGACATTTTATAATCAAAATCATTTAACCTATCTCGTATATAAAGAAAACTGTAAAGATATACAAAAGGCCAGATTTTAAGTTATGTGGGTGAAAGCTTTCTTCTTTATTTATTTTTAAAAATTTCACCCAGCTTGATGAGACTGATAAATTGCTTTACACCAGGTTTTCAAAGATTTATAGGATATACTAGGAGTGTTTTTTTCTTTCCTCTCCTCTATGCTATTTTGTATTTTGTTTCAACCAATTTGAAGGTAGGTATTGTTTTCCTGAAATTGATTCAATGTGTTTAATATGTACTCCTTTCCTTGAAAATTAAAAACAAAAAACAAATAGAAATGCACAAAATGTCACATAATATGTTTGAAGTAAGGTTTAAATAGTTTTCAATCCTTTCCAGAAAACTACATTAACTAAATTTTCATAAATAATGGGGGTGATATACAAAAGTACAAAAAGTGATTACCCTCTAAGGGTAAGTAACTGAAGGAGAGGAAACACTAGGAACATTTCTATTTGGAAGTGCTAAATTCTGATACTACAAACACTGTAGTAAGTTTTTACAAGCACTTTCTACAAAGTTACACTTAACATCACTGGCAAGACAGTGTTGCCAAATTCTGAGTGGTCAATGTCTCTCCTGCACCATGATGAAAACAAATGATCTCAACTAAGTAATTTCACGTGTAGCCTCAAAAACCCAACTGGAATAATCTTTTTTCTTCACATACATTGACATAATTGCCATAGATGCACAAATAATAATGTTAACTAATTATTTAAAAGTTATCTTTGTGGTTGTCAAGAAGTAACGTAGCTACTAAAAACTCCATAGCACCCTACAAAGAAAACAGATTATAAACTCATACAAGTTTCTGTTTTGATGTAAGAAAGAAATGTGGCCAGGCACAGTGGCTCACACCTGTAATCCTAGCACTCAGGGAGGCCGAGGCGGGAGGATCACTTGAGCTGAGGAGTTTGAGACCAGCCTGACAAAGAGCGAGACCCTGTCTCTACTAAAAATAGAAAAATTAGCCGGGCATCCTGGCACACACCTGTAGTCCCAGCTACTTGGGAGGCTGAGGCAGGAGGATCGCTTGAGCCCAGGAGTTTGTGGTTGCTGTGAGCTAGGCTGACTCCACGCCACTCTAGCCTGGGCAACAGAGCAAGACTCTGTCTCAAAAAAAGAAAGAAAGAAAGAAAGAAATGTAAATAACTTAATAAAGAGTAAACAATTTTATCTCTGAATCCAATTTCAAGGTTTATATAATATGACTACAATCATTTTAACTAAGATAAAGAAGCAATAAAATATTTCTTGATTGTAAACTAAATAGAAATTAGGGAATTCTGAGTACAACACAAAGTTTTTTGAGCAGAGCACCTCAACATATGTGTTATATCTGACAGGCTTAAAAAATTCATAGTTGCGTGTTTGTTTTTAATAATGAAAGCCTAATTCAGGGAGAATACTGTATTAAAACCTCTCATCTAATTCTAGATTCTGAGAAAACCTAAACAAAGACCACAGTTTCAAGAAAGTTAGTCTGGAAAATTGAAGACAACAACCTAGATGAAAATATGTCCTTCCTACAAGCAAAAGTATATGATTCAGAAAAACCATATTGGATGAACATTAACAGATGAACAATAATAAATACGTATTATACCTAGTATCTATAAGAAGTTTTATAAAGTTATGTTAATAATGCTACATGAGGAATCAAATTTCATTTTCCCCCTCAGCACGTATTTGTAAAGGTCACTAAGAGATACTTATTCAAGTTACTAAAAGTCCTAGTCCTTGCTTAGCTATATTTAGGAAGAAAAAATAACTCAGATAGACAAGAGAGCTTTCTTTGTTTTAGCTCTTTTTAAATTAACAGTGAAAGTAGGCTGAGGTGAGTTCCCCCCTTTTCATTCCTCTTTGAGTTAAAGATACGTCTTCAGCAAAAACATTACAGGCTTGTAATTATAGAAGACATTAGATCCTTGAGCACTGACACCAGTTGGAAGTTCTCATCAAGAGCACAAGAGACAATCCAGGAAAGAAAAATTTAATATATTTAACCCCAAAAAAAGAGTAAAATTATAAGAATCCATACCCCACACACACTTCAAACTTCCCTTTAGTCTTCCTAACAAAGGAACTTTTCTCATTCTCCTTATCCTTACCTTCCACAGCCAGTGGTAACTTAAAGACATTATTCTTACCACACTCGTAACACAAAATACAAAATAGTCATGTGTTCTGCCCTCACCATAACCGATTATTCAGAATCTCAAAAAAGAAAAAAATACAGTCATTAATCTCAAGGCATCATCCTGAGCCATCACTGGCTGGTTCCTCTTCCTCCCAAATTTGTCTGTTTCAATTCAATCTGATGCAGTCCTGTTTCTTACCCATCTCTATGTAGTTTTCTGGTCTAATGTACCCAGTCTAGTTGAAGGGCATGCCTCAGGCATTGCAAAAGTCTCAGCTGCCCTCCACCACCTTCCCATTCATCCCATAACAACTAAATTATTTGTCTTTAAGCACTACCCTGACTCTTATGGCTTGGAGTCAAAAGCCTCCAAGGATTCCCTACTACAGCAAAGACAGACCAGGAAATTTTTAACCTGGCATGATTAAACTTTTTTCAAGCTGGTAAGCCAACCAGAAGGCAGTAAAACACAAATTTTTATAACCACCAGGGCAGACAGAAAGATACTTTTTATAGAACAAATGCAAAGTATGAGGGAATTAATGCTTTCAACATAACAAAAGAGAAATATCTAATTAAACATTCCATCACAAAAGCCAAAAACAATCTTGCTAAGACTCATGAATAAATTTAGCCCATCAAATAGGTAACTTTCTAAATACAGGTGACCCTTGAACAACATGGGGGTTAGGGGCACCAACCCCTCACAGAGTCAAAACTCCCCATGTAACTTTTGACTCCTCAAAACTTAACTACTAAGTTTTTAATACTTAAAAACCTGTTGACTGGAAGCCTTACTGATAACATAAACAGTCAATTAACACATATTTTGTATGTTACATGTATTATTAGCATATACTGTATTCTTACAATAAGTAAGCTAGAGAAAAGAAAATGTTATTTAAACAATCATAAGGAAGAAAAAAATACATTTACAGTACTGTACTGTATTTATCAATATCCTAAGTTTATGTCATCTGAGATAAATCAGCTGTCTGAAATGGTGGGCAACCACAGCTGCAGACCTCAACCTATGGTATATATCAAGTAATTTGACTTTTTCCTGTAATGTCATGACTTTGCTTCTTCGGGGCACTTCCAGCATCACTAGTGGCACTTCATATAGCTCCCATGGTTTCAAGGTTTACCGTCCTGCACTAAAAACGATGAAAAATATATGAGAACATACAAAGATCACTTTTTATCATGATATGCAATTTACGGGCAGAGGAACTGCTCACACGGAGATGATTAGTGTCATATGATTAGCATCACATGGCTTTTTAAGCAGATACTCGTAACACTGAGCTCACCACAATAGCAACAGGAGGTGGCAACGAAATTATTACGGTAGTGAGTACAGTATGTACTACAGTTAATTTTAAGCAGTTATTTCATGCTGCATCTTTACAGTTATTTACATTTCTCAAAATTTTGGCACCGTGTATGTGTAAGTTTTGATAAATTTTAACTTTTTATAATAGATTTGTGTATATTTCATTGTAGTAAATTATAAAACAGACTAGTATCTACATATGTTTTATGCATTCATGACATAGCTAACTTTTTCTTTTTTTATATATATATATATATATATTCATATTCCTAGGCTACACAGTTCATTTGCAAGTTTTTTCAAATTGTCACAAATCTCCAAAAAATTTTCCAATATATTTATTTTTTTAAAAAGCTGTGTATTAGTGGATCTGTATAGCTCAAACCCAAGTTGTTCAAGGGTCAACTGTATTTTTCCCCCCTGTACCACCAAGTCTCAAACTCTCAGGAAAGCAAGATCAAGTCATCAAACATTTATCAGCTCCAAGTCTGAACTAAGGGTTATGCCAAATACTGAGCTTTAGGGATGACCATAAAGTCCCAGCCCAATAAGCTTTCAGTCTAATGGGGCTGATAGACATAGTTCAAGTTAACCCATTTTAAATGAAGACAGAATCCTAACTTAGACTCCAACTAACTTAGGCATATGTTACACCCCCACCAAAGCAAATAATTTATAAAAACATAAAATATTTAAAGATGACAAATGCTCCCAACTCTTACCAATAATATTTCTAGCCATTAGCTTCTAATAGCAAACTGTTTAAGTGACCCCACTACACAACATTAATAGTAGTCGATCTATATAAGTCTTCAATGTCATCAGAAAAAGCCCTTAACACATATCAGTTGCTTTAAGGCAGGAAGGACATAATGCATACCTAAAGTTTTAGTACCAAAGCTAGTCTTGTATTACATTCAATATGAGAACATTCTTCTTAAAGATATGTTTATGATAAATATGAATTCAACAGAGTATAGAAAACTCTATTTAAATAGCTATCTTTTACATATATTTTATATACAAATACGTATTTATAAAAAGTGATGATTCAGCTTTGGGGAGGACTGACAAACTGAAACCCTAAAGTCCCATAAATATAACAAAGCATTACTACAAGCAGAAATATCAGTACATATATACAAATGGAGCACCGAAAAATGAACTAAAATTTCTAGAATTTAAAAAAATAGAGTAAATTTGAAGCAAAAGGAACTGGTTTTTAAAATATCATACACCAATATTTTTAAATATTAAATCAATAGATGGGATGTTTAGAACCCAGTTACCATAGAAATAATTACACTTAAAAATTACACGTAGCTTTATAAATATTTATATATAATATTCACCCACTAGTATTTTTATCCCTATCTGTAATAAGAGATTGAGGTTCAACAAATTAATAATCATATACTTAAAAAGGAAACCAGTTGAATATATCTATATTCTATAACTGTAGCTACTGTAACTCTGTAATTCAATAAGACCATCAAAGAGGTCTCCTGAGAATCACTGCATAAACTTATTACAATCATCTATTTCCTGTGCAAAGTAAATTGGACAAATACTATCAGCTCACAGCATCCATTAATCTTAATCGTTTTCTTTCCTGCCTTTCTATACTATAGAAGCTTAAAAGCAAAATACTTAACATTTCCAGCCTCCTTTGCAGCCAAGTAATCATGTGACACAGCCTTGGACAATAATAAGTACCTAGACAGGGGTTTCCTTCAACATAAAGACAAAACCCTTACCAAGAAAAGGATTTTCAACCTCCCCGCTTCTTTCCTGTTTGATGGCACAACTACCATCTTGTGACTTTGAAGACTAAAATCACTTGCTAAATAGAAGACTGAGCCAGTTTCCTTAAATGACATCCCTGAGCATCTGCACCAACCTAACCCTGCACTGCCTACCTTTAGATTTCTTATTGTGTGAGAAAAATAATCCCATAGTTAAGCCTCCGTGTGTGCAGTTTGGGGCAACCTTCAGACTAATACGATCCTAATACAATCTATGCTATAAATCAAGTTTATCAAATCAACTTAGGTTATAAATCACTTTGGTGAATTAGTCATTAGATATACTAAAGACGGGAAGTTATCTCTGGGAAAAAGATCAGAGAGGAATGAGTACCAACTATTAGAAAAACAGCAATAAGAAGAGCAAATAATTATTAAATATTCCACACCAGAAACTGTGTTACGAACATGTGTTAATATATATTAATGTATTTAATCTTCACAGCCATATGCAGTTGATAATATTACCATACCTACCCAGATAACATTTTCATTAATCCTTGACAAAAACAGAATATGGCAAAATAAAGCTAAATTTATTTATCCCAAGATTATGACCTTCCTATTTTTATGACAGTAAACGTCCTTTCTTAAATGAGAATAATGGCTAGCAAGCTTATGTTTATTTTAATATGCTTACTTGGTAAATAGGTTACAAACCAATGTCAATGCCCCACTGTATTATGAAATTTTTACAGTCTATGACATCCAAAAGCCTGAGACCCACTAAGGTTAAGTAACCTGCCAAAGGCCACAAAGCAGTATGTTTGACACCAAAGCACAGGATCGTAACCACTAAGTTATATGAAAGAAATACACTAAATAAACTCAAAACAACTATTTTGTGAATACGATTAAAATTAAAGATATTAATTTATAACTGCAAAGGAAAACAATCATCCAAGAATATATAAAGTGGGAACAAGGACTTTTAAAGTGAAATGATTTTACCATGTTGCCTCCCACCAAGTTTTTTCTAACTATGTGATGTAGTTTTAAACCATACCAGAGAAAATGGAATCAAGATAGGAACTCCCACCCACTCCAACTTAAGTCTCACATGACAATTAGGTTTGGAGGTTCACATTTGGGAATAAAGAAGTTTTGGGTATACTGTCTGAGTCTAAATGAAGTTTGTGGTATCCCAAATCCAAGGAACAGACATGCAGAAAACGTTTGCCCCTAAGCTTGCTATTGAATTTCTTTCAGCTCCACACAAAAAGGAGGTGGGAGGAGAATCAGATATGAATGAAGATCAGAAACAAACTGAAATGCTGTCAAATTCTTCCTTACCTCAATTCTTGCCATTTTCTAATACTGCTTTTCAATTTGTTAAACTCACGAGTTTTTAAGACTCATTTCTATTTGTTTGGAAACATATAAATTTGATGAAGTCGTTTCTCAATACAATAATAAAAAGATACAACTTAGATTGATAGTCAAATACTTTAAACAATTTGACCAAGCATTCCCCAATAAATTTGAGTGTGTTTAAAAGAAAATGGAGTTTTCAAGACTATATAATGTAGCTTAGAGAAAATATCAGAAACATATTGCCTTGCAGAATTCAAATAGTTACCATATAAAGAAATGGATGACGTTAAATAGGTTTAGTCTAGTCTACACTTATACATTTATACACTTTTAAATTTTATTTTATAAGATTTTAGTTACTTCAAAACCTTGCCAGTTCTTTTCTTTTTCATTTGTGCCCTCAAATGCAATTTATTATTAAAAACATCAAACACAGGGAAAAAATCTCTTAAAATATAGAAAACAAATGATATATGTCTTTATTATTGAAAACAGTAAATACTGTCCTGCCTATATTTTATTTATAGTTATCTCAAATGTTAGGTCCCACATTTTTAATCCAATCTTCCAACACCAACGTCAGCTCTAGAAAAAAGTATGTAATATACAAAAACAGCATGTATTCTCCAGTATTTACTGCCAAAAAAAAAAAAAAGGTAAGGAAAGGTGGGTGGCTAATCTATGGGTTGGGGAGTGGCTTTATAATCTAAATACAAAGGCATATATATGGGGGGAAAAAAGATTTGTAGAGATTTTTGCCTTAATCTGATTTTTAAGGAAGTTGTTATTATTTTCTTTTTGGGTCCTAATAAAGTCCTAAAAAAAAAAGGTCTAAAAGAAAGTATTGAACATACTGAGCTTAGATATCACTATTATCCACAGCCACAATAGCACCTCTGACTAGATTTTTTTAAACACACCCTTGCCACTTCCTCCCCTCCCTTCCACCCCCTCACAAGAAAGAATTTAAAGAATTTTCAAGTTCACAGGAAATGAAAAAGGGGGGACTACAACTTAAATTTCACTGAGATTGATTTCCCTAAGCTACTACCAGTCTCTTTTCTATTTCGCTTAATATACATGGAATATTCCATTTCCCATACTTTTTTCTTATAACAAATATTCTAATTTTAAATTCAGAACCATGAAATATTCAAAACTGATAAAAGTATTCCATCTTGAGAATATCAACAAAATTCAGGTAGGAATAAAAGTGAATAAGCAGTTAAAAGTTATTGTTTTAGCTCTTCTCATCCATTTATTTGTGAGCTATTATGTGTACGTGTGTTTTAAATTTTTTTCCAACTAATATATTCCTCACCACTTTACTAATAGTCCAGTGCATACAAAAATACTTAGCTAAAAGGTACTAGCTCTTCATTTATACATTAATTAGGGAAAAGATTCTTTTTTAAAAAATAACTTGGTAGCCCCTTCTCAGGGTCACAAAAACACTCCAAAAGCTATTCTTCCTTTAACTTCGAATTTTGAAATAACTTTAGTCTTAAAGTGATAAAAAAAAAATAGTTTGAAGATCCCATATCGCCTTTACCCAGCTTCCTATAACATCTAAACTAACCAGAGTAAAATTATCTAAATATTCAAATTTCACCTGTTGCCCTAATAATGTTCTTTTTTCTCATCCAGGATCAATTCCAGAGTCCCACATCACAATTCCTTGGTGTTCTCCAATCTGTGACAGTTCTTCAGCATTTCTTCATCTTACACACCTTCAAGACTTTTGGGGAGTACTGGCCAGTTATTTTGCAGAATGTCTTTAAATTTGAGTCTGTCTGATGTTTTCTTTAAATTTGAGTCTGATGTTTTCTCCACTGAACGTTGACTTTTTTTTTAAGTAAGAATATCCACAGATGTCTCCTTCTCAGTGCATCATATCAGGAGACATATGATGTTGATATGTCTTAGTACTAGTGATGTTAAGTTTGATCATCTGGTTAATTTGGTGTTGCCAGTTTTCTTCACTGCAATGGCACTGATTTTCCCTTTATAGTTAATTAATTAATCTTATGAGGGGGATACCTTGAGATTATGCAAATATCCTGACAGTGTGATATACAACAATATTTCTCATCATACTTTCATCCACTAATTGTGGCATCCATTGATGATTCATTCTTGCTAGCAACAATTACTACTGTGGTGTTTGCCTACTGGTGATTTCTATTTCCATCATTCCTTCTACATTTTGTAATTGGAATTCTACTATAACAAAGTGTTATCTCTTCTCCCTCATTTGTTTATTTATTCATTTAGTTACTTATATCAGTATGGGCTCATGGATATTTTCTTCCCTAGGGGTTATAATCTGTTACTGTCATTATTTACTTTGTTTCTCAAATTGTCCCAGATTTGACCACTGGGTCTCCCCTTTGTATATATTAATACATTCACTAGACTTCCTTCTGATTAAACAAAAAAACAAAACTTCAATTGGCAAATGTCAAGTAATTTCTTTGCATGAGGAATCATGATGGCTAAGACTAGCCTTACTACTTCCATTAGGACCAAAAGAATCCCAAATGTGTTGTACTGTCACAACTCTTGCTTATCTCCAAGACCTTACAATCCTGGTCTATATTTTATACACATTATTATAGAATTTTCTCTTCATTGTCACTATTGGGGTGGGGGAGTGATTGTGACTAAAAAAGGGGTAACAAGAGGAACCCTTCGTGGTGCTGGAATCGTTCTGTATCTTGACTGTATCAACGTCAATAACCTGGTTGTGATATTACACCATGCTTATGCAAGATATTACAATACTAATGGGAGAAACAGGGTAAAGGATACACAGGATCTCTCCACATTATTTCTTACTATTGCATATGAATCTACATTTATCTCAAACTCAGAAGTTTTATTTTAAAAAGATAATGATTCCAGTTAAGACTAATCATTTAAAAAAAAATTTTTTTTAAAGAAAAAAGAGTCTTAACTCCGGAATGAAATTTCAGGAGAAACTAGTACCCAAACCCTCCACTGATTATTAGCGTCTAGGAAAGTTACTATCAGGCCTCCCCAGAATGACCAGCTAATGATTAATTCTTGGTTCCCATCTCTTCTTTGATGAGCTTTTATGTTGGGTAGAAACAAATATCATGGGCTAGAGAAGAACAGAAAAGGTGTCAAGAGCCATATATTATGGTAAGTGTTGGTTTAACAACTTAACTGACAATGAGAGCAAAATATAAATTTTTATTTCAATTTACTTAGCTCATATTAAATATTTAAAAAAAATTCTAAAGCCCTACAATCTACGATTTTCAACCTGTGGGAGGCAAGCAATGAGAAACCATAGCAAAAGGAATAGGAACTCAGTTCCAGTGACAAAACAAAGTTCCTCTTCAAGTCACTGACATGAACTCCTCCAAAACACTTTTATGCATAAAGGATGTTAAAACACAGAAATGGTGGAGCCAGGACAATTTAAAATGCAAGAACTAAATTTTCCCCTCCACAAAAACTAACCCCACCACCACCTCACCAAGGGTAAAAATCCTTCCACAGACAGGAGGAGAACAGGAAACACCTGAATATAGCAAGAAACACATACTTCTTACAGTTCAGTGAGCAGTGGTTAATTAGCATATGAGACCAGAGGTGTGTTTTTTTTCCTATAAAGATAAAAATCCCAACAATCAAAATCATGTGGCAGTAAGCTTTTTTTCTCCCTACAAAGACTAACATAATCACTGAACAAATTTTAACTAACTATATATATTCTAGCTCTGATAAAGCTACAAAAGATCAATTATATATGCTATAAATTGCTTCTGCTAATTTACCAACATTAATTAACCTATCTAAACAAAAAATGGCATAGAAGAGCAAGAAACTATTCTCAAAGACTCACTACAATCATCACATTGTGTCATCACAAGTCAAGTTTGACTTTTTATATAAATAAATTCATTTTTGCCCACTCAAATTCAGAAGGTCTTCAACTCTTCCAAAGGATGGAATGCTTGAAAATCACATTATCATTACAGATTAAGAAAAACTATTATATTTAGTACAACTATATGATAAATCAGATATTTCATACTAGATTCCCAGAATGCACATGTAGTAGAAGATATTAAAGTTTAAGGGGAAAAAATAGTATAAGAAATCTTAAAAGTCAAGAAAATTATATTTAATAACTTGGATTTTCCTATAAATAGTAAATGTCCATCATCATCACACACCATGATTAGACTGCACTGGCATAATGCAAGCATAGTTTAATATAATGAGTAGTTGATATAGATGTGCACACATTCAACTAGCTGTCCAGCAGATTCTACTCCTGCAGTATTTCTAATCCATCTCCATGGTGTAATTCAGGCTCTCAATCATCTCAAGCCTGGAGAATAAACATCAGCCCTTAACAGAATTCTTGGTCTCTTCTCCTCTCCAAACCACAAGCTCCTACACTCCAGTGGAGTTCATGCCCTACCCATCCCTTGGCTCCAAGCACACTGAAGGTCTACACATGTTTTCTTACAACCATCTGTGCTACTCATATGATAGTGGGTCAATCTGGAATACCCTTCATGTCCCCTAGTCCACTGGCGGGTGAATTTCTACTCCCCTACAACTCAAAACACATTCATATAGAAAGTCCACATCCTCTCCAGTGTTTTCATAGGATAGGACCGGTGTTATAGCACTAACAAATCACAGCCCACTTATAAGATGGATTGGTGAGTTACTCGAGGGACACACATCTCATATCATCTTTGAATTTCCAAGGCCTGGTTAATAATATTTTATCAAAATGTGCTAGAATAAGAATTATCATTAGGCATCGCACTAAAAAGTTAATGTACTTCACTTAATCTGCAAAACAACCTCAGAAAGCAATTATCATTTTACAGATAAGGAAACTGTTACCAAAAATGGGGTGAAGAGAGGGAATATTCCATAAAATGCAGATAAGGGACCATTGACTATCAGCAGTTTCCGTATCTCCTTAGGCTAAACCAAAGATACTTCTATATAAAATTTACAAAATAAGAAACAAAAATTTTTAAAGTTTGTTTTCAGATGAGTCAAGCAGTAGCAGAGTCTTTCTGTGTTTCTAAAAGGTTATCAGATCATTATGTCATATAGTAGATTTATATCTGAGGCATAGCCCACTACAGTTTTATGCAATTTGAATTTCAAATATCACCAAAGAAAGGTCTTATTTTGATAGTTTAAATCACCCAAAATCTACCCAGATAGGTTTTTTTCAGATCCAAAGTAAAAATAAAAAACCAAAAAGGCATACTCAGTTTTCTTATGAAGCAAGGAATACTTTACTTCAAGACTGAGCTTTGGAGTGATAGAGAATCCTTCCTTAGAGACAGCAAGATTAAATAATAGTGATAGAAGGTTATAACTAGTTTTGTTTTTATTTTATGTCCTTTCTTGAGGGGGGAAAAAGCAAAATATTGGCAACAACATATTCCTCTTTTTTTTTTTTTTTTAACTGTTCTGTGAAATTCCAGGGTTTGGGAAAGATTGTGACTGCATTAAACTAGTATCTGCATACAGCACTGCAGTTGGAGAGATTTTCATTTTGAACCTCAGCCAAGATATGCAAAGCTAATTATGGAACTGTTAATTACTAAATGTTTAAAAGGTTATTTGAAGGCGACTAAGCTTCCACTAATGTTGCAAAAGAATATTAGCAATTTTTACCATAAATTTAGGTCCTTACTTGTTCAAAGTCACATGCTAATACAGTATGAAATTCATATTTCAGTTATAAATGTATTTTTAACCAACAAATTCAAATATCATTATTATAAAATCTAAATGCTTGTAGCCAATCATTTCTTTGTGAGACACGCTTTTACAATTGCATACAGATAGTTCAGTTGTGTTTTACAAACAAAAACTACTTAAAAACAAATATTACTAGAGCCCAAAAATGAGCTAAAATATAATCAAAGTATAAGCTATCAAATGAAAATATGAGTCTGCTTATAAACAATGGTAAAAGGAACTCAAAGGGAAAATTTAACTGTAATAGACATAATTCTTCTACTAGATTTTCTTTTGTGCAGATTCTCATAATATTTAACGTTCTCTGGGCTAAAGGTATTTTTTTTTCAGCCCTCTCATTATGACTCAAGATGAATTCTACTGAGTGATTTTGCAACAAATTAAGTCCTGTACTCTGTTATGACACATTCATTAGGTAGTAACTAAATCAAAAGGTGTAAGAGCCCAAAAAAAACGTCAATAGTGAAAGACAAAGTAAGATTATTAAATAGGAGATGAGATGGGGGTTATTTTACACATACCATTTTTTTAAAGTAACTTTTACAACTATCTAAAAATATATTAAATTAGGTCTTTAAAGAAGAAGAAACAATTTTGCCATAGATGTTTCACCTGAAAAACTAAAAACATGCACTTAAATGCTTTACAGAAGCAATTTCAAAGGGCCTGAACTCAGTAAGTTAATAAAATGGTTTAGAAAAATCATTTTATTGTATAAGCCTTGGGGGGGTAAAGCTGTTTGTAATTTATTTATGTCTTTTACTTCACCAAATTGCTTTGGTGACCAAGCTTCTCATTTAAGTGATTCTTTAGACACAAACCCAAACAGTTAAATAGAGCAATTACTTAAGAGTCCTGTTTTTCAACAGAGGTGCCCAGAAAATTATCAATAGAACGTTTAGTGCTCATTATTTTCAAAGGGGTTTGTTATTTAGAATACAGTGCCCCATTGACTAGAACTCAGCCAGGTTTCCAGACAATATGAGACACACATTGGATTAAAGAAGACTTTTTTCCTCCTCTCAGAATACTCAGAATATCAGGTGAAATAGTGACAGCCTCTTGAATCTGAATATGCATGATTTGGCTAAAAATTCAGGTAACAATTTTTTTTGGTATTTCTCCTCACTATTTCCCCTGACTAATGACATGTCTAAATAAAAAGAGTTCCCATTTTCCAGGCTGGCATGAAAAGCTCCCAATTTATCAAAGTTTCTGGGACTCTTCTCACCTCAGATTCTCTTCTAGCCCACTTCTTGGGTTACATTAGTGACATCAGGATTACCTGTAGAAACTGACTGACTAAATACAAAACTATGTCTTCACAGGGTTTGGGAGAGGAACTGGCCTGGCAGGAATAAAAAATAAATTAATAAAAAGAAAGAAATTGAATTTAACAAAAAAATTACATATTTCCTCTATTCTTTTCTTTTAAAGCTCTTTCTTTCCACCTATAATGAGAATCACACAAACTCCTTTATCAAGTCTATCCTCAGAAACAGAAGGAAGCACAACTGTAGAACTTTCCTAATTCATGTCCTTCTGTTCATGATATCAAGCTTATTTAACAAGGTTGCTTTTCTTATACTACAAAATTCTAACTCTTAAACATTAATGAGAAAAGACCATTGGGAAAAATTTCCAGTGTTGCATTCACAAAGCACTGTTCATATAAAAAGCACCTTCTACAAAAGAATTTTTTTTTTTACTTTTGAGTAAAACTTTTAGAAGATTAATTATTTCTGACAAGTCAGGTAACAAAGATGAAAACATTCACGTTTCAAACTACTTTCTCTTTAAAACAGTAAGTAAACATGGAGTTTGGTTTAGTAATAACCAAATGAACATCAAAGTTCATAGGGCCCACACTTAGGAATGTTCAAAATGTTTGGTAAGTTTCTCTATGTTTACTTTTTCTATGAAGGTTTGATGGGGGAAATGTGCTGATTTCAGACTGTCAATGGAGCTTTCACGTGTGCTGTTAGTAGTAACCAGCCCACTTACTCCTGACCCAGGTCAAGTTCTGTGTTGGGTCAGTTTTTACTCTATTCTACAGACAACTGGAAGAGGAATGGGAGAGTTTAACAGTTCATTTATCTGGCACAATCCCTACCCTGTCAGAGGAGAAGTTTTGTCTCTTCTAGACTTATTTGGTGACCCACCCTCCCCCACCTGATAGTAGGTTTCAGTCAGTCATTGTTATTCTTCTAACTAATCAACCAAAGACACATAGCCCTCCTCTCTAATTTCCACCAAAGGCCTCTGATATCATTTTCTGACCAGTCTTCCCAGTATCTAACATTCTCAGCATGTGTAATTTCACTTGGCACTTCAAACAGTATTTTTGAAAGGTATTTAAATATTTCACTGAAACCTGCCTTTCCTTCACACTGAGATTGGGAATGTGCATTTTCAGATGCAGAAGACTCTGATTCAACTGACAATTTTAAACAAATAGTAGACAAGGAAGGCACAGGAGAGTCAGTGCAACACCAAGGGAAAGACAAGATCAAAGCAGGACATTCCTTATTTGTAATAAAAATAGTCTTTTAGAATAGAAACTTTCTGGATACACAGAAATAAGTTTTCTTGTAAAATACTGCCCATCTTCCACACATTTGATAAATATGTGCCATCTATCCACGATACCCCAGATGTGACAGCTCCATCAGGGAAAATGAAAAATCAAAAACAGTACCAGGTGTCATTCTTGGGGCTTGTCCAAAGGCAGCCAGTGGAAGATTCTATTTTACTCTGTTCTCCCCACATTAAATAATAATAACAAACGTCAGAGAACGACAGCATTTGGATTTGAACAGATGACATCCAACACCTAACAAGCAAAGCAACTCTTTCAAGCATTAGGTCCTAAATGTCTGATGGTCCCAAGGATCAGGAGGGCTTATTTGTCTTCAGAGGGTTGGCAAGCAGGATCCCCTGTAGTCACCATCCCAATGCTTAAGAGTATGCGTCATTATCCAGTCAGCAACCAAAAGCAAAGAAAATCAAACCACCACATTTTTACAAAATTTCACTCTCTCTAGTCCAACTTGAGACAACCAAATATCCAACCCCATCAGCAATTCCTCCGCTCAAAGTAAGAATAAGCCTGAAGGTAAACAAAAGTATAAAGGTTAACAAACTTATCCAATTTTGACAATAAGGTTGTGCAACACCAAAAGAATCCGCAGGGTGCCCTTCCCGTGAGTGTATTTGAATATGCCTGCTCTGCAGTTGTGTCTGCAATTTAAACTAAAAGCGCTAGCCTAGCTATTCAAACTTTCTTTCCCCGTCAGTGGAAAGCAGCATCCCTTTTTCAAAAAAAGCAAAAGAGTTTAACCATACAAACATCTCAATGTTTTACTTTGGAAGGTCGACATGGATTTTGTATGTCGCACAATCACACAAGTTTCCCCTTACGCCTTTGCAAACACCACTGAACTCTAAAGACAGAAGGGTCACATGCAAGGGGAGGAAGGGACCTGCAGTCAGCTGGTGGCAGGGAGGTGAGACCCTCCCGGAGACCCTCTCTGACCCCTGAGATTCAGAGAGAGGCTAGGGAGAGGGAAAGTTAATTAAAGAATCCCCCCCCAACCACACACACACACACACACACACACACACACGCCGCCTGGCAAACGTAGGGGGAAGGCCAGTAATGGGGAGGGGAGTAAAGGAGGAGAATATCAAAAGCAGGGAAAAATAAAACCAGGATGACCAGAGAAAAAGACTCGGAGCTGGGATGCAGCTGGAAGTTGGGGTTCCTGATACAATGGGGTCCTCGGGGAGAACTGTGTCAGGAAAGGGGTGTGGGGGACAGGCGAAGGCGCAGTCTGTGAAGTGCAAATGCGGCCAAGTGCAGGCGGCCGGCGGCGGCGGTTCTCACCTGGGGGGTCCTCTCGGCGGGGTTCTTCATCACCGCTTGGCGGAAGCTATTATCCACGTAGGACGCCATCTCCCCCCGTGGGCCGGGCCGGGGCCGCTCCGCACCCTCGCCGGCCTCCTCCCAGCCCAGCGCCGCCGCTGCCTCCGCCCTGCGCGCTCCGCCCGCCCGAGGCTAATAAGCCAAACCGCGCGGCGGCGACGGCGCGGGGCCCGCGGGGGGGGCGGCGCGGCTGGGCCCCGCGGCCCGGAGCGCGGGACAAGCGCGACGGGCGCCCGTGGCGCGCCGCTCCGGAGTCCCGAGGCGGGGAGTGTCCTCGCGGCCCCGAGCCTGCGGCGCGCTCGGCGGTCGGAAATTCCCCTTCCTTCTCCTCCTCCTCCTCCTCTTCTTCCTCGCCGCTCCGCCGGCTCCCTCCGGGCCCTGGCTCGACACGCCTCCCCCGGTTCCACTCGGGGGACAGTGGCGGCTCCTCCTGGTCCCAGCAGGCCCGAGTTATTTTTAGGGATGTACGAGTGGCAGTGGGGAGGGGGAGGGCTGCAGGCAGGCGGAGCCTCCTCTCCCCCCTTCGCTGAGGGTCGCCCCCTCCTCTCAGGGGCTCGCGCCGCCGCCCACGGGTCTCCGGGAAGCACTCGGGTCTCCCGCGTCCCCAGTTCTCGGGCACTTGGGCGCCGCGGCCGCCGGTCGCGAGGACGGACCGGGTGGGTCTGGCTCAGGTACGGGCGCTGCGAAGCCCGATCGCCTCGGCCGCCGTCGCCGCCGCTCCTGGTCTCCGTCTACTGGGCTCGGCCGTCCCTCCCGACTGCTGCTGCATCCCCTCGGGCCGCCCCGCCGCCGCCGCCGCCGCCTCTGCTGCTCCGGCCGCCGCCGTGGGCTCCGCCGCCGCCGCCGCCTCCCCCCATCAGCGCGCCCGGAGCGGAGCTGCCCCGGCGCCCGCGGCGCCGCAGCCAGAGCACCCGGCCGGGGCTGCAGCCCTCCGGCCCAGTCGCTCTCCGCAACTTTGTTCCTTGTCTGCGCGGGGCGGGGGAGGGGGAAGAGGGGGCGCGGGCAGCCCAGGTCCGGACTCCCGGCGGCGGGCGTCCGAGGGCCGAGAGCCGAGCGCCGCGCACAGCCCCCTCGGAGAGTGTGTTTGGGAAGCGGCGACTCCCCTCCTCTTCCTCCGCCTCTTCCTCCTGCGCCTTCTCCGGCCGCCGGAGCCGCTCCTCAGGGAGGAAGCGGCCTCCGGGGCTTGTTGCTTTGTGCTGCAACCATGGTGAGGAGTGAGTGGCAAGGCAGGCGCCAGTCGGCTGCTGCCGCATCATCGGGGGCGGGGCGGCCCCGTCGCGCCGGTCCCGCCTCCCCGCGCTCCCGGCGCCCTCCCGCCGGCCGCGCCCTCGCTTCTGAGCGGCACCTTCGCCCGCGACCAGGTGAGCCGGCGCTCCGGCCGCAGGGAGCCGCAGAGCCCACGGCCGAGCTGGCCTGGCCCCAAGGAGGGGGCGCAAGTCCTGGTGCCCGGGCGAGAAGCGCAGGACTCTCCTCTCCCAGTCCCCTCCCCCTGTCTCGCGCCGTGCCCCCTACCCACACCCGGGGCGCGTTCCTGGAAGACCCGGCAGCGTGGGGTCGCCTCCTTCAGACTGCCTTGGCGCCTCGCCGCCGCCCAGAGGGCGGAAAGTTAACCCCGGCCAGAAGTCCAGCCCTCAAGCTTGGGCCGTACTGGGCATTCTTTTTGAACCCAGGAGTTGGCCCCGAGTTGCTTCCGTGGCGATAAATCCTCTTAGGGTTTATTGTGCTTATTTGTAATTTACTGCACCCTCTCCTGCCTTCCGTGTCCACTCTGGCACCTTCAGACACTAAAATGACCACGAAATTAAGGAGATAGGTTTCAACACCAGACCCAATACCACCCCCCAGACACGTAAACACGCCAGATTTGAAGGTGATGGAGACCGAGGTGGCAAGTTCTGTGACATAATCAGAAACATTTATTGGTAGATCTGGCTTTGCCTTGGGCAGAGCAAATTTTCTCTAGATCCCAGATTTCCATTTGGTGCAGAGACCATAACATAGCCCTTTAAGATATTACCACTCCCTCCCTGAGCCAGGTCTAGGTGTGTAAGGTCAGCCCAAAAACAGAAAGGTCACTAGCCAAGCATGGGGGACCATACTGCTGTTCTGGTCCCAGGATTTTATCTTCCTTTGCCACATACGCTCACAAGTTCATGTTTTATAATTTTGATGTCTGTATGGAGTCTAAGAGGAAGATTGTTACTTTTATTTATGTGCTACTACATTGAACTTTTTTCAGATTTTCAAACATGTTTTTTCAACATCCAGTTTGTTTTAAACACTTGGAATAGGTTGTCAGCTAACACAGCGGGCCCCAACCTTTTTTGCACCAGGGACCAGTTTCATGGAAGACAAATTTTCCTGCGAGGGGGCTGGTTTCAGGATGATTCAAGGGCATTACATTTATTGTGCACTTTATTTCTATTATTATTACATTGTTATATATAATGAAATAATTATACAACTCACCATAATGCAGAATCAGTGGGAGCCCTAAGCTTGTTTTCCTGCAACTAGACAGTCCCATCTGGGGGTGATGGGAGATAGTGACTGTAAATACAGATGAAGGTTTGCGGGCTGGCCCACCTGCAGCTTACTTTCTGCTGTGCAACCTGTCTCCTAACAGGCCACTGACCAGTACCAGTCTGCAGCCTGGAGATTGGGGACCACAGAGCTAACATTTTGAGGTCCTAAAGTCACTCATGTGGCACTAAACAGCTTGTGTGGCTTCCTAGGGAAGGGACTGTCCCTACCCAACCTTGCGAAACTGAATCTGAGTTACAAATTGTTATCTATAGACCCTTTTATATTACTCTTGCTGAAACTACTTTCCTGTAATTCTCTTTCCCCTCTTAGTTGAGCCCCAACATCAAATTCTCTATGACATAGACTACTACCTTCAAAAAAAAGGAACATGAGTAAGTGCCAATATAGCTCTATAAAAAGAAGAGAGGGGAATAAAAGAATTCAAACCCAATGAAGTGAAAAAATGTACCTGACATCTCCACCTGGTGTCTAATAGACATCTCAGAATTAACATGTGCAAACCAGGCTCCAGATCTCCTGCCTCAAACATGCTCCACCCACAGCCTTCCCCATCCCAGCTAATGATATCTACACCATTCTTATCGCTGAGGTGAAAAACTTTGGAGTCTTTCTTGACTCCTTTCATTTTCTTACACCCCACAAGGGTCAGTAATACCTGTCAGGTCACACTTTCAAAATGCCATATCTGGACTCTAACCTCTGTCTACTGCCTCTACTGCCATGACCCTGGTCCAATCCAGCATCATCTTTCGCCAGCCCTTTGCAATAACCACCTACCTGGTCTCTCCCTTTCTGCCCTTGCCTCCTGTGGTCCACTCCCAACACAGCAGCCAGAGTGGTCCCTTTCAGTCCTGTTCACGTGATTCCTCTGCTTAGCTCCCCATGTCACTCAAGGTAAAAGCCAAGGTCCCTCCCATGGCCTAAATGACCTATGGACCTCGTCCCCCCTCTTTATCTCTCTGACCTCATCTCCCACTACTCTATTCCCTACTCATTTTCCCAGACACATTAGCCTCCATGATGTTTCTGGAACAGTAAGCAAATACCAGGCTCATGGCCTTTCCATCTTCTGTTCCCTCTACTGCCTGGATTATCTCTCCACCTCACCCCATCCCACTTGCACCCACCAAAAAATAAAGAAAGAAAAGAAAAAGAAAATAAACACCCACAAAAAACCAAAAAACATAGAATGTTGTCCCTCACCTTCATCATATCTTTATTCAAGTGTCACCTTCCCTATAACTCCACACACCCTAGTTCTCTTCCTTGCTTTACTTACCACCATCTAGCACACTATGTATTGTACAGATGCTCCTCAACTTACATTGGGGTTATGTCCCAATAAACCATCATAAAGTAGAAAAATTGAAAATCAAACCATCATAAATCAGAGACCATCTATACTTATTTATTTTATTTATTGTTTTTCTTCCTCTACTGTAATGTAAGTTTCTGACATCAGTGACATTTATTCTTTTTGTTCACTGCTATATCCTCAACACATGACAGGCAGTCAACAGATAGGTATTTAAATGGATAAATGAATTAGTAACTATCGTGTTACCTTGTATTTGTATGAGATTGTTATGTACATTATCTCATTTATGTCCCTGGTTGGGGAAAGAAGGCTGGGAAAGAAACTTAACTTCTCTGAGCCTGTTTCCTGGTCTACAAAAAGAGGGGAAAAAAATGCATACCCTGAAGATTTATGAGAATCCAATATAATGCATGTAAAGTGGCTTGCATAGTGCTTAAACCATAGTATATACTCAACAAATGGTAGTTATTTTTAAGATCATTCTTATCATCCCAATTCTTTGAGGTTAGTGGGACAGTTATTATCATCTTGTTCATAGACGAGGAAACTGACACCAAAACAGGCTACGTGACTTGTCCTAGTTCCAGGCCTGCCTTTAACTTAAGAAGGGTCTGGAGCAGTCTAACAGATGGAGACCGATATACCCTATCATAAACACTAAAAGCTACTGGCTTCTGGCCTGCAACTGGAACTCCCTTTTCTTCCCATCTCGGCTCCATTCCATCCCACAGAAAGGCTCGCACATGAGGACAACCCATTCCACACATCTACATTGCATCACACCTCTCACAAAAGCCACCCCTTGATGATTCCTCAGGCCAGCGTCCAGCCTTGGAGAATGTGGCCTGGATGGTCAGGGCAGTAAAGCCCAGGGTCCCAGGGGCTCAGAGAGTATGGAACTCCTTGCCCCATGGGGAAGAAGGAAGCTAGAGGAGGGCCTTCCACTGCCATGGCCACTGGACAGGAAACCCTCAGCCAGATTTCACAGCCAGAAAGTTGTGAATTCCAGTTGCAAACCGAGCTTTTTTTTCTCTGAGTGCTCTACTGTGATACTGAATTACACCAATCACCTCAAGTAAAGCACAATAGTATGTTTTATCCACCAACAAAATGACTAACTCAGTGTCAACTTCTAAGCTATCATTTAACTTCAATTAAAGCTAATTTTCCCACTATTTATAATCTTATCTACCTATGTCAATAATGCTTATCACCACTCAGTATCTAAGACATCTGATACCTGGCATTCATTACTGTTTTATTAACATTTGAGCACCAACAATGTGCTAGGTACAACACGGAAGACAGAATTAGACACAGATCTGCCACTCTGCCAATTAGTCTAAGCCAAACTGTGTTAACAAACCATAATCAAAGTAAGCCATCTATTATGCTGCCTTATAAAGGCAAGTATAGAAATGAGAGTTTCTTTGTTCTATTTCTACCACCATCATATTATCTAGAAAATCATTAGGGAATAGGAAGAGAGACAGGGCACTGGGTTTTAAGTCCAGAAATACATTTCAAGTTCTGCCCTTAATACCATTCTACTTGTAACTTTTAAAGCCTTGATCTTTGCAAGTTTAAAACATGATACATCCCTAAATATATAATGTAGGTTAGGAATTTAGAGTCATCTTTCTTTAAAACTGAGTTAAAATAATTTTTTAGGCTAGGCACAGTGGCTCATGCCTGTAATCCTAGCACTTTGGGAGGCCAAGGCAGGAATAGTGCTTAAAACCAGGAGTTCAAGACCAGCCCAAGCAACATAGCGAGATCCCCATCTCTACAAAATATAAAAATAAAAAAATTAGCCAGGTGTGGTGGTGAATACCTTGCAGTCCCAGCTACTCAGGAGGCTGAGGCAGGAGAATCACTTGAGCCTGGGAGTTTGAGGTTTCAGTGAGCTATGATGACACCACCGCACTCCAGCCTGGGTGACAGAGTGAGACCCTGTCTCAAAAAATAATAATAATAATTTTTTTTTAAAGTTCCTGTGAGTCCAGCTACAACACAAGATTTGGGAGATTATATATATAGTCATTTCCTTTAAAACACATTGAGTGCCTACTGTTCAATCAGTCAATAAATATTTATTGTGTGCTTGCTATGTGCCAGGTACTAATCTTGATGCTTGGAATACCAATGGTAAGACAAATATGGTCCCTTCCCTGGCCTCGTGGGAGCTTGTTCCATGTTGCAGGCGTTGGTTTAACTTTCTCACCTCTCCTAGGAGGAAGGTCGGGATAATATTAAATAGAAAGGATTCAGGAAGGTGCACTGCTCTACTAAGACAATAGCTTCCTCTGGTTACCACTTTCTCCAGTTGTCACAGCCCTCTCAAGGCAAGGTTTCCAGCTGGGAGAAGCTGAATTCTATTAAAGACATTCCTCACACATTTCCCCCTTCCCCAGAAACATTTTTTAACATTGTCTTCCAGTTACTTTTACGCAGGTGGTCAAGTCAGTAAGAATCTCAGGAGAATGGAAGGCTGTGTTCAGACACTGTATCATTCTCAGTGAGCACACTCCACTAGGAAATATTGTATTCACCTACAAATGGCAGTCCAGAGAGTCCCTGATGGGGAATACAATTACAGACATGCAGAGAGAGATACAGTGTGTTCGTAGGATAGAGCTCATGATGAAGTTAGATGACATGTATCAAAAGCACAATTATTAATAGAATATCAGAATTGGTTTTGATTTTACAGGAATCATAGCAAATTCAGAGTTGAAGATGCTGCCATGCGAGTAAGAACTACACTAATGTAGATGTCATGTAGATGTTTAGATATTTTGCAACTGATTCTAGAAAAAGAAAACCATTCCCCCCGATTTATCAATATTATTACCGTGATTCTGCCCTGGACATAAAATTAAATTAAATTAAAATAAATCAAATAATACACAAACTAACAAAACTGTTCTATTCAGTTATACTATTTATCCCTCACACTGACATAACTCCTTTCTCCCATTGATTTGTTTGCATTTGAAATATTGGGCCAGTGGGAGAAAACAACCTTCTGTATTTCCCTTATTGTGAGAAAGCTGATGCTGACATTTCCAAAGGAAATGCATTGTTAAACTTTTGCTCCACCATCAATTCCTTTTATTGTTACCTAGTGTTTGGCATTTATTTTTATAAATTGTCCTGTGGAACTATGGTCCAAAATCAGTTGGCCAATTTTTAAGGGGACCTGTAAAGGAATTTAGGTAAAATATACAAATTGTTGTTGTTGTTTTTTTAAGCCTGAAATAGGTAAAATAAAGGACTTCGTTTTTAAATCTAATATAAATGTGCTACACAATCAATAAGAATACTAAATGCATCCCACACTGGATGTCATGAATACTCAAGTTAGTAATTCAAAGGGGAAAAAACCTTGCATTTCAAACATGCAAAGTTAACCCAGTAAGATAATTCTGTCATAATGGAGCATTGTATAAGATTGTGGTCTAGGTTTTTCCAGTTATGTTAAGGTGATTATACACAATGGAAATTCCATCTACAAGCAAACTGGTATGTAGTGCAGAATTTGTAAATGTGTTCCGAAGAAGAAGATCAGCAACAATTATTGCCAGCTCTGGTCTCCAGGTGGTATTCAAAGGTAAATGCAAGTGTGCTATAGTACAGCTGTCTACCACTGCAGTGTCAAAATCAGACAAGGTCATTTGAGCAAAAAAAAAAAACCCCAGTATTCTTGGCCAGCCGTGATTTTTTAAATGCCAATACTAATAATCATTCTCAAGTCATGATTATTTAATATTTGTTAAATCCAAGACTAGTGCTAGGCACCATATGTACATAAACAAAGACAAAGTGCCTATGTGTTGAGCTTACAGATCTAAATTAGGCAAAGGAAATGAAGGGCAAACAAGGGCGTGGGAAATACCCACACTGAGGACCTGTTTAGAAAATGAGGGTTTTTTTTTTTTTTGTATTGTTATTTTAGTTTTAACTATCAGTAATTCCACTATGTTGCAACACAAAAATTTAAAGGAGGGAAGTCAAAGGAGAAAAGTATGTTGCCTTTTTGGGAGTTGAAAGAGGAAGCCTTAAATATGAAATGGCAAAATTTATCAAGTTAGAGACCTCTAAAGGAGGAAAGCACAGTAAATGGCAAAAAGAGAGAAACTCTGAACATTGAAGGGGATATGATGCAGGGACTAAGTAAAGATAATACATGAGACATGGCTCCGAAGAAAATAGAACTTGCCAGGCTTTTGAGAGTCATATCACAATGGGTCCTGGCCATCGCCTGTGGTTTTCTTATAGTAACATTTTACTTATCACACGAAACAAGTATTATGAGTGGTTAGTGCTGGGAAGCCATTTAAACAGAGTTCAGTTTCACCTAATGCTTATCTCACCTACAAGGAATGAGCCTCTGTCATCATCATAGCTTGTCTCTAAGAATCCGGAGATAATTAAACCGAGTTATAGACCAATAAAAGTTCTTGGTACTCCACCCCAACCTGGCCAGGTGCCACACAGATGGATCTCTTGACACAAAAGAAATGGCACAGAAGTGATTGAAGTAACAGAATTTTATCACATTGTTACAGGGGGAAAAATGCAATCTGTATTATCAGTAGAGTCAATAAATGCAGCTTTATAATATAGTGAAAAATATGATATATGTGATATAGTGGAAAAACCTTGGGATTTGACATGAGACAGCCCTGCATTTGAAAGCTTACTGGGACACACATTAGCTCTGTGACCTTGAGTAAACAATTTAACTTCCCTGAGCCTTAGTTGCCACCTTTATAAAATGTGGTTAGTAGTATCTTCCTTGCTGGATTAATATGACAATGACTCAAAACAGGATTAATAAAAGTAAATACTCTTTCTCATCTATCCCTTCTCCCAAAAAAGAACTGCATTAGTCATGGAGTATTTATGGGGCCCTTCAAGTTTCTAGGAAAGATTTTAGGTTAAAAATATATCAACCTGTCCAATTAACTTTATAGAATTTTGAACTTAGAGAGGTAAAACAAGCTTGGATTTGTTGTAAATAACCCAGAGCCTCAAGTGTAAATAACTTTCCATCTGGATCAGTGGTTCCTAGTTGCCGATGATCAGCACCTTCACATGCTAAAAGTACTGGCACAGCTAGACGGAGCTGGTAGTCTTCAGAAAGCCTTTAGTGTTCCACAGGGCAGAATAGGAGCTGCATATCAGACATGTCAAACCTGGGTTCTGAAAGCACCTCTGCCTTTATTGAATAGATGAAAAATTAGAACTTACTCTTACAAATATTTAATCTATTACTAGGTTTATATTCATGTTATAAAGCAAGAGATAGTTGCCATCTATTAATTTGTGTTATTGTCCCATTTTTTATATGGCAGAATTATTGATTCCAAATATTAGTATATTCAAATCTATACATTGCACTCAAAAGACTAAATCTAAAATGTGTATAATAATATCAAAGTGTATAATAAAATGAATTAGAGAGACATGATTTAATTATATTCAAAGATAATATTCACAGTGGTGTTTGTGACATTTGTAATTCCCATGTTTTTAAAAGATTTTAAAATGAAATAAATCTGTGTCATTCCCTGGCACACCACAGGCCAAAGGGGGCTTCGGGAGCTTCTCAATCCACTCCACCCAAAATTAGCTGCAGCATAGCAATCTGAGCAACCTAGAGGAATCTGTGCAAAATTATGTGAAGCATTTCTTCCACCAATTTATCTTTATGATGATTTTAAAAACACTTTCAAGACACACTCTATTTAGTCTAACACAACCACCAACAAGAACTATGGAAACTTATGAACACTAAAGCACTACAGAATTTCTGAAAGGAATAGTAGCAGCAGCATTGGCATGGGGTATCAGACCAATCGGCTTTCTCCTGACAATATACTTTTAAGAGATCTCAAAGGAGTACAGACTCTTTGCCTGATAGAGCATCTATAGTTTGTTACTATGTTAGAAGCAAAGTTAGCCGTGGGCTTCAGTTCTGGTACCTGCCAATATAAGAGAACGGTTTTCTTTCTGAGCAAGAAAGACATCCTTTGACTCTTCTTTTAAACACAGTGAGATGGGAATTGGAAAAAACAAAAACTTTATTAAAGGGTTTCAATTCTCCCTTTTCCCCCATCAAACAAAATGTCAAGCAATGTCCAGACCATCTAATTGTCACTGCACAAGTTCTGTTCTTCTCCTGAAGTGAAAATCTTTTGAAGAACTCTGGGTCCAAGGTTGGGCCAGGTCATGCAAAGCTGGAGAAAGACTTTTATCAAAAGGATTTGTTCAGTAAAATTTGGATTCAGTCAAAAAGGCCACACTCAAGGATCCAGAAGGCCACAAGTGGCCCCAAGGGTGCAGGTTCCCCACTCCTGGGCTAAACCTTGGGGATAACCTCTGTGAGCAAAGCCAGGAAACCACTGGGGGTGGGGCAGGGGGAAGGATATGAGTTCTAACTACTTTTCTTGCTTCCCTCCAGAAAGAAATTATGAGTCCATGGTGATACCTAGTCCCAACTCTCATACTTCATTTGGGAGATGTTTAAAACACATCAGAAATTGCAAGTGGAGCTGGGGAGGATGAAGAAAGGTTGGTTAATGGGTACCAACATACAGTTAGAAGGAGTACATTCTAGTGTTTGATAGCACAGTAACAAGAATTTATTGTGTATTTCAAAATAGCTAGAAGAGAAGATTTGAAATGTTCCCAACACAAAGAAATGATAACTGTTCGAGGTGATGAATATCCTAAATATCCTGATCTGGTCATTACATACTATATGCACGTACCAAAATATCACATGTACCCCATAAATATGTACAATTATTATTTGTCAATTTTTTTAATACAAGCAGGCACGGTTTCTAAATGAAGAGCTTTTAGCAGGGAATTCCAGATGTTACATATTCTTTATTATAGGCAGTTTATCTTTGGAAGGGTTCATCAGACCTGAGTATATCTCATGTGAGAAAAATTATCACAATCAGTAAATCTCAATTTTTCTTGTGAAAATCAATACTTATTACTAGAAAATTCCAGGAGTCTTAAACACCACGTCTTTTCCAAGGCATTCCCATAATAATCTCTCAGAAAGTTACTTATACAACTAATAAAAATGGCTGACAGGTATTGAGTGCTCGCTATATGCCAAGGACTGTTCTATGTCCTCCATGCACACTGTCTTATTTAATCTTCCAACAACTCTAGGAGGTAGGCACTGTTACTATACATGTTTTATAATTAGGCGAACAGATCAAGGTCCCAGAGTCAAGGCCTAAACACATACTCTTTGGTGCCAAAATGCATGTGTTAACCCTTCATCATGGGGTTCTCAGGTTTTCCTTAACTTATTTCTTAAACTTAGAACATCAAGTGCATTAATTAACCATTTGTTGGTAATTAAGGTGACTTTTAATCCTCAGTCCTATTTTCTTCTCTATTTTCTGTTTTTGAGAAATATGACATTTCCTGAGAAATGTGAATATACCAAACCTGAATTTCATCCCCCATGATATCCCAGACCTCCAGACTTTCGTATCTATTATCTCACAGGACTTCTGCACATAAATGTTCACAGACACCTCAAAGTCAACAAGTCCTACAAAAACAAATGAAGTACTTAGGGATAAATATAACAAGATATATGCAAGATCTGTATTCAGAAAACTACAAAACACTGATACAATAAATCAAAAATGTCTAAGTAAATGTTCATGGATTGGAAGACTCAATACTATTAAGATGTCAATTTTCCCCAATTTGATTTATTGAATTAATGCAAACCTAATCAAAATTCCAGGAAGATTTTTAAAAATAGATATTGACAAGCCAATTCTAAAATTCATATGGAAAGAAAAAACACTTATGATAAAAAAGAATGAAGCTGAAGTTCTTCAAAGTTGAAGGACTCACATTACCATATTTCAAGGCTTACTATAAAGCTACATTCACCAAGACAGTGTGATACTGGCAAAAGAATAGACATACAGACCAATAGAACAGAATAGAAAGGCTACAAATAGACCCACAAAAATATAGGCAATTGATTTTTGACAAAGGTAGAGTGGACAAACAACAATCTTTCTAACAAATGGTGCTGGAACAATTTTTACGTCCAAATGCAAAGTCAACGTGTTCAAATTTAAACCCAGCATCTTTCTTCCAAAATCTTCTCTGCAAATATTCCCATATCTTGGAGAATGGCACCACCATCCACCCACTTGCTCAGGTAAAACCAGGAGTCATCTTTGACTCACTTTCTCACTTTGGCCCCTGAGTTCAATCTTTTATCAAGTTATGTTAACTTATGTAGCCAATCCTCCCTGCCACTACCCCTACTGTCCTTGACCCAGTTCGGACACTGTTTCCTTTAAACCTTATTTTCTTTCTCCAATCCCCCCAAAATGCCTCCTAAGGCGAAGCGTGGCTGGAAGTAGTAAAGGGAACCATTGCTTCCCTGAGCACCATTTGCAAAAATGGTGCCTTTGAAACATTTTTTAAAAGAATATGTTCACATGATGGTTTTTATGGTTACGATGAACAAATGTTACATTTTGTCATGTTGAAAGAAGGACCATAAATTGTGTAGAGAACATAGGCAAAGGGTAAGACCTTTTTATCCTGCCAGGTGCCTCCAGTCAAAGTGCAAGCTCCACCATGACTCCCACCCGCTGCCTGGCCCCAGCCCTTAGCTGACTCCCCTCTTGTTAGAATTCGCTTGGGCCTTTGCACAGTCATCTTTCTAAACAGCAAATCTTATCATGTCATTCCAAAGCTTAAAGCCCTTCATTGGCTTTCCAACACTTACTCCATAAAGTACAATACTCTTTGTGTAATATTCAAGAGCTCTGCGTGTTCTAGCCCAGGCAGAACTATTTAGTTTTCTCTCCCAACACTTCTACCCACACTGCAATCTTTCCTAATAATTGGACCTAAGGGGATTTGCCAAACTCTCTAATTCTTTAATTCCTTGCATATGCACCTCCTGCCTATAATTCTCTTTTCTCCTTGGTTCACCTGTGAAATTCCTACTCTTTTTTTTTTTTTTTTTTTTTTTGAGACAAGATGGTAGGGATGTCTCACTATGTTGCCCAGGCTGGCCCTGAACTCCTGAGCTCAAGACATCCTCCCACCTAAGCGTCCTGAGTAGCTGGAACTATAGACATGTGTCACCATGCCAGCTTGCTATTCCTTTTTGTTTTTTTTAAGGACTCTCCTAAGCAAAGGTCTGTGGGCAGGTGGTGTTACATACTAAATGGAGCAAGAGCCTGAGACACTTGAGTTCTAACCTAGATTCTATCTTGCCACAGACAAGCTGCTTGTCCAGAGGCAAATCACATGCTTACCTCCCATGAGCCTCAGGACCTCTTTTAAATGAAGGCAATATTATCTAGACGACATATGGGAAGCACCTGGGAAGGGAGTCTGTGGCAATGGCAAAAATATTCTAGCCTGGTAGACTTGCTAACATTTTTTATCCAAGATTTGTATTGCTATATCCTGGGCCCCTTCCCTACTTGGTAATTTGAATTGGCTTCTGCCAGCTATCAACCCTCACCTACTCCTCCATAAGTATAGCTATTATATTTAGGACTTGCCTGATATATGACCACTAGTATTATTGTTGTTGTTACCATTATTACTGGTATATGACCAATATTATTATTGTGGTTGTTACTATTAATATTTATTATCGTATCATTATTACCTGATTCATCACCTCCTCCCTTTCCCACCAGATAAATTAAGACTCCTCACTCCATGCTCCCGTAATAGCTTATATGTTATCGTAATACTTTTTACATCATACTCTAATCATGTGTGAAATGTCTGCCTCTCCAGTTGACTGTGAACTCCTCGAGGACAGGACCCATGTATTTTTATTTGTGTGTGTTCAGAGCCTAACACCACCCCTGGTATAGAATAGACAGTCATGAAGTTTTTACTAATTGGATGAATAAAGGAAGAAAATACATCTTATTGATTAGGATAGTATAAGAAATATTATTTTATTGATCCTTAACAGGTTCTGAGCTGCTAGAAAGCTAATGTTGTCGAAGAAGATATTCATCAAAAGAAACTAGTTAGTTGGCTTTTAAAGAGCTGGACATTCTCAGAAAGCAATTGGCATTTGGCCAATGACTTCTGAAATTGATCGAATTCATGTATTTGTGTGTTTGTATATGTTTTTAAATCCATTTATTTAAAGTAAGTGACTAAAAATGATCTCAAAATCTTGATAAATCTAATAAATTAAAGCCATAGCCTCCCAAATACCTTAGAGACAATGAAAAACACACAAAATATTTAGCTACATATAATATCAACTATGTTTATTTTGACATTTGGCGTTCTAGTTTTAGTGATTAAGTGGTTTTTTCCTCCTGCAGAAAAGTTGAAAAAATAGCACATATTTTACCACACTTTTGTCACATTAGTGTTCTCTGTCTCTCTCTGTCTCTGTCGGTCCCCGTCTCTGTCTCTGCCTCCCTTTGTTTCTCTCTGTATATATATATATATGTACACACACAGTGGGATTTTTTTGTTTGTTTTTTGCTTAACAATTTGCATGTTACAAACACCACGACACCAAACCTCTAAATATTTCAGCGTGTACTTCCTATTGATGAGAACATTTCCAATATAATCACAATAAGAGTATAACTCCTAAGAAATTTAATTAAATAATATCTGAAATTCAGCCTTTACTCAAAGTCACTCAATTGTCTATAAAATACCTTTTTATTGCTGTTGATGATTTCAGTAGGGGTTTAGCATATCATTTTGTTTCTTTCTCAGTTTTTAAGGAAGGCAACTCACCTTTCTGAATTGAATTAGCAGATGAAATTTAGACATACCATCTTATTGGAATTCATTCTAGAGATGGCAAAACTGCAAACTGGAGACATTTATAATGGATGGGTCCATTAACACAGTGCTGAATAACTGAAGAGACAAACTAAACAAATATCTAGGGATATTAGTATTGTTTTTTTGAGAATTGAATGTGGGGGCGGCACACCACAATTTTTTCAGTGTTTAAGATTTCTCAGAGTCTGTATTCAGGCCTGCCTAACTGTGACAAAGGACTATGGAAAGACAATCCAGCATGACTTGGAGGCACCTGCCCCAACCAGGAACAACTTGTGAAATTGGACAGGGATGTGTGCTGTGACTGGAATGAGTCATCTTTTTTTCTTCAAGGACCACTTTGGGAGGGTACTATCAGCCAAAAAAGTATCTAAGTTGAAATGTATGCTTTAAAAAAATAACTACATATGATTCCTTGTGTAATAGGATGGGTGGTATATTGCTTCCTAGATTATTCAGGGTGATTTCAACCCTATTTAACACTCAGGTGTCAAGCATTGTTCTGGTTTCTATGATTGCAGAAAGTTTTTAAACACAAAATACATATGATAGCTTTGCCCTACATATATCCAAACTAAATGATTGCTCTGAGCTCCATAGAGGTAGTCCTATTACTTTTGTAATTGTACCTCTCCTCTAAATATACTTCCTTATTTCATACAAAAGAATAATTCATCCTCATTTGTATTCTTAAATTTGTAGGTTGCTAAGAAATTCATAAAATACAGCATGTACACAGGACCTAATCCTTAGTTTTTCAACCAAGCAGCTTTGAGTAACTTTAACAATTTTCTAAAATCACAATACTGTACTGATATTTACTATTGTATATTTACTTGTAACTATGTAGTTAAGCTGGGGAATGTTGTCCCCTGTGGTTCCAGAAGCTCTTTAAAAGTAATGGAAATTACCATGCACTCTGGAGAGAAGTATGAGAATATTAATTAAAATCAACTTGTCCTGGTTTTCATAGTTTCTCCAGAATTAAGAAAGATAATGACTAGGACAAAACTGACATATTTTCAAAATAAGACTGCTCCTCAAAGCTATGGTTTTAAACAAAGTTTAATGAATCTTCAGAAAAGATGATTTCTAGTAGATCAGAACATTTTTACCTTAAAAATTGCATAATAATTTATTCTTAGGATACACAAGGGACTCAACTGAATTAATGAAATATGAAAGAAATAAGGCAATTTCTGACAGTGAGAAATCTGCAGCATTTTATCTCCCAAGGCATGGCCTAGTCATAGTTTTACTTTGATGTGCACCCATAATGTTATTAACATTGACAAGAGTTAAGCATACAATTTAAAGGAGAAAATTGCACCATTGTGAATGTATCTCCCAAATGATTAACAAACAGCAAAAACTACATTTAAATAGAAATCGAATAAAATACCAGGAGCCAAGAAATTCAGCTCTGATTATGCTGTCACACACCAAGACAAACTGAGGAGAGCAGAGAGACCCAAAAGTTGAATTTCACGCATACTAAGTACTTAAGCTGTGAAATCGAATCGATTATTTACCTGCCAATTTATAGCCAGAATTGGTTCTGCAACTTAGTTTCCAATTATCATCAGATTAATTACATTTAGGAAAATATAATTGGACATCTTTTTTTTCTAAAATTGCTCAATATTTACTTGAAGATAATATTTCAGTACCCCCAGATTGTCACCAAGTGCCTTTCTTAACTTCCCATTCCCAGTCTTGAGTCCATTCATTTTCTCCAAGCTCACAGCTGGTCGACACTTCTGCCTCCCAGGTCCAAAGCAAAACACACGCACACACAGAGGACAGGTAAGTTGTCAGATTTAGATCATTCTTTCTTCTGCTTGATTTATTTCTTTAAGGTTTTATTTCCTTAATAATAGTAGATGCACAACTTTTAAAGAACTCTCACATAAACCAGGTTCATTCAATGAGTAAGTGTTGAGTCTCAACAGGGTGTGGATGGGAGAAGATGGAAAAATCAACAATCTAACATTGTATACACTTAGAATTCCAGGCCCTTCTTGACTCATCATTTCACTTCTCAAAATTGGTTGTAAGTAAATAAGAGTTGACTGCAGCACTGTTTACAATATGCAAAAGTGGTTACAATCTACATATTCAACCATAAAGGGCTTATTAAATAAATTATGCTAAAGCAATAAAATAAAATACTATGCAGCTATTAAAATCATATTTTCAACATTATTTAATAAACATGGGTACATGCTCACATTATATTTAGTGAGAAAAAATTATACTTTAGACCTGAGTTTACAATGATAGCTCAATTTTGTTTTTTTCAAAAAAAAAGATATATAGAGATAGATACAGATATAAAATTTAACTAGATAGGGGTAGGGGCTGGAGGGCACTCACTGTAAGGAAATATCCAAAAATATTACCACTGGATATCTCTGTTTTATTTCTCTCATTTAAAGTTTAAAACATACACATTTATATTTGTATATGTAAATATGTGTGTATATATATGTATGTGTTTATGGCTTTTCAATCAGGTATTAATAGAATCCAATCTCAAAAGTACCTAAGAAAAGCTTTCAGATCTGTAGAACTCCTTAGTTGCTCTTTTATCTACCATTTTTTTCCAATCCTAACCTCCTATTATGGCTAATCTTTATGTCACAATAACTTACCGCCCATTTATGAATTAGTTCACAGATCAATAAAGTTTTTGTTGCCTATGTATCAGGACACATGTATCTTTTCTAGATGGTAAGCTTCTAAAGGCCAGAGGAAAAGTCTGTACAATCTCTTTGCACATCAAGATGTGCAAATAGACAACTGGTAGTTGCTTCTTTGATAATAATGGGATGGAATTATTGATGACAGAACAAAGCAAAAGATAATTTTGAAACTGTAGGTGGTATATAACTACTAGAGAAGAGCTTCTTAAGCAACATAAGTAATAAAATTAAAATGCATTATGGTTTTAAAAGAACACTGTCCTCAAATCCATTTTTCCTATAAAGATCAACCTATAAATAGGAAAGAGGGATCAAAAACAAAGGTGATAAAGAGTAAAATTTAATTTTCTGTAGCAATTTTCATGCTACCAATATAGAACTTATACAGAACACCAAATTAAATCAGAACCTAAAATGAAATTCAGTATTCCAAAATTTGTGCTTTAAATGTATGCTCGATCTCAGGCTTTGTAAAACTAATCTACCAACCAAACAACAACTATGAAAATCCCAAGTCTTCTTGAATAGAAATCAATATATTTGTCTTATTCTACTCAGGCAGCTATAACAAAATACCTTAAACTGGGTAGCTTATAAACAACAGAAATTTATTTCTCACAGGTCTGGAAGCTGGGACATCTGAGAACAAGGCGAGCACAACAGCAGATTCAATGTCTGGTGAGGGTCGGTTTCCTGATTCTTAGATGGCACCTTCTTGCTGTGTCCTTACCTGGTGGAAGAAACAAGGACGCTCTCTGCAGTCTCTTTCATGAGGGCACTAATCCCGTTTGTGAGGGCCTGCTACCTGCTAGCTTGATGACCTAATTGCCTCAAGAAAGGCCTCACCTTCTGCTAACATCACCTTGGGAGGTAGGATATCAATGTATGAATTTAGTAAGAGACACAAACATTTAGACCATAGCAATGTTTTAATGTTTCCAGTTGGTTTTTAGATGACAAATAAGTTTATCAACTGGAAATATTGATCTAGAAAACTAGGTAATGTGTGAGTTGCGTAGGACCACATCTATGCCCACAGGTAATGTGATGTTTGTCTTGTTACTTCCTGCCTTTCCTTTGGTCTCCTACCCTTCCAGCCCTCACGCTTTCTTCCCCTTCTCACCCTCAGCGGTTCTCCACTAAATACCCAGGCTTTGGAAGGTTGGCATAAATTTATTCAGCCTAAGATAAAAAGTGCTGACCAACTTAATGAAGTATTTCAATGAAAAATATTTGTATTTGAGTAAAGAACGAGTCTTGTCATCCCCAGTGTTTCTCAACTGGAGCACTATTTGCATTTGGGGCGGGGCCATTCCAATACCGGTAGGAACTCCCCACCCACATCACTCAGAAATCCAAAAAGTTGGTGTAGAACCAGTGCCATCATGTTCTTTTAGGATTCCTGCCAATTCCTGCTCAAGAATTCATTTATTTATCAGATATTTATTACAGACCTACTACAAGGCCAGGCACTGTTCTGGGATTTCAGAGCAACCTTTGGTGTTCATGACTGCACATAAATCATGAAATAAAACATAATACACTGAAAATGTCATTTAACAAAAATTATTTGTATACTCTATTCTAGTTTTTTCCCCCTACTTTCTGTTTAATTTTCTGAAGCAAAACCAAAGAACAAAAATAAAAGATTAAATGTTAGATTTTACTTGTAAATATCTATCTCCCCCGGCTTCTGATTTCTTTCACATTTAAAATATGATTTTTAGAGATACCTTGACTTCCATCTTTGTTATTTATGTATGGATTTAAACTCCTGATTACATTTGGTGAATAAACAAGAAAATTAAAGTGCCACCTGCTTGCTAACACAATAGCACTGGTTTGCATATCTATGTTTCAGTAGTTTATTTGACAGGATATTACTTTGTTCCGTTAAATAGAAGTCCTCTGTTTTGTTTTATTTTTGTTTTCGGTATATTAGTCATCATCACTCTTTTACTTAAGAGGTTCTTTCTAGGCAATTAAAGATCTCTTCATACTATGCTTGAACACAAAGTCTTAAATGAGTTAAGCAATGGACTTCAATCTTCTGAGTATAATAAGATCTGTTTTAATGAAAGAAATATTTTGATATAGTCTAAAAGTATGTACTTGGGAGGCTGAGGCAGGAGGATTGCTTGAGGCCAGGAGTTTGAGTCCAGCCTGGGCAACATAATGAGACCCTGTCCCTTAAAAAAAACATAAATTTTAGAAGTATAAAAGAAAAATTCAATTATACATTTTAAATACAGCTGGGGTTAAAAAGCATTTCAGTTTATTACATAATGAGAATACGGCTGGACGCGGTGGCTCACACCTATAATCTCAGCACTTTGGGAGGCCAAGGCAAGAGGATCACTTGAGGCCAGGAGTTCAAGGCCAGCCTGAGCAGAAGTGAGACACCGTTTCTACAAAAAATAGAAAAATTAGCTGAGGGTGGTGGCATGTGCCTATAGTCCCAGCTACTCGGGAGACTAAGGCAGGAGGATCACATGAACCCAGGAGTTTGAGGTTGCAGTAAGCCATGATGACACCACTGCATTTTAGCCTGGACTATAAAGCAAGACCCTATCTCAGATAAATAAATGAATAAATAAATAAATTAATTAATTTATAAAAACTATTATAAAACTCAAATTTTGAGTTAAAAACCAAAGAAGCAAAAAAAAAAAAAAAAAACCAAAGAAGCAAATCCTCCCCCCCTCAAGAAAAACCTCCTAAGAGAAAAACACATTTTAAAAAAATCTATTTTAAGTATTTATTACTGCTTATATGCCATCTTTTTAAAATGGACATATATCTGGATTTTACCCTTACTTTTCTTATATTTTAAATTGTGGGCATGTATTTGATTTGTGGATTAAAATAACACTTATTTTAAAAGCATGTTTTCTTAATATGCTGGTTGTCCCACTAATATTTTAGTAATGGGATATTATATATACATATATTTCAACTAATAGAAAAACAGCAGTTACAAAAATAATCAGAAGTAACTGTGAAATTAATTATAGCTACTGTATGCTGTATAATAATAACAAAGTAAACATATCACCCAGAATTAAAACCATAGGTCAGAAGAGCAATCTTTTGGGAGTCCATATTATTTAGCCATCAGGACAAGGATTGGAATGACCAAGACCAGAATTTGAAAATGGGTTTTAACACTTATTAGAAGTGTGACCTTGTTTTAATACCCTCTCTGATCTGCAAGTTTTTCACCTGTGAGCTACGGACAATACTACCTGACTCATAGTTGTTGGAAGAGTTAAGAAGTGTGAAGCACATAGTACACAGTCCCCTGTAACTGTCAGCAGCAGCGGCATCACTATCATACCTGTCACTAAAGAAAGTAAAAGCCAGCTATTGGTTTAAAGGCCTAGTTAGTGGCAATAACTTCTTGATTATATAAAAAAAAGATTAGTCCCAGTAACCAGGCTATTTTTCTGCTATCAATATTAAAGCAGAATTTTTTGGCATTATTTAATGCTCATGGATGTTCATTACTGCAAACTCAAAGTACTCACTACAAAATACTAAAGGGCTTTCAGAATTAAAAAAAAAAAAAGACACGTCAAATTATGTTCTGTTTGATGGCCATGGCATTAATATTTTAATCAGATCTAATAATTTGAATGTTGGTGATTTATGAATACTAAAAGTCACTGAATATTAGTCTGTGACATATCCCTTCTGCAGATGTGATTGCTTTGGCCTACCCACTGTTGGTGTATGTGAAGTTAAAGTGATCAAGATAATCACACAGAATTCAAATCCAAGTTAGCTTGCCTCTAAGGACCTTCACTATGACACGCTATCGCCTTGAATTTTTTCTAGGCCGCTCATCTAGTAGAACTTTTGAAATCTCTCATCAATGTAGAAACATGACTACAAAATGATCCAATGCAATGTAGTGGTATTAATTTTTAAGGAGTGGTTGAAAAAAATGTTAAAAGGAAATAATAACCTTTAAATTTTGTTTAAGCAATATTTGATGACAAGTTAATCTTTGTATACCATGGATAATAGGTCATTGACAGATATTAACATATGATCATATTTATTGAATGTTCAATTTTACAGATGTTTCTATCATATTAAACGTGTATGTGTGTGTATATCTGTCTGTATATATATAAGGCCATGCTGGGAATTTTCTGTTTGGCCCTACAGATAGCCAATCTTTTGCACTCTGGTCTCTGCACTGGTAAGCTGATTTGTAAGGACTATATCAATGGACTCCCTTGGCTGCTGGCTTCTAGACAGGGTCAGCCAACAGGGTGCATCAGCAGGAGATGGGAGAGAGGGACAGCAAGAGTTTGCAGTGTTAATTCCCCATATCCCTCCCTTGGGTCGTCCCCGTGAGAAGACCTGGGCTGCATCCTCAACCAAGTTTAGGATTAGTAAGGCCCTTGCTCTTACTAGTCCCAAGGAATTGAGTCACTGTGGTTTCATTGCATCCTCCTTGCACCCTTGTAGATATTCTTTTTATTAAAATCTCTTCAAATTATTCAATGTGAGTGTCTCATGCCACCTCATGTTATGAGGTCTCTGGTTGGTAAAAATTCTTAACAGAAATGATATAATGGACTGTATAGTCAATATTTTCATCTGCCTTCAAATGGGGTGTGCAAGGAGAGGAGCAGTTCCATTTTTTCTCATTTTTAAAGTAAAAAATATGGTTAGGTATCCATCATAAGTAGTGGTGTTTTGGTTTTACTACTCATTGTAGAATTTTACTTATTTATTTTTTTGGTTGAAGAGAGCCTGAATGAATATTAGGTAGAATAATGGAAGAAAATTTATTTTTCCTAAACAGAGTAGCTTCCCTTCCTCAGTGTGACATTGTGTGGATTCAAAAAAGTACAAAGGTAGCACAAAAGACAAATGGGAGTATACTCCATTACAATAATCTCCATATGTGTTAACAATACTTGTCACCCGCTTCCCTGGCAGCATCATTGTTAGGCTAACTAACAAAGCCTTTGAAAAGTTAGGAAACAGTCCATAAATATTAATAATAGTTTACCTTCCTAACTTAGAAATATTAAGCCAACACAACTCACCATTTTCTGTTGTACTTATCAATCAAAGCACATCTTTTCACCAAAATTCTAAGTTTGGTTTTAGAGCATCTGTATTATTACTGATAAAGTGATTTCTCTGAGGAATTTGGGACACTGAAAAAAGAATTAATAAGATTAATAATGAACATAATTAGAACACTATAACAGAAAAGAAAAGACCAAGAAATAACCACAAAGGAGGACTGGGGAATACTAGGAAAATATTCCCCGAGGAGAGATGAGTAAGGGAGACATCCAAATCCAAGTTGTCCTCCATCTGCAAACTGCTGTTTTTATTCTCAAAACAGATATTTGTGAATTCATTTGGAACTTAGAAGAAAATATCCCTAGGGAATGTTTAAAATGGTGGTTAGGTCCCCAACAGGCCTTGTAAGTCTATTAACCCCCATGTAGCTGAACCAAAGAACTCCAGCTCCCTGTTGCTGCTGTGGGAAAACAGTGAGATTCCAACCTCAGCCCAGGGTGCTGGACTAGCTCCCTGCTCTCTGACATCACCATCCACTACAACTCACAGCTTGTGAAGTAGGAGGGGAATTCTCCAGTCTCTTCTACTGAGCCAAGAGGAATAAAGAATTCCTTCCCTCATGGTGACAAAAGAAAAAAGAATTCTAAGGTAGCAAATGTTAACAGGAAGGAGGCAGTGACTCACATGTAAGGGATGTTCATAAGTTAGTTTTCAGGGCTTGGGAAGGGCCCAAGTCCAGACACTTGCTTCATTTTCTTTCACCATGAATTTGTCATTGCTGCCCTATGTTTGGTTTGGTTTAAAAGAAATGGCTCTGTTGCTTTTCTATCCTGAGAGGTGGAAGGTGTTTTGAATCTTTGTTCTTATGGGGAAATAATAGAATCTATAAATCCAAGGCTTCTTTTGCTCCTCCTGCCTTTTGTGCTTAAGGGGAAACTCACTCTGGGCAACTGAGATGCCAGAAACCACACACAGGTCCTGCCAGGCACCTCACAGGATTCTCTGATGACATTACTTAAGCACAATCTCCTCTATACTATTCCAACAACAACTACAGCCAGAAATAACTCTGAGATACATTTTTTAAAAAAGGTTAGGCCTCGAAAGCTTTTATTTGCCCCTCAAAAAAACATTAGCCTGCAAAGGAGTTAGCAGTCACTAATAACTTTTTCTGCTGCAAAATTATTGGCTAATTATACCAATTATTGCATTCTTAGCCTATCAGACCATGCTTTGATTATCCAGAGACAAAAATGTTTCTTGGAACCAATCCACAGGGCAACAAACGAAATCTGTTTTGATTGTTCTTTCTGAAAACCATGCTGTCAATGGTACTCACCATCACTGCTGACCACTGAGGCTTGGCGTGGATCCAGAACGAACAGTTGCGGCACGCTATCACTGCTTCTTAGGGATGAGTCCTCCCTGGGCAACTTTCCCTTCTAAAACGTTCATAAAGCTGATAAGTGCCACATAAATGCCTATTCTATGACACAAAGTTATCACTATCTTTCAGAATACTGGAAATTCTAAGCACATGGCTATGCACACATTTAGGTGATAAAAAGCATGTCTCCGTTTTACAGCTCCCTTCCTTAATGTGATACAGCACATTATATATTGCCACATTGAGGACAATCTACTAAGACTTATGTATGAAGAAGATAAGAAATATCTACAAAGTTAGCAAAATATTCATCATATCTACCACTTGATTGATATCAATGATTTAAGGTTCTTCTAAACTATACATGTATCTTCACATTTGAAAATGTCTAGTGGTCATCTAGCATTAAAACTTAATCACCACTCAGAAAAGTTTGTTCTATGTAGGTCAAAGCTTAGTGAACTATTAAAGCGACAAAAACTTGGAGTGGAATTATCAAAATTATACTAGATAATACAATGTTAATATTAGTGTATACCCTAAAAAATAACTTCAAACATATTTACATTCAATCTTTTGCCAGTGTCTACCTTACCTTTGAATCAATTAAATACTTGATGACTGTTGATGTTTATTATGCCAAAAGTTTTTCTGACTCCACTGTCTTGACATAAAGGTACTCCTCATTACATTGTGGTTTTAAACAATTTGATAGCACAAAATATTGTAGATTTTATCTCATGATTTTTTCTCTCTCACAGTTTGGTACAACACTCTATTTATGGTAGGGAATGATAATTCAAGTTAGGGGCAGGGTGTAACAAGAACCATCTGTCCTTTTCCCCATCTGAGTCCTTCTGTCATAATTAATTGTTGTTACCAAAAAAAAAAAAATGTACCACCTCCTTGCTGGTGCTTTGTGAGGCGTTACCAGTCATTGCCTTCTTTTATAATAATATGCTTAAAATATTACATGCTTAGTTCGCCGTGGCACTAAATATGCAGTCTCTGCCATTAGGATTCCAAAGCCTTCCAGTAGACTTTGAGAGACAGGTGTATGCCATTCTTATTAATGTCAGAGTCTAACAAAATGGAGACAACATTTAAATGGTTAGGCAAGAATGCTTCACTTTGTATGAAGCATCTCAGTTGTCTGCATCTTGAGGAATGTTTTTAAAACTGAAGAAAAAATATACATATCATGTTTACACTGATACAAAGGAACTTCTAAACTGAGAAAACTGCTGATAATACATCAAGGTATATTTATATTTGATAGAAAACAAGTTAAAAAGATAAATTTGCATTTCTTAAAGTCCTCTGCCATTACTTAATTTCAAAGCATTTTAAGAGAAAGTGAAAGGGGCCAAATTATGATTTGATTTTTTACTGGAAGGAAATGCATTCTAGGAGAAACCAATGTGGGAGGTAATCCGCTCAGAGATGTTATAGTATTAGCCCTAAAAAGGTAGTTCCCAAAAGGATCTACTTAAGCTCAGGTGGAAGATTCACCAAGTTGTGCTACAATACTAAAAAGTGCTACCCAGTTATTTATTCAACCAGCATTTATTAAATACTTCCTATGTATCTAGAATTATATGTAGAGAAGGGGAAGAAGATGCAAAAGTGATGGAGGGTATATCTTTTTTTATCATCAAGAAAATTTAATCAAGTTAGGAAACTGAGACACAAAACCCAGGACAATGAAGGAATAAATACAGTCAGCCTTTACTGATATGATTTGAGGGGCCACAGAGGATCCATCTTTCCCAGCATATTTCTTCTCTTGGCCTGCCAAGTGTTGGAGCCATCCTTCAAGTTCACGTTTTGTACTTAGGTAGAACCCACCATACACACACACACACATACACACACACACACAATTCCTATAAAGTCCCTGTTACAAAGGAGGCTCATACAGTTATCAAATAACATCTCTCAGTCTTGTCACAATGCAAAACAAGACTCTGAGCAAATGAGATATAAGACATAGAACAAAAATACGGGTAAGGAAGAAAAGCAAAATGATCCACAGTAAGATGTAGGAAGTAGGTAAAGGAAATGCTGGGGAACTATGAGAGTGATAAAGTGATTTCAAACTACAAGGCCAGAATACAGGGGTATTTCAATGCCAATGTGATAAAGCTGGACTTTACTCATGAAGAATGAAAAGCCGAGGGAAGGTGATTACCAAGAAGAAAGTGTTCTGTTAGTAACCGGCAATAGTCTTCAGACTGGAATCAGGGAGATTAATGAGGAGGCTGTTGACTACTTCGGAAATATAGAGATAAAACATCTGAATTAAATCAAGTTATGATAAAAATAAATTAATGTTTTTAATACATATAATAAGCTGTAGTAGCAGATTGCATATGAGAATGGAGGGAAAGAGGGGCAATAACTCCAAAGCTTCTTGGTTTTTTGAGACAGAGTCTTGTTCTGTCGCCCCGGGTAGAGTGCAGTGGCAACCTCATAGCTCGTTGCAACCTCCAACTCCTGGGCTCAAGCGATCCTCCTGCCTCAGCCTCCCGAGTAGCTGGGACTACAGGCACTCGCCACAACACTTGGCTAATTTTTCTATTTTTAGTAGAGACGGGGTCTCGCTCTTGCTCAGGCTGGTCTTGAACTCCTGAGCTCAAACAATCCTCCTGCCTCGGCCTCCCAGAGTGCTGGGATTACAGGCGTGAGCCACCACGCCCGGCCCAAAGTTTTAATGTAAATGGAAACTGGTGGTGGCATATATGATTGACATGGGGCATTGGAAACGACACCTAATTCAACCTGTAGTGGCAACATGGAGAGATGGGGAAACTGAAGAATGTCAATTTTAGCTGCACAATCAACTGAACATTTCTTGTTGCCTCATGACCCAAGACTAGATTTTTAGTGAGATAAGGGCAAAAGAAATTTGGATCTGCAAGTCACAAAGAACTGAAGCATTGACGGTAAGTGATAAAAAAGGGCAGAGAGCCAAGAATAAGTTTTCTTGGAATGTTCACAATTAGGTGGGAAAGAACACAGTCATCATAATTAGGAGGAAATGGATAATCAGGGAGGTAGAAGAATAAAGAAAGGGCTTTAAGAAGATAAAATGATCAGTGGTATGAAATGGTGGTCTGAAACTTTAATTTTTTTCTCACCCTCAAAATATCGTGCAGCTGGATATAGAATTTTGATACAGATTTTCTTAGTACTTTGAAATTAGTGTTCCATTGTCTTTTGGCTTTTGTTGTTACTGTTCAGAATCTGATGTCATTCCAATTATCATTACTTTGTAAGTAACATGTCTTATTTCACTAATTACTTTAAAACTATTCTCTTTGTTTTTGTTCTGAAATCTTAGTAAAATGTATGTTTATTTATCCTATCTAGGTCTTACTGTTAATCATGAATCTGAGGATTATGTCTTTTAGCAATTCTAAAAAATTTTCAAATATTATCTCTTTAAATATTGCATTTTTCCCAGTCTCTCGACTTTTTTAAGAGACCCAAAACTTTTATAAGGGTAGTTGTAAGTTAGACCTTCTTATTTATTTTCCATATTAATTAACCTTTTATGTTTTCCATCTTTTTCTCTCCCCAAGTTATATTATGGCTAGTTTCCTCAGACCTAACTTCTAGTTTATCAAGTCTCACCTCTGCTCTTCAACTTTTCTGTTGATATTTAATTTCAATTACTTCTGTTTTTCATTTGTAGATATTCAATTTGATTATTTCTTTCAAATCTGTATTTTGTTTTTTCATAGACTTTCATTTTCAAAAATTTCTTTTTATTTTTTGAGACAGTGTCTCACTCTGTTGCCCGGGCTAGAGTGCAGTAGCATCATCATAGCTCACTGCAACTTCAAACTCCTGGGCTCAAATGGTCCTCCTGCCTCAGCCTCCAAAAGTGTTAGGATTACAGGCATAAGCCACCATGCCCAGCTGACTCTCATTCTTTTCTCATATTTTAGAGTCTTTCTCTTATGCTCTTAATCACATTTATATTTATTTTATAGTTCATATCTAATAGTTCTATTACCTGAAGGTCTTGGGAAATCTAATCCTCCTAATTATGTCTGCTGGCTCTCAGGCATGGTGAACTGTTTTCTTGTATGCTTTATATTCAGGAATGTGTGTTCATCTGCAGCAAAGGAATCCCTTACATCCTGAGCTTACAATGTGTTCCTCCAGAACAGATTTTATGTTTGCTTCTTCCAGGAGCCCTAGAGTTAATCACCAATAGGACAAAGTTTTATATCAATTTTTTGACTTATGGGCTTTGGGCCTATGCAGATAGTGTAAATCAACAAACCACCATCTGTTTTTGTAAATAAAGTTTTATTGAAATACAAACACGCCCATTTGTTTACATGTTGTCTGTAGCATCTTTCACTCTACAATGGCAGAGTTGAATAGTTGCAACAGAAACAGTATGTACAAAGCTGATAATATTTTACTTTCTGGCCATTTACAGAAAATATTTGCCAACCCCTGGTATAAATTCAAATCCTAAGCCAGGCTAAGAGCTGGCAAAAGGTTACCAGCTTACAAATTGTCAGGGGAGACTTTCCTTCTACTTACAGTCCAAGATGACAAGCTTCTTTGTTGATTCCATGTATTAGTGGAAAAGGTTATATTTATTTATTTATTTTTTAGTTCACCCTTTAACTAAGGACATGGCTTTTTGAGGGTTCTGAATTCATGCAGAGGTGTTGGTTTTAGCTCCCTGTCTTGCATGAACCCAGGACCCAGAGCCTCATATCCTGAAGACATTTAAATCCATACCCCTAGATCTAGGAAAGCACATTTCCCTGCTGCATCAGCACACCTTCCATAGGATTGCAGCACCCAAAGCTCCTATACTCACTAGTCTCCATTTTTGTCTCCTACAAATATCATTTACAAATCAGCTATGCATTAGTTATTTTTCCACATTTATAGGTGTTTTATAGCAAAATATTTCTCATGTTATGTAATATGTCCCATTTTTGAGAATTGAAAGTTGTGTAAAATATAAGTGGAATCTTGTAAAACTTCAAAATTTTCCTAAAATAATTTTAGAATTTTGAATAAGACAATTTCTACGGAATTGTAAAGATGGAAGCCATTTAGGAAAATGTTGAGGGAAGGGACACTGAGAGAAGTAAAGATATATACGTAGCCCTAATGATTGAAGGCCATTTAGCAGAAAGGACTCTGATATCAGCCTTGCCTCAATTTGAATTCTAGCTATGTGACCCTTGAAAAAGTTACTTAACTGCTCATAACCTCAATTTTCGTTATCTGTAAAATGGGGATAATAGGTCTGACATAGCAAAATCTCAATATGTGGCCCTTGCAATTAATGTGAGTGTATTGCAATGTCTCAAGAATGTTACTTGTCAGATTACCTCTCTCCTACTTTGAAGGAAGGAAAGAACCATAATTAACATGTGGCATACATAACAGCCAGCATTTTTAGCTGAATTTAGCCATTGTCATTGTTTCCACGGCAACTACCTTATTCTGAGAATAGGGACAAAACACATAAAGATATTATAAAAGATTTATAGTCACTTGTTTGAGATGATCTGCATAACCCTCAGGGTTATAGGGAAAGAAGTTATCCCAAACATGTCGTAATAAAAACCTTAAGTGGTTATCAACTCTTTCACTTAGAAAACTATTTAGCAATTTTTAATTGTTTAATAATCTGGTCTGATTTTTAATCATGCCTACACAACTGTCCTAGAAGCTTATCAGGCTGTTATAAGTAGTTGGTCAGAGCATACTTACCAGATGGACATTAGGGAGAGAAAAATTAGCCAGAAAATATGGTGTGAGGACAGAAGAGAAGTTTGGAAAAGGAAGGCCAGGTGTTGCTTCTGATTGCAGGGGGCTGGGAGGTGCTGTGCAGCCTAGAAGCAGCAACATGATTGTGGGGGCGGGGGCGGTCTGGGGCAAATAACTGTCATATGAGTGATATAGGGCAGTATTATTCTGATTATACAACTGGTGTACAACTGGTGTGAAGGCCTTATTTGCATCTTGTTTATTCAGATGTACAATTTTTTCCCACTAAAGAAAGCAACAACTCAGTTCTCCCACAAATTCTTTAGATAACTTTGTTTTCAAATCCGGTGTTTTCAAGAAATCTTTTCTGATAGGATTTTTCACTTTCTGATGGAACTCACAGAAGGCAACACAAGTCAATTTCCCAAGTGAGTTTTCTATGTTTCACGGTGTTTCAATCAGCCAACAGTTTTATTTCTTAAAATCTTAGGCTTGTTTTCAATTAGAATCTATTGAATTATAATGAATATAAGAATACAAATCCTCTTTGATTATGTATTTCAAATGACTTCTAAACATATATTAACATGTTATAATTTCACTTGCAACCATGACAAAAGGCAAAGGAAAGCAATATAGTGCTTGAATACTTTTAGTCTCTAAAATACAAACACTCACAATCATTATGAAGCTTATATTCTATAAGGAAAATAGTTTTTTAAAAATTGGCTAAATGAATAAATACTTCAAAAATCTCAATTTTATTTAATACAAAAAACTGATGAAAAGGCGCTCTTCCTTGTGGTATGAAACTTAGGTTATGATGCCATTGTCTAGAGATATCCAGGACATTTACTTAGAAGGTAGAGAATAGATTCTGTCCCACCCCTTCCTCCACAATAGGTGCTACAGTTAGGTCTCTATTCATTGTCAAATATTCAAAATCTATTAGTTCTAAAAGGAAAATCTGGGTGGAAGATGAGAAATTAATGGGTGCAATGTATGTTATTCAGGTGATGGGTACCATAAAAGCTCTGAATTGACTACTATGCAATCTATACGTGTAACAAAATTACACATGTACACCATAAATTTGTGCAAATAAAAAAATAAAAATTAAAAAAAAAGAAAAGAAAATCTGCTTAGAGAGAAACTAGCAAGATACCTTTGCTCAAGGGATTTCCAGAATAAAAGTGCAGATTTATGTAAGTTTATGTGAATAGGTATACTGTGAAACACTAAGGGGTCCTGTGACCGAATACATCATCCTCAGCACCACTCTGCCCAGGAATGTGAAATTCTGTTTGCAAGTAACTGCATGCATTATTAATGCAAAGGTATGGAACCAAATAGAAAACTCAATGTTGTGTTATAGTAATGTGATTTGAGAGCTAATCAATGATTTTTTATCCCCTCAAAACACACATGTATTATTTCCATATGTGGAACTTGATTTTAAAAATCTATACAACTTCACAGGTAAAAGAGAGTAGTCTCAATAGAATTAGACAAAGAAATTTTAATGAAAAGGGTTTTAAAACATATATATAAAATATATTTATATGTATAAAACTTTTAACAATATAGCTTTCATAAAGTTGGGGATATTTAATATTTTTCAAATACTAAAATAATAGAATTTGGGGGAGAAAACCTTAAACATTGTAAATGTTATGGGAAAAGTTAACATGAAAAGACAGTGATGCCTTTTTATTTATTTATTTTTAAATTTTTATTATTTTTTTTTTAGAGACAGGGTCCCACTCTGTCCCTCAGGCTGGAGTTCAGTGGTGCAATCATAGCTCACTGCAACCCTGTCTTCCTACACTCAAGTGATCCCCTCCTGCTTTAGACTCCCAAGTAGTTGGGACTACAGGAATGAGACACCTCGCTCGTCCCAATGATGCTTTTTAAAACAATCCTGTCAGTCACCATTTTTGAGTAAGATAAGACGGAAAATACTATTCATCTGTATTTCTTTCAAACAAGAAACAGTGAAGAAAATTCCAAGAAAATTGCTGACATCAGTAACATGATTTTACTTAGCAATTTTTTTCTAGCCTACTTGGCTTGTTATTTTTCAAATTAAAATGGAAGACAAGGAAGAAACAGAGACATTTCTTTTAAACATTAAAATGGGCATTGAGAGAGAACAGCAATAAAGCTACTCATAAATTGCTTTTGTTTCCCTACAAGTTTCTTTTTTAAGAAAGATTTTAGAGACAATTCATTTGAAGTGTTTTAAAATTTCCTAATACATTTTTCTGGTTCCACATGATCCTTTTGCCCTAGTAAAATATGAAGAATGCAAACCCGTGACCCATAGAACATCAATCACTCTATTCTAAACACTGCTCAAACCAATTTTGTTGATTCAAAAATATTCATTGTTCATCTTACTATTCATTATTTATTCATCAACTCATTAATAATACATAGTTATAAATTATAAATATCAAAGTTAACACTCTTACGGCTGTCTTTCAATATTATCGCTGTAAGCACCGAAATAAACAAATAAGAACTAAAGCTTAAGGAATAAACTTCAATGAAAAAAGACACGGAAAATACCACCCTCTTAAAGACAAGTTTATTTATTTTTAGAATACAATGAAACTAAATAACCTAGTGAGTCAGTGGAGCTGTCATTGCATTTTGTAAGCCTCCTATTTTTGCTCAGTATCTTCTCTTTTGTTGGTCTTTAAAATGAAAGAATTGAAATTTTGTGCTGCACAGCCACCCTAACATCTTATTCTGTAATTATCTTTGTGGGATTGAGTCATAAATAGAGCTAAACTTAAACCCGATGGTAATGCCTTGATACATTTTTATCAACTTTTTGGGGATACAGACCATTTAAAAATGCTATCAGCCTGAATGAACTAAGGACAAAGACCAGCAATGTAGACAGTGAATCACAAGCAGTTTTCAAGACTAGTCAATATAATCAGGTGAGGCGATAAAGAGTCGAGAAACCACATTTTAAAAGGTAAACAGTAAAAAGAAAGAGTAAGGGAAGGTTTGAAAGTTTGGGTTTTGGAACCAGGCCTGAGTTCAAGTCTCAGCGTTTCTGAGAGTCAATTCCCTTCCTAAAAAAGGGGCATAGTTAAATCTTTCACACATATGTAAATACCCTATCTTATCATAATGACTAGCATATGATAGTTGTTTAAAAATAGCGGCTCATCTTCGTAATAAAGGAAAAAATATTAAAGAAATTAATATGGAAGCTAAAGCCAATTATTTTAGTTTCAAATGCATGTAACCCTTCCTTTCTAGGCCACAGCAGCCTGGCAGGAAACAACCAAGCCGTAACTACTTCAAAAATAATGAAAATAGTCTCTGTTTTTTAGCCACTTACAGTGGAATCCCCAAGTCTCCTTCTTTCCTCTGGTAGGGTCCCTAGGTGGTCCGGTCTCTTCTTGGCAGCCAGTTAAGTTCCACTGAGGTCCAGCACTCTCCATACATGCCTGGCCTTCGTGCTGCTGTCCTCTGCTCCTGCAGACAAGGGCTGTACTATCCCACTGTTGCTGGTTTCTCTGGTCACTGCCAGCCTCTGCACCACCACTACAGACGGCTGCTGATGCTGACGCCATCACTCAGTGCTGCCATGCCCTCCCCGTCGGTGATAAGACATTTGCAGTTTTCCCAGGCAGATGCCCTCAGTTTCCATGGTGCTCCTGCTGTTTCAGCTCTGTCTTTTAAATGTTCATTTCTCTTACACACCATGATTTTGTTTCAAAAGATAAGTGGAGGATCCTATACCATATCTCTTCCTGCCCATTCTGAACCAGTGTCCCAGGATACAACCAAGGGACAATAGTGTCTCTAATCTCAGGGTGAGGCAAGTGCCTGTTTGGAAGGTGGGCTGAGGCCTCTGAGCATTGGGCCTGAGGGTTATTAGGGGACAGGGGAGAAAAACACAGGATTGGGGCCAACTCTCACAGCTGAGGCGCGTGAGGTGAGGGTGGTGAGATTCTTCCAGCAGAGGCCAAACTTCAGGATTCCAGGCTTTTTTCTGCTGTTTACTGGCTGTATTCTTTTCCCTGCAACTTGTCCACCATAGTCAGTATTCAGATATGTTACATATACTTCATACTACTCTATGAAAGGGACTGTAGGAATAGAATTTGCGTATGGTTAAGCTATTTCACAAGTAGGGTTTATGTTACTTGGTTTGCCTTGCACAGGATTAAATACCAGGATGACGCTGTGGTCTCCATCTCTCTGGCCACCCCAAAGTCTCTCAGATCTTTAAGTGTTAACCACAGGCCCTTCCACATACAACTATTCAGAAAATGCCTTATCTTCCTGGTCTACACTATCTTTAAATACTATTCCTTGTCCAGGCCACTATTGTTACTAACCCCCTTCCAATGTCTAGGAGAGTAAGACTTTTTCATGTTCAGTCCCCAGTTCTAAACATTAGGCTTCTGTTTCTGGCCCCACTGTGAGTGGATCGCATCTGCCATAGCAGCTGGGGTCAGGGGTGCCACTCTAGACTCAGCTACACTTTAGCTCTGGATGTTGGCACAAGTACAAAGATCGCCCCTTGGAGCTCAGTATCAACTCTCCTTATGGGACTGACTGGGAAGCAGCTCCCTCCCCTCCCCACCAGGCATCTGAATTGGTGTCCCTCTTTGTCCTATCCTGGTCATTGGACTCCTCACTAAAGTTGCAGCTCCTGAGTCCATTTTCTTATCTGACCTGGCCAGTAAAACTAGAAAACTGTCTTGGTCTCTTGTTCTGGAATCTTTGGAATATACTAGATTCCTAGTGGAAATTAAATTGGCCCACCCAAAGGCTGGTGCCCTGCACTCAAAAGTCAGGCCCGCCAGGAGTCTTGGATACGCCACCTAGGCAGGATTCACTGTGCCACGCCCTGTGTACCTGGTGGGACTTCTGCTGCCTCACCTTAGATCTGTGCTGTGCCTCAACATGACTGGAAACCACTCTCATGCTTGGTGCCTATGTTTTCTCTCACCTCAAAAAATCTCTGAGGTCAGCCGCTACAGCTAAGCACAATTCCCTGAGCATCTACATACTTCTCACCAGGAGGGACGGCGCCCTCCAGCCCCCTGCTCCATCTTTTAGGAGCCAGTTGGCCACGTCTCCGCTCCCTGCTCAGACATTATCTACCCTCCAATACCCCATATATGGCTTCCCAAAATTCATCTGCATTTTAAAATCAACTCTATCAACTTCTACAGTATGTTAAAGATATTTGACCCCATATTTTATCACTCCTAGATTCACATTCATATTTTAGGATATGGGACCTTAGGAATACTTGCTTTCTGGGGTCTATGACAAAGACCCCCAGCCTCTTACGGAGTTCCATTGCGGGGAAGTGTCACCCTGCATTGTCTTTGCAGCTCCCATCCATCTACCCTTCCACTTGTACTATTATCTTTTCTCTCTTTGTTCATTTTGCTGAGAGTCCTATGACATATGTCTACATTCCTGCTATCTACTTTAGAACATAAACTCTCACAGATCGGGTCTACGTTCATGGGATATTATTCTGTAAAGTACCTATCACAATGACATTTGCACTTAGGTGGTTTTTTTAACGACTGTACTGTATTTTCATTATAATAATTACCCTAAAATTAAAGTGGGAAGGCAAATTGAAGGTATTATTAGCCATTTGTGGATCAGTGTTTTACTTGATGCAAAACTGTAAAGATAATGGGTATGAAAGTGCTTTGTAAAATATTATTCAAGTTATTACATCAGTTAATCCTGAATTATTGCATTTTCATAAATGTGCCAGTTAAAATAAAAAGGTATATTGTTCTCTATGTTATAATTATGCTTTTAACTACAAATAAGCCACTCTTAACCGACCATGCTGCCATTATTTCCTTTGTAGCTATTTATATTCTTTCTTTTTCTGTAATAGCTGTGAACTTCTAGAATGATAGTCATAGAATCCTACACCTAAGAGGGACTTCAAAGCTCTTTATTTCTTTGCCTTTGCGCAGAGTTGCCTTTAAACCTATTCAGATAGATGAAGACGTATACAATTGAAAAATAAAAAGTGGATGATTTCCTGATTATAAAGATGACTTCTACATTTTTAAAAGAAGTTCCCTTCATTTATCAAATACTTCTGGCTTAACAATATAGTTACTCAATGATAAAAGGTACAACAAAACGACAAACAAAAATAATTATCCAGGTGCAGTGGCTTGCACCTGTAATCCCAGCTACTCTGGAGGCCGAGGCAGGAGAATTGATTGAGTTCAGGAGTTCAAGACCAGCCTGGGCAACATGGCAAGACACGATCTCTAAAAAAAAAATAACAAAAACTATATTTCTTTTGCTAGTACTTGGAATAAAAAGCACCAACTGTAATTTGATATTAATGATCTTAGTGATGGATTTTCTGTCCCCTTTCAACCTGGTTGCTTCTGCCTGCAACCATGATATTTAGAAAATAATACCATTAGTAAATGTTCGAAACAATATTAACAAGAATTGTAAAGGGAAAGAAAGCCCAAGCCAATACAATTGTCATTTTCTGCTTTATTGTCCTATGGTTACTAATACATGTGCTGATTTTAAAAAATTATAATCATATAATCAGCTTTTTTCATATGACATTGTATCATAAATATTTCCATATTTTGACATGGTGCTGATATTTTTCATTTTAATAAATTCATAATATCTCATTAAGTGTATATGCCATTATGGTTTATTTTATATTATTATATAATGAGACAATAACCATGTTTGGGCACACAGTTTTCTCCGGTTGAAGTAGTGTCTTAATCTAAATTTCCAAAAATTGACATTTTCAGGACTTGATCTACAATTTCGAATTACTTTTCCAAGTGATTTTTCTAATTTCTCTATCATCAGCCACGCATGAGTGCTCTAGCACTGAATGTTTCAGTGATTTTAATTTACACTAAGTTTGGAATAGGTGTCTTTGTTGTAATTAATCTTTTGAGAACCAAATAAAGGGAGAAAAAAGGCATCTCAAGTGCTGCACACATTAGATTTTAAAATACTCAGATTAATTTCAGATTAGTAGAGAATGATCTAAAATCTTATATCAGATATTCAGTTACCAGATATATTAAAAGGGCAGTCAGGAAATGAGAACTAGTGATCCTTGCCTGCTAACTGCCACATCTGGACCCCTTGCTCTAGAGGGCCTTTGATAAATGTAAAAACTGAACATTTTTTAGATGATTCTCTCTTTTCTGATTTGATTTCTGCCTTGCTGAAAATATATTCAATGGCTCCAATTGTCCATAGATAAATTCCAAATCCTAAGACTTGGATCCGAGGCAAGAGAAAGGATGCATGGAACAGCAGTACCCTGAAAGGGGCACACGCCAGGTACTCAGAGGACCTGGGTTGAAGTCTCATCCCTGCACTAATGTTTAATCTTTCAATTTGCTTACCTGTGCAGTGAGAATAATAGTATCTATCTATTTTACAAGGCTGTTTAGAAGATTAGATGAGAATTCATTTGAAAGGGCTCGGCACAGAATGAAGGGTCTCCTTCATGGGAATTCCTTTCTTTCTTCTTTAATCTGGGCTCAACCTGTGTTACCCCACTAGCCATGAATCCCCACCCCCACTTGTTGCTTTTTGGCTTTTCTACCTCTGCTCATTCTATTTTCCCCATCAAATTCTTGTTCTTAACATCTCCAAAATCTTATGGAAGACCTAAGTAGGACGCCTTTCCAATTGATCTCCCCAGCTGAAATGAACTTCTTCTTGTGTGCCACCATCTCCCTTCTAACATTTATCACCTTATGCCGTACACAGGAGCCATGTCCTCTGGAAATGGAGCCCTTGTCTCAGTGTTCTTTATATCCCTGTATCACCCTAACACAATACTCGGCACAAAATAAGCAACGTTCATCGTTGGTTTTGTTTAATTCCATTTTATAATCCATGCTTTTTTTCTCTTGCCCTCCCTCCTCTGTCTTTATTTTTTATATTTCATGTGCAGTGACATTCCACATTGAACACATTCACTGAGAACAAAAGAGATGGAATCCTGCGAACCTCCCCTCGCCTCCACACAGGCACACAGAAACACAAATAAGTAAATGAAATGACAGGTTTAAGGAAGGGAGGAGGGGAAAAACTAGCAAAGAAGCAGCTCTCGCATGTCTAAATCTGTCTGTTTTGGGATGTAAGCCAAAGTCGGGGGTCCAAGGCTATTCCAATTCTATTGCATTCCATCTATTATTTATATAGTGCATATTGCTGTAGTCTCTAAGCACTTTCAAATGAAATACAACATACCTTTGGGAGTGAAAAAGGAAATGAGAAACAGGGAGGAGGGGGAGGTGTTGGAACATTGGTTATCATTTTGAGCTGTAGTAAGGTCTGATGCAGAGACAAGCGTCTCCTCCCCTGTCTGACACAGGTGTGAATAACGTATTGTTCAGTATTGTTCAGTATCAGTGGCATAAATTTACATGGTGAGCTGGAAGCCAAGCTTTGCAGAAAAAGCTTTCTTTATTTTTTGATTGAAAAACGCACAGTGCTCAGGGGAGAAGGACCTCCTACTTCCCTGGTATCCACCCTGAAATTCAAAACCTGATCAGAACATAATTATTACCGATGCTCACCATGTAAACCTCACCCTTCAAGGTGTTTTTTTTTGTTGTTGTTGTTGTTCCTTATGACAACAGAGACTACAAATGCTAAAGCTTCTGAATGCCGTATCGCTCATATGGTTCAGTTTCCTATGGCATTTGTCAATTCTCAAAAGGGAGAAGAAAAGGAAAGAGCCAAATGGTGTCATTAGGACACTTAAGGAGCATCCCGTGTTCTATCCAGGCAGCACCACAGATACAGGTACAGTAGGGGTTCAACACGTGCCTTTCTTCTACCTGAATTCTTCAGGTAGTTCCTTAAGATGTGCCCTGCATTAAGGAGGTCTAAGGGAGCCTCAGGATCTCGACAGAAACAGAAAAGCATCCAAACTTTTTTTTTGGGGGGGGACAGGGTCTCGTTCTGTTGCCCAGGCTACAATGCAGTGGTGTCGTCATAGCTCACCGCAGCCTGAAACTCCTGGGCTCAAGGGATCCTCCTGCCTCAGCCTCCCAAGTTCTTGGGACTACAGGCGCGCCACCAAGCCCCGCTAATTTTTCTATTTTTTAGTAGAGACAGGGTCTCGCTCTTGCTAGGCTGGTCTTGAACTCCTGACCTCAAGGGATCCTCCCACATCCCAAACTGCTAGAATTACAGGCGTGAGCCATGGGGCCAGGCCCATCCAAATGTTTTAACACCAGATTCAAATATTTCTGATGGCTTTAACGGTCTTTAGGGTAAACTCTCCTTTTATTGGGGGGGAAGTGGGGACTTGGATGAGCCTTTTTAGTCACGCAGATTTCCTTGCAGAAGCCTTGGACCAGGGGAATAAGTTAAATACAGCTGCCTCAGCCTGGGGTGCTCAATATTGTCTTTAATGATTAAACTGCTGACTCCAGTGGGAGCTGAGCGCAGGCTGCAGAGATTATTACAGTTTGAAGCGTTTTCTGTGTGAGTGGTGAGGACGGGGTGGGAGGGGCTGGGGAGGAAGACCATGAAAGATGTCAGAGGACTCAGCAGCTCAGCTGGAGAAGGACAGAGGCAGGCAGGGGGGTCTCTGGGAAGGGGATGGCTGCTGTCCTCAGGAGCCAAGTCTCAAGGTCTTTCCCACTGTGTGTGTAGTGCCCGTTCTTCAGTGAAGAGTGTTAAAGACAACCGCTTTCTGTTAGCAGTGCACCCAGGGACATTCGGGAGCATGTGTCTGTGCTCAGGAGGGAAGGGGACTGGAGAGAGGTGTTAGCACAAGAGGAGGCTGAGGAAAAGGCTCCGAGTGTGGTCAGGAGTGAGAGGGGCTTATGGAACATGTAAACATGACCCTGGCTTCTCAGAAGTATTATGAGTTAGGGTTGCACTTCCTACATCCATGTAAGATGGGGGAGGCAGTTGGGAGGGAGGATCATTATTATATGAATTTTAAAGAAAGAATTGAGCTGGAATAATGATAAACTGATTGGAATAAGAGTTGCTGCATTATTAATGTGTTTTTTCTTTTCTTTAATTAGGACAGGGTCTTGCTCTGCTGCCTAGGCTAGAGTGCAGCAGCATGATCATAACTTGCTGCAGCCTCAAACTCCTGGGCTCAATCGACCCTCCTGCCTCAGTCTCCTGAGTAGCTGGGACTGTACAGGTGTACACCCCTGCAACTAGCTATGCTGCCCAGGCTGGTCTTGAACTCGTAGCCTGAAGGGATCCTCCTGCCTTAAGTTTCCCAAAGTGCTAGGATTACCAGCATGAGCCACCGCACCTGGCTGGAGTGTGCTTTTAATTGAAGAAAGGAAAGGGAAAAAAGGAAGGAAAAAAAGAAGGGAGGGAGGGAGGAAGGAAAGAAGAAAGGAAAGAAAATCTCTGCTGACCCATTCCTATGCCATCCATGGACTATAGAAAATCTCTGCTGACCTACTCCTATGCCATCTGTTCAGAATGGATCCTGGGGAAGGGAATAGTAAGGTCCATATCTCTCAGGGATGGCTTTACATGATGGAGCGGTGGAAGTGAACTCAGAAACAAAACCTTCGGAGCTTTCAGGGACCGTGGAAGGCCCTGGAAGTGACCTAAAACAGGAAAGTGTGGGCTGAGGGAACCCAGGAATGTGAGGTGAGGGTTCATGGCTAAGGGTCCCTGACTGGCCCACAGCCATCCTTGTGTTTTCCCAGGGGTTACTATGCATTTGTAACTCAATGTATTACCCATCCATGTATGTTTGTATTTTTAGAGAAAGCGCATTGAGTAGATAATACATAACCCAAAAGAATGACCAAGTGAAACTAGCAGCCGTACGATTTAGTGTGCACACGGTACTTTCACTCAAATCAGTTTTTAAAAATATCTGGTCCTCATGACAACCCTGTGACAACAGATAGCAGCATCACCACTTGGTCTACAGAAGAGGAGATGGAGGCTCTTATCTCAAAGGCTATATGTTTAGTACATGGAGGCCAAGTTCTAATCCCAAAACTTCTCACTGTTTTCAGTCTACTCTACCCCGCATTGCTAGCTAACGCGTTGCAGAGTCTGTGGCATCTGGGTAGCTAACTCTTTTCTTGTGTGCAGGAGCTGTGCTGTTGTTTTTTTTTCCAGGGTCTACTTGACCCATGAAATATGGGACTCTCTGCTCAGAGCGAGTGGGTTGTCGCCATGAGGGAATGTGGGTCCAGGTCTTCCAATTTTTCAAGAGAAGCTGGGAACTTCTATTTGTACACGAAGTCTGCTATTTTATCATTGGTTCATTTGAAGAGAAAAAGAAATCAAAACACTGCGCACACTCAGTACACTGGCCACCAGGGTGAGACTTCCGCCTTACATCTGTATACTTGGCCTGGATTCCTCTTGTCCTTTATCTACTTCTCTCCATCTGAGTCACTTGCACTTTTGTGGGGGAACCTTGGAAATGAAGCGATGGCCAGGGAAACGGTTTTTGTGTCATTAGCATCCAGAACTGCGGTGAGCCAGATAGCAGGTGGCTGGAAAGAGTGGGGCAGGCAAGGAGGAGCAAGGAAGGATGGGGAGATGCTATGCACGGGAGCTGCCGTGAGGAGAGGAAATGAAAACAGGGAGCTGACAGCATTGTTAGTAAATATTAAATAGGAATGAAATAGAGAGTAATAGGCTACAGAGAAACTTACGATAAGCGTGCCAGAAGCTTACTGCATTTCAGCACCCAGCTGCATACCAGAGCTTAACACATCTCTTCTGACATCGCGGGCAGTTTCACTGTGCTGGGAGCAAAAACCTGAGTAATAAATAAAAGGCAAATGTTTTTGCTATTAGGTGGAATGAGAATGCCAAAATAAAAGAAATAAATGCTATTTCCGTTGTTCTCAATAGATGTTACATCTCATGGCAGATAAAATTTCATTAATGAGCAGCAAGAGATTTTGGAAATAACCATAGTATAAATGGTCTCTGCTCTGCATTTGGTGATGAAAGTGCTTTGAATGTGATGTTTTAGTAATTCAGACACAATATTTCTTAGTTCCTACTGTGTACAAAGTACCAGGCACTGTGGGGAGAGGCATGGGAAATGGTGGACATAATCCTTTCTTCTGAGCAGCTTACAGTCTATTGGCATTAGATTTTCAAGAAGGATGAAGCTCCCCCCAAAAGCCCATATCAAATCTTAAATAGTTTCAAGCCATAAAAAAGCTATGTGCTAGACACCCCTTCCAGAAAACACATCAGTTTGCATTCATCCAAACATAATTCAGACCACATTCACTAAAACTCTCTGTTACTCTGTTATACAGCCACTTTGTTTTTATGTTTCTGGAAGAAAATGCAAAGAGTAGCAGTTTTTTGGAAGCATCTTTAAGATTTTAAATAATGAAAGGGTGTTTATTTATCTAATCTTAAGGCTACCTGAATCTAAGCTGTGGGTTTCAGTTGCTGCATACGGTGATCCTTTCTCCTAACCTGCACCCCTTCTTTTCCCACCTCTCTTATTCTAGATTATCACACTCATACCATCACGAATTTCAGACATATGGATTAAAAATGCAATCACAACTGTCTCTCCATCTCTCCCGGTCAATGCGCAGGCCAACAATAGTGTTAGGGGGCCACACCTGTCTTTCCACTTCTCAAGCCTGACAGGGGTCATCAGTGAGCACAAACAGTCAAAAAATAAAACAGAACAGTGGCAGTGCCACCCAGTGAGAAGAATGAATCCCAAATGCTGTCAAAATAAAGACTGGTTTGATTAAGGCCACTGTTCACTTTATTTTCACTGTTTCCCCTATGCGGTCAAAAAAGCAGTCCAGGGCCAGAGAGAAATGTGTTCACACCGAGGGCATCTTTTAGCAATGCATTTTTTTTTTTTAGTATTGTCTAAGTTACTTGATGTGTTATCAAGACATTGCATTATATCTATCAAGAAGCTTTAATGCTCATTTCCTACCAAGACTTCCCCAACACCAAATTTACTTTTTGTCTCTTTTGTGACAGCTACAATATCAGGGATATAATGCAGTGTATTTTGGGCTTTCTATGACATCTGTGGAAGTCAAACCTTATTTCCCAGAAAGACACAAAATTCATGTGGCTTTTAACTCATTTTTAAGTACATCCTAACTTAGTATAAAAAAATTGAGAACAGGTGACAAATATTCCCAAAGAATCCTAAAACTTCAGAACATTACAAAGAATAAATGCCATCAAGAAAAGTTGACTGAAAATCCTAAGTTGGGCTCAAACAAGTTACTGTGTTTAAAATCCCTTGGTTTGCTGAAATAGCTATAACAGAAGATTTGGAATGTTCCCAGCATAAAGAAATGATAAATGCTCAAGGTGATCGATACCCTAAGTAGCCTTATTTGATCATTACACATTGTATGCATGTAACAGATATCACATGTACCCCATAAATATGTACAATTATAATGCACCAATAAAATTTTTTTAAAAAATCACTTCGTTTGCATTCCATCTTGTAATTAATCTTTGTGAGCCTTGATAGTATCTGTATATTTCAAGCTACTTTCTTACATCTTTTCAACCATTTGCAAAGCTGTGGGGCTTTGAGCAAATCAATAAGAATTTCTTAGACTTTTGTGTATAATGAAAGAACAGAAATATAAAAGGAACTTAATTGGTTCAGCAGAACCTTCTTGTTCATTTAAATAAAAAAATAAGCTAATCTGTATTGAAGGTAGAATCTGTTGAAATGTGACAAATTGATGTTGCTTTATTTTTCATGACAGTGATTTCTCAGAAATCCCTATCATTTTTACAAATTTACAATAGTCAGAAAATTTTTAAATTTTCTTTCTGTACAAATTAGCGATTGGTAATTATAAAGATAATAAACATATCTGACATAACCTTACTATTTGACATCTATATTTTAAATCATTCAAATCACAGTATGCCCATGTCTTATATTCTGATTTTAAATAATTTTTTTTGAACTCTTTATCTTTTGGTAAATCATCTCAGGTTTTAAAAAAATAATTATTAAGCCGGTCACTGTGGCTCCTGTAGTCCCAGCTACTCAGGAGGCTGAGGTGGAAAGATTGCTTGAGCCAGGAGCCAGAGTCCAGGCTGGGCAACATAGCAAGACCCCTTCTCTAAAATAAAAATTAAAAAAAAGAAGAGAGAGGGAAGAAAAATAGCTATTAATTATCATTGTAAGCCAATTTCTGTGACAACATCTTCAAAAGCAAACTGATAAGCATTTTCAATTCAGGGTCCTTCTGTACATTGAATGTGGGAGGAAAAAACCCTGTGAAGTGTCCCCTCCCCCTGCTCTAGCCCAGGCTTTTCTCTCGCCTGGCTCGGTGGCTGTAGCTCACGGTCATGTGGCTCTATGCCAACAGAAGTGCCTATGGAAAGGAAAGGCTGTTCTGAACAGGGGGCTGCCCGCCTTTGTGAAAGATGAAAAGACAAAGCCTAATACAGTGAAACTTCTTTAGAACATTTTCCAGGGAACTGAACGTTTTGAATGTTCTACGTGGGAAAACATGCGCCGAGAGAGCCGCACAATGACGGCATTTCACTGTACTTTCACTTGCCAAACATTCCAGCGTGCGAGGCTAATAAACGGGCTTCGACAGGAGACGGCACTTTCTTGCCCCAGCCCCTTCCTTTGTGGTTACACGCAATGGTCAATTACTTCCGTCTGAAACAGAGGCCAGGTCTGTTCTTAAATACCGTGCTTTGGAGCAGGTACAATTACATAAGCTAGTTCAGGTGGCCCAGAGAAAGGCAAGACAGTACCTTTATAGACTACCAAAATCACTGAAACAATGAACAATCACCTCTGAAGGAAGGTAAGCACGACAACGTGGTAAGTAGTAAGTATCGTCTTCTCCAAATGTTGGGAGTAGGAGCTGTTTCATTTTGCCTCTTTGTGCTTGTCTCTGTTGTGTGCTATTCTATCACATGCTATCATTTCATGCTTCTTATGTTTGAAACCCCGTCTTCTTATTCATTTTAATTAATTTCAGAACATACAGAACCTCAGATGGCTGAGGACAAAACCTCAGATCACCAGGTAGCGGGGCAGGCCATTCTCTTTGTCCCTTCTCCGATGTGCTTTGTGGACCTCAGGGGTAGTGCTCCCAAAGAACTGGGACTGGGCAACCTTGCTGTCAACTACTGGCTCCAGCCTAGTTCTTTTTCTGCAACGTTTGTTGGCGGAGTGCAGGAAATCCTACTTCACTGGGGTTTCCAGTATCTAAGAGCATGTTGGTATTTTTCAGATTACGAAGAATCTGTTGCAATGTGACTGAGACACAACAGATAAAGAGATCAAGATAGATTGCTGGTGGAGACTCTGTGTTTCCTAAGTGTGGATGATAAGCATTAGTAGATAAAAAATGTAATCAATCAAGCACTGGAACAAGGCAGGAATGAGAAGAATGTTTCTAATTTAAAATCTAGTGTAAATTTTGCCTGTAACAAAGTCAGAGAAAATAAGGAATCAAAGGAAATTTTTAAAATACAAAATTAAGCAAGGAAAGGATTGCCTAAATAAATGAGTATATGGTTTCAGACAGAAATAAATAAATGTATGTATGTATATATGGGGCTTTGTCTTTTCTGTTAGGATTGAGTAATGTCTTAGAGCAGATTTATTCAGGAGTTGATCATGTAGTTTGTCAATAGTAACAATCTACTTTTTAATAATTCTTTAAAAAAACTTTAAAAAATGCACAAGATTAGATGTTTGTTTTTAAAAAGCATGAATAATATTTTTAACTTTTCTAAACGCTAGCTTCCAGAATGTAAGTGGTCTAACAGAACTGATGGAGTCATGGTCACTGAAAGTGGAATGCTCTAAAAGGCTTCAGAGGATACAGGAATGAAAGGACTAGGCAACCAAATGCCAAAGTCTGGATGACTTCCAACTTTCTATCCACTGACCCCAACCCATCACGCCTCTTATGCACCAGTCATTCTTCCAGCACTTGACGAATTGTACAAAAGTCAGTTTTGATGCTTAAGAGATTGAAGCAGCTCTATAAACAACTGGAAGTTCAATATTCAACATCTCTGCTCTTAAAATACTCCCAGCCACAGGGCCACTGAGGAGTTCTCATTGGCTACGTGTACCAGACAGTCTCTAAGTGGTCCCCAATAATCCCTACCTCCTGGTATTCATGCCCTTGTGTAATGCCCTCCCCTTCAGTGTGAGCTGGGTTTTGTGACTTGTTTCCAGCAAATAGAATGGGGCAGGGTGAAGGAATGTCACCTGTAAGGTTGCAAACGACTGTGGCTGCTATCTCGGGTGCTCTTTCTCACTTTCTCCATCTGAAGAAGCCAGTTACCATGTTTTGAGCTGCTCTGTGGAGAGGCACACCACACAGTCCAATACCCCTCAAGGGTCTGAATCCTGCCAACAACCACATGAGTGAGCCTGGAATCAGATCCTCCCTGGTCGAATCTTCACGTAAGACCTGAGCCCCGGCTGACCTCTTGTCTGCAACCTCATGAGACACCTTGAGCCAGAGCCACCCAGCTAAGCGGTGCCCAGATTCCTGACCACAGAAACTGTGAAATGATAAATATTCATTGTCAAGCCACTAAGTCGTGGAGTAATTTGTTATGCAGCAATGGGTAATTAATACACCATTTCATCCAGTTCCAGCCTTCTGTGTTCTTCAGCCTGCCTTCCCGTTTCTCTCTCTCATCACCATCCCCACTGCCACATTCCTTTTACTTCTTTTGTGCAACAGTTTAAAACTATTTGTTTCACCAGCTCCTTTAGGCCACACACTAAGGGCTTCCCCTTCTTCACTTTAAATGGCCTAAAAATAATAAAGTAAGTTTTTTTCCAACCCAAGAGAAACTTTAGTGCTAGCTAATAGAAGAACAATCTTTTCAACTTGTATTAAGAATTCGAGTCATCTGAAATAAATAATTCATCAACTTAAAAATACCTTTACTTTGGTACATTTTATAAAGTTGAGATTAAAAATCCTGATGATTAAATAATCGGCTCCCTGAGCACTTAAACTTTTTATAGTAATAACACAAATTATTTTTAAATATTTTAGTTATTTTTGGCCTACCATTTTATTTGGTTTATTGAAATATGTGAGTGTGAGATGTTTCTGCATCAGAAATCCTCAAGTTTCCAGCCTTCTGGGCTCAGCTCTTACTTCAATGCCCTAAATAAAATGCCTTGTGCCACCTCGGTCCCACTTGTCACCTTGAAAAAAATGTTATATTAAGGTGACAAACAAATTAAAATTAGGCATTAAAAAAATAAAAATAAATTTAGGCATTTCCTGAAATGAGACTTTTCTTCCAGTTTCCCAGATGACAGGAGCACAGGGAAACCTCCTCCAGCCCTGAGCCCCTCTTTCACTTGCCCCCCATTCTACTCAAACCCTTCCTGTCCATATTGCTATTTTTCCTTCATTTCCAGAGTCCCCAGATACATTTCCCATCACAAACTTATTTTTCCTTACTACAGAGCACTTTAACTTGGTTTTGTTTAAACTCCCCCCATCTAGGTTGTATGATAGTGGGGAGGGGAGGGGTCTCCACTTCCACCACCAAGGAGGTCCCAGACACACCCATGTTTTCTTTTCCAGATGTTGTCCTCCTCCTCAGCTCAAACTTCCTAGGTACTTAATAACATTTTTTAAATGTCATACTAGAATTTAATTTAAAAGATGAAGTTTAAAAATCCTAATAAAATATACACAAAGAAAAGTCATTTTGCCATTGAAATCTTGCTGAATTTGCTAAAAAATGAAAATTTTCAGAGTGGAGTTTTTTCTTAAGACTGGACCAACCACTCATATTATAAACCAATTTATAATGTATTTCAAGTTAAAGATAACAGCCATTTTTATGGATGTAATTATAAGACCCTCTTTGGGGATCAATTCCCACAAATTTGAGTGTTCATTCTATGGCATGGCAAATGAAGGGCAAATATTAGGAAGTTATGTTTTCTCTTTTGACATCAAAGGTATGACATTGAAATGAATCCTGGTTTGTAGACTGCTATAAATTATGCTTAGTTTCAGGAATCTGGATGGAGATAAAACACTTAGCTTCAGACATTGGTTTAAGGGGGAACTTTAGAAGTGCTTATGGAAGAATACATATCAATTCGAGATGACATTCAATTGTGGTGCTTTTTTCCCAATAAATGTACATACTTGTATTCCATTATGAAAATGCATTTCCCCAGGAAAGTAAGAAGGGTTAATTTCTGGCTGTGTGCTGGGGAAACATTCCCTCTCTGCTTCCCTCTTGGTAGCTAGTTGCATCCAGTGTTTTCAAAGGGAGTTGGTAATTTCCAGGAAAAATAACTTGAGACATGTCTGCTGAACTGGATGTGGGATAGGAAACAGGGAGTTAGTGAGGGAGAAGGGTGCTGATGAAAGAAAATTTCCACAGGTAGATTCTTTCAGCAGGAGAAAGAATTAATTAGGAGCAAAGAATAAGAATAGCATGGTGCATTGGATTCAACAAAAGACCTAGGGTTGGAGTAGAGGAGTTTACAATGAAAAGTACCTAGTGTGACCCAAGCCAGTCAGCAGTACGCTCATTAAATAATTAAAAGAGCTACCACCCAAAATTGTGTTGCCCTTTGGGTCCCAAGAAAACCTGTTAGGGGCCCTCTAAAAAAGCATCTCAGAGAGGAAGGGACTTGTTTCCCTTCTTGTTGAGCCAAGGAATCTAAGTAAGAATGGTGGTCTATAACATGGAATGGTAGCCAGAAGGCCAGTGGAGTTGATTGAGCTGGGGACCAGAGGTTAACAGAATTTCACTTTGGCCAATGGCCAACGTGGGCAGGCACTCCACCAGCTTAAGCTAAATGTGTTAGAGAAGCAACCAAATTAAAATGTAAACAGCAATAGCCTATAGGAGAGCAGGGAGGGAAGTACGGGCATTTGGGACCTCCAGAGATTCGAGCTGGTGGACGGAGGAGAGAAGTTTGGAAGGGGATTGATATATTTTTTTTTATAATTACAAGGGTGGGAGAGATATTAAGCTAGGAAAATTTAGGATTGAATGTTGCTGTCACCTAACTTGCATTCACAGGTTGGGAAGTTGCAACCGCCCACAGAGAGAATAGTTTCTAACCATGATCATTTTTTCATGTGGGAGAATTTCAATCATGTAAAAGGAACATTTTGAAAAACATGTTTGTTGAAGATCAAAATTAGATTTCAATTATTAAAACCCAGAAATAATTAGCCAGATTTGGGAATCAAAGTAGTCTGTTGTGGACGTACAACAAGACAAAACTTTGACACTAAACGCCGTGGAAATCACCTCTTCGGTCAGGGTAATAATTCTATGTCATAACATTATTGTGCAGTTAAGAAAACTTTTGGGAAAGTGTTTAGCACAGTGCCTCACACATAGTAAGTGTTCAGTTACATTTGTTCATTGATCAATGAAAAGGCTTCACCAGAAAGTTAAAGTGGTGGAAGAGAGACCAAATAAAACACTAGAGCAAACTCCAAGGGCTTTTGATATCCACAGCACCATGAATGAGATGACAGATTCTTTTCAAGGCAGAATAGGGAGGAAAGCACCCTGAACCGAGCATCAGGAGTGTTGGTTCTTGGTTTGTTGTTGTTGTTGTTCTGGTTCCGCTTCCAACTCCCCTGGTGCCTTTGGCTAACTCCTCATCTAGCCTCTCCCAGTATCAGCTGGCTCTTGGGAAAAATGACAGGCTCAGCCTCAGTAATACATAAGGTCACTTTTAACAATAACAATGCATACGCTTATAAGGTATGACCATTACTGTTTCTATAACTTACTCTGAAGTATTTGTTGTTTTTCAATGTATAGTATAGCAATTAGGGGATAGCAATTATAATGTTTTGTGGGCTTAATTTTTTAACTGTTTTTATAGAAAAAGACTAAGTGTTTTATAATCGCCAATTAAATTAACTACAACTGTGGGAAGTTGGGATGATTGGACTGGTAGGGTATAGCACCACTATACTTTGGGCGCCAAACTATCCAAATTAGAGTTAAATGAGTAGGAGACAGACCACAGACACTTTCAAGAGCTAGCCTTGCAAACCCAAATATGAAGAGTAAAGTTACATGAGCCAGGCATGGTGGCGTGCACCTATAGTCCCACTTACTTGGGAGGCTGAGGCAGGAGTACTGCTTGAGCCCAGGACTTTGAGGCTGCAGTGAGCTATGATGATGCCACTGCACTCTAGCTCAGGCAACAGAGCAAGAGCCTATCTCAAAACAAAACAAAACAGTAAAGTTATGATGGTAACAGTATTAATTTGTATTAGTCATCTATATTTTCTCAGGGAAGAATGGGGGGTGGCAAGGATGTGGGGCAGGGGTGATGAGACTAATATTACAACTAATATTTATCTAGTCCATACTATGTATCAGGCACTGTGACAAGCATTTTGCATACATTATCCCATTTGCCCTATAGATAGGCATAATAATTCTCATTTTATAGAAAAGCAACTTGCCTATGTTACACAGAAGAGTTGTCGGGATTTGAAGCCAAGTCTGTGACTCTATTTGGCGTATTTTACAGATTATTTCCTGAAAACAGGAATATATGGAAAGGACATAAAAATATTTGGTACTTAAAAGCATAAGGAAAGGTTCACTGATACATGGGTGGCAAAGCTTCCCAGTTTGCAAAGTATGCTTAGTAATAGGATATTTGGATGTGATCACTTAATTTTAGCAAATTCTGACCTATGTTCTTCTGGAGACATATATCACTGCTGTATTATAAAAGTTTCTAGTCTGTATCACTTTTATGTCATTAAAATGTATACCATAATTCTTTCCCAAATGTTAGAACATGATACTTTTGCAGGGCCACTGCATCCGCCTCCACAGTTGTAACTGCTGACATAGTCATCAACTCGAAGCAGTTATTAAATTATCAAAGAAAGACAATAGCCAAAATTTCATTTGTGCTGAGCAGCAAACCCTGAGTTTCATTAGAAGAGGCTACTATTGATTCGTAAACAATAGGGATTTTCTCTAATAGAAAGGCATCTGGCGGTTAAGGGTGACCACCTTTAATCCCTATGATGAACTCAGTAACTGTCATAATATTTTATGACAATTTGGGCTTAATTTTAACTGCTTTATTAGCCTGTTGTGCAGCATATACAAATCCACATCTAGTTAATACCATTGCTTTATTTATCAGCTCTGGTTTTATTTCTTTCTTTTGTGTTCTCTGTCTTATTTTGGAGTACTACTACTCACCAGTCGACCAAGCTAGAAAACTCGGACCATCCTTACCCTTCAACACGTATTCCAAACGTGTCTCCTCTGCTCCTGTCACCCCTGACTTAGTTCAGGCTCTCCTCTTCACTTCCATGGACCGCTTCAACAGCTGCCTACAATAATCACATCTAGGAATCTATCCCAAAGATGTCTTAAAAAAAATATGAGAAGATATACACAGAAAGCTATACTTTGTAGCACTTTTTGTAATAGCAAAAAATTGGAAACAGCCCAAATGGCCATTAATGGTGGACTGATTGAATAATCTATGGTAAATGCATACACTTGAGTACTTTGTTGCTGTATAAAAAAATGAGAAATATCTTTATGCAATGTTATAGAGTGATCTACAGATGTTAAGAGAAAAAAGCAAGGTTAAATAAAGTATGTTCAGTATGCTACTATTTCTTTAAGAAAGGTAAAGATATGATCACAAATATATATGTAGTTATATTTTTTAAAATGTTTTCTACAAGGAAGAAGGGGGAAACAGGATGGAAGTAACAAGGATCAAAGCTAGACTTCTCTTAATATTGCTTATTTTAAGGATTTTACTTTGAAACCATATATTTACTTAATTATAAAATAATTTTTAAATTTTCCAAAAAATGACAAAAACCACATGAACCTAAATATGTATTGAGTTGGTAGAATAATCTCATAGAGTAGAACTAATGTGGTTCTCCTCTATATTCCCTTCTCTCTAGCCTTTTGCCATCAGAATTTCTGACTCTAAGCCTTTAACATATTGTAATGTTTACTAACAGTCTCAAAGGCGTAGCAGAAGCCTGTATTCCCCATGGTGGGTTAATAGGAAGTCCTCAATCAAAAGCCCACATCTCCTTTATTTTCTGCTTATTTTACCAAAGAATTATTTTCTTCATTTAGGTTCCTCCTTCCTTTCTCTTCTCAGCATCATTAAAACCACAAGTGACATGCCCAAATGGGTAGGTTCCTATCTTCTACTAGGAACTTTCAAACTTGGATGCCTTGGGAAATGGTAGTTTCCATGGATACAATTAGGGAATTTTCAAAGAGGGATACTTTCTTTGCTAGGGATGGAGAGCCCTTGACTATAGTAACCAGAACTAGGTAACCTCAGAAAGAGTAGAAAAGCTTCTGAAACTGTAGTGGGCCAGTATGAAGGTAAAGAAGAGTGTAATGCAGGTCAGGACCAAAGAAAATGACACCAAAGAAGATCAGTAACACAACAGAGACTGACTCTAGTGGCCCACATTGGGGAAATAGAATCAGCTTCTGGCTAGAAGGGTTGAGTTGTTAAAATGAGAAGTGCTCCTGTATAATGCATTTGTGCATGTATGTCTATGCTGCCTAGTTGTCTCAGGTCAGGTTCCCAGGAAGTGGTTATATGGGATCTACACCTGTGGAGGGAAAGGAGAAGAAACGGATTGAGCAGAGTAAGAAGTTGAACTGTGATGTTCAACAAAGCCTTGGCCAACCAGGTGAGAAATTTCCCCACGGCGAGCTGAAATGACTGGCCTTTACACCCCCACCCCACCTAGCCACCTGACACAGGCTGCCCCAGAAAGGGCTTGACCACAGACAGAAGAGGCAGCTCTCTGCAGCTAAAGCAGACCCCGGCAGCGCTGACAGCAGGAGGCTCTCTGCGGACAGCACCTCCTGCAGCTGGTGTACAAGCCCTTCTTAGAAGGGAGACCTACCTGGGTGGTGCATCTCTCTGCCAACCATGCTAGTAAACCTCTCCAGAGTTAATACAGCATTTTCACTTTAATTCTCAACAAACAAAAGGCATTACATTTTCAGTAAAGAGCCCCATATATATTTAGTGTTGGATTCAAAATTACTGTTAGAAATTATATTCACTGGATTATCAGGCAGTCAATATTAGATTTCTGGGCAGGCTGGAATTAACTGTTCATTCATTTATTCGTCCCACAAACATTTATTAACTATCTATCGCATACCAGTCTCTGGAAATTGAAATATGAATAAAGATACTTTTTTTTTTCTTTTTTCCCACAACTCAGGAAAAGCAGAAGGATACGTCTGTCATGAACTCCTGGAAGTCAGATTCTAGTAGGGAGGTAGACAAAACAGACAAATAATTAAAATAAAGTAATGAGTTAAAAAGCTAGGTCTAAACGTGATGCTATAGAGGTTAAACGGACATGAAGAAGAAAGTACTTAACTGTGTGTACAGACATCCTCCTGGAAGAGGAGATGTGGGCATTGGCTCTTAGAGGATGAGAAATATTTGCATAGGAATATTACAGGAAGAGCAAATTGTATACGTAAAGGCCCAGAACAATGAAAAAGCATTATAAAGATTGGAAATCACAAGTAAATTGATATGACCAAAGCATTGTGTTGTGTTTAGGAAAGGATTAGAATATGAGACTAGAGAGAAATACATATGAAATTATCTTATTCATTTATTAATGCAATTTTTACTGTATTTTATCTAGCCAGTGTTTTTCATATATATTTAAGCACACTTTGTGTTTTTTGTTTTGTTTTTTGCCACAACACTGCAGAACATTCTTTGGGAAATGTCGAATGGCACTGGTGATCGAACCTGCCAGGCTATCTGGGACATAAGCCCGCTCTAGATCTAGTACCTGAACAATTCTGGTCTGACTTGTTATTGACAGATAAGGAAAAGTTATCAGTGGATGCAATTTCTGGGAATGCTATAGCTGTATTTACCTGTTCTCGGACACTGGAATACTGATCTCTGTTAGAAGGAACATTCTATATCTCTGTCATAAAGAGTCCTTAGCAACCACCTAGTTCAGGTGACAGGGAGAGCAGGGACTGCAGAGTCTTTGGTTCTTTCTGGTACAAGTTAACTGGTCTGAAGAAACTGAGGAAGAAAATCCAGTGGCACAGTTAAGACTTTAGCCATGGCATCTGTATCATACCGGGAGCCAACATCTACTACTGTGGGAAAACGGATGATTGTTACAGGTAAATAAAGAGTTTTTGTGTATGCTTGCACAAGGAGATCTAAACTTCCTTCATCCCTTACCTATATGATACTCCATAATGGATATAACAATGAAACGATGCATGTTTATTTTACATAATACTGCTATCTTATTATGCCCACTCAGCCACGGACACCTTGTTGCCATAAACACATCTTTAGCACAGCAGTTGTCACTATATCTGAGCTATCTTTCAAAAAAGGAGCATTTTTATTAGCATAATATTTACAGTTTGTATAAGAGAAACTGCTGTGATGTTAATAAAAAAGTATCCTTTTAATCAAATTTTCATTACTAATTTAAGCTTCTCATATCTTTATAAACTTGAAATATTTGCCTGATAAAAATTTGAACAAAATGTGCATTAAACCTAGCAAATTTGTTGATTTGTGTTTTGTTCCTTCAACTTACTTTAAATGATTTGGGCAGTACGTGTGTGTGGAATTATAAATCTAAAATATAGAATATGACTAGTTGGAATAAGTCTATAAGACATAAACTAAATTTCATGTTATTTCCTTTATTTTTTCAAATGGGGAGCATATTAACAATGTTACAGAAAAATCATCAAATGTGTATTTACAGTGGGCATTTATGATTTACGTTGCTCATCATCTATCTCTTCCACTCCCCTTCTTGTGACTCTCTTGGCTTTGGGAAAACCACCCTTTTCCCACTCTTACCCCCTTTTTACTTCTGTGGGAAAAAGCTTTATCAACTAGAGTACAGTGTTTACTTGCAGTTCCTTTTGCCTTTAATCTTACAAACTCTATTCATTTCCAAAGTTACTTAAGTCAGGATCTTTCCCCCCCACCAGCCCCTTAAGTGAGGTTGTTTCATGCATTTGTAATACAGTTAGATTTTCTTGTCACAGTCTGAATTCCTTCCTGGAATCCACCAACCTCCTAAATTTTTAAACAATTTGCATGTATTAAGATTTGCTCTTTGTGCTGTAAAGTATATGGGTCTTGACACATTCATAAGTCCATAAGACTTATTCGTAAGTCCATAAGTCCATAAGACACCATTATTGTATCATGCTGAATAGTTTCACTACTTTAAAAATCCCCTGTGCCTCACTTATCATTTCCTCCCCTTCCTCCCCTTCCTCCCTCTGAGCTCCTGGCAACTGCTGATTTTTTCACTGTCCCTGATTGGCATCTACCCCTTATCAGTATGAATTTAAGCTTCCTTTATAATATCTTTTCATGGCTTGAGAGCGCATTTCTTTTTATCACGGAATAATATTTCATCGTATGCATGTGCCACAATTTGTTCATTCATTCACCTATTGAAGGACATCTTGGTTGCTTCCAGTATTTGGCCATTGTGAAAAAAGCTTCTGTAAACATTTGTGTGCAGGCTTTTGTGTGGACAAATTTTCAAACCAATTTGGTAAATAACTAGGAGTGTGACTGCTGGATCACATGTTAAGCTTTGTAAGAAACTGCCAAACTGTCTTCCAAACTAGCTATACCATTCTGCATTTCCATCAGCAATGAAGGAGAGTCCCTGTTGCTTGGCATCCTTGTCAGGATTTGGTATTTTCTGCTTTTTTTTTACTTTTAGCCATTATATTAGAATGTGTTAGGTGTGTAGTTGTAGCACACTGTTGTTTTAATCCACACATCCCTAATGAGCAAAGATGTTGAGCATCTTTTCATGTACTTATTTGCTATCTGTGTATCTTCATTAGTGAGATGTCTGTTCATAATGTTTGCCCATTTTATAATGATTTTCTTAGTTTCTTATTGTTGAATTTCAAGAGTTTTGTGTATATTTTGGATACAGGTCATTTATTAGATAAGTGTTTTTCAAAAATTTTCTTTTAGTCTGTGACTTGTCTTTTCATCCTCTTAACATAGTCTTTCACAGAGAAGTTTTTAATTTTAATAAAGTACAACTAATCAATTTTTTCTTTCATGGATTATGCTTTGGATATCATATCTAAAAACCAAGTTCACCTAGATTTTTCTCCTGTGTTTTCTTCTCGAAGTTTTACAATTCTCTGTTTTCATTTAGGTCTATGCTCCATTTTGAAGTGATTTTTCTGCCTCTTAAACTTTTCATTTTCATCAGCTGATAAATTTCTTCTTTTCCTTAAGCCAGTTTTGGTTGGGTTTTCTGTCACTTGTAACTGTGAAAGAGTCTTAATTAATACTTAAAATTTCTTCTAATTTATGCCACAGGATACTTAGTTTCATGTATTTACACAGTTCAAGTTCTTGTCACCTTTCATAGATTTTTGGTCTTTCATTATATTGATACGTAATAATTAGCTTCATATTCTCTGGTATTTTATATTAATGTTTAATTTCCAAATTTTCACTGTTATGAATCTACACAAATACTTTTGGATAATTTTTTTTCTTTCTGTTCTTGTGGTATACTTACAAAAAGCTGAATTAGGAGTTGAAAGATGCAAACAGATGTATAACTCTTATTAATGCCATGAGCTTTGGAGGATTGCATATAATACTATGAACAATGTATATGTATTTAAAGCCCATCAATATTTTTAAAAATCACTTTTACTTATTTTGAAGAGGTATATATCAATCCTTCATTGCCTTTAACTTTTTAAAAATTTTTTATGAATCTTTTAAAACACATGCCAATGAACTCCTACTTACTTGTCACCCATATTCAAAAATTATTGAAATTTTGCCACACTTGATTCACATATCTCTTTTTTGTCTTTTATTATTTCACTTACATTATTTTGTTGTACATCTCTAAAAAATATGAACATATTCTTGTATAACCATATTGCCATGATTGCACCTCAGAAAATCGATTATTATCTTTTGGCATCATGTAATAACAACCACATAATAAAATTTTCCTGATTTTCTCTAAGATGTATTTTTATAGTTGATTGTGAGAATAAGGATCCAAATAAGGTCCACCCATCACATTTGGTTGTGTTGTCTCTTTTAGTGTCTTTTAAGCTGGTGCAGTCTTCCCTCCTTTTTTTCCTGCTATTTACTTGTTGCAGAGACTGGATCAATTATCCAGCAGAAATGTGCAATGTTCTGAACTTGTCAAATGCTTCCTTGTCGTGTCATGTACAAGTTCCTCTATCCTCTGTGAATTGAATTTGGCTCTAGAAGCTTGATTATAGTAACGTTCAACTCTTTACAGACATTCATGTCTTAGATGCTACTGTGGTCAACACACAACAAACAAACTTTTAAGCTGTTCAAGCCTAACAACTTTAACTACTATAAGGCTCATTACTTTCTATTTTTCTAAGCTATTTGGACTGAGACACCTTCCCTCTGTGTTTGGAACTGTTTTTAATGGAAAGTCCATGATTTGATAAAAACATTGGTTTATGTACTCAGTAAAGTACTCAGGCTAGGCAAACAAAAAATTGATTTAATCCATGCAGATATCATGTAGTTGCAATAAAAACATGGAAAATATCTTGTCACTATTAATATTTAACATGAAATAAAATATCATGAGAAATCATTTTTAAAAATTATTTTGGATGTTGATATATAAGGAAAAACAAACCAGATTATAGGAAAATAAGAAAATAGCTACAAAATTTTGTGGCAATTCTGAGGGTGAGTTCAGAACACTTTTAAGAGTTTCATAGTATTTTTATTGATGTCTAATTTAATTTTAAAGTGAAATTTTGCTTTTGCTTTCTCTTGCTATAGGTATACTACTACTCTTGTATTTATCATTGATAAATATAGTTGTTTTAATTTTCATTTCTATAATTTCTAGTGAGACTCAATTATTATTATTATTAATTAATTAATTTATTTTTTGAGACAGAGTCTCACTCTGTTGTCTGGGCTAGAGTGCCATGGCGTCAGCCTAGCTCACTACAACCTCAAACTCCTGGGCTCAAGGCATCCTCCTGCCTCAGCCTCCCGAGCAGCTGGGACTACAGGCAGGCGCCACCACGCCTGGCTAATGTTTTCTATTTTTAGTAGAGATGGGGTCCTCACTCTTGCTCAGGCTGGTCTCAAATTCCTGACCTCAAGGGATCTTCCCACCCTGGCCTCCCAGAGTGCTTAGGATTACAGGCGTGAGCCACTGTGCCTGGCCAGAGACTCAATTATTCCGTGTGATGCTTTTATAGTATGTACTTACTTAGTGTACCTTGACTGCTTAACTAATTTGATCACTCATCATCTTATATCCTATCAAATTTTGATATATTTCCTTTTAAAATATATTTTTATACCAATTTTTATCATTATTTGAAATCCAATTTAACAAACATAGATTGAATCCCAATTGAATACTAAAAATTTGGCAATGAGCTTTGGCGGATACAAAAATGAACATAAATAAGATGTTCTTTTTCTTCTAGAAGCTTATAATCTATTGGATAACCAGAACATAATAGAGTTGATTTGTTCAGTCTAAATATCCATCACAGCATAGTTTGGTAACCAAAGGAAACACAAATCCAGTTCCAAAAGCCTTGAGAAGTAATGAAAAGAAGTGGAAAAGGAGGAAAATTACCTCATATAACACTCCCCAAAACTCAGCCATATGTTTAGCTGTGTTTTCCTCCTCATTTCTCTTTTTTGAGTATCATAATTAGAGCATAAATTACCTCCTACATTGCAGATGGATTTTGGAATTGATTTAGTTTGCGATTAGTAAAGGGATGGAGATTATTTTTGAAAAAACTGTCAGTGGGTCCAACTTTTAAAACCTTTTAAAAAGTTGATATGTAACATGTTTTATTAAGCACATTAATTTGGTGTTCAGCTTGATAACATTTCACAAAGTGAACACCCTTTGTATATACTTTTTAGGTGAAGATAGTGAATGTTTTAATACCCTAAAAAGTTTCTTTCTGCCTTTTCCCAGTCAATCCCCCCATAGTCAAACATTGTTCTGATTTTTATGATCCATATGTTTTTGATAACTGTATTAATCTGGTAGGGTAAGTTAATCATCTGTACTTTTAAAACATTTATTTGCTGGCTATTCCTCCACATTGGTTTTACTATCAATTTGCCAAAATCTATAATGTAGTAAGGAGATTTTATAGATAGTTATTTTTGCATTACAAAGATTTTACTACAAAACTCTAATATTATAAACAAAACCATGAAGAGATTTAAAAATATTTACAGCATGATTATATATTTTTAAGCTTGTATTTACGTAAAATAATATAATTTGTTTATTTAGTTCCATTGCCTATGCTATTTTAAAGTTTAAAAATTACATGTATTTAAAAATACATTCTTTAATTCAGATTTTTTCATGAATTCCCACTTGTTCCAAATTAAAGATACTTATAGAATAATTAATATAGGACATAACATTAAAAAGGCACTGTAACAGATAATCTAATTTAACCTACTATTTTTCAAATGGGAATACTTAGGGTTCAGAGAAGTTAAATGACTTGCTCAAGGCCACACAGCCTTGCTCAGAAGCATAGAAGCCAGCTGGGCACATTGGCTCCTGCCTGTAGTCCCAGCGACTCAGGAGCTGAGATGGGAGGATTGTTTGAGGCCAGGAGTTCAAGAACAGCCTGGGCAACATAGCAAGACCCCTGTCTGTAAAACATAAATAAATAAATAAAGTAAAAAGAGGAGTGGAAGCCTCCACTTGACCCCTGTTTATATGGGGTATTTATGTGCATTATATCTAGATTACTGACTAAATAAAAATACTAACGTATTTAGTTAGCCATCGTATATTTACTAGAAAATCTGCTCATGTAAGCCAGGAATATTGTAAAACTGTACCTTATAAAGGAGTGATCACAGCATGGGATTTCTGTTAGAAATATATCAGAATTGGAAATATGCTCTAGGATATAGCCAGAAACCAGCATGATGAATGAAACTATAAGTGGTAGGAGAAGAACATAAATGGATATGTAATTTTGAAAAGTATTGCTCCATTAGCCTGGGTTTCAGACCCGTTTGTTCATCTTATTTTTTGCTGTGTGAAACTGTCACACTAATAGTTATGTCTCAAATTCAATTATTTTAAAAATAGAAAATGACTTCACACTGAATTGCCAGTGGTTTCCTGTTTGAAGAAATAATAAAATAGTCCTACTGTAAATTCCACTTAAGTCTCATCACTATAATCCACGAGGCAACTATTTTAGATTTTTAAAAGCTAATTCATGACAAAAGCTTACATATTTTCATGTTACTGAAACATTTGGTTGGCTAAACTGCATTTATTTATTTATTTATTTATTTATTTATAACCGCATTTTATTCTGTTGTCATAGCACACAGTTTGTCCTAAATCAAAATTTGTTCTGTTATTTGAAGACATACATTGCGCACAATATACATATATCCTTACTATGATTCTTTGGCCTATTCAAAAATAATAAAAAATTGAAAGCTAAGTATAGTTGGAAATGATCTTCTGATAGAAAATAATGGGCCATTTATTTAAAATAAAATTATCAAACATCTACTTAGCCTAACCACATCCATTTGTAGTGATTTATTTATTTGCTTACTAAAGGTATTTTAGATGTCGGGTACCGCCACTCTAATACCAAAAGTAAGAGGCCTTATGTACTCACTATTCATTTTCCTCTAAATACTGTTTTTTTTTGGTAAGATCTATTATTTTTACAAAAATAAATGTTACATGAAGGCCTTATCTACATGTGATAGCAATTCCAAATTAGTCCTACCGTAAATTTTTGGTCATCTAAATCAACACCAATGTGATTTGCAAGGAAAAAAAAAACATTAATTGCTGTCATCACTGTGAAAAGCATCTGAACCAACCCCTTAGAAGAGGACTTCTAAGGACAAACTTTGTCTCATATTCAGGTTTTTTTGTTTTTTGTATTTTGTTTTTTTTTTTTTTTAAGAATAATAAACACCTTTACTACATGAGCTAAAATGGAAGGGAGAAGGATTTATTTGCCTTTTAGGGCCTTGATTTAATTTTCCAAAGTTGATACCTTGTAGGTTGTGTTAATATCACTTCTTTAAATCAGAGTGAAATGCTCATGATTAAGCAAAAAGAAGTTTTTGTTGTTGAAACAAGGTTTGAAAAAATTTACTCTTTTGTCAAAGATTAGTTGATTGTTTACTGTGTGTTAGGCCCTGTGCTACCTACTAAGAAATAGGGATAAAGCATGAAGACGCTACTCTAAGAAGCAAGAACTGTAAGCTTAGACATCAATAGTGGCTTTTCCCCTTAACCTCTCTGAACTCAGTTTTTTTGGTCAGTAATTTGGGAAAAATAGTACCTATTTTCTAACATTCTCTATGCTATTTTAATGAAATGAAAGTACCTACATATAATATGAATTCAATCTTATTTTTTATACTTTTTTTTTCTTGAGAAGTTGATTATCTGGGGGCGGTCGATGCTGGGTAAAAGACACAAAAATCATCTTAAAATCCTGTTTTTTCTTAATAAGCCAACCAAGTGCACTTTATTTCCCAAAGTCTGAAGCTATAAGCAGATTTTTAAAGTAGGGGAGGAAATAATCTAAGATTATCTAAGTGAATGGTCTTAAAACTTTAATGTGCATATGATTTACCAGGGGAGAACTGTTAAGATGCAGATTCTGATTCCCAAGGTCTGGCATGGGCTTGAGGGTCTGCATTTCTATCAGGCACCCAGGTGATGTCTATACTGCTGGTCCAGTGATCACATTTTGAATAGCAAGGATCTAAACTATTCTGGCTCTATTTACCTACTGTTGTCACCTTGGATAAGATGCTTGACCTCTCTGTGCCTTAGTTATACCATCTGTAAAATAGCAACAATAATGTCTACTTCATAGGGCTTTAAGTGAGTTAATGCATATAAAGTACTTAGAACAGTGCCTGGCATGTGGTAAGTGCCATATATATGTTAACTCCATAAATGTGTATTGTCATCTGACATAGATCATGGGCAATATAAACTGCTGGCTGTGGGGCCTAGAAGATGAAGTTATTTGTGATTCTAATAATTAACCTGACAAACATTGGCCTGTTGGATTTTCTTATAAACTTGATCTAAATAACACTAAAGAAAAACAAGTTCCATTAAAAATATTTTATGGCAGCATGGCCGATTTTGGAATTCTACTGATAAATTTCATTAGTTTACATAATCTTGACTGATGAAAACTCTATGCCATTCTATAGTCAGGAAGAATAGAAAAATCTTATTAGGGTGCTCTGAGTGGGAAGCTTTTTACTACAGGCGTCATTTTGTCTGTTTACCTTGAGTCCACCTTCCTTTTCCTTTCCTCTCTCTTCTGCAAAAGGAGAGGTAGCACATGCTGAACTCCAGCAAAGAAGCACTTTACCCTTGGCACCTGCTGTGCATGATCCTAGTCAATTTCATTCACAGCAAGGGATAAAGGATAAAGTACCTCACAGTCTTGCTAACCTCAGTTGCCAGCAATTATTTCAGAAAAGGTAAAACCTTTCACAGTGCATATTAAAAGCCCCCTTTGACCACAGATATCACCTTTTAGAAAAATATACCCCAGGGAAAAGCCTGAGGTGGATAAAAGATTATCCATGCCTTCAAGAATTATGGCACTAAAGAGACATCAAATCCTTTAGTTGGTCAAATCATTTATTTGGGGCAGCACTTTCTAAAATAAAGGAGATAATTTCTGGAAACTATGGGACTGCAGGAGAGGCAATCATTTCAGGGGAAGAAATGAGCAGGCTGATTGCTCCTCCCCTGTAGTAAGGGCTGAACCAGACAAACATCACAAGGAGTCCAACTACTCCATTTCCAAGCAGAGTCTGAGCAGAACTGAGTTCCCAGTCAGGATGATGCCTACTAGTAGCTTTGAAAAGGACCTACAACAGCCTTGGGAAACCTACTGGTGGAGGAAAGTAGAGATCTGCTTTATTTCTAAGCTTTATTCTTGGCAGTCAGGTGAACTGCACTGGGAATGGAGGAGCAGGAACCGGAGGGCAGAGCCAAGAACCCTAAACGACTGGAACAGGTACAGCAGCTTCCAAGTTTACTAAACAATGATCAAAACTCACAAATGCATAATTGGGGAAGGGGGCAGCTACTGAAGAAAAAAGAAGACACAGTGTGCCATGAAATGTGAGCCAAATCGAGTTGCTGGGTTCTTCATGACATTCTACTGCCAGTAATACTGAGATCTCTGTGTTAGTCAGGGTCCTCTACAGAATCAGAACCAATAGGATATACATAGATATTTAGAAAGAGGTTTGTTATGAAGGATTGGCTCACATGATTATGAAGGCTGAGGATTCCTATCGTCTGCTGTCTATGAGGTATAGAACCAGGAAAGCTGGTAATGTAGCTCTACTCCAAAGCCGAAGTCCTGAGAACCGGGAGCGCTTGTGTCTGAGGGCTCAAGCAGAGTGCAAATTTGCCCTTCTTGCCTTTTTGTTCTGTTCAGGCCCTTGACAGATTGGATGATGCCCACCCACATTGATGACAGGGTCTTCTTTACTCAGTCTACCAATTCTTATGTTCATCTCTTCTGGAAACACCCTCATAGACATACCAAGAAATAATGCTTAATAAACTCTCTGAGTGCCCATTAGCCCAGTCAAGTTGACACATAAAATTAACCATCATAATCTCCCTCAAGGGGTCTCTGGGTCTCTGAGCCAACCACAATCCCAAATCTAGGACATTGATTCTCCAAGTGTAATATGCATAAGAACCACCTATGGAGACACTTAAGAATGCAGACTCTCAGGCCCTATGTCCCAAATTCTGAGTTAGTTTTTCTGGGGCCCTGGAACCTGCATGAACCTGTATGTTAAGGCAGCACACCGGGAGACTGTGATATAGGTAGTCCACATGACACTTAGTGGGAAACACAGTTGACTCAAGAGCAATAGGTGGTGGCTCACGCCTGTAATCCTAGCACTCTGGGAGGCCGAGGTGGGAGGATTGCTTGAGCTCAGGAGTTTGAGACCAACCTGAGCAAGAATTGAGACCCTGTCTCCACTAAAAATAGAAAACATTAGCCAGGCGTCATGGCACGTGCCTGTAGTCCCAGCTGCTGAGGAGGCTGAGGCAGGAGGATAGCTTGAGCCCAGGAGTTGGAGGTTGCAGTGAGTATGATGACACCACTGCACTCTAGCCCAGGTGACAGAGTGAGACTCTGTTTCAACAACAACCAAAAAAAGGAAACAAAGAGCAATAGGAACTGTACAAGTTCTGCTCCTTGAGGTTCACATGTGCTCCAATTCTATTGTTCCTTAAGGTCTAACTTGTCCTAGTCAGAAGATCAGAAGGCTTCACTTGCAACCATTGATTTTTAAAAGTAATATAAAAGCCCACAATTTGGGGGAAAAAAAAAAGGGAACTTTTGTATAATCCCAATTAGTGTGCATCATACCATTCTGTAAATGATTATATAAAAATGAAATATGTTTTCAGCCAAATGATTGACGGCACTGGTGACAGGATAATTAGGAATCTAAGTAGTCAAAACTTATGCAAACAGAGCTATCTGGAGTTAAGGGAAGATCAGTGAATGAATGCTGATCATATTCAGGTTAAATTCTTTGTTCATAGCAAGGAAATAATACCTCCCACATCTTTCTTTTAGAGATTTCTAGACTCTTTCAAACCTCAATTTACAAGCTAAGTAGCTATCCCCACCCTCTTTTGAAGAAAAAAGAGAAGCAGAACAAAGTAGACATGCTAGTCATGTGGGCTAAAGTGGAAAAAACCCTATGATTCTATGATCCTAGGAATAGCAAGATAGATCTCATTCATTTCCTTTTCTGAGGATTCTATAGCCACTTAAAACACAAGCCCCACGGCTGAACCACCCTCCCGGTCCCCATCACCACCCCCGCCAGGGTGTGCGCCCTCCCTGACATATGGAAATGCCCTGAGGAAGGCCAGCTCCTCTTGTCTGCGTGGATACAAATCAAACAAAAAACCCATCCGTTCCACATCTCCAGGACTTCTTTTCTTCCTTTTCTCAAACTGAGTGTCTTAGACTCCCTTGGAGTGAGCCACAAATAAATAATAGCTTACCACTGACCCAGGCATAAAACTACGCAGAAGACAAAGATTGAAATGAGGCTTTGCAGTAAATCCCCAAACACCATGTTCACTCTGCCTCTGCTTCTGAGGGAGGAGGTGCTGTGGAAATACCGTCTATATGTGTGGATGGGTTTGTGTGAAGACTGTAAAGTAAGAACATATCTACGTTAATCTATATATTGGTCAAGAACCCCATTAATCACCGTTAAATAAACAATTCCCTGCTGCCAGCAGGGGGAGGCTGCCCACTCACAGACCCACGGGGCAGATGGGCAGCCTCTGGCTTTGTGACTTTGGGCTCAAGGCTCACGGCTGTCCTGGTGCACAGCATCTTCACATAGACGGCTTTCTCCACTCGGCAGTCACACTGGCGTCTTGCACCTGTGTTTTAACGGCTTTGGAGGATGACTCTGGAAGATGGTGATATTTATTCATAACATCCAGCTTTTCTTAAGTCAGACTGTCTCAAACATCATTTCCAAATTTGGATGGGAGTCTGTCTAGTCATTTTTGTGTGATGATGTGACATAATCATAAGCAAAAACCATAAGCGTAAACATTCACTTCACCACGGTGAACCCTCTAAAATAATGACAAAGTGCCTTAGCTTAAAATGTCTTGGAGTAGAAACATACATTTGGGGCTGAGATTATGCCCATAGAAAAATTACATATTGTATAAAAAGTAAGGACCACCTGTTAAAGCAGAGTTTGGAGTTCCCAGAAGGTGGCATAGGGTAGCCCCACAGACAAGTGAAAAGGAAAAGACCCCCTTATCCCCATCCAGCCCAGAGGCAGAGGGCCCAAGGGCAGGGGTACTGCAATTTGAGGCACTCACTGTCTTACATCTTAACTAGGAACAATTGAGTAGATAAAATTTTGACTCTAACATAAGGCAGCTTCACAGACGACTTCCACCATAAGAGTTAATCTGTAGTCTGTTCATCAGAAGGAATCACAAACATCTGGATCTTCTGCTACCTCCTGCCCTCCCCAAATGACTGGCATACCTTAATGTCCGTGTCTCCTCCCCCCCCATCCCTCCATAGCTTCTTTCTCTTCTACAATTACAAAGAAACGGGAGACAAAGAAGGAGGGGAAAGCTGCACATGGGAAATCACAAGCCTTTGTTGGTCTCTGTTTTGAACCTCTAATCAAGATTAGAGCTTAAAAAATCAGCTCTAATACAGAATTGATTTATTGTCCCTTTCCCTCCAACAGGCCAGGTGGCTGATGTCCCACTCCTTGTATACTTCCTCTGCCCTTTCCTCTGGCTTTACTTTCTCCTGTTGTCCAGGTCCACAAAAACTTGTTCCAGCCACACCCACACTCTAGATTGACCAAGTGTCCCAGTTTACCCAGGATTAGGGGATTCCTAGGACACTGAATTTTCAGTGCTAAAACTGGGATGAGGTGGTCATCCTAACTCTGACCCTTACTTGCTGCCCTGGCCAAGCCAGCCTCCCCAGTGCATCCACTGTAATGTGCAGATAGAATTCAGGCAAGCACAAAGCAGGATGAGCAAGGGTTCATGATGTCAGGGAACTAGGCCAGAGTTCCCTCAGAGGTAGGCCATTAGTGACTTCCTCCCTTGCAATCAGAAAAAGATGAAAAGATTCAGGCTATTCCACAGATACTACTAGGTGGAAAACTATCTATACTTTGAGCAAATTTTGCCCAGTAATAGATAGGTGACATTCACCAGGCTGTTACCCTTGTCTGGTCTGGAACTGCTATTCCTCTTGACTAAAGATGACCTATATCTTGACCATCTATTGAGTTCATTGTAAACCCAAAGGAGAAGACTCTGAATTTATTACAAATTGTTTCCAATAATTCAGAGATGGCCTATTTTGCAAGGGGGCCAAGACCAGCATTCTGAGCCATCATACTTGCTTAGGAGAAAAAAATAAATACAATTTCCTTTCACTTTTTATATTTTGGACTTTTCTTTAACCTTGTTCTATGATAAGCTGTCCATGTATTTGTCCAGTTTCCATCATTAATCAATATGTATTGCCTAACACTAGACTCAAATAAATTATGTAAAGTGCAAATAAGAGCAGCAACATAATGCGTTAGCTAGATTGAACTCCTTCCCCCAACCTGAATGTGGTAGGTTTGTATTCTGTCAACTCAGCTAAGTTGGAACCACATTTCCCAGAATTCCCTTCCTTGGATAGTTTTGCGTTGGTCTGGGCCACAAGAGATGTTTTGTGTGAGATCTGGAAGACAGACGTGAAGAAGCAGACATTATTTCTACACAAAAGCTCAGAGGTGTGTGCAGGTCCCCAGGTGCTGTTGCAGCCACATGCTGTTGCTGACATGTGAGCCCACCGTGCTGTGCTGGGCCAGCAGCCAGTCCCTCGCCTCCACCTTCAGCATCTCTGACTTCCAGGCCAGTGGTGTTTAGCGTTAAAAGGCACTAGTTTCACTGCAAGCCACCGCATCATCAAATTTGGAGGCTTAGAAGTGCTAAGAGACCTACTGGGGTCCAGCTAATCCTTGTGAGTTCCTATTTGTTGTACAACTTTAAAGCCCACTTAGAGTCGTCAGGAGCATCCCAAGCCACACCTGAAACAGACTCAGTAGCCAGCATCCTGGATTTGTACAATTAATTCTTATTGCAGCCCCACACCTGGCTCTGTCTTGCTTCCTTGTATGTCTTACTGCCCCAAGAATCCCTCTTTACCATTTTCACACCCACATTGGCTTAACTCACTGGCTCTGACCTATTGCTTGTTTCCCAGCATCTGAATCACTTTCCTGAACTCATGTTAGTAGACTATGCACAGTGGGTATATCCCAGGCAGAGTCTTTCTTGTGAAGCTGCCTAGTTGGGAGTTCCAGCTGGGGGACCAGGACTCTGGGACTCACTCTCTTTCTGGTTCCAGCTTCAGAAGAAAGGCAGCATAGGACATACATAGTCTTAGCATCAAACACAGCCTAATGCAGAGTACACTAAAAAAAATTTGTGGAAGGCGTAAATGAACTGACTGACAAATTGTTGAGAAGTTTGTAATCTAAGGCATTTTCCTTTATCTTACTATCTCCACAGACACTAACTTACAGATTTGACTGATTGTTCTCTCCAGAGAGTCATCCTAGACAACTGTTTATCCCTAAACTGGGCCAATAACTGCCTCAGCATAAAAAGACAATGCATGCTGGGCATTGTGGCTCATGCCTGTAATCCCAGCACTTTGGGAGGCCAAGGTGGGAGGACCGCTTGAGCAACACAGTGAGACCTGTCTCTACAAAAAATAAAATAAAAAAAAAAATTAGATGAGTGTGGCGGCACGTGCCTGTAGTCCCAGCTACTCGGGAGGCTGAGGCAGGAGGATGCCTTGAGCCCAGGAGTTGGAGGCTGCAGTGAGCTAGGATCACGCCACTGCACTCCAGCCTGGGCAACAGAGCAAGACCCTGTCATTCATTCATTCATAATAAATAAATACATACATACATAAAGTGCAGAAGGAACATATCATTGTTCACGACTTTTGCTTGCTGCTTCTTTGCCTGGATAGGGTGTGTTGTAAAGGAGAGGAGTCCTCTTCAGTATCATCTTCCTTTCCCATCCAAAATCTCTCCAACACTACTTTCTCACTGATTTATATGATTTGGTTACTCATAGAGGACTGCTGAGAGCAACAGCCAGAAGCAGATTTCAGATAAAGAGCTTCCACCTGTGCCGTCCAAGCCATATTCAATTCACCTGCACCCCCCCATCACTCCCTACAGAGCTTTCCAGGGTGGTGGCTCCTTATGTTCACTCTCCTTTGGAGGAGACAGAGATTTGCTTTCTAGCAGAAAGGGAGAAGTAAAGGCACTGCAGACATATTGTGGGAAGCAAAAGGAAGGAATCATGCAACTTCAAAGGGAATGTGTTTACCCCGCCTTCGCCAGTGGCCCAGCTGCTACTCACCCAGCACCTCCTTGTGGGGGGGCAGGCGGCTACAAAAAGGCAAAATTGAAAGCACAGTAAGACTCCCCACCTTAACCTTTTTAGCTGGCAAACACGCTTGAAGTAGCTAGGCTGCAAATGCAAAGGGTTACCAAAGAAAAGTTAGGAAAATAAAATAGAAAAGATGGCCATCTAGAGAGCCTCCCTAAGAGAGAAGGAAAAAAAAAAATAACAATTAATATCCTCTTTTTTTGTTAACTGGAAAATTGGGAACTAGAAAAAGATCTGTAATTTTTAAGTTGTATTTTTTCCCAGTAATAATTAACATGAAAAAGTTAACACCTGATGGAGCAAAGGTAATGTTATTTTTTAAAATTTGTGAACAGTAGAATAATAAGTGGGCTAAAGGGGGTTCAGCTAATGGGTCCATGGTTATCGCTGTGATTTCTTCATCTGCTGTAAGGAGTAATCAGCTTTTAAAGAGGGTAGAAAACTTTAAGTTTTTTTATATGAACCTATAGCATGTCATAATGGTCTGATTAATGGAGACTGGCAGTGATTTTAGAAATCTGCTTTATAGTCCATGTCTCATGCACAGAGAGTAGGAAAATGTAACATTCTCATCCCTGTATTTCACATGTATTTGATTATATACTTATATTTTTTGAAACTACAAATTCTAATTTTTAAAACTTGTGTGTTATAGCCGTACTGGGTTTATTGCCCACTGCTCGAGAGGAAGCCAACACACTGAGACAGCAGGGGTTGCGGCAGAGGGTTTAATATCGCAGGTGCCATGTGAGGAGATGGGAGGAAGTTCTCAAATCCGTCTCCCTGAGAATTTGGGAGAAAGGGTTTTTAAAGATAGTTTGGCGGGCAAAGCGCTAGGCAATTGGGTCTGCTGATTGGCTGGATTCAGGGTGGAACCATAAGGGTATAGAAATTGTCTTCTTGTGTGAGTCAGTTCCTGGGTGGGGGTCACAAGACCAGTTGAGTCAGTCCCTTGGTAGGGGCCACTGGTTGGGGTGGGTCACCTGATTCACTGGAACGCAGGGCCTGGAAGATATCTCAAAAACTAGCCTTAGGTTTCACAAAGGTGGTGCTATCTATAGGTGTAATTAAGAAAGATAAGAATCTTTATAACCATCAGCTATGTGACTCCTGAGTAGCAACTATAGGAAAGCAAACTAGGGGACAATGGCTGGTTATATATATATTTTAACTATCCTATACCTTTGCAGAGTTCAGGCCCCTGCCGCAGTTCCCACCTTGTGGCCCTTTATTAATTTTATAAAGGGTGGCTTCATGTTGACTTCATCAATCTAAGTCCTGCTCAGGACCCACGTTTTTTATGACTACTACACACTGATTACACCCTTCTCTGAATTTCTTTTTCAGTTAAAGGCAGCATCGCCCAGCTCTGCTTTAGTTGTTCAGTGTGCAAGACTATTTTCTTGGCTAGATTATAAGCTCTCTGAGGGCTGGGTCAAGCCTTATCCTTTTGCCTCTTCCTCATCCATCAACATTATATAGCACATGTAGTAAGCACTTAATATACTTTTTAAACAGCTGTAATCATTAATTATTCTAATTGATCATTCTAAATTCTAGGTTTTTAATCTTTTGTCAGCATTTTAACATGCATTATTCATATTTATATATAAATTACAACGCAAAGCACTGCAAAAAGCCAAATTTCTTTGTTGCAACTCTTTCTAATAGGATAGACTATTTCTCTTTCCTTGGTCTAGCAAATCTTGAAAACTTATATTACAATATGTACAGAGGCATTGAGACAGATACTCAGAAGTTGCATGAGTTTTTCTTTTTTGCTTTTCAAAAGGGACTAAGTAATACTGAATTAAATTTTATTTCTAAATGTTTTGCTGCAAAGAAAATTAACTTTCTAAATGGAAAATTATTAGCTTTATTTTAAAAGCTGAATTATTCCTGCATAATGTGATGCTGTCCCACCATGTGTTGCTTAGAGGTCTGGTTCATGAGACATTGGATTTCTCACTTCCTTCAGTGAGGGAATTCTTTTCATAACATGCATATACACACATTTATTCATTTATTCACAAATTGTGTGTTAGGACACAGTCATTCCTTGCATTTGTAAATTAGTCAAGGAAGGGAAAGAGATAGAGACTAAATAAATCTGGGACTTTCCAATTCTGCTAGTTTAGAGTCAATTAACATCTGACAATATTGTTAAATTATTTACATACTTGCAGGACTTGGAAGTCTCCAAGCTGATTTTTCCATAATTCAGTAAATATATAATTTTATTACCATCACAGTGACGATAACACATGGGAAAAATTAAGTTGCAATTCACACCTAAAATCTAGGAAATTCTATGGAAAGGTAGATGTAAATGAGGCAATAGCCATCTGATACATTTGAAAGGACAACATAGAAAAAGCATAAAACAAAGATTAGCGGTTGACAGCCTGAAAGTACATCATGGCAATATGGTGTTGCTGAACCAAACTGAGGTCCACTCACCCTGCTCAGCAAAGAGACACGGAAGCCGAGAGCTGCGTTGGGAGAAAGAGGCATTTTTATTGCAGGGCGCCTTGCAAGGAGAACGGGCAGCTGATGCTTAAGATCCGAACTCCCTGATGGCTTACAAGAAAGGGTTTTTAAAGGCAGGGCTACATATCAGGAAAGCAGAAGTTGCAGGAAAAATTGTAAACCAATACATGGAAGTTATACATTGGCCTGGCCCAAAAAGGCAGGATATCCCAAATCAAGAGCTTGCGGGTCATAGGCAGATTCAGAGAATCTTTGATTAGCTGAAAGGGATGTTGAGCACAAAACCTTGTGCACTTTTCAAGGCTAGCTAGGTGCCTGGAACTTCCCTGAAGGGACTCAAGATTTTCCTTGATTTCCATGCTTAGGCCTCTAAGAGGGGTCCCTGCTCCATCTCAATGGTAAATGTGTGTGTTTAAATTTGTTTCAGGAGGAATATGTCCCAAGAGTGAGTGGCACTTGGGGCCACACACTAAAACATGAATGGTTTAGTTGGAGTGCTTTTCTCATTTTTTTCTTTTGTTAAAAAATTGTGGTAAAATAAACATAACATAGAATTTATCATTTTAACTATTTTTAAGTGTACAGTTCTGTGGCATTAAGTACATCCACATTGTTGTGCAACCACCCATCTCCAGACTTTTTCTTCTTGAAAAACTGAAACTCTGTGCCCATTAAACACTAATTCTGTTTTCCCCTTCCCCCAGCCTCTGGCAGCCACCATTCTACTTTCTGTTTCAATGGATTTAACTACTCTAAGAACCTCATATACGTGGAATCATGCAGTATTTGCCTTTTTGTGACTAGCTTATTTTACTTGGTATTGTTATGTCCTCAAGGTTCACCCATATCATAGCACGTGTCATAATTTCCTTCCTTTTTAAGCCTAAATAATATTCCATTGTATGTTGTTATGGACTGAATTGTTCCCCTCAAAATTCATATGTTGAAGCCCCAACTCTCAATGTGACTGTATTTGGAGACCAGGCCTTTGTGGAGATAATTAAAGTTAAATGAGGTCATGAGGGTGGGGCCCTAATCTGATAGAATTGAGGTCCTTTAAGAAGAGGAAGGGGCACCAAAGTTTTCTCTCTCTCTCTGCACATGCACAGAGGAAAGGCCATGTGAGGACACAGCAAGAAGGGGGCCTTCCACAAGCCAGGAAGAGAGGCCTCACCAATCACCAACCCTGACAGCACCTTGATTTTAGACTTTTGGCCTTCAGAACTGTGAGAAAGTAAATTTCTGTTGTTTAGGCCACCCAGTCTGTGGTATTTTGTTATGGCAGCCCTGGCAAACTAATACATATATATACACCACATTTTGTTATTCATCCATCAATGGACACTTAACTTGCTCCTATACCTTTTGACAATTGTGAATAATGCTGCTATGAACATGGGTGTACAAATATCTGTTCAAGTCCCTGCTTTTACTTCTTTTGGGTATAAACCCAGACATGGAATTGCTGGATCTTATGGTATTTTTCTATTTGAGTTTTTGAGGAATCTCCATGCTATTTTCCACAATGGCTGTACCATTTTACATTCCCACCAGCAATGCACAAGAGTTCCAATTTCTCTGTATTTCTCATTTTAAAAACATTTAAATATGATATTTTGGTTACTGTGAGGAACCTGTGGCCACTGAGTAATAACTGTTGGCTTGGGACTGTTGACCACATATTCAAATGTGTAAAGTTAATTTGCTTTCCTGTAAGCAGTGATGCAACAATACACAATACTGCTTTTGCAGGGGAAATCCAAATAAGCAGGATTATTGGTGCCATTTTGAATCACCATATCTTCATCAAAAATGATTTCAACATACTGTGTTGCTAGGTTAGCTAGGGTTATTCATGTTAAAAAATGAAACAGTTGCCACCCCTTCTCCCACAGTGCCTTTACTGTATCTACTGAAAATACATTTACTGGTCTTTCCTCTCTGGCTGCTTGAAAGGTATTGGATCCATTATCATCTCCGAGACCACCCCTGAACTGAATGGCGGTATTTGTGATCATGATGTTATTTGCTTTCAGCTGCATATTTCCCATAATCATGTAGCTCATAAATGGAGTTTAGGAATATGTTTCCGCACACAGCCTGTAATCTCTAAGTGTTAATCTTCTGCACTAAGTAGATTATCTTTTAAAATTTTTTTCTTTATAATTATTTTCTATTTTTATAAACTTATGGAGCCATTTGAGGATTAATTTTTATAAGCACAAAATTAACTCAAAGAAAATTGCAAAAAACCTAAATTTTCTAGTAGTGGTTTTTAGTACAGCATCACTACTCTCTAAGTACATCAATTAATCCAAGATTATGATAAAAGCTTTTAATTATTTTATACTATGCTTAAACTACCTCCCTCTGCACACATCAAAGAACAGGGATTTATATTTCAAATATTTAATACCTGTTAGGCATTCTAAATGTTCCCCAGGAATTATTTACAGTGACTGCAGCATTTTATTTTTCCGGCTACGTCAGCTAAAAGATGGATTGAAGTAAAATTGGCAAGTGAAAGTCAACGTTTAACTGGTACTTTGCTTGGACATTTTATTCTAGATTCAAGCTTTAATGTTTAATGATTGATTGAGGGAGGGAAGCAGGAGTTAGCTCTGTCTTATTCAACAGTTTTCTCAGTGATTTTATACAGAGAGGGAAAGCATGCTGTTATGTTTGCAGCAGGTAAAAACCTAGGAGAAAGAGAGCAAAATTAGATGACAAGTTGGATTGCAAAAGATGTTAATATTTTAGAATTAGGGGCTGAAACTAATAAGGTTATAATTTAATAGGAATAAATATGAACTTTGCACTTGGAGTTAAAAAATCAACAGTCCAAGTAGGGGATAGGCGAGACACGACGTAATTGGTTGGTGCGGAGGTTACCTAACTGCAGACTTGAGATGCACCCAGAGGTTAGCACAGTTGCCAACAAAGCTGACATAATCACAGGCTGTGTTAACAGAGCTCTGTGTTCAATAAACAGATGCTGCCCTGATTGGACCACATTGTAGCATTATTTTTGGTTATGCATGCCACATTTTAGGGAGACATTAATAAATTCAAGAGCGTGAAGAGGCAGGATGGTGCAGAGCCTGAGAATCACATTGCACAGGAACTCGAAAGAAGTGGGAAGCCTAATTTGCAAAAGGGCCTCATGTGAGCCTTTCCTAGTATCTGATAGGCTATCCAGTGAGACAGGATACTAGATTCTAGTGTTAACTAGAATTCAGAATTCAGACCAATGTGTGACTGCTACAGATCTGCTACAGAAGGCAAATTTCAGCTCAGTGTATGGAAGAATAATTAGACCTGTCCAAAAATAGAATATGTGTCTATTACTGGAAATATTTTGACAGTTGGATGAACATGTGCTATGAGAGGGACCCCTACACAGGGTGCAAGGTTGTCCCTGCTGACTTCTATAGGCTGCACCAAACCAAAGCTCCCTCAGAACATGATGGAAACCATGTACCTCTCTGCCAATACTGTGTATGGTATAACTAAAGTTAGGGCTGTATTAATGTGATTTCCAAACAAACAACTAGAAAAACAAGTGGATTAATATGTCCACGAATATAGCAGGGCACATATTTATTTTAGCATAGGAATTTTGCCCATGGTCTGTGCTGTTGGAGCCACCTGAAATCACAACCAGTAGCTTTTTACTACCTGCTTCTCAGAACCTCTCAATAGCAACTGAAACATGAAAGCATTTGAAGATAAAATTACCTTTCTACCCTAAGAACAGCAGCTTGGTATTCTTTGTTGATTCCTGGAATATATAAATTGCAATTTCAGAGTCCATAATTAGATGCTTTGAAGAATCAGAACATCAACATTTTTGGTCTTGGTACACTAATTAATATATATTAGAAGTTACTTGGCACTTCTGCCCCTTCAGAAACAACAATGGTATAGGGTAGTGGTTCTCAAACATCATCATGCATCAAAATCACTTGGACAGATAATTAAGACATGGATTGCTAGATCCCATTTTCAGAGTTTCTGTTTCAGGAGATATGAGGTAGAGCCTGAGATTTTGCTTTTTAAGTAAGTTCCCAGATGATGGTTATGCTATTGGTCAGGGGACCATACTTTCAGAACCATTGGTATAATGAATGAATGAACACCACATAAGAAGCCATGTTATAATCAGGAAATTGCTAAGTGTTTACATGAGTGGTATGCAGGAGCCAGCTTATACCTGCTTGAGAAAACCTATTGTTAGCATCCCTTTCCAACTTTGCATTCAGTGATGTCACATTGGTAGTTTGAAATTGGCCATGGTGGAAATATTTATACCACAGAAATTGGTAATGCTAAAACCACAGCTTTCTTTCCCTCTCTTTCTGCTTTTTTTCCCTCTCTTTCTGCTTTTTTTTTTTTGAGACAGGGTCTCACTCTGTTGCCTGGGCTAGCGTGCATTGGTGTCATCATAGCTCACTGTAACCTCAAATTCCTGGGCTCAAGCGATCCTCCTACCCAGCCTCCCAAGTCGCTGGGACTATAGGCACACGCCACCACGCCTGGATAATTTTTCTATTTTTTTTGCAGAGACAGGGTCTTGCAATATTGTTCAGGCTGGTCTTAAACTCCTGGCCTCAAGTGATCCTTCTGCCCCAGCCTCCCAGAATGCTAGGATTACAGGTGTGAGCCACCACACCTGGTCCATAGCTTTTTCTCTTGAGAGCCAGTTGCTAAACATTTACCAGTAAACCAATGCTATAGACTCAATGGTGAGAATACTAGATGATCAAATGTCTAATGCAATGTTTCTCAAATTCACTTCATTCATTTTTTTTTAAGAGATGGGGTCTTGCTATGTTGCCGAGGCTGGTCTCTAACTCCTAGGCTCAAGTGATGCACTTTCCTCAGCCTCCTGAGTAGCTGGGGCTATAGCACCCAGGCCACTGCACCCAGCCATTTATGGTTTTAATGAATATTTCTTGAGTCCTGGCTATATAACCACAGCAATATTTTTTCAATTATAATATGTTGAAAGGACTTAACAAGAAATGGAATTCATGAAATAAAGTGTATTCTTGGATTAAAGCAGACAATGAAATATGGTTTCATATATTAATCATTTGCCCTAAGAAATAGTCAACATTTGAGCCACTTCATAAATGTGTATTAAAATTACAACATTTAAATGTTATAATGAACATAGACTAGTGATCATTAAATTATGTACAGTACTAGTTCACCATCATCAGCATCATCATGTAACACTGACTGCTTAAAATAGCCACTGTTCTAAATTTTTTACATGGATTATCTCATTTAATTCTTATAAAACCCTGTGATGCAGATATAGTTATCCCCACTTTACAGATAAAAAGCTGACTCACAATAACAGGTATATGATACTTATGTATCAGTGTGTGTATGAAGTATCAGGCAGCATGTGTCAGATGCTCTCACATGTCCTGGAAACTTTAAATATAGCATTCTGAAAGATAGTTTACAGATAACAGCTACATTATTATTATTATTATAGAATCACTTTAATATATTTTAAATACATTTTAGAAGAAAATACTGCTAGTGTCAATACTTTCACAGAATAATGCTAGGACACCGGCATCCTAGGGAAAACAATGTTAAACATTGCTTACTGTCATTAAACCACGATAGCCCGACCAATCCTAACTCTCCTCTTTTCCCTATCCCTCTCAAAAGGAGAACCCTCAGCTCTCTTTTATGGTGGGTGGATATTATCAATGTTTGCCACTTTCTCCAATTTCTATGCTTCCCTGAGGTTGACCTACCTATGTTTGCTATATTTTCAATTTGTATATTATTATTAGGTTATTGTCAGTCTGTGATTGCTCTCACTTAAAAACCTTCTGTCTTTAAGGTTCTTTTTTATCTATTTGACCACAATCAGTATGGATCCTGGAGGATTTCTTTCTGTCTGTTACCTCTTAGTATTGCCTACAATTCATCTTTCATGCTCAGTGTTTTGTTCAAAGCCATGATATGACCAAAAATGAGTATTAGGTTGAATGAAAAACTTAGAAACTCGAGATGTCAGCATGTGCAACATATCCTGTAGGGAGTGTGATCTCACTTTAAAAGGGATCCAACTGTGAGCAATTAGCTATAGAAACCTGGGGGGCAGGTTTCAGGGATGAGTAACAAGTTGAACATTACACTGCATTGGCAGGGCGTGGTACATTTATCCACAGGTTAAAGCTACTAGCTTTTCCTCTGCATAAACATGGTTGCTCAAATTAGTTTCATTTTGGCCTTCTGAATGCACCCTTCTATACTGCTTCTTTCTGACTCTTCAGCCAGGTATGTGCATTAAAGACCTTACCCTTGCCAACAAACATTGCCACAAGTTTTCCAAATCTTAATGAGGCACACTTATAATTATCCACCAGCTTTAAGTATCATAAAATTTCACAAGTTACATGCTATTGTAAACTCTAGACTAGCACTGTTCAATAGAAACATAATTCAAATCACATATATAGTTGAAAATTTCCTAGTAGCCACATTAAAAAAAATTAAAACATGTGAAAATAACTTTAATAATATATTTTGTTTAATCCAACACATCCAAATAGTTATCATTTCAATATGAAGTCTATATTGAAAGTTATTAAAAAATGTTTTACATTGTTTTGTACTAAGTCTTTGAATCTGGTGTGTATTTTTTACTTACAGCACATTTCAGTTTGGACTAGCCACATAACACATGGCTAGTGGCTACTCCATTGGAAAGTGTAGCTGTAGACTTGTTAGAGCTCAGGTTAATTTTATCCTGGAACACCCAAATATCCAACACCCCAGTTGATGGGTTTTTAACTAATTTTCTAGAAGGAGTTATTAATTAAATACTCTTGACCTGGTGGCTTCAATACCAGGTCATATAATTAATAGTTATGAATAATAAAGAATTAATTCTAGTGAAGAACAGCTAGAAGCTTACTGTGTATAAATAAAAATGAATAAATGTATTAAAATTGTACAAAAATAGAATAACCATGTTAGATGCCATAATTTCAATTATTTATAATCAGGCGAAGTCTACCCAGGCTAGGAATTTAGGAATTCATAGAGTGGCATATTTAATGAAAAAAACATAACAAATATAGAGTAAGTTCAGACAATCTCTAGTTCCTCTTCAAAATGGACTCAACTGGTGATAAATCTTAAACAATCAGTGTTCCAGTCTGATTCCTTTTTCTGTGTCTGACATTTTCTTCTCTGAAATAAGAATATTCTTGCCCCCATCAGTAATCACAGAGCATTCTTATTTTTTGCTTTTAAGTCCTGGGGAGTGGTAGTTTGAGCTACAGCTCTGACTCTCTGAGCTGAGTGTGTAGCATTTCCAGAAGCTGTGTTCTCTTTAGAGAGGAGTATTGGAGTATTTTTCTGTCCACATTTATAATAGGAGGGAGATTTTAAGGTTTCTTGTGTGGAAGAAGAGTTTCTCTCTCTCTTTTTTTTTAAAGAGTAAAATTAAATCTGATTTCCTTCATGTCTTTGGCACCAGGGTACTTCCTGTGTAAAATCATTAAACATTTCTCACTGCAGTAGTTTAGGGCATTGAATTTAATCATCTCAGGCCTGATACTCTACAGGCTACAATAGCATTAGCATAGTAGAAAGTATGGACATGGGGGAAAGTGATCGAAATAACAGAAGTGGTTAGAAGGTACATAATATAGTAATAATAGCTATCATCAGGCATATGTTATGTGCCAGGTACAGGACTAGACGTGACTTACATATGCTAAATACAATAACTTGCTTAATTCTTCCAACAAATACATGAGGTGGTTAAATGTGGTTTTATTTTTCAGATCAAGAAACTGAGCCTCAAAGGTAGTATTTTGAAGAAAGTTACAAGCCTATTATAAAATAGGATTCAGATGCATTATGGTACATTCTCTCTTCTCCACATCACAATGCCTCCCAATAAAGCAAAACAAATGAAAAAGGAAATGATTTGCTGTAAACCAATTGCAAACCACAAGAAATATTGACTGAAAGGTCACAATGTGAATTACACAGAGAGTGCTATAAACTTGGCAGGGAGAAATAAAATGCTTCATCATATCGCTGTATAGCAGAGAGAAGAGGGAAAAATTGAAGGAACAGTGAAAACAGTGGTTTCCTGAGGTGATCATAAATGTGCTTCCAGAGAAAATGAAATTTTAGAGGAACAGAGGGAATTGAAGAAGTAGGAAAGACTGAATATATAGAAGGGATAGATATGTATGATTAAGAGACCAGAGGAGAGAAAAAAATAATTCAGGTGACCATTATAGTAGTAGCTTTCAAACTTTCCTGACTGCAGCCCACAGTAAGAAATACATTTTACACAGGGACCTAGTTAACAAACACTGTGTGTGTATGTGTGTGTGTGTATAATTTAATAATATGTACATTTGTGATATATATCATTAAAACAAAGATGCAAGGCAATTCGGTGGAGAAAGGATAGTCTTTTACAAATGGTGATAGACTATCTAGATATCCATATACAAAAATTGAATTTCATATCTCTTATCATATATAAAAATTGACTTGAAATGGATCATAGATCTATGTAAAACCTAAAACTATAAATATTCTAAAAGAAAACATACGAGAAAATCTTTGTGATCTTGGGTTAGGCAAAGATTTTTAGATACAACACATAAAGTATGACCTATTAAAAAACAAATTTATAAGTTGAGCTTTATCAAAATCAAAAACTTCTGCTCTCCATAAGACACTGTTAAGAGAACAAAAATACAAGCACACACTAGAAGAAAATATTTGCAAAGTACATATATGATAAAGAACGTGTATTCAGAGCATATAAAGAACTCTCAAAACTCTCAATAAGAAAACAAAGCAATTAAGAAATGGGCAAAAGATTTGAACATTTCACCAAAGAAGATATATAGATGGCAAATAAGCAAAAGATGCTCAACATGATTAGTCATTAGAGGATGCAAATTAAAACTGCAATGAAATATCACTACATACTTGTTAGAATGCACAAATTAAGAAAACCAAGTAGTGACAAAGATGTGAAAAAGTACAACTCTCACACACTGCTGATGGGAATGTAAAATGATAAAACCATTTTTGAAGCAATGTGGAAGTTTCTTTAAAATTAATACACCTACCATATGATCCAGCCATTCCACTCTTAGATATTTACCCAAGAGAAATGAAAGCATATATCCATATGAAGATTTATACACAAATTTTCATAGTAGCTTTATTTGTGACAGCCCCAAAATGACAACAACCTGAAAGTCCATCAACAGGTAAATGGATAAACTGTTGCATATCTGTACAATAGAATATTACTTAGCAATAAAAAGGAATAAACTATTGCTACATGTTATAATATGGATGGTCCCAAAATAATTATGCTTAGTATAAGAAGCCAGACAGAAGAGAGTGCATACTGTATGATACCATTTATATCAAATTCTAGAAAATGTAAACTATGCAAACTAATCTATAGTAACAGAAAGCAGAAAAGTGGTGGCCTAAGTATGGGAAAAGAGCAGCCAGTAGGAAAAGAGAGGATTTAAAAAGGGGCACTAGGAAACTTTGGCAGCGACAGATATGTTCTTGAGTTTAATTGTAATGATAGTCCATGGGCAGGGCTGCTAGATTTAGCAGATAAAAATATAGGTTGCCCAGTTAAATTTGTATTTCAGATAAATACATTTTTTAGTATAAGTACATACCATGCAATGTTTGGGAGACATACTTATACTGGGCATCTTGTATTTTAACTGACAAGCCTGTTCATATGTACACATATGTAAAAAGATACAGATTGTACATTTTATATATGTGTGGTTTATTGTATGTCAATCACACCTTGATAAAGCTATTTTTAAAAAAAGAAAGAAATTGATGTTAGCCAAGAAAGATGAAATGACTTTCCCAAGTTCTCTACGCCAATGGCAGCAAGGCCAAGACCAAAAATCCCAGTTGCCATTCTCCCTGTCCAAGTGCTCTTTCTATTACACCAAGTAGGTGTGAAAAGAAAATGTTTGCTCACAGGGATGGAAAAATAGATCCTCAAAGTAGAATATTCAGGTATGGACTGATAAGAAAATTTAAATTAATTTGTAAATCTTTGCTCTCATGTGGCTTTATCCACCTAATATTTTACCTGTTTACAAATCTATTTATTTTAAAAGCTAAGTGCTGCAACACAGTGAAATCCATTTTTGGAATGAATAAGGGCTTATTTTTTTTAATCTTCTTAATAATCTGGAAGCAAAGCCAGTCCCCTGGCTGAGGAGGGAAGGGTAAAGGTGTTATAAAAAGAATACCAAAAATGTAAAGAATATCTATCTGTTGATTACTGCTTACTTGCTTTTTATAATTAAATATTTCTCAATAATCCAAATAGCAGGTTCACATGTTTTTCTTACAGCATAATTTTAGCCATATTCACTTGTTTATTTTATAATTTACAAGGTTGATAAATACCACTTACTGGTCTAAATTACGAAGTCGCTTACTGCCATCTAGACAAGCCTTTCCTGATAAACTGTTTATCCAGGGAATAGAGAAGGGAATTGCCATACGTCATCTAGGCTAAAGAGTATCATTGTCATAAATTACATTTAACTTGTCTGTAATTGTGATACTCCTTCCTATCAATGCCTACATTTAAAGTGGTAAATTTCTTTTCTTTTCTGTTTTTGAAGCAAAGCTAGGATTAAGTCAATGGTACCTTTTACAACCTATATCATTACAGAGAGGAGGATTTAGGGCACTATTCCCACCCAGTTGAGTGTTAGTTGGGCTCTTCTCTCTGGCTTACATCATAATTACCATGATCACTCAGAGCAGTAAAAAAGCAATGCACACCTCGCAACGCTTTCCAGTGTGGGTAAAACCAGGGCAATTCTTACCTAATGTTATTATTTCCAATCTGTATAATTTAATATCCCCCCAACTTTTAATTTTTTAATTGTACTGGTACATCTATTTTATATTCATATCTTCTCACTGGTCACTTACACGACTCTAATAAGAAGAAAACCAATTATCACAAAGTCAGAAATGAGAGGTGGTGAAATTGACACTGGCAGGGTAAAGCAAGACTCTCCATTGGGATCCGTTGTTATAAAAATGAAAAGTGTGCTCTTTTATGAGTATGCAAAATAGTGCATTTAAATGAAAAACTTATTTTTGCAGTTATATAATCAATTATTTAACTCTCACAAATAGAGAAACTTTGTACCTAAAATATGCATGGAAGAGGTGTAAGATAAAAGACAAATATGAGAGGTTAGTAGACTACGGGTCTTGGGCCAATTCTGGCTTGCCACCTGTTTTTGTAGAGCTGAAAATGGTCTTTCAGTTTATAAGTGGTTGAAAAAAATTAAAGAAAGAATAATATTTACTGCCCCATGAAAACTGTATTAAATTCTAATTTCCATAAGTTAGGTTTTATTGTAACACAGCCACACTTATTATTAATAGTTTACATCTTGTCTACTGCAATGGCAGGATTGTGTGGTATTAATAGAAATGGTATATACAGTCCCCAAACCTAAAACATTTACTATCTGGCCCTTTACAAAAAAGTCTTCTGACCTCTGCTCTAGATCAAAGAGTTTAAATGTGGAGGAACACCAGTAATTGCTCTCTCCCTTGCGTTTTGTGAAGATGACTTCTGACTGAGCCACTGACTTGCCTCCACTTCTTTGCATTGTTTCAGTATAAAGCCATATCCTCGAGTATGAGTACAAATACCAAACTAATTATAATTTAGCAAGCTATTAAAACCCAAGGAGAGGTGGGCACAGTGGCTCATGCTTGTAATTCTAGTGTTTTGGAAGGCAGAAGCAGGAGGATCGCTTGAGGCCAGGAGTTTGACACCAGCTTGGGCAATAGCAAGACCCTGTGTCTACAAAAGAATTTTTAAAAACTTAGCTGGATGTGATGGCGCATGCCTATAGTCATAACTACTCAGGAGGCTTGAGGTAAAAGGATTGATTGAGCCCAAGAGTTTGAAGTTGCAGAAACCAAACCAAAACGACAACAACAAAAACCCCCAAAAAACAGAAAGAACAGACCAAAGGAGAGAAAAGTAGTGATTTCAAATAATTTCCTGTGCTCTTAAAAGAAGATTGTAAAGCAGCAGCTAAAAGTTTCATGTGTGTATGTGTTTTCTGTGAGGAATGTTTTCCTTTATGCTTTGTAGGTGATAGGGGCTAGTACATCCTTCTCCCTCTCTAGAGAGGCTCCATTTTATTTGGGTGTCTACCTTGACCTCACGTGACTCAGGATTAAATTCTGAATCATCCAAACCAGTCATTGAAATCCCAATCCCTTGCCAGTGCTTGGTTTTAGGAAGGTGAATGACTCAATCCTGGCAAATAAAATGAGAGAAAAATTTATCTGGAGTTTTCTAGGAAGGGCTTTCCAGCTGACTAAAAACACACACCTAACCCCTTGGACATTATTCTTTCTGCCTATGAAATCTGAAACTGTGACAGCCGCCTTGGGACCTTGGGGGAGCTTCCCTGAAGATATACAGAGGCTGCAGCACACATAGATGGAAAGAACCTGTTATTCCAAAGACATCATTGAGCTACTGAATTAAACAAACCTGGATACTTCCTCCTTCAGAATATCTTATTGTTTGACATAATTTTCCTCTATTATTTAATCTATTTTGCAATGGATTTCCTGTTACTTGCAGTATTCCAGTAGATTTTTATTAGTTCAACATACATAGATCTTGCTATTTTTTTTATGGAATTTCTAGCATGGTAAGAAATCTACATCAATGGTAAGAATTTCTTATAATAAAATTGACTATATCATGCACATTTATGCTAGAAAAATTCCAAGCCAAAAAAAAAAGTAATTTATTAATTATCTACTTAGAGTTCCCCTTCAGGTGAGATGAATATGTGGAAAGTCACCTGGTTGCAAAATTTTGTCAGGATGAGTCTGTCCGTTTTACTTCCCAAGTAAAAGTCCAGAGATATTTACACAATTTTTGGTTTTTTGTTTGGTGTTTATTTAACATCATTTATTATAAATATGCTAGAGATGAGAATTTTAAGGCAACATCAACTTTTCCAAGAAGAAAATCAATGAGTTTTTCAGGGTTCCAATTTCAATCCCTCTTCTGATCCTACCTTCTTTCTCTACTCACCAGAAACAATATGGAGTTTTATGTTTTTGGATTACATCAGAAACTACTTTAATGATAATGTAGTCACTCTTTTAAACAAATATTACCAAGCATTTGCTTAGTGTATTGTACTGACCAGAATTCTATGGAAGTTACACAGCAAATGGGGGATAGTGCAAGTCCCTAAAGGGGACTAATAAGGGGTTAATAGACAAGCAAAGAGACAAGACACATACTCATAAAACAGCTGGGAAACCTAAGCATGCACATGAAACATAGATCAAACTGTATATAAAGTTTCAGTGGATAATAATGTCTGTCATGAAGAGCAGAAAATGTTTTCTAAAGGAGGTGAGCATGGTGTTTTTTAGGTTGTATTGGAGACCAGAAAACCAGAGGGCTGGTCATGACAAGCTTTGTTCACACTGATCCAGTGCCGGCTCGTAGCAGGGTGCTATCAATATTAGTTAAACCACTGGTTGAACTGTGCATAAATGCCAAGTGGATTCTCTAATTCTTTATAACTCTGCATTCCAATTTATGATTTTATGCATAATTATCATATCTGGTACCTTATTGACCAATAATCCTGTGAGTTTACTGAAAGCAGTCACTGCTGCCCCTAATGCTTTTGGGTTGTGCACGAGAAGGTTCATCATTTGGGAAAAGAACTAATGTATGTAGCAAGGAGGTTTCTGCCTGATGTTTGTTTGGCTCGTTCAGAAAATTGACAAACGGAACCTTTTAGTTCTTTCAATGGTTTAGACACTCTGCATAATTGTACTAACTGAATTGAAATGCAACATTTAAAAATTTTCCGGTCCATGAGTCCATTCTGTGATAACTCTCAGAATTGGAGAGTCTTATTCACGTTAGCAGTTGTAGTAATTAATCTCTAATGTCTCCTCTCTTCTTCCCCCTACATACATGTCAGATGTGCCCATTAGAGTTCATTTCACAGTTTCACATTCCCACCACCACATTCTGATTCTTGCCTTGGCTTGACTCCCCCGGCAGGGCCTGCTGTTCTGCACTGCACATCTGCCATGGGCAAATTATGCCCATGTTGTCAACAGATTATCAGATATACTTATGAAAACACTCCTCTCAGTGTTCCACTTGATTCCTTTGGATTTATTTCTGTGGTATGTTTCATTTTGGTCACTGAAATGGAGGACTGACCTCATGAGGCAATATTATTGAATGAAGTAATATTATGATGAACATCCTTCTCTCTGCCTGTAGCTATTAAAAATAAATGTTGTGAAAAGCAATTCTTCCTCTGACATTACCCTTTTAAGTGTCTTATCATGAAGTCCAGAACAGGAGGGTTTAGGCCAGGGGTGGGGAACATTTACATATTGGAAGGCCGCATTAATTTAGCTGTAATCAAATAAGGCCACATTCAAGAAACTGCAATTAGATATACTTTAAAATATGCATTATGTTGTAAAAATCTAACTATAATGTACTTAATAATTTCAAAAAATTAAAACTATTTGTTAATTTTAAAGTTAACTAGCCTTTTAATGACTTTGTTGTGTCTGCTTTTTGTTGGAAAGCGTTTGAATATTTGGTTGCAGCATGGAGGTCTGCAGTTTCACTCGCTCCTCTAGTCATTTGTGTCCTTAAGGGTATCTTGATTTGGGTTAGGTAGGAGAATGTAGATTAACAGCAATAAGTGGTTGAAAAGCAAGAAAGCATTTTTTGGGCATGTTGCCAAAGGCATGGATATTCTACTGCATTTTTCCATGTTTCAATTGGCTGTTTCTTAGCATCAAACAATGACTTTAAAATGTCATCTATTGAGAGCTCAATCAATTCCATCTGTAGTTCTTTAGGTGCCTTAGTGATGTCATCTAGATGAGGCTGAAATGCTAATTTGAGTGTAATGTCATGATTCTCAAAGTCAGTGAATCTTTCCTTGTATTCTCCAATTAATAGGCCTGTGACAGCTGTGTATTCTTCATATACTTTGCATATATCATCCTGCTCATCAGTGACCTTTGCTAACTGGGGAAAATGTTCATCTGAAATTTCCTTTTGAAAAAGAAGTGTTTTGAAAAAAGATAGCTTTTTTTGAAATGCTTGGATTTTTGGCCACATATCATACAGAGACTTAGATTTACCTTGCAAAGAAATATTCCAGTCATTTTAATTTGCCATGATATCACATAGAAATGCTTAATTCCAATAGAAATCTTCTTTCAATAATTCACATTGCTGATTCTGTTCTTCATAAAATTTATCTGTTCTTGCAGAGATAAAATTTTGGCTAACACCTCTACCTGAGAAAGCCAACGCACTTTAGAATGATACAGCAAATCCACACTGAATACCTCATCGTTCAACTTTAGCATGTTACAAAACAGACAATGCCATGTTGCATTTGCATGAATATAGTTAGCAATACTTATAACTTGTTGCAAAGTGTTGCTTAAAATAGTAGTTTTAGCACAGAGATTTTGCTGATGCAAGATACAATGAAAGAAATGAGAGTATCTAGATCTGTTGATACTTTTTTTTTTATCTGTGCAATAAACCCTTCATGTTTTCCTGTCATGGAAGGTGCACTGTCTGTACATACAGTCACTAAATTTACCAAATTCACTCCAACTTCACAACATTTATCATGAAAGTTGTTGAAGATATCTATTCCCCATGTTCTGTTCGCAAGAGTGCCCAAAGCGAGTAACTCTTGGTAGCAAAGAAAATCTTCTGTTGTGACCTGAATGAAGTATAAAACCTGCACCAAGTCAGTAGTATCAGTTGATTCATCCTAAGTGATTGAATAATATATATTTTCCTTTTGAAGTATTGCATGAAGTTGTTTTGTTAAGTTGAAGACTAATTCATGCTGCCAATCAGTTATAGTTCTCCTTGACAGAGGCAGTTGTTTGTACTTTGAAAAATTATTGGGGTTTAAGCATCCTACGACTTCAACAATGCATTTTTTCACAATTTCTACATCACTGAATGACTTCCCTTTTTTCCGGAGTATATAAGCTACTTTTAAAATTGCTTCAGTGGCATTATTTCCCGGTCTTATTGCTGCTTGAAAGAATTGCCTTTGTTTTTGCTTTTTATCTTTTAATTTCTACAATACAACCTTTCATGTTTCTCCCTCTAATTTAAAATATTTGTGGTTCTTGTGAGTGTTATGATGCTGATGAACATTAAATTTCTTTAATGTTGATATTGCAGTATCACAAAGCAAGCAAATCATCTTATCTTTAGCAGAAACAAGATAATATTGCAATTCCCAATCCTCATTAAAAAAATCTGGTTTCTTCCTTCAGTGTTCCCTTGGTCTTCTTTGACATGATGGGCTGTTAAGCAGACAGAATTAAAAAATACTATTGAGCTGTGAAACTATTCACAAATTTCACTTCAAACAGAAACACAGTGCACCGTTGTCAGAAGCCGATAACAGACTGGTGTACTCAACGCCCATAAACTCTCACCAACCAGCCTCATGTGGCAGTGGTACCAGTCAGGCAGGGGACGTTAGAACTAAATCATGAGCGTAGCAGCCATCAATTTAGCCCTTATGGCTTACTAATGTTCTAATTGTACCAGTCAATCTGGGAGGATTATTTCATTGAAACTTATTTTATTCTTTGGTATTTTAAATATGTTCATTTTAAAAATAAAATAAAAACATAAAAGATGAACAAAAATGTATTAACAAAAATAAAAGGATTTGTTCTATAAAATTTGGATTCAGTCAAAAGGCCGTACTTAAGGACCTAGAAGGCCATGTGTGGCCTTAAGGCCTCAGGTTCCCCACCCCTGGTTTAGGCAGTTCTGCAAATTAAATTGTTTGTTAGATATTTAAGGAAGCGCTTGACTTTCTTCCCATATGACTTTGTATATCTTCAGTCTTATGATGGAATTCTTTAATTCATTTACTCAATCAACAATTCGCTTACTTATTCAACGCATGTTTCTTGTGTGGATCTCCTATGTTCAAAGCACTGTGCTGGCAATTAGAGTTAACAGAGATAAATATAAAGCTCTTACCCTCTAGGAGCTTACAAATGGAGAAGATCTGTTAAGTTTGATATAGAAAAGATAAATGAAATTCAATGAAACTACCATGAATACAGCTGCCGATTGTCTAATTTTGACTTGGGAGGATTAGGGATGTTTTCTAGAAAAGGAAGCATGTAAGGTTTGTTTTAATAATGAGAAAACGTTAAGGAAGGTATTATGGTCAGATTATGAAGACACTATTCTGCAATCCTGAGAAATCTAGGTGGACTCAAATTTACAAGCACTGGAGAAAACCACTTTATGTTTTTTACAAAAGGGGGTATTTGATGTTGCCTGGGTTTTAGATCACTCTTGGGAGTTGTGTGGAAGATGAATTAGAAAGGAAACTAGAGCCAAGACTAGTTAGGAGGCTGTTGTGGTAATCCAGATGAAAGACAATGAAGGATTGTTTACTTCTATCACTTGCCTCTCAACTAAAATATAAGTTCCATGAAGGCAGAGCCTTTGCTTCATTCACTGCTATAGTCACAGTACTCGGAACAGTGCCTGACGTATAGTAGCTGTTCATAAGTATTTGTTGAATAAATGAATAAATAAGTCAGTGAAAGAATAAATGAATGAATGAACTTAATGAGACAATGAAAATGCAGAGAAGAGGTCAGAAAGAGATATTTGCCTCAAAGATGGAATTTTCTCCTCTGTTGACACACATTGTAGCTGGGTTCTTTTTTTCCAAATGTTGGCAGGAGAGGAAGTTTGTTGGACACACACTCACACATATTTGGGTTGCAAAGCACGTGCCCGTTTCACCACATCCTCTAAAACCAAGTGCTTTTGACTCAGTTTGTTCTATGGTTTGAACGTGTTCCCTCCAAAATTCAGGTGTTGGACCTTAATGGCCAATGTGATAGTATTAAGAGGTGGGGCCTTCAAAAGGTGATAGGGCATTAAGTCTCCTGCCTCAATGGGATTAAGGCCCTTAAAAAGGAGGCTTCAGCTAGCCTGTGCTTGTTGTTCCACCTCCTGTCATGTGGCGGTGTGGCATTCCTCCCCTCTGGAGGATGCAGCAACAAGATGCCATTTTGGAAGCAGAGAACAGCCCTCGCTAGACAGAGAACTTATCTATACCTTGATCTTGGACTTCCCAGCCTCCAGAACTGTGAGAAAATAAATTTCTCTTCTTTATAAGTTATCCAGTTTCAGGTATTTTATTATAGCACCACAAACTAAGACAGCTGGCAAGTGATGGCTAGTTTCAAAAAGTTATTACAGTCCACATAGCAATAAAGGAACTACAGATGTATATCTGCTCTCATATTTATGGTAGTTTGTGGTGACAACAACTTTAAAGATAACTGAAACATTATACAGAGGGTCAATATTTCCTCAAACCTTTTGGTGTCAGTAGGATGCATGTAAGGGACCCAGTAGGAAAAAAGTATATTTAAATCAGTTTGGGAAACAATAGATTATATAATTGTAAATAGGTTTATTTATCATGAGACTTCTCAGAACTCTTAATACACTTTCATCTGCTGTGAATATCTAAAAGGCAAATGTAACAAGCAGTGTTCCCAAATGTGTTTGACTGTGGGAAAACACTGGCCTAAATATACACTGAAATTCCAGCAATACTAGCCTAGTTCTTCTGTATTTTCACTCTGTTTAGAACAGATTGCGAAAATTTCCTTAGGTTAGGAGCTTTGTAGATAAAATTTCCAACACCTGTCACATGGGGAGAGAAGACAGTTTTTCACACTCTGACAATTCTATACTTTACCAGAGTAGTTACACCTAAGTGAAAACCTGAAGCAAATAAAATTGAAGGCACAACATATTCATGAGGGGAAATTAGCCACTCAGTGAATACTTAATGCATCGTGGGGAATGATGGTGATTAGGAAGCTGTGAAAACACCTGCCCAAAATCGTGTTTCTGAAGAATTCTCACATTTTCACCTTCCTTGGAAAGCTGAGATTACTTTTCTAAGCACAGACATGTTACCACGTTGACCATGCCATTGGAGTACCTGGTCCACGTGGCAGGGACAGTGGATCAAAGCCCATGTCCACCTTGTGCTCTCTGAAAATATTGAACTCCTGGATCCAAGAGCAAGGTGGAAGGAGCCACTGGGCCAGGCAGGGCCCAGGTGTTTATGTGACCGTGGCACAGCTTCTGCCTCCAAGGTCTTTGGTCAACTTTTGGTAATAGAAATGAAGTTTCTTCTTTGCATCCCCAGTCTACCCACAAAATCCTACCCATTTTAGTTCCGGGGCTTTTAAAATTCTTCTTGGGCCAATAGCTCCATTGTCTATTTTTAATCAGTACCATTTCTTCCAGAAAGTCTTAGCTCCCCTTTTCACTTTCACACCATCGACTTTAAATACTAAACGTAGCTGGGCTCAGTGCTGTATGACTGTAGTCCCACCAACTCAGGAGGCTGATGCAGGAGGATGACTTGAGTCCAGGAGTTTGAAGCTGTAGTGTCCTGTGATCATGCCTGTGAATAATCACTGCTCTCCAGCCTGGGCAACATAGCAAGACCCCATTTCTTAAAAAAAAACAAAAAAACAAAAAAACAAATTTAAGTGATCTTTTCCCAGACCTTACTTTTGCTTGTTTCACTTATTTCCACAATTTATTGATTATTCTTTGTTCATTGTTTTACATTTAAAACACAAATGTTTATTAAATACCCCTGCCTGTGGTCATCGTTTGTTATAAGCTGTCCTTCTCATCTAACAATTTTCTCCATTTTCCAATTGTTGCTAATACGTTTGGGGAGTATTCTAATTCTTATTTCAGATTTGAACTAGATAAATCACCCCAATGTATTAAGGCCTACATCCTGCAAATGAGGCATGTGTGAGAAATTTTAGTATATAAAACATGTTTGTATTAAGTTGATTGTAAATCAAGCGGTTTAGCAAGGCAATTAAGAGCCCAACCATCGCAGCAGCCTGCCTGGGTATGCCCTGTTAGCTGTGATTCTTGACAAGGAACCAATCTTCCTGTCCCTCATTTTTCCATCTATAAACTGAGAAAAATAATTCTACCTATCTCATTTTTTTATTAATAAAGATTAATTAAATTAACATGTCTAAAAGGCTAATAACACCCAGAACATAGTAAATCATTACTTCCACTGTTAAAATAATTAAAGCATCATAGAATAAAGTGTGGAATATTTTTTAAAGTATTTTTTTCTTTTTAAGGTCCAGATTATATAAAGGAGCATTTACCTAAAGTTCATCAGCACACTTCCTATATAGGAGAAAAGCGTCCGGCATTAGAAAAAACTGGAGATCTCAGATATTTATGGAGGCCTGGCTCAGATAGAAGCATGCCAGCAAGATATAAACATGAGTATGTTGGTGAAGTTGGCTGGAGAGTACAAGAGTATAATTTCATCAACAAATCAAGACTTGAGAGTGGCTTTCATATCAAGGTATTGCTCTTAAATTTATGCTCTGTGTGGTATATTGTTTTCTGACTTGAGTTCTTAATGAGTTTTCTTCCAAAGGAAATGTCAGGTGCTTGATCTCTCATTGAGAATTAATAAGGTTTGAGTTTTGCCGAAAGACAAATGTGTGAATAAATGTACTTGCTCCCACGACTCCCCTTTAGCCCCTTTAATACAAGAGAGGAGAGGCATGAAGAAAATGAAGTCATGGATAATCCAAAAGCATTTGTGTTTGGCTTTGGAATGCATTCATATTCACATTTGTGCTGAGACACTTACACTTCCCCCATGCTAGCACTGCTTTATGAGTGGGTGGTGTAAAGGGAGAAGCCTGTGCTGGACATAATCCACGAAGCTAACATATGCATCTCAGATCTTTAAAATCCACTATGTTGATAATGCCTTTGTATCAGATAATTCAGGGTATGTCATCAGAGGGTTCTCAGAAAACTTGTCTTATTTCCTTTTGGTGATGTGGGCACAGGCACGAGTTCAGCAGTCTCCTCTGAAACAGAAAAAACAGTAAAAGTGTTCTTAGAAGTAAAATATGAGAATTCAGATTTTTTTTCTGACAGGCCTTTGCATTGTCTGCAAATGTATCAATTACATAATAACTGGATTTCTTCAAATTCTTAAGGTAGTATAGGACAGTCTCATCTGGTAAAGATTAACAGAAGAAAAAAACCTTTTTTTGGCCCAAACTACAGCAGTCCAGGAGAGTGGTTGGAAGCTCAGTCTTTGAGGGTAGACTGTGATTTAGGTCTAGCTCTGTGACCTTGGGCAGAGGAGTTCACTTCTCTGCATCTTCGTTCCCTCCTCTTCCACGTGGCAGTATTTAGAGGCCCACTTCACAGGATCACCTGAATTCCTATCCTGGTTCTGTCACCTCCTAGCTGTGCATGGCCTTGGTTAAGTTCCTTAACCCCTGTGCTTCAGTTTCTTCATTATGAAATCTTAGTATCTACCTTATCAGGTTGTTGTAAACAGTAAACAAGTTAATATTTGTGAAGTGCTAGGAGCAGTGCCTGGCATGTAGCAAGCCCTATATGTGCTTAATATTGTTATGTTGTGGGGATTAAATATGAGAACCCAAGGAACACACTAAGTGTGACCCTGGCACATGGTTGACATCCAGATTTCAGCTGTTGGTATTGACTATTGTTGTCGTATTTAATGTTACTCAGTATCAGTTAAACAGAAGGATTGCTCAGCTTCTTATACTGTGTCCTATTCCACTTAGATGGTAAAGATGAAAACCACAAATTTGATTAAATATCAAACTGGCCACCAGGAAGAAGAGTACAACCCAAAGCAAAGTGGCTGGTTTGAATAGAGTCCAGAACTCTTGTTGCCTTGTTTCTCTTTGGGGGATGCCCTGCTTTGGTACACAGCCCCCAACCTCTCAGACCATCTTGAGTGTGTATAGCCTCTCTTCCTTCTTCATCTTTAGCTTAAGAACCCATTTTTCTGCTGAAATGAAGTGCAATCAAGCATTCCTTGGTCTTGAAAGCAAGCTGGGTATTCAAAGGAGATGATAGCCACGAGTTAGCTTTCCAGGAAGATATTTATTCCATTTCTTTAGTTAGTATTTTACAGAGTGCTTTTAATAATCACTGCCCTGCTGGGTAGCAGTGTCCTCTTGGTCTCTGTGGGATTGAGTGTGAGCTGTACAATGATTTTCTTCCCCAACTTATGGCACACTAAAAAACTGGTCTTATTTGGAATATGCTGTGAGGGACGTTGCTTATCATCTGTGCACTGTTTTAGCCCTGGCTTTTTAACAGTAACTGTTTTCAAGGATCTACCTGTGTCAGATAATAATCTTGAGCAATACCTTAAAGAATTCCTTGGACTTAGAGCTTTATAATAAAAACAAAAAGATTAACTGAGAATGAACATATATATTAGCAATGAACTACCTACAATTTACCTACCAGTTAAGACACAGGTTTTGTCAGTGGGGTTGCTAATCTTCTCTGCATCCAAGGCAGATCACAATGTTGTTTTTTGAGTCTAGATTCAGACTTTGATTCCCAATCAACCCTATGCTTCAGGAAGCTCCTTCTAATCAGTCAGACACAGTACGAGAATTGACACTTGAGCTGATACGTACACATGCACTTCACGCGTATAGACATGCACCTAATTACAAATAATATACAAGAGTGGTGGCATTAACCCATGCCTTCCTCACAAGGGAGCCGGTAAATTTCTCAGTGCGGTGTCACTTAGGGCAATGTCTCAATCCACTTCCTGTCCTTTCTCCAGTTCTTGCGTGCTTTTCTTTCTTTCTTTCTTTCTTTCTTTTTTTTTTTTTTTTTGAGACAAGATCTCACTCTGTTGCACAGGCTATAGTGTGGTGGCGCAACCTCACACTCCTGGGACTTCAGGCACACACCACCATGCCCTGGCTAATTTTTTAAAAATATATTTTGTAGAGACAGGGTCTTGCTATGTTGCCCAGGCTGATCTTGAACTGGCCTCAAGCAATCCTCCCGCCTCCACCTACCAAAGTGCTGGGATTACAGGCGTGAGCCACCGTGCCCCGCCCCGCCAGTTCTTATCTTTCTGTGGACCCCTCCCACATGCCTTGCTCTTCCTTGTCCCATAATAGTTCAAATCAAAATGGTCACTTCTTGTTTCAGTTGAACTGCAGAGACTCCTCAGTGTCTCTCACTGCAACTGCTCAAAATTTAGATTTTAAGCACAAACTTTCATCTACTGGATTTTTATAGCTCTAACAGCTGTTCTTCCTAATTTACTGCTCCAGGTTTATATAAGACTGGAGGCTAAGGAAACTCAGGCACCTCCAATGGACTTTTGGTAAAATGCCTGGGGCAGCTGCCTTCTGCCTGGGAATGGTCTCTCCTGTTTGGGGCAATGGGAGGGACTCCATAGATCATCTGGATTTTAGCAGGAAGATAATAACTTCTATCCTGAGTGATACCTGAAAAATTTCCCCCACATTGCAGAGGTCAGTAAAAATCACAAGATCGGGTTTCTCTTCTAGATTTTTAAAAAATGTTTAGCTATTTCCTACTCATTTTTATGTGGGTTACACATGCCATAATAATACATGTATATATAAACCAGGAAAGATCATTACTTTTGTTATTTCAGATTTAAGAGTAGCACTTTTTTTTTAATGGATTTGGTCTCTGACAAACTATGTTGTTTCTGAAAGAATATATGGAGACAATTGAAACAATTCCCTTAGTTTCAATCCCATACTAAACTGAGGAGCTTTTCGAACTGCTTCTGGTCATGTCTCCCCTTCCCCTGGCCTTTCTTTAACCCAAACCTCAACAGGGTCAGCTGGCCTCCTTCTGGCATTTCCGCTCCTGCGCTCTGCCCTTGTGACAAGATGATTTAAGTCATTTCGTTTTCCCACCAGATCACAATGTTATACTGGATTTGATGACCAACTTTTTTTCACTGGTGCGAGCCCAAAGACAATATTAAACTAATTAATCATAATATATTATAACCAATATATTATACAGTATAATTTTTAAAAATCTGTATAAGGTTATAAGGAGAACCAGGGGAACCCATCAATATATTATATTTACATGTGATACAATATAATGGAAACTAAAATTTTTGAGGCTTTGAAATCTCTGCCTCATTTTTAACTGCCACAAATTCTACCATCGTGAAATAGAGAGGTTGACAGTTTTATGGACATTTGAACAGACTTCTGATGAGATGTTGAATTTCTTGATGGCTGTGAAACAAACTCATCCAGCGCTGGTTGCTTTATTAGATGGTTTTCTCACTATGAATTTCTTTAGAGAAAATAAACATAAAAAGAGCTACATTGAGTGTTCAATAAGGATGGTACTGTGATTATTTTACAGTGGAGGAAACTAAGGTATCAACAGGTGAGGTTCCTTAGTTCCTTGCCAGAGGCCACACAGCTAGCAAATGGCAGAGTCAAGATTTCAACCCAGGCCATGTGAATTCAAGGACTCGGGGGGAATACAGCATGTATGAAGTGAAATGATAGACAATGAGGTCAGAACATTAGATTGGAGCCAGTATATAAGGGCACAGCTGTGTTATCATTTTTCTGTAAGACGGGTTCAGTTTGCGGTCAATTCTAGCTATCTTCTCAGAGAAGGTAGGGACCCCTTTTTTCATGGTGTTCTCAATTTTCTCCCAGCTTCCCACTTTGCATCCTTTGCACATAGTATACTTCATTTGTAATATTAAAATAAATTTAGTAGATACCACCCACCTATTTGACATAATAAGACATAGCTCAGTGATAGTTATTTTTGAATTTTTATTTGATAAGTGCTTTGTTGCCTTTCAAAACATATCATCAAATACAATCATTGTCACTGGCTGGGAGGAAGAAGACAGTGAGGTCTTACCAAGCTGAACCTTCTTTCTTTATTCCAGCCTAACACTGCATTCTTTCAAACTGTCTACTCTTACACAGCAATGTCCTCCCATTTTTCAAATTCATCTGGAAAAAAAGTGTAGCCATCTTGGAGTTGATAAGAATGGAGTTGATAAGGATGTTCAAAATACATATTTCAGAATTTGTGTTTTTTTTTTTTAATCCCCAAATTCTCATTTACCTTTGGGTTCATTTAAAGCAATCATAAAAACCACCACCAATGTTGAGTCTCATTAAAATTCCTAATCTCCACATGTTGTTATCAATATGGAAGATCTTTAAAAAAATAATGAAGCTTCCTTTTTCAGCTAAGTTATAAAAGCAAAATAGAAAATAACTTTTCTAAAGTTAGGCATGTCTTTGGAGTGCTGCTGTTCTTTCCCAGATGGGCGTGTGTTTAGTTCTCACTTTTTACTTCTTATAGTTATTTGCATCCTAACAGTTTGTGGTTTAACATAAAAATAAATACATTAGCACCTTTTGCCCTTAAGTGTTCTACAAAGTAACATATTTTATGATACCATGGGAAGTCTTTAGTGAGGGAGTGCCACGTGCTGACCATCTGTGAGGAAGGAGAAATATTGGCTTAGGGAGCCAAATAACCCTCCTTTTTCTTGAAAATAATATATTTACACCATTAACGTCCTTATACACAGATGTTACATTTTCCCCATTTTACAAAGCTTAGCTTTATAGGATTCTTCAAATACATTGAAGAAAGCAATTTCATTATAAAATCTTACTTGTATCTGAACTTCCAGAACATAAATTTTATGTTTGATGCTTCCTTTCTCTACCAGACCATGGAAACATCAAGAGAGGCACGTATCACTGATTTGCACTCTCTATACTGTGTTCACAGTGGTTCCATGAAGAATAATGCGTTTGGAATAGGAAGCGTGTCTGCTGGTAGCTAGCAACACTGCTATATGCTAGGGACATCCCAGCCCCAAATGACCTGGCCTCTCAACTAAACACAGCACTTTCTCTCTCTTGTTGAGGTGACTTTATAGAAAATTATTGATCAATTGGAAAGCAAACCCATCCTAATTTTCACATCTTTTGTTAGGATGTGGAAATTGATGGGAAGTGGGAAGGAAAGAAAGGAAAAGATCCCAGTGTAATATAAGCCTAGTAGGTGATTTTATCCCTTAATTTAGGAAGGTTAAAAATACACGATGGTTGTTATTAACTTTTGTAGGGCTTGACATAACATCTTGAGTATGTACCTAAATGTAAACGTCACCTTTTTTTAAGAAAATTAAACTTCTTCAAATTAGTAATTAAGCATATGCCATAGATTTTTCAACAAATATTATTTGATGATGGAGATATACAAAGCTAAGAAAAGATTGTATTAATATAACTTAGAATGGTTATAATTACATTAAAATTGTGGTATGACTCCATAGCTAGGCTGTTTTAAGTATCCTATCAAAAAATTCTGACACTTATGTGTGATCTAATATCCCAAGCACAGGTGGATAAAATACCAGGACATCTGTCTTTCTAAATCTGGCATTTATCCTGTCTTTTTTTTTTTTTTTAAAGATCATTGGGGAAAATTCTTAAATCATTGTAAATTTATGATTATAGTTTTCCCTATTATCCTAATATACAATACTCCCAGAGTATCTCAGCTGTGTTGACAAAAATGCACAGCAAACAAGACCAATCTGCAGATACCTATTCTTTTCCCAGGATTGAATCTAGGAAATAAGGAATCTTGGGAAAGTTTAGGAACAATTCATTAAATAAATTCCTGCTACATGGACCCAGCTCTGTGTTTGGGCACCAAAAAAAATAACATTGAAAATACATGCTATAGGAATCCACTGTGACCTCCTTCCGTTGGGGAAGAATTTATAGGAAAGTTTCTTTGTGTTGTTGCTGAAGTTTTTAGCACAACTGTTGTCAATAATTGTCACATTCCAATGGCTTTAAGGAACTTGAGGTGTGAAATGTGTTATAGTTGTCTTTGTGTTGACAACATCAACACACTCTCCCACGTACCAACTCCTGGTGCTTAGCATGGGGTAGGTGATTATCAATAAATGGTGAGCCGTGCAGACGGAGATTACTTCAGTTTTCATCTCACGCAGTGTCTTTGTTAAGAGGCCAAGTTGTAGATGAAGAGTAATGAATTTTTAAGTGTGTATTAGATTGGCAATTATTCTACTCCCAGCTTATTCAGTAAAATCACTGGAAAACTATTTAGCTTTTCTTTTTTTTTTTTTTAACTGAAACTTAGATATACTGTTGCTGTTCACAGTGCCTGAGTTACCACCCCTAGTTGTAGAGCTAATTGGACGATTGACTTGGAGGAAGTATACTTTTTAACCTTAGAATTAACAACAGTGGCAAACACATTAGAAAACTCCAAGGGTGAGTACAGTTGCAAAACAGGTACTTGATTATATTTCAGAAACTATGCGCTGAGCACACGTAGAGACTTGGAAGCTCTTGGATGGCTTTTCTGTAGCTCGAATAGCTGAGTCCGGTCAGATTTCAGTTTCTGCTAGGAATGATCAATCAGCTCTGGATAAAGGCCCGATATCAGAATGATTGGTTACCTGTCACAAAGCATAACAATGCCCAAGAAAATAAATTCTAGTCTGTCTTTAAAAGAAAATCCTAATGTATCTTGAATTATAGAATGAATAAGGAAAATGTTTATCTGCCTGGAAGAACATAGGGAGAAAATAATAGAAACTTGCCTTTTCTCTGAGAATTGATAAGGCAATTAGCATTCATATTGTTTTTCAGGGCAAATCTATGGTTGTGGCCTTAATGTAAATTGAATGTGGCTTACAAGCTAAAGTAGCCAGTTGAAGAACTTTTTATTTTCTCCACTTGCATGCTAGTCTATTATTTTTTATGATGCCTCAGTTTTCCCATCTATAAAATGGGGATTATATTGGCTTTGTATTGCTTCATAACAAATTACTACAAATTTAGCTGCTTAAAGCCACACCCATTTATTTGCTAACAGTTCTATGGGTCAGAAGTCCAGGGATGGTGTAGCTGGGTTCTCTGCTCAGGTCTCACAAAGCTGCAACCAAGGTGTCGCTGTGATCTCCTCTGAGACTTGGGCTCTCTTCCAAGTCCACATGGTTGTGGCAGATTTTAGTTCGTTGTGATTGTAGAACTGAGGTTCTGCTTCTTCCCTGGCTGCCAACCTGGGCCATTCTCAACATCTGGAGGCTGCCCACATTCCTTGCCACATGGTACCCTACGTCTTTAAAGCCAGCTGTGGAGAATCTCCCTCATGTCAAATCCCTCTCATGCTTCGAATCTCCTTTGCCAGGAAGAGCCCAGGTCTTTAACAGCTTACCTCATTAAGTCAGGCTCACAGAGGATAATCTCCTTTTCCTAAAGCTAACTGATTTGTGGCCCTCATTACAATGGCAAAATCCCTTCACAGCAGCACCTAGGTTAGTATTCTGCTGAGTATCTGGGAGAATGTGTGCATATCAGGGGGTGAGAATGTCAGGGGCTACCTTAGAATTCTGTCTACCACAGGGATAATAGTAACACCTCAGAGCTGTGGTTCCCAACCCCCGGACCATGGACCACTGCCTTAGAGTGTTGTTAAATGTATTGAGATATGTGTGCAAAGTACTTAGCATACTACAAAGTGCAATGAGGCTCAAAAAATGGGATCTAGTATTACTAATGTCTATATATACTATATTTTCCTGCCTGCAAGGATTTTTGAATTCTAGTATTATAAGCACACTAGAAACATGATAGAATATGTTGCTGATTATTTGGATACTCCACAGAAAGCAGAGATACTAGGCCATAGTCAACAAACTCACAAAACCCAATATTTAGTCTATTTGCTGAAAGTTGATGAATTAATTCAAACTGCACTTAAAAAATAAAACCAAAAAACAAAACCAGGCTATCATTCATGTTGGTACTCAAGCCCATCTATAATGTGGCATAAAATGAAGTATCTATGGGTCTCTGTAGTGTTTTTTTTTTTTTTTTTTTTTGCTTTTTAACAAGAAAAATGCATTATAGAATCTGTGCCTTAAACACTGACATTTTTCAGAAAGAGTTGTTTTGTTTCTACTCATGCTCTGAATATAAAATGAATACTTAAAATGCTTCATTCACGCCAGGGCCTTTATGCCCTCTTTCTCCCTTCAATAGTTCCAGTCTAGAATAGGCAACATTATGCAATTTGGTGATCCAGCTATAACAATGGGAATGCTTCTCACAGGCTGTGGGAAGAAAGACACCTAAGGGGTTAACAGTAATATTTTGCAAATTGAGGCAAGTGAAGAAAAAATACATTAGCATAAGAAAAGGTAGCCTTAGGGGATTTTCCAACTCAAATGTTTGGTACTAAGAGCTCCATGTTACCAAGGGGGAGGTTAGAGAAGAAAACCCTTAGTATTGCATTCTCAAAATACATTGCTATTGTATTTATTCTACTGGAGAGAAAATACATCATAGTTAGAGAGATGGAAAATGGTTCTTTCCAGTAAGAAAAGTCAAAATCCGATACACTGAGAAAAGCGTCATGGAGTATCAAAACAGAGCAATAGGATTCCTCAGGGATCAATCTCAAAAAGCTTTCCTAAATATGTCAGGACTAGACTAGAGGTGGTTTGAGATTAAAAGTAGAAGTCTTAAGCAGTGATTTTAATTTTTAACTAGAATGAGCCCCAAACGTCTACAATTAATTTAACTCAAATTTAACAGTTTTTACTCCTTTTAAAAATTGTCTAAGAGTACCTGAATGCAGTTAGCAGGTGTTTCCCTTTTATTAGCATCTAGACTTATGTAAAGATTGTTTTATAGGAAATATCCAACTTGGAGTTATAATTATTTTTATTAGTTAAAAACATTCAAAATAAGTATAAAAGATTCTCACTGATTTCCTTAAGATAGAAAATATACTAATTAGTTGTTACTGTTCCTATGAAGATGTTGAACTAATTTTAAATCGATCTTTTCCTTACTCTTATGAATGACTAACCAGCAAGAAAGTGATTTATTTGGTTCTGAATTTCATTAGCTTTAACACCACAGTGAGCAAGGCTGTCCAAATAAATCATGATGCATTTCATTAACAAATTAAGGTGGAGAAAGGCCAGTTTATTTTAGATAAATTATTTATGACATACACTATCTATAGGGGAAATGCAAAAAAGACGTTATTTTGTTTCTGAGGAAGGTCTTTTCCAATTAATAAGATGCAATTTTGGTTATTAAAAATGGGAATAGCATAAGATCAAAGAAGATCATCCAAGTCCTGGAAAATTTTTCCAAAAGCTGATAATAAAATTATTTGTAAGGCAATGGATAAGGTCAATTTTCAGGAAATCATATGTCAGGAATCAATTGAGAAAGTTTTACCATGATCTTTCCCTTACATGCAGATTGTTAGTTTTCAAATCTTCTGTGGAATAGTGATCTTGTTTATCTTGTCCCTTCCTTTGTTTATTCATTTTATGTGTGGACATTGATGAGATCAAGGTTTCAGGTCTTTATTCCCAAGAAGACATAAGAAAATGGATCTGCTTTCTCAAGCACAAATATTAATAAGTCTGAAGTGGTTAATAAGGAAACCAAAGCTTGAGGGAAAAGGAAGGAAAAAGAGTGAAGATAATTTAAAAGGTACTAGGTAATTCCTGCAATGTTGAAATTTTCATAATACGATTTTGCTACTTTTTGAGATATTATGAACCTAGCATTCTATATCAATGTAAGTAAAAAAATGCATTCCAAAACTCAAATGAAATACTTTTGGATGGTTCATGTTATGGTTTCCCAACCCTAGTATGCAAAATTGAGAAATGATTATAGATTAAAACCCTTTTCAGTATAAATCTGACACTCATCCATTGGCTAGTTCCCAGAGAAAAGGAGCCACTATTTAGAGTTATTCATTCAGTAATTATTGATCATTTCAATGCACATGGGAAGGTGTGAGAATTGTTTTTGAATGTAGGAACTGGTTCTACCAAATATTGTATGAATATTCTGAATTATGCTTTCTGAAAGTTTTCAGATCTACAGTTTACCACAGACTGTCTATAATCCAACTCCTTCCTACATTATTGCCACAACGTTTTCTAATTCTGTGAGGAGAAGGTAAAGTGAAGGGAGCTAAACTGTTTGAGTCTCAGTGGTAAATGGTAGCTTAGAATGCCTGCTTAGCTAGTCAAAGAAGCATGGAGACAGCAAGGAGCTTAGAGGTTATGGACTACACCCTTCTTGCCACCCAACACCCTTCCTTTTACAGAGAGGGAAAGGAAAGCACGTTGGGTCATATTTATTTTACCTACTTTTTTCTCTCAGTTCAGGAATCAAAAGACCATCTTCTTCCCTATCTACTTTTAACTGAGTTTAGCATTTCCTATTTCATTTCCCAATCTGACTTCCTTTTTCACTAGGAATATAGGCCCTTAGATATGTTGATGCCTATTTACCTTGGAATTAGGGTACATCAATTTTCTTCCTTTTACAGTATGGAGAACAAAGTCAAGCTGCTTTTGATAAAATAACCCACAGATATCAAAACCCATGGTAAGCACATACAAATATATTTTTTTACTAATTTTATTAATGTGTGTCCTTCCTAAATTGGTAACAGGGTTAATTTTTTTTAATTTTTAAGTATATTACCACGTTTTATTTCATTTAGGTTTTTTGGTAAAGTTATGAATTTTTGTTTCTAATAAACACAATAAATTTTCACTGTCTGCTAGGATTTAATTAAGGAGAAGAAAAGAGTAAAGCAAACATAGAATAAGAAACTGCTGGAATATAGTGAAAAAGAGAAGCAAGTCTGAAGCTATTAAGAATGGCAATTGGATGAGTAGATTAGCTTTAACATTATAAATAATTCTCTCTGTAGAAAAAACAATTTTTTTTTTCAGTTTAAAAAAAAGCCTTATTTCATGCTGTTGGCCTAGAAACCATCATAATGGGTAATCTTGGTTAATAAACATGATCCTACTGAAGTCACATAATGGCTTGAATTCATGCTATCTTAAGGCAGTTTCTAACCAAATTAAACACGTCTAGCCCAAGACATGTTAAATTATGGGAAAAGAACAAAACCAGGGTTTGTCATCTGGATGTAACATATGATTCAGGTTCCTAAGAGGGAAGGAGTCAATCAGCATTGCTCTTACAAGACTGCAGGTTAAATATTGTCTTTGTTATCATAGGTTTTTGGACGTGAGGGTTTCTGGGGCCTATTTCACCTCATTTTTAATTATTGAAGGATACAATTATTAGCATGGGCAAAATTATTAGATATTAATCTCTTTTTGCTATACCACCATAGCATAAATTGCATCAAATGGAGACAAGACTTCAAACCCCATATCAAAAGCCTATTAGTTACTATTCCAGAATAATAAAAGATCTCACTGGTCAATTCCTATAACTTATTAAGCATACCCCATATTTAAAGCCGTAGAGAAACAGTTATACTTTATTGCATGAAAAGTACATATTATCATTAAAATATTCTACTTCATTCATTTAGATAACATTACAGGTTTCTACTGCAAATACTCTATCACATATTCTAAGCAAAGAAAAACATTAAAGTCCATTGAAAATCAATGACATTTTAACAAACATTGATGATAAAGTGTAAAAAATTTGCCGCATTTAACATAAAAAAACTTGTTGAAAAGTATCTGAGAAACATTGAAGCTTTGAACATTTTCTTAGATAAAAGAATGTTGGCTATATTCATTTCTGGGGAATATGCTACGGATTGTACCAGGTCATGAGGATGCAAAATGTTTATGAAAAAGACTTTGTGCTTAGGGGATTGTGGATTCAATTGGGAAATTGGGCATATATATGAAAGAAAAAAATAACAAAATCAATTTGCTTATGTTGAGTGCCAAATTAATAATGAAGACAATAACTAGAAAATTATAGTGAGGTTTAAAAAAATTTTTTAAATGTGTTGATGACCCCCTGGGATTATCTGTAGCTTGTGGGTTGGGTCCTATTTCTTTTTGTTTTGTTTTTTTTAAATTTTTTTCATTTTATTTCAAAATATTAAGGGGGGTACAAATGTTTTTGTTACATGGATACCTTGTATAATGTTTAAGTTGGGGCTTTTTAGTGTGCCCATCACCACAATAGTGTTCATTGTACTCAATATGTAAGTTTTTACCCCTCACCCCCTCCCACCCTCCCCCCTTCTTGGTTTCCAACGCCCTTTATATCTCTTTGTGCCCCTGTGTGCCTATCATTTAGCTCCCAATTATTAGAGAGTATATGTGGTATTTGTTTTTCCATTTGGGTCCTATTTCTAACTAGTCAGACACCAGTAACCCAAATGCTGCCTCCCTCTTGAGACTTTAAATGCCTATATAGTTTAAAAGCCTTTCTGCCCCACTCTTGGGCTAGCAGCATACTCTTGAATAGGGTAGTGACTCGGACAGGCCCAGTTGTGCTCTAAGTTGGCCTAAGAGCCATCTCTTTCCTGGGCAAAGTTAGTGCTTGGCCTCCCCCATCAGTTTTCATGTTCTGTTCTCAGTCAATAGTATTCACTGAATAAATCCAGCACTGTTAAGAGACCTGTTAGATTCTGTGGCTGTGATAGTGAAAAAGCCAGTCTCAGTATATGCCCTTCTTGGAACTTGTATTCTAGGGGAGGAGAGAGATATTAAATATATGGCTCTTTAAAAATATTATTCTGTTTTTTATGCTCCAAAAACATTTTTTAAAATTACAAACATAAATCATGCTTGTGGCAACAAATCAAACAATATAGATGTACACTGAGGAAAAAATTAATCTCTTGCCCTAATCCATCCAGTTTGTGATAAAGCAGTCCATTATGAAGGGTATTTACAGGATTAAAGAGAAGGTTTCCCTGGGGCACCCACCTGGACTGAAGTTGGAGAAATGTTTACCAAGAAAGTGATTATTAGGCTGGTATTGAAAGGGTGAGGATAAGATCATTCCTGGCAGAGGGAGAACATTAGCCGGGTCCTGACGTAGGAAGGAGAACATCAAGTTAGGACCAGTGCTGCTGGAGCACAGAAAGAAGTGGGGAGAGTAGTAAGATGAGGATCAGGTTTTGTAGAACCCTGTTGGCCAGGTTAGGGAATTTGGATTTTAATCTAAGAACAAAGAGAATTCATTGGAAGACTTAAAATGGGAAGTGGGATGATCCAAATTTTTTTTGTTAAGATCATTCTGGAATGTTGCAGTCCTGTGTGGAGAATGAACGGATTGAAAGGTGAGGAGACCAGTTTCAGCAAGATCAGCCAGGAGATGATTTCATTTTTACAGGCCCGTCTTGAGTTTTCAGTGGGCTTTGCAGACAAGCCAAAACAAATGTGCTTATGGAGAGTTGGGGCAAGGCGAAAGGTTTGAGTTGAATTTTTAAAGACACGTAGACTTTAAATAAATGGAAAAAAAGAGGAGACAATATTTGCTATAATGATGGGGGACATCATAGCAATCTGATGAAGCAGATTTAACACAATCTCTGAAATTCAATGTCTTCACCTGTAAAATTAAGATAAAGTCACATGACCAAGGGCCACAGAGCTGGTGTCCTGGGCCAGGTTGACCGATTCTATTGATCCGGGTGGGGACCTGGGCTTGGACATTTTTAAGGAGCTCTATGAGTGGTTCTGATGTGCAGCAAGGGCTGAGAACCTCTAGCAAAGACTGAGGAAGGAAGGGGACCGAGCCTTGGGCATGGCCCACATTGATGGCAACATAAATGGGAGCCACCTCAGGAGAAAAGGAGCCTTGGAGGTAGGTGACTTAAGACAATAGAAGGCCACCAAAGCCAGTGAGGAATTTTGAAGAGGAGAGTTTAATACAAGGAAACAGAGAAATCAAGGAAAATAACAGACAAATATTTGGAAGTTATCAGTGACTTTAGAAAAAGCAGTGTAGGAAAAGTAGGATGATTTGAGTCAATATTACCAGTGTCAAAGAATGTTTGTCTACTAACATAATGAAGGCGAGAGTCCACTGTTTTTGAGACAAGAAATTCAGTAGAGGAATATTACTATTGAATGGATTTCCTCCATTCTAAGGCACACATTTTAAATTTTAATTTTCTTGAAATCAGAATATGTATAATTGTTGTTTATAAATATAATGTACAAATGTAGTGCTTCTTTTTTTTTCCCTTCCATGTAAAGCTACATTAAATCAATGGTGTGTTATACAATTTATTGCATCTTAAAGACCAATAAATACGTACTTCAGCAAATATGAAATGATGACTTGCTGTGTGCCAGTTGCTCAGAATTTAAAAATAAGCAGGGTCCTTACTGTCAGGTTGCTCAGAGGCTTTCAAGATAGACATAAACAGAGGATTTCAATGTGATATACATCAATGGAGAATTATTATAGTAATTGGGTATGGGTTAACTCCTTTTTTTCTTAATTAAGGGAAATGTACTCTTGTTCTAAATATCTCAAGTTTCTCTAGATATGTGACCCAATGATTTATTCATTTCTATACAGTCTTTTCTCTTTGCAATTGGATGTTTTCCAATATATACATACATTACTTCTAATTTCCACAAACAGAATAAAAAGCATAGATAGGAAATAGAGGAACAGTTTACAGCCCAATTAAGAGAAGTCATAAGAGAATGTATTGGCAAACGATGAATTGGCAGGGCTTTTTGTTTTGTTCTAAGAGGTGAGTGAATTCTGTGGAAGCTACATGCCATTACTGAAGAGCTCACCCTATCCTCTAGCATAGGCCTTTAACAATCATATGAAGGCTGACTTCAGCAATGCCTCTATTTCTCTTTTCGGATGACAGAAAACTTTCTTTTATGATAATTTTTTGTACTAGATGTTTCTGAGTCACTGAACTCCAAAAAAAAAATTATTTCCAGGGATAGAATTTCTTTAGGTCTTTGGAATACAACTAATTTAAGTGGTTGCAATTATTGTGTTATTAAACAACTGGGCACAAGATTCATCTCAAAGTCACTGGGTTTCTCTAAAGCTACATTGATTTAGAGGTAGACAAGTTTGGAAAGGGACAATGTTCCTGTCATTCTTTCTACTCGTGATTCAACAAAATTTTCTCAGGTTGTGTCCTTTTCAAATAAAAAGTGAGGAATTCTGATTAGTTGCTAAACTTTACTTCCTTCCATAGTGTGCTCTTTTTTCTTTACATCAGAGACAGTGGATCAGCAAACATGAAATACTTAAATACAAATTCAATCCTTAAAGTTAAAATATCAAACCAGCAATCCCAAATTATACAAAAAGTAGAAATAATGTGTTTGTCTGCCATAAAAAGTAAATAGATTCTGAATTTCCATGCCATTTTATAGGTCAGAAAGGAATTTAGACAAAGTACTTTTGGAAACTGTCTACCCTAAATCTTCTCCCCCTTCCCTCACCCCACATTTGTAGTGAGAATCTATGGAAAACCACTCAAAGTAATGAAATCACTGGGCAGTCTGAATTTTCATCCATCCCTGACATATTTCAGTTAGTCACGTAGTTAGGGAAAGCATTTCACTGCAATAGGAGCTCACTCATGGGAACTTGGCCCCCTAAACACGGTCTCCCACTGATCTGACGTATTCTCTGAGGTCTAGCTCCTCAAACCTGTCATATTATTTTCTGTATGCATTTTTTTTGCATATGCTCTTTGTTCTACCTGAAATAACTTTTAAACTTTCTCACAAGGGACCCTCCCCCCATCTGTTTCTTTGACTTATTCATAAAACCAGGAATTCAGCATTCATTCTCCATTCAATAATGACAGCCATGTGCTACATAATGTTTCAGCCGATGAACCAAATATGAGACCGTGGAAAATGGTAGTCCTGTGAGGTTATAATACTGTATTGTTACTGTACCTTTTCTATGTTTAGATACACAAATACTTACCATTGTGTTACAGTTGCCTACACACAGTTCAGTACCATAACATGCTGTATAGGTTTGTAGCCTAGGAGCAATAGGCTATCCCATAGAGCCTGGGAGTGTAGCAGGCTATACCATCCAGGTTTGTATAAGGATACTCTATCATGTTCATACAACAAGGAAATTGTCTAATGACACATTTCTCAGGATATATCCCAGAATGTATTCTCAGAACGTTTAATAAATGGCTACATTTATTAAACACATACTAGGTGATAGGTACTAAAGCAGAGCATTTAGGAAACAAAGATGAATAAAAGTATGGTACCTACCATAAAGAAATTCATAATAGAGAGGGCAAATAAAAGCAGGATATAACAACAGTTTAATTCAAGAAGATAAGATAGAATGAGAAGCAGTGAGCCCCCATTGGTAAGCAGCTCACAGTAGGAAACACCTCTAGCTCTCTGGAAACCCTTATTCACAGTTTAAGATGCAGCTCTAATGTTCTCTTTCTTCCGTCAACGCCTTAACCTTCCCATGAGCCCTCCCTCCAGACTCCGTTTTGAAGACTGTGACTCAGCCCCATGGCATACTGATCTTCCCCACGAGATTGTGGGGCATGGAGGTATTTTGCTTTCTCTTTCTTTCTTTTATGGTTAACACAGTGCTTGGCACATATGGGGCACTCAATACATATTTGATGAGTTAGCTATTAAAGACAAGTCCTGGTCCTTATCGTACTCCTAACGGCACAAATTGGTATAGTTCAGGCTTAAGAAGCTGAATGAGCATCATGAGGACTTCCTGAATGAGATGAAATTTAAACTGGGCTTAGAAGGAACATTTTAGGAAAATCTCTAGCTGCCTCCTTGGGTGAATTTTTTAATACGTGCAAATGAAAGACTTGTTGAAATTATGAAATCAACAGAATCACTCATAGGCAAACATCATTCTAGAAAGAAATGATGACACGTTTCTGGCCTAATGTCACAACAAAGTTGCCTCTTTGCCAACTGGGGGCTCCAGATATTTGCCACTTATTTGCTGATGTGTGGATTTGTCTCAGGAATAATGCTTTAAGGAACACTTCAAGTTCCTGTGGACTGCCATTGTCAGTAGATGGGGGTGGGAGTCAAGGAGGCTACAAATTCCAAGGTCAGGACAGCCAAACTGAGCGTCAGCCGTGAAGAGAAGAGAAGCATGGGTTCTAAGGGATCCGAATTAACTACAACCTCCCCTAGGTTTTCACTTACTTGAGAGTCGCGGAGACACAGCTCTTTTCAGTGCTGACTCTCCCAATCCGCTTTCCTGTGGTCTGCCTTTTTATAACCATGGGATTCATTAGCGAGCACCCATGCTCAAGAGACATGCAGCATGGCCAAGGTGGAAGAGTGCTGAATTGAGAATTGAGAAAGTTGGCTTTGCTAGGAATTTGTTCTTCCCAAGTACATAATAAAGGAGATGCCCAAAGATTTAGCTAAAAGTCCACCAGTATGTTAGCAGTAATATAAAGTCAGAAATAACCTAATATCCCCCCATATAGGGGATTGTAAGCAGTTATGAGGCAGTATCTATATAGAGATTAAAAGTGATGGCTCTGAAGACAGACTTCCTGAATTCAAGTCCCAGCTTCACCACCTACTAGCTGTGACACCTTGGATAAGTTCTTTAAACTGTTTATGCCTCAGTTTCCCAGTCTGTAAAATGATGATAACAGAATCTACTCCACTGGGTTGTTGTATAGGCTGTGTTTTTACATATACAGCACTTAGAACAGCCACATACTAAGTGTTCAATAAATAGTGTGACCATATAATTTATCAACCAAAACAGGACACTTTTGAAAGAGGAAGCTAATCATATGGGTCCCCAAGACAACAAAGTAAACTGAAACTATTCTCAACAAAGCAGACCACTCTATTAATAAATATTATCTATTAAATAAATGAAATACATTAAAATAATGGTGCAAATGCATATATCAAAATTCATAGTTAGTTAAAAGTGATCAGTATAATGAGTCAGTATGGCATAGAAATTTTATACTTTAGAGCTGAGTTAATCCTTCAAAAGTAAAACAAAAAGTCAAAGAAATGGAAAAGAAGAGAGAAAAAATATGAAAACAGATTAATGAAAATGTCTAATATCTGACTAAAGATCCAGAAAGGTATTAGAGAAAACAAAAGTAAGGAAATCAATAATGCAAGAAAATTTATCACAAGGGAATAACCTGAATTTCCAGATTGAAATTCTCCATCAAATGTGGATGGAAAAAAAAAAAAACAACACTTCAAGGCATGTCATTGTAAAACTTCATAATACTGGGATGAAGAGACAACTCTAAAGCCAGAGGAAAATTAGGATATCTACAAAGGATCAGGAATCAATATGGTATCACACTTCTCAACAGCAATAGTGGACTCGAGAAGACATTGGGGCAATTATGCCCATGTAGAAGATGACTTTCAACCTAGAATTCTGTACTCAGCCAACAGGCAAGTGGGAAGGCAGAAAAAAGACATTTGCAGGCATTTCTGTACTCAAAAAATGTATCTCCACCTATTTTTTTTCCCTAGGAGGTGACTGGAGAATGTTATCTAGAAAAACAAGGCAGTAAAACAAGGAAAAAGAATTCAATCCACTAAATAAGATATCCAACTAAAGTGACAGGCAAAGGGAATTCCCAAGACAGTGTTAAAGGAAAGTACTAGGGATGTGGCCATGCAGGGACCTGGAGAACTATCAATTCAGATAGGAACAGGCAAAGTAGGGGCTCCAGAGGGAGCTTTTATCGTGTACAGATATTGGGTTAAATACAGTACCAGAAGAACCAAATGGGCTAAAAGTGGTTGTTTTTGGGGAAGTGAATGTCAGGGCGTGGAGTAGGGAGAGAAGGGGAATATTTTTATTATAAACGCTTTAGTATTATTTACGTGCATTATCTACATGTATCTATTTTGTTAAAATGGAAAAAATAACACTCCTTTATATACATGTATAAGTATTTCATTTGGTAAAAATAAAAATTATACTATGGGAGAAATAGCAATAATCAACTGGAATTTTAGTAGTTAGGGCTCCTAAGTTGAAAAAAATTCTATCTAAGGCCAGGGCTTTCAGTGCTAAAGAAATATTCACTGGTCTGAATAAACAGGACTTTTTATTTATTCAGAAAAGTGTAAGGTGTGCCTGTATTTGGCGTTAATTGGATGGTGTATAGAAAATTGCCTGTTTTATTCCATAGGAAGTACTGCCAAAACCAGTTGTTAAACTAGCACAGACTTAATGACAGCCACTATTTAAAAATATACTAGTATATAAATGTGTGCTTTTTTTCTTGGAGTTGTTTTCCTCAAAACATCCATAAATCTTGACAGCTTTCTATTTTTAAGGCTGTTGGTGCCTGACACATTGGAAGGATTTCCATAAGCATTAAGTAGCAAAAGTTTGCAATTTTTGAGATTATTAGTACCTATTCCTACTTTAGCCCTTTAAGTCTGTTTACTAAAACTGTCTTCCCACTTTCTTCCCTCAGCTGCCTCCTCTCTCCCTGGCTGCCTCTTCAGCTGAGCAGTGAGGGAACAGGGAAGCTGCAGCTGAAGTCAAGTCAGTACAAAGCTCCTATGGTTGTTACTGTTACAGTGCCACACAGATAGCTGGTGCCAATTTATCTTATAAATATCCAAGTGCCAACTGTGTGCCAGGCACCGTGCTAGCCTGGGGAATCAGGAGTGAACAAGACAGACATAGTTCCTGCTTCCTAAATGTCTTATCAGGGGAGACAGGACAGAAACAGCCTAATATATGATTGATTATTTAATTGCAATCATAGTAGGTGCCTTAAGGGAGAAATGCAGGGTGCATATAAATGTTTGTTGAATGAATGCATGTTCTTCATCTCAGGATGGGGCACTTATAGCAAAAAGACCAGATGCAACTAATTTTGAAAACCTGCTGTTTTTAAAAGAAAAGCTAGCTAAAGAAGAGACAGTGCTGTTCTTCTTAAGAAGAAAACTCACTATCACTTGATGCTCAGGTGGGGAAAAATTCAGTTCATTTCAGAATGTGGCCTTTCACTGCAAATTCCTCTCCACAGAAATTATGAAAGATACTGACATCTAAAGTGTGTAAGAAAGAGGCACTAACAATTCACTGGCTTATCATCTATAATTTCTTAGCATTTCAGATAGAACTGTAGGTTTTACAGCATGTTTCAGGAGACCCAGGGTTACTGAGGGAATAGCTGCTGGGCCTAACAAGAAGGTTTATGGCAATGAAATCAGAGTATGGACTGCAAATTACAAGTAAACAGATGAGCTAAAATTTTAGGCCCAGACAGATAAAGTTTATGTACTGAAAAGAGTACTACAGGGGAAAAAAGGACAAGGTGTGTTACAAGTGTAATGTCTATCTTACTGGTAGGGGTCATCAGACTATTTCAAAGAATTTGGGTTTGGTAAAATTTCAGCTTTCAGTGGGGGAGATTGCCTTATCTGCGGCACAGAGCTTCTCATGGGCGTCTCCATTAGGTCTGAGGCTGGTGTGGTTTCCCAAGAGTTCACTGACACAATGACGAGGAAGAGAGCTATGCTGCTCTATCTGATATTTGAAGACTATGAAAAAACCCTCCCAGAGTCCCTGTAGCAAGGGCGTGTTAGAATTATTAATAGTCAAAAGGAAAGTTTCTGTTTAGCATTTGTATTTTTCTTGTAATATGTTTTATTCCAAATAGCCTCTTTGATATTCAATGAAGAAGAAATGTCCTTTTCTGACTACTTTGGTTTAAAGCCTTCAATCGGACCATTCATTTATTTAGCCAATATATCAATACCTACTTCTAGAGCACTGTCCTTTCCATCAAATAGCTCATAGTGTAGTGGGGAAAATAGACACATAGATAATTCTGAAGCACATAGCAAGAGCAGTGACACAGCCACACCAGGGTATTTGCATGTAACCCAGAGCAGGAGTGAGGAGGGAAGCACAGGAGGATCTCTGGGGAGGAATCTGAGGAAGTGAGGTTAGGTAGGAAAGGAAGGGTGGTGATGCAGCGGGGTGGTTCAAGAAGAACAGGCATCAGTAACAAAAGTCCAGAAACGAGCACTAGCATGGATTGATGCAAATGAGTGTTTTAGTGCTGCTGGGTCCCAAAGCGTAAGGAATGGTGCAGGGACAGGGAAAGCCAGAGACGTCGTCAGGGGCAAGTTAACTCTTGGGTTGTGACCTTTAGAGGATGGGGAAAGCCAAGAAGGAATTTAAATTTTATCCACCCATCCCTTTACACAGCTCCTGAAGTGATAAGGTCAGGTTTACAGTTTGGATAGAGGATGGAGTTGTGTGGAGCATTACTGGAGAAAGGGACACCAGGCAGGAATCTCTTAGGGTGGCCCACGAGAATGATGGTGACCTAGGGGAGTAGGATCAAGATAGACAGGAGGGGACAGCTTCCAGAATTATTAAGGAGTGAGATCAGCAGGACTTGGGTGTCAGATGTGGGGGATGAAAGTAATGATGAAGGCAGTGACGATGGCACGTTTCTAGTGTGTGAGTGAATGATTAGGTGGTGGATCAACTCGGACAGAGCACAGGAGGAGCATCTCCCGCAATGGGGGAAGATGATGAGACGGGTTCAAGGGGATTTGAAGTACCTATGGGACATTCAGTGACAAGCAGGCAGGGAGATGTGTGAAGCTGGATGGAAGCACTGTGCCAGAGAGTTTTCTCCTTTGCCATATTCAGGTCGCATTTGAAAACACATGAGTGAATGAGAAGGGAGAAGACCAGAGAAACAGGGCAGGATTGTAGGGAATTCAAACTCTGATTGAAAAGGAGACCTGTGAAAGAAGATGCAGCAGAAGCTGAGGAGAACCTGGAGACCCGATGTTGAAAGTTAAGTAAGATGTGGACTGAGCAGTGTCCACTGAAGAAAGTAGATAGGAAGTCACTGGAGGCCTCGGTGAGAATAAGAACCAAGAGAACAATCTGGGCGAAGGGGAGGCAAAGGTGGATGGAAGCGCAAATATAGTTGTCGTATGACTGGGAGATGAATTGGAATAAACAAGTACATGCCACAGTAAAATTGAAAAATTTAGATAAGAAACAGAAAAAAATGTGAATAGTAACCAGAGGCAGATAAGGGCCAAGTGTAGACTTTTTTAGGATGTGAGAACTTTTTCTAGAGAAGGGCTTGGGGCTGTGGAGCAGTGTCCTGGGGTGGTGCAGTTTGGGCTCCAGGGGACAGGTGAATGTGGAGGTCTTGGCTGGGAGAAGGAATCCCTTATTCCCAGAGACTGCAGAGAAGGAGATAGGATTGGCTTGCGCATGTAGGTGGGGATGTACTTGTACATGTAAGTGCGGGGTGCAGGTTTAGGGTAGTAGTTGATGGAGCTTAGACCACATGGCTTTGGTGTTCTCCCTGCAGTCATTTATTTTATTTTATTTTATTTTTTGGTGATTTTTTTTTTTTTTTGAGACAGAGTCTTGCTCTGTCACCCAAGCTAGAGTGCAGTGATGTCATCATAGCTCACTGAGGCCTCAAACTCCTGGGCTCAAGGCATCCTCTTGCCTCAGCCTCCCGAGTAGCTGGGCCTACAGGCGCACGCCACCACGCCCAGCTGATTTTTCTATTTTTTCTAGAGACAAGGTCTTGCTGTTGCTCAGGCTATTGGTGATGTTTTTAATGGTGGTATAGTAGACATAACATAATATTTACTATTTTAATCCTTTTGAAGTGTATAATTCAGTGGTCCATGAAATCTTGTACAAAACCGTGTCCTGCAGAGAACTGATGAGGGTAATGAACGAGATGTGACTGGGGGTCTTGAGGAAACAAAGGAGGTCCACTTGAAGTTAGAGACCGTGTGTTTACAGCAGCAAGGTCATCCAGTTGTTCTCGAGAAGAGTTAAGCCACCTTCATATAGGATCCAAGAAAAATTGGAATTGGGGCAACTGGCTAACCTTTTGGAAAAAGTAAAATTATAGCTATACCTCATAGCATACCATAAAATGAATTCCAGATGAACTAAACAATTAACAGCTTTAAAAGTGAGATAATAAAATACAGAATAAAATATACAGGAACATTTATATGATGTTTGTAGAGTGTTCGAGTACAAAAGTCAGACTGTAACGTTAAGCTGAGGGTTTGTATGTTATTCATCACTTTATCTTTAAATGTTGACTCATCATGTGATCCTGAAGAGCATCTCATGTTTGTTCTCTATAATTCTAATTCAATTTTCAACAGCATTACTTCTCTGTTCTTTGTTCCATCTAAACTATGGACAAGTATAATACCAAGCAAATAAGACATAGTTCCTGCCCTAAACAAGCTTATCATCTAGTTGGAGGTGGGGGACACATAAACAGACAATTCTATTAGAGTATATTAGGATGTAGTGATAGAAATGTTTATGGACTACAAATAGGTAGGTCATAAATAATGGATGAAGAGGTGACCCATAAAGTCACCTGAGCTTGAAGTTTGGGTAGGAGTTGGCTTCTAGAACTGCTGGACTGAGATTCTAAGATGCTACTATTTTAGAAATGGAATTTCACACATTCAGATGAATTACCTTGGAGCACAATTACCACATATTTGACAATAAAAACTTTTCATTTCTAGCCTCTACAGCAATGTATGAAGATGGCAGGGTTTATCTGGAATGCTGCGGCTTGTTTTCTGTCTAGCAGCCTAAAGGCTAACTCATTAAAATTCAAAGATGAATTACATGGTGGGTGGCAGAACAAATGTTTTCTTCACTGAACAGAGCTTGGGCCTCAGAGACAGTTTCTCCCAGAATCTAAGTCACCCTTTGCAGCTGTTCAATAAGAGATGATTCAGGCATCATCTCCTCCTCCAAAACTACCATGACACCAACATCACTCTGTCTTCGTTAGACACATATGGTAATGAGAGCAATAAGGGGAAAAAAAAAGAAAAGAAAAGAAAAGAAGAACAACAATGCTGGTTCCATCCTTGACCTGACTTTGAAGCCATGTACATATCTTACCTAATTAAAAATAAATTATCCTAAATATAAAATTTTAAAAAAACTACATATGTTTCCAATTGAAGGTTAAACACACAGAGAAGAATTATTTCAAGGGATTTAAAGCACAGTAATTTGAGTATAAGTCTCTACTGGGGTATACCGAAGAGGAAAAAGAGCAGCATAAAGCTTTGCGAAAGTGTGGGTATTGTTACTCTGGTTTTGCTGTGGGTGTATTGTGGGATAAAGCAAATGAACAACAATATGATGTTCTTATTCAATCATTCCTGGTTTGGTTTAGAACTAGGATTCTTGGAGTGGGAGAAAGGAAATGCAGATGCTACGATAAAAGAGCTGAAAAACCCTGAATTTGACTGGAAGATTATATATATCTGTCTGTTTGCTTATCTATCTATGTATCTGTGTGTGTGCATACATATATATATATATAAATGTGAATGACTGTGTGTGTTTACATTGTTTTTCGTTGCTCTATTCACTGTAAAGGCCTAGACATAGAAATCAACTCAGTAGCTGTGCACTCCCCTAGTACTTAGATTCTTCAAATACCTTTTCTACTAAAAGGAATTGGGGCTTCTTGAAGAAATGGCTGGTTCTGGGTCTGGAGAAGGAAATGAAATGAAAAAGATGAGCCTTGCCATGCCAGACAGCAAGGAAGCCAGCAAAGACTACTACAGTCCTGTCTAAGGGATTTAGGAGCCAAACTCAGAGAAATTTCCACTGGCCAACTTGAACAATAAGGGTAAAAACTGTAGTGGATTAATATACATCATACATATTCATATACATATACATGAACATTCATGAGTTCATAATGTCACTTAAAAAACACAACGAACTGGTCATACTGGAGGATTCCAATGAACCAAGTCATCATTTTGAAAATGGTAAATAAAAGCAAAGAATTAAACTTTAATTCCACCTTTATAATACAAATTGCACCACTATATAACCAAATAGAAAATACGATGATTTTTTAAAAAATTAAAGTAATCCAGCAACAGAATTAGGACACCGTCACTTTGCGGACCCGAATAAATTAATGAATCTAGGCATTGATCATCCATTGGCTGCTAAAACCTCACAAAGAGAGATGATCACATTTATGTGCCTCTTGATGGAAGAACACACCACCACCTAATAAGCAGTTGTTAGGGCTGAGTGGTGTCCCTCCCTGAATTCATATGGTGAGGTTCTAACCTGTCTAGAATGTGACTGTGTACGGATACAGGGCCTTTAAAGAGGTAATTAAGTTAAAATGACATCATTGTTGTGGGCCCTAATCCTACCCTAGTGGTAGGATTATCAAAAGAGGAAATATGACTGGTGTCCTTATAAGAAGAGGGACAGGTGCAGAGGGAAAGGCGCAGTGAAGACACAGGGAAGAGACAGCCATCTGCAAGCCGAGGAGAGAGGCCTCAGAAGAAACCAACTCTTAGACACCTTTATCTTGGACCTCTAGCCTCCACAATTGTGAGAAAATTCATTTCTGTTGTTTAAGCCACCCTGTCCGTGCTGCTTGGTTACGGGCGGCCCTAGCAAACTAGTCCACTAGTCTTGCCCAAAAAACCCAACCTGACTCGGATCAATCCTCTAAATCCAACTAACCACGTGTAGGAAATAAGATGACAGTGGAAAATGTTAAACAACATTGACTTGTGAATGCTGAACATTTGAGGAGATTATTAAATTTTTAGGGGAAATAATGGTATTGTGATTATGTTAAGAAAAATAGTTTTTATACTTTTGAGAGTCATACCAGAAGGATGTGTCTTGGTGGGGTTGGGGTGGGATTAGTAAACAGGATAGAAATGAAACAAGAGTGGGTATAAGTTGATGATTTTTGAAGTTGAGTGATTAGTACTGGGGATTTTTATACTATTTTGCATACTTTTGTGTATATTTAAAATTTGCAAAGTAATGATAAATAAATTGTATTAACTTTATCCTTTAATGAAGGATCAAGATTTACCATCTGGATAGATGAAACTTATCCAAAACTAAAATGAGTCAATGCTGCTATAGTCTCCCAATTAGCTTTCCCCCTAATTGCTACCAAGCAGCTGACATAAACATGGCTGTCCTTTCTTCTCCGCTTTCTGATACACAAATATGCAAGTGATGCCTGGAAAACAACAGCGTGAAGAAAAGCCCTGGACTTGGTATTTCAGAAGCTCTGAACTGCTGAAATTCGCAGAACTTCCTGGATATCTTATCTAAAATCTCCCATATCTCTGGGAACATCAGGAATTATATTTAACACTCCTAACAGGTGACACTAGACGATCTAATATGCTGCATTTCTGGTAAGATTTTGGATAGCTGCCTCTGAGGCTATGTGCACAAGAAAACCTAAAGTGATCGTCACTCCATATAAATCATTGAAAAATACTGAATGAAAATCAATAAACACCTCTGTGTATTTCTACATCGTGGACAAACTCTTGGCAACAGTAACCTTTTGCAGTATGTTATTCTGCACAGGAAGACAGCATGTTTGATTTAGAGTGTATAGCTGGTATAACTACAAGCCCAGCTGGAGCCCATAAGGGCAACCAGCAACATGCTGGTGACATCACTATGGCAAGGACAGCATTTTTCACATTCTGGAGCTTGGGCAACAATCTGGCAAATTAATGAAGGAGTGTTCACTTAGGGTAATGTGCGACCTTTCTTGTTTCAATTAATTCTTTACTTTAGTACAGTGGTAGAATATTTAACAAGCCTTTCAAATGAAGTGACTGTGTTTTCTATGAAATAAAAGCAATAAATCAAACCAAAATAGTTACAATCTGAGGTTTGAAGCATATGGTGCGTGTAATTTTGCAAAATTGCACAATCTTTTGATGCCCTTCTTATAGCAGAGAGCCCAAGAGAGTGAGCTTTTCCTTCTTAGAGGAAAACTAACTAAGATTAAATTTTGTTTTGTTTTTCTGTCTGTTAAAAATAGTGTTCAAGCAATGTTCATATGTCTGAGATAGTTACACTGGCAACTTGGGAAGACTACTCTTGTGCTTTCCCAAATACCACTTTGGGATGGGATTTCATTTTTGTCCTTGAGACAGTATAGATTTCATACTAATGTGGGATTATACAGTTTTGTTTACAAATAATTCCTACTTATTTTTGCAAAATAGTTTGTGCCTGTGGATATGCAGACACATTTCATGAGTTTGTTTTTGCATTGTTTTGTTTTGTTTCAGAAAGAGTCTTTCTCTGTCACCTGGGCTAGAGTGCAGTGGCATCCTCATAGCTCACTGCAACCTCAGACTCCTGGGCTCAAGCGATCCTCCTGCCTCAGCCTCCTGAGTAGCTGGGACTACAGGTGCGCCACCACGCCTGGCTAATTTTTCTATTTTTTGTAGAGATGGGGTCTAGCTCTTGCTCAGGCTGGTGTCGAACTCCTGAGCTCAAAAATTCCTCCCACCTCGGCCTCCCAGAGTGCTAGGATTATAGGCATAAGCCATCGTGCCCGGCCTTGTTTTTGAATTGTTGATGATGTAAAACTGATCATAGACATTTTTGCCATTTTGGGAAGGAGTAAACTCCTGAACATGAATAAAAGATTCAAGTAGGTGTAAAAAATTACCTTTCACATTTCATCATAAATACTCATCCTTGGAAGTTTATTGCCATCAAATAACCTCTTAGTACTCATTTTACTCATTTACAGATATAGCAGTAAATAAGCAATTGTTTACTCATATACTAATGTTTTTGTCTTTTGCCATGTGCCTATACGACACAGACTATTAGCTTTCTGAGTGGTTTCCCAGAGGACCTGGTACCTGGCTGAACACATACTAGGTGTATGCTCAAAAAACTCTGGCTAAGACACTTATCATCTAAAAATAGGAGAACATATAGATAGCTTCTGGATCCCTGAGGATACTGAGTGCTTCAAATTGTCCTAATTAGTCAGTTGAATATTGCACTGGACCTTTATTTTAAACAGGATGTCACCACTCAGAGGTAGACCCTCAATTTTCCCAGCATCCCGAAGACTGCACATAAAGCAAGCAAGCATGACCCGTGCCTTCCAGATAAATCTCTGTAAGCTCCTTTGGATTTTGATTACTAAAAATTAACTTCTTTTTGTAAGTCCCTTTCTCTTTTCTTCCTTTTGTAAGAATCTCCTGGGCAAAGACTAACCTTGGATAAACTCTATTAACATTTAAAATTTTCTCTATTGGTAATTGCTAAATATGGTTGTATATTCATTAGTTTGTCCAAATACAAAATATCAAAATAACTTCCTACTTTTAATCATCTCCATGACAGCTGTTGACCCAGGATCAAATAAGTGTTATCCCAGAGGATTAAGATGAAATGTTTTGAAAACAAGACACAACATTATCATGTATGATTCTACCGAGGCAGGGAGAAAAGGGAGATCAATGTGGAAGAAATAAGGTTGGACTCAACTCAATTATGATATGTCTGAAACGGACCTGTAGTGTCTCCAATTTCCTCAGTTCCTTGTTTGTGGTACTAACCCTTCAAAATATGCTTTCTTGAGGAGGGCCAGGTAATAATGCCTTATCATACCTCTCCCCAGCTGTGTGCACTGGAAGCCTGTCTCTAGTTCTGGAATAAAAAGCAGGAGTAGGGAAGGGTAAAAGGGAGTATTTTCTCAGGCAGCCAGTGTCGCTGAAATCATACCACGTATGTGGCTGCCTGTGTCAGCAATAACACCCACCCCACCTATGTGGAAAGCCAACTTAGAAAAGGAAAATGTGATTAAACACATCTTTAAAGTCCTAATTGTGATTCCCTGTAAGATTCTGTCCTTAGGTGTGGACTACACTATACACTCAAAAAGATCTTTCTTGTTTTCCTGCAAATGTTCCAAAGAGAAAATAACAGGGAGAGAAGGCTTGTTCTCCCAGAAAGCACAGATCCTGCCAAACAGTTTCTAAATGTGTTTCTCAAAAATTTCCATGTGCCATCAATGGCTTTTTAGTACTTTTGGAAATGGAAAGAGCAGAAATCAATGACACTGTGAGAAAGCAAACATTTTAGGGAACTAGCTTGCTGAGAAAACAGGTAGTCATGCTTTTAGGTCGCAATAGATATGGCACCAGGCTTCTTCACAAGCTAGAAATACATGAGTACACAGAGTTACATCACTTTATGATGCTGCAAGGAAAATGCTGAAGCCCCAAAGGGAAGTTTCCACATAATTTCTGTATTTGAAACTCAAGCGAATGACTGTTTCTGGGGTTTATATTAGACTGACTCACTGGAACTTAAACAAACAGTAATTTTCTTTCTTTAACTTTGGAATCCAAAAAGACAGTAATTGGACCACTTATTAGAACTATTTTTAGTCAACCAGAGAGAACCCAAAAGATGTGGGTCAGAATGCCATACAGAATAAGGTTTCTGCCTGGGTAAGACTGAAACACGGGTGGTCAGTTCTCCAGAATAACCAGCTATTTTGATCAATTTAAGTAAACATATTTATTCAAGCTGTTTATTTTGCCAACATACCAAGAGTTCATTGGATTGTTCGGTCATGAATCAAAGTGACTACTACTGAGTCCACTGCAGGCCCCGCTCGAGGTACAAAGGAGCGGGAAGACTGAAGACCAATAGCACCACCCCCCGGCAGAACCCTGCCCTTCAGCTGTCCAGACTGTTTTCTCTGGCAGAAGTGTCAAAATGAATGTCAAGTTTGTCCCATCTGTTTTAGACAGTTATATAAGCTAGGCACAGCCAGTCATTTCCTAACTGAGTACTGAAGTCTATTTTATCTTCTTACTCTGTTTCTCTGCTGTTCAGGCTGCTAGGAAAATCTTGGTCATTTCTCAAATAACCCAAGAGTTTTTAAGGAAAATTTCAACATGTTTTGTTATTTAAAATCAATTCCCCCACACTCCAAACCCTCTGTCCTGTGCCATCAGTCTCTGTTGTTGGAGATAGAAAAAACATTTTTTTGTATCTTTATAGAAGCAAACAAAATTGACTGAAAATGTGTTCTATGTGAGGAATTCTGCTAGACACTTTTACAAAAAAGTAAGGAATGGTCCTTCCCTTTACTCATAGACTTACTGAGGGAGAGAGTCAATGTGACAACACCAAGTGTAATACATTTAATAGGCATGAACAATATTCTATGGGGAAGGAAGGAAATAATCGTGCCCCAAAGTTGAAGGTGGGCAGACATGGTGGGATGTTTTGTAGGAGAGGTAACACTCGAACTGCATTTGAAAGGCTGTGTGGAAAATCAAAAGGAGACTGTGGAGGTGGAGGCAGGAAAGGAATTCTAGCCATAAGGAATTGCATAAGCAAAGGCGTGGAAATGTCCACCTTTTGCGATGTGTTGAAAGAATGGTTGTCTAGTATGGCTAAAATATAGGGTACTGGTTTGGAAGTGTGGGGAAAGGCAAGGCTGGAATTGCAGTACAGGGACCAGATTGTTTAGTGTTTTATATTCCATACTGAAGATTTTGGGCTTAAATCTATTAAGCAATGAACTGTTGTTTTAAAATTTTTAAGTAGGGAAATGATATAATTAAATCCATGTGTTAGAAAGAACACTTGGCATATAATAGGTGTAGAACACTGAGGAATAGATGGAGCAGAGGAAGGAGTGACCGAGAAAGACAAGTTAAGTGATATTGCAATAATCACAATGATGGAAGCCTGAGTTAGAGAGCTGGGGGTGGTGAGATACTTTAGAAAAATACTCAGTGAGACTTGGCAGCCAAGTAAATGTGGAGGGATAGAGGAGAAGGAAAAGTGAAAGCTAATTCTGATATGTCTGTCTTGGGTGATGGAGTATATGGTTATGTCATTGACCAAAATAGGGAACACAGAAAGCAGGGGGGTTTTAGGGGGCTGGAGGTGGGAAAAGGAAGTAGGAAGATGGAGAGACGGGTTAAGAGGTAACATCCTATAATAATAATATAAATAGCTAACATTTATAAACTTTTACTATGGGCTAGATACTATTTTAAGTGCTTTATAAATATTAACTCATTTAATCCTTATAAAAAGTAGGTACTATACTATTATCCCCATTTTACAGACGAGGTAATTGCATATTTTTGGAATGCAACGACTCTGAGTTCAAATTCCAGCTTTTTTGCTTTTTAGAAGTTCGGTCTTGGATATATAAAAAATGAGAAATGAGGCCAGGCATGGTGGCTCATGCCTGTAATCCTAGCACTCTGGGAGGCCAAAGAGGGAGGATCTCTTGAGCTCAGGATTTCAAGACCAGCCTGAGCAAGAACGAGACCCTGTCTCTACAAAAAAATAGAAAAAATTACTTGGGCATGATGTTGTGCACCTGTAGTCCCAGCTACTCAGGAGGCTGAGGCAGAAGGCTCATTTGAGCCCAGGAGTTTGAGGTTGTGGTGAGCTATAATGACACCACTGCACTCTAGCTGTGGCAACAGAGAGAGACTCTGTCAAAAAAAAAAAAAGAGAAATGATAATCTATCATATGGGATGGAGGTTAGAGATAATACATATAAACCAACTAGCATAGTGTCTGTTACCTCATATATCCCTATAAATGCTAGAAAGTATATTATTATTAGCTATGAGACATCCTGGAACTATGTCCAGTAAGCTGAGCATTTGTAGATTGTAGAACTGAAAGTAAAAAATTTAAACATCACTATGTTGATGTCAGTTAGATACTATTCCTTGGTTTGGAGGAGGGTGGTAATATATGAAGAGAGGAGAATCAAGGATAGCAATGGTAAAGGAGCAAAAAGAAGAAAATATTCTTCCAAAAGAAATGTAGATGAAGTAATATTAAAAGTAATATTGTTGGTTTTCAAGACTGCCATGGAAAGAGATTCCAAGAGGAGGACAATGTCAACAATGCTGCTGGGAAGTCATTAGAAAGCCTGGAAAGAGATGATTTGATTTGGAAGATAGAAAGGAGGTTGCTGTTGGCTGGGGTAAGAACCATTACAATGGAGTAAGGACAACCCAAGGCAAAATGCAATGTATGAAGGAGGGACATATGAAGAAGCGGAAGAAGGTATAGACAATTTTTTCTTTAAATAGTCTCCATTTTGTTTTACAATGATTCAGTTTGGGGAGCACTTCAGGAATGGTGGAGTAAGGACCTCCAAAAATTTACTCCTCCAAAAAGAAACAAGAACACTGGCAAAAATAATCAAAATTGCCTTTTTCAAAACACTGGAAATGAACCAAACACTTGTAGCAATTCATGGAGCATTTAAGAAGAATGGCCAGAACAGTGATCTTTGTGGCATCTGAAATTATGGTATTCTTATCCCTTTCTTTCCAGTTCCATGGCAGCCTTGAAAACCAATAGCCTCACAGCCGTGGTAACTGAAAACCAGCAGCTTGCCAGTCATTGGAAGGCAAACACAGATTTGAAGCTCTTTGAAAAGCCCTGTACCCAAAGAAATGTCATATTTGACCTGTCTTGAAACCCCTTGAAAAGGCATTCTCAGGTTTTGTCATTTTTTGACCTGATTCTGTGTGTGAACATCTCTATCCCATAGGCATTTGTCAAAATAAAATCAGCAGCAATTGTTTCACATCATAGCAGTCTGAGGGAGCAATAGCAGTTAGGGCAAAGAGCAGCTGACCAAAAACCTTAAAAGGATAAACCAGGAAATGAACTGTTCATAGGGGGTTTTGAGAAGCTCCAACATATTCCTAGGGATCTAGAAGGCTGTGCACATGTGCAGGGCTGTGTGCATGCCATGGAAAGACCTGAGAAGGACTTAATCTCTCACCTTTGGTTGATCTTGAAGTTCTATGCAAGCAAGAAATGAAAAGTAAGGCAGAGTTGTAATGTGACTGCCAGAGCATTGAAGATATGCCTCGATACACACGAAGGCCAGAAGTCTCATTGGCTCAAGGCATTTTAGGGAATTTCTGCCCAATCATTAGCTGACCACTAAATTAACCAAGCAGAAGCTTCAGCGAGCACATATGACAGACTTTAAACTAGTCCAGGAAAGTTACTAAACAAACAGCCATAACGTCACCACCACCACCAAAAACAATAAGAAGCAGCAGCATAAAGGTCTATGGAGCTGGGTGCAGTGGTGCTTGCCTGTAGTCCCAACTATTCAGGAGGCCAAGGTGGGAGGTGAAGACAGGAGCATCCTCCAGGAATTTGAGTCCAGGTTGGGCACAATAGTAAGACTCTATCTCTAAAAACAACAACAATAAAACAAACAAACAAACAAAAAATAAATTCTGGAGTTGAAAATTATAATAACACATATTTACTAGAGGAACTCAGCATAGATTTGTGCTATTGAAAAAGAATCAGTGAATTTGAATATAGGTCAATTGATATTATCCAGTGTGAGGAACAGAAAGAAAAAAGAATTTAAAAAATGAACAGAGCTTCTAAGTCTGTGGGACACCAAGTGTATCTATGTAAATCATCCCAGAAGCAGAGGAGAGAAAGGGGAAGAAAGAATATTTGAAGAAATAATAACCAAAAACTTCCCAAATTTGATGAAAAATAGTAATTTATACTCCAAGAAGTTTTAACAAACTCCAAGTAAGATAAACTCAAAGAGATCCACATGTAGATACATCATAGTCAAATTGTTGAAAGGCAAAGACAAAGAGAATCTGGAAAGTAGCAAATGAAAAGTGACTATCATGCACAAGGGATACTCAATGAGATTAACAGCTGAATTCCCAGCAGAAACCATGGATGCTAGAAGGCAATGGGATGACATATTCAACATATTCAAAGTGCTAAAAGAAAGATTGTCAGTCAAGAATTCCACATCCAGCAAAACTATACTTTAAAAATGAAGGAGAAATTAAGATAATCTCAGATAAACAAAAACTGAGAGATTTTGTTGCTAATAGACCTGCCCTGCAAGAAATGCTAAAAGGAATATTTCAAGCTGAAATGAGAGGACTATGCACAGTAACTCAAATACACATGAAGAAATAAAGAGCATTGGTAAAGGCAACTACATAGGTATATTAAAAATCAGTATGAATATATTTTTGATTTATAACTTCTCTTCGCTCTTATATGATTTAAAAGATAATTGCATAAAACAATAATTATAAAGCTATATTAATAGGCTTATAATTTAGAAAAATGTAGCTTGTATAAAAATAATAGCACAAAGGAGGAATGAGGAAATGGAGTTACATTGAAGCAAAGTTTTTTATATTATGGAAATTAAGTTAATATTAATCCAAATCAGATTATTTTAAATTAAGATATTAATAATAATCACAGGCAAACCACTAAGAAAATAAAAACATATAGTAAAAGACAAAACAAGGGAATTAAAATAGTATACTAGGAAATATATATATACCACAAAAGAAAGCAGTAATGAAGAAATAGAGAAACAAAAAAGACATAAGACATGTAGAAAACAAATAGCAAAATAACAGACATAAATCCTACCTTATCAATAATTACACTAAATGTAAATGGATGAAACACTCCAATCAAAAGACAGAGATTGACTAAAACAAAAAAACAAACAAAAAAATCATGATCCAACTATATGCTACCTATAAAAGACATACTCTAAATTCAAAGACACATATAAAAGTAAAAGATAGGCCAGGTGTGGTGGCTCATGCCTGTAATCCTAGCACTCTGGGAGGCTGAGGTGGGAGGATTGCTTGAGCTCAGGAGTTTGAGACTAGCTTGAGAAAGAGCGAGACCCTGTCTCTACTAAAAATAGAAAAATTAGCCGAGCATGATGGGATGGCATGCACCTGTAGTCCCAGCTACTCAGGAGGCTGAGGCAGGAGGATTGCTTGGGCCCAGGAGTTTGAAGTTGCAGTGAGCTATGATGATGCCACTGCACTCTACCCAGGGTGACTAAGTGAGACTCTGTCTCCAAAAAAAGAAAAAAGAAAAGTAAAAGATATATCACATATTAACCAATAAGAGTTGGAATGGTTATTCTTTTTTTTTTTTTTTAATTTATTTTTTTTATTTCAGAACATCATGGGGGTACAACACTTTGGCCATACACATTGCCCCTGTTCTGCCCGTGTCAGAGCCACAATCGTGGTCGTCTCCCAAACTGTGCTCCCCACATCCATTCAGTGAGAGTTTTTCCCATCCCTTCCACCCCCCTCCCGCTCGCCCGCCCTCAGATGAATGTTATTGCCCTGTGTGATGTAAGTGTTCATCAGTTAGTACCAGTTTGATGGTGAGTACCAGTGGTGCTTGTTTTTCCAATCCTGTGACACTTCGCTTCGAAGAATGGGCTCTAGCTCCGACCAGGATAATACCAGATGTGTTAATTCACTGTTGTTCCTTATTGCTGAGTAATACTCCATGGTATACATATACCACATTTTATTGATTCACTCGTGTATTGATGGGCACCTGGGTTGTTTCCACAACTTTGCAATTGTGAATTGTGCTGCTATGAACATTCGAGAGCAGATGTCTTTATTATAAAATGTCTTTTTTTCTTTTGAATAAATACCCAGTAGTGGGATTGCTGGGTCAAATGGTAATTCTACTTTTAATTATTTGAGGTATCTCCATATTCTTTTCCATAGAGGTTGTACTAATTTGCAGTCCCACCAGCAGTGTATGAGTGTTCCTATCTGTCCACATCCTCGCCAACATTTGTTATTTGGGGATTTTTTGATATGAGCCAATCTCACTGGAGTTAAGTGATATCTCATTGTGGTTTTGATTTGCATTTCCCTGATGATTAGAGAAGTTGAGCACTTTTTTATATGTTTGCTGGCCATCATTCTGTCTTCTTTGGAAAAGTTTTTGTTCATGTCCTTTGCCCATTTTTTGATAGGGTTGTTTGATTTTTTTCTTGTTGATTTTCCTAAGTTCTGTATAGATTCTGGTTATAAGCCCTTTATCAGAGGTGTAGCATGCAAATATTTTCTCCCATTCTGTAGGTTGTCTGTTCACTCTAGTGATAGTTTCCTTGGCTGTGCAGAAGCTTTTCAATTTGATCAGGTCCCATGTATTTATTTTTGTTGCTGCTGTGATTGCTTTGGGGGTCTTCTTCATAAATTCTTTGCCTAGGCCAATGTCCATAAGAGTTTTTCCAACGTTTTCTTTGAGAATTCTTATGGTTTCATGTCTTAGGTTTAGATCTGTTATCCATTGTGAATTGATTTTTGTGAGAGGTGAGAGGTGTGGGTCCACTTTCAGTCTTCTACATATGGCCATCCAATTTGGAATGGTTATTCTAATATCAGAAAATTTAGACTTTGAGGGAAAAATTGTTACTAGAGATGGAGGATATTTTGTAGTGATAAAATGGTCGGTCCACCAAGAAGACATAATAATTTTTTTTTTGGAGACAGAGTCTTACTCTGTTGCCCCAGCTAAAGTGCAGTGGCATCATCATAGCTCACTGCAACCTCAAACTCCTGGGCTCAAGTGATTCTCCTGCCTCAGCCTCCTGAGTAGCTGGGACTACAGGTGCACCATGCCCGGATAATTTTTCTAGTTTTTGCAGAGACGGCGTTTCGCTTTTGCTCAGGGTGGTCAAGACATAACAATTATAAATAAATGTGCAGGCTGGGTACAGTGGCTCATGCCTGTAATCCCAGCATCTTGGGAGGCCAAGGCAGGAGGATTGCTTGGGGCCAGGAATTAGAGACCAGCCTGGACAACATAGTGAGATTTGATCTCTACAAAAAATAAAAAAATATGAGCTGGTTGTGGTGGCTCCAGAGTGGGGAGTTGGGGAGTTGTGGTGGTCCAAAGTAGGTGAGAAGGGTGTCTGCTAGGGAATATCCTGGATTACGGTGTCACATTCCAAGTGGTGTGAGGAGGGCATGCCCAAGGCAGAAGGAACAGTACTGGTACTGGGAGATTGGTTATAAACAGGGAGGGAGACTGATTAAATAAGTATATATATAAAGGGAATGGGAGCCAGGCTTATCACTGTAGTAGAAGAAATTTATAAATATGGAAAGGGAGAAAACTATGACTCAGGAGCATTGTCACCCCTATAGCAATAAGAATGCTTAGAACCCATATCTTGGTTTTTAAATACCATTTTCCACTAAAAGGGAATAGAATTCCTTCACAAAATGGATTATTCCAGGGCTGGGGCAAGAAAAGAAGAACCTGGGACATTTTTTGTACCAAAAAAATAAATAAGGAATTGCTCAAAGAATGACAAGGATATATGTCACAAGGACACAGAAGCCAGATTGAAGGGGCTCCTACTAGCCAAATGTGGGACGACTTGAGCATCAGAATGAATAGTGTTAATGATGGATTATTTCCCACTGGATAACATAGGAAACCATGAGTCCATACTGAAATAAATAAATTTATTTATTTAAACAAATATAAATAAATAAAACATTTGATAGGGAATGAGAATTTTGAGTAATTTCAAAGTATTTTCCCACAAAATAGTAATAACAGGGCAAAAGTAATTTTACAAAGGAGAACCCTGGTAGGTACCACTTTAAGCAAGTGACCTAAGTGAACCTGATCAGTAATGGGACAAAACTGTGGCCATTCTTTGTTATTCCTGTCCAAAGATGCATAACCCAAATCTAATCAAGAGGAAACATAAGATACACCGAAATCGAGGGACTTCTATAAAATAACTGGCCTGCGTTCTTCAAAAGTATCAAGGCTGCGTGAAAGGCATACGAAGACTGAGAAACTGTTCCAGATTGAAGAAGATGTGAGTACTAAATGTAATGTGAGACTCTGAACTAGATCCTTTTGCAAAATGGACATTATTGGGACAACTGGCCAAACTTGAATGGTGTCTGAGGATTAGCTGATAGTAATATAAAAATGTTAATTTTCTGATTTTCTCTGCATTTGATGGTTATGTTTAGGTTATGTAGAATGTCCTTGTTTGTAGGAATTACACACTGAAGTGTTTGGGGATAATGGGTATCCTGTCAACAACAAACTTTCAAATGGTTCAGGAAAAGAAGCTTTTGTACTGTGCTTCCAACTTTTCTGTAAGCTTGAGATTGTTTCAAATAACTAAATATCTGATCCTTAGGGGTCTGCTTAATGTAATAATCCAGTAGTAAGAGTGCTGCACTAAGAATGTTTGGTGGTGTTATTCATCATGGGGGCATGTGTGCCCCGACATCTAATCATGACTGGGGGCCCAGCACTCATGTCCCATCTGGAGTCAAACCTTCTGTCCCTTGGTTTATCTCTTTAGACTTTGGGGCTCATTTGTAAGTTCAATATAGTATGGGGAAATCCCCATCATTGATGTGGCCAGTATTTCTATAAGACCTTTAAAATCTTTGAATTACAACTACTTTTTAACTTTCCATTGCTCCTGGTGATTCAAGATTCAGGGACATAGGACATTCTGAATTTAAAGTAGAAGATTACAAAATATTTTAGCCCTTAAGTGAAGACTAAATATGTGCAAGGGTTTTTCTTTTCTAAACTATTCTATATAATTACTTGTATATATTATTGTAAAGAAAAGGTGACACATTTGCATAAAACAGTTTTCCTATGCACCATTAATCAAGCTAATATAAATTGTAAGCAATATCTGTTTCCTATATTCTAATAATTGGCTATCCTGCCCTTTAAAGTTTCTTGAAATTGGCCAGGCGTGGGGCCTGTAATCCTAACACTTTAGGAGGCCGAGGTGGGAGGATCGCTTAAGGCCAGGAGTTTAAGACCAGCCTGAGCAACATAGTGAGACCCTGTTTCTACAAAAAACAGAAAAATTAGCCGGGCTGTAGTCCCAGCTACTCAGCAGGCTGAGGCGGGAGGATCGCTTGAGCCCAGGAGTTTGAGACCAGCCTGGGCAACATAGTGAGACCCCATCTAAAAAAAATAGTTTCTACAAAAGAAATCAAATATAAAATGCTATTGAAGGAGAAAATTGCTGCCTGTTAGGAATAAGGGAAGTCTTCACAGAAAAGGTGACGTTTAAAGCCCTACCTTGGTTGCAGTTTTCCAGGAAAGGAGGAGGAGAGGGAACTCCGAGCAGAAGGAAACATTGAAGCCAAAGGCTGTAGGTCTGAAAGTGTGGCTTCTTCAGAGCTCATGGGAGAATGTGAGAGCACAAGGGGGGACTGTGTGTGTGTCTGAGAGCAGGGACGGGCCGAGGAGAGTGGACCAGAAGGGCTCATCATGGTTGGACCATTTGACAAAGGAAAACTGACAAAAAACAACCAGCAACAACAAACACCCCTGTATGCTATGCTGAGGAGTTCGGACTTTATTCTAGGGCTATGGGATGTCACTGGAGGGTTTGCTGTAGAGCCATGACCGTTTCCCTCCCACTGCGGGGAATCTGTGATTTCTGTGAATGGGAAGGGTGTGTCTGAGCCCTGTGTGCTGTGAGGATCACTCCCTCTCTTGCTTCATTTAGCTCTCCGCTTAAACATTACCTCTTCCTCTCCTGCCTGTCCTCACAAAAATAGCATGGCCTGGATTTCCTATTCCTTCTCTGTCTTTATTTTTCTCCATAGTAACTCCCAAATATTTCCCTTATTTATCTGTCTCCCCCACTGGTACATAAGCTCCATGATAACAGGACTATGTCTTATTAGTGCTGGTCTCCCCAGTGCCTCGTACTGAGCCTGGTATCTAGTAAGTGCTCGTTTGTTCATAAATGAGTAAAGAGCGATGCAGACCTGTCACAAGTCTTGGTCCTGAGGACCTGGGAATCTATAACACTCAGATTCTAGAAGGGGAACTTTGTAGCCGCCAAGGGGCTCTGGTAGTCCAGGTTGAGGAATGGTGGATAAGAAGTGCCAGGAGGTTCTCTGGGTAACAACAGCCTTCCAAATGAGGTGGTAAATCCTCACCTTTACCATCCCGTGTCTTTACGATGGAAAGGCAGGGCTGAGATAATGTTCTAATTTAGGGTTGCTGGAAGCCTAGATCTTTCCTCCAAGATGATGGCCAAAGTCAGTGTTAGGGATCTAAAAGCTGGTGTTTTCTTGAATGGCCACGAGACCTCAAAAAGGACAGGCCATGTCCTTCAGGAGAACACATGGGTCTCATGAGGTCTCAGCCTTCAATGTGCCACCTTCAACTTCACAGCATCTTCCCTACTTGGCTCTGAAAAGGCATAAAGGGTCAGCCGTGCCACAGGAGCACGTTCATCGATGAGGTTCCTAGATGAGTGTCCATCCTACAGGTAGTTCCTGGCATTTCCAGCAGTCCAGTGATGTGGAGTGGATGGAGTCCAGGAACTTCTCGGAATGCTGGCTGAGGGGTCAGGTGTTCAGCTTTCCCAGGTCACATGGCTAGAATCACCTCAAATTACTACAGAAACAGACAAATCTCCAGCATCTGAAAACTGGTGGCCTTGTTGCTAGATTTTTTCCATCTGAGAACCAACCAATTTGTTCCTATTTCAGGCAACCAAAACCTTATATCCTGGACATGCAAGGAAAATACAGTCGCGGTTTTTTGGCCTGGCATATGGGTGATTATGAGGAAACCAATCAGAGAAATTCCAAATGGGCCATTCTTGTTAGGCAGAATAAGTCACCATCACCAAGAGCTTTCAAATCATCTAAGCTGCCAACGCTACCAAAAAACGAAAAGGTATGATTTTTCGCTCTTCTGAATCATCATAGAAAAAAAAATCAGGCTGTTTTAACATATAAATTAGAGTGTTTTTAATAATAATCAGTTTTATAGCTCCTTTTAACCTACCAAAAGCATTTTAATTTTGTAATTTATATTGGATTGCCACAATGTTAATTCAGTGGGTAGTCGGTATTATTCCCATTTTAGAGCTAAAGAAAACAAGAGGTTGTGTGGTTTGGTCCTCAGAATTGCTTATTTATGACAAGATTTAACGTAGAGAGAATGGCCATCCCCTTGGCTTCCTTGACTAAGAAAGCACTCAGTGCAACGGAGGTAAATCTCTAACCCCTCTCAAAACCCGCACAGACTGGTTAGCAGAGTGAGAATATACCAGTTCAAATTCTAGTTTTTTTCCTTTTAATATCTATGGAATCTTGGGCAAGTTGCACAATTTCTGTATATGGGTTTTTTATAAGTAAAATAGGGAGATATTTCTACCTGTTCTGAATATTTTGTGGAGTTAGCATGAGAATCAAGTAAAAAAAAAGTGTGGGTATATATTCAACAGCTATTTTCTGAGGTCTGTGTACAAACCACTCTCCTGTAATAGCTTTCTGCATAATCCCACAGCACAATGTACTTTGTAGTCATCCGGTATTTCACCATTGAGTTTGACAGCAAATTCCCATGAAAGAGAAGGGAATAGAATAGCTCAGATCCAGAGACTCCTGTTCCCTACACAGTCTTCTTGCTCCATTGGAGAATCTTGCCAACTCACTAGAATATTACTTACCCTCTGTCCCCAGAGCGCTGATTCATCAGCAATTAATTATGTCTATTTGAAACATTCTCTGAGGGAGCCATAGTCATCCTCCTTGGTAGGTCTTGACCTTAGGTACACTTTGTATTAAAAAAGGGAACAGTTCAAGTGCTAACATTCCTGTGTGGTCTGAATTTTGGGATAGATCCAAATGAAGCGATTTATTGCAGTATGTGTGGAGGAGGGCTTGGATTAGTTACTTTATATCACTGAACTAATTTTGTGTAGGATTAGAGCTATCACGAATTAAATTATCCCAAATACCTTCTTCTATAATTCACTAAATCTAATTGAAATATTTTTGTGCATTAAAAAAAATCTGTTAAAAGACTTATTTTGATTTCAAATTTGCAGAGCAAATTGCAATAACAGTACAAATAACTCCTCATGTACTCTTCACCCATATCCATCTGTTGTTAATTTTACTTGCTTTAATGTTCTCTGTCTCTCTTTGTCTCTGTTTCTGTCTCTCTCTTTCACCATTTAAGGACAAGTTGCCGATATGTTTCCCCCCAACCCATCCCCCCACACTCTTTTTAGACAGGGTCTCACTCTGTCACCCAGCCTGGAGAGCAGTGCTGCGATCATGGCTCCCTGCAGCCTCCAACTCCTGGGCTCAAGAGATCCTCCTGCCTCAGCCTCCCAAGCAGCTGGGACTACAGGCACGTGCCGTCATGCCCAGCTAGCCCCTTTACTCGTAAATATTTCTGGGTGTATTTCCTAAGAACAAGGATATTCTCTCACAAAACCATAGTACAATTGATAAGATTCAGGAAATTTAACATTGACACATTATTATCTAAAGTTCATAATCAAACTTTATTAATTGACCTTTGCATTTTTCCCTGATCCAGGATTCAATCTGGGATCATCTACTATATTTAGTTATCATGTCTCTTTAGTCTCCTTCAATTTGGAACAGTTCCTCAGTCCTGGTCTTTTATAACACCGATATTTTTTAAAGAGTATGGGCCAGTTCTATAGAATGTCTCTCGATATGGGCTTGTCTGATGTTTCTTCACGAGTGGATTCAGGTTATGAGTTTTGGGCAGGAATCCCAGGTAAGTGAGGTGACATTCTCAGTGCATCTCATCAAACGGCACCTGAGGTCAGTTTAACTCTTCACTGGTGAGGGGAGTTGATCACTTGGTCACACCTTTTCCCTTCCAGAAATAAACAAAATAGTGTATTATTCAAAATAGTCTTTCTTTTTATCAACCAGGCTTTCTCCTAAATTTCCGGAGATATTTAATACATTAGATACTTGTTCTCTAAGTCCATTTTTTGTACCATCCTACAGAGTTCTTGTGGATATTTCAGTAAGTACTCAACCCCCCCCCCCCTTTAATATAAATCCTTTCCAGGGAAAATAAATTGAAGTATAGTATTCTTATATATTCAAAAGCAAACAATGAATACCACATGTGAAAAGCCCCCAACACAATGCCTCACACATAGACACCAATGAGTGGCTACCATTACTATTCCTACTTGCACATTTCCATTCATATGCTGCAAGAATCAGAACCATGCATTGAAAGCCTCTCAAAAGTGAAAATCTGTCAATGTTACAAGGGGATTTGAAGGAGATTTAAAAATCATAATCCTATAGATAATATCACGTGCTTTTTCCTCCAAATAGATGGTTGAAAATGGGCATATTTTATACTCTTAAGTTTGGTTTTCCATTTATTAAGTTTAGGGCTTAATTACAGTGTTTCTACATGTACAATTTATCATATTTAGTGGTATGTGTCATTCTTGTATACATTGATCCCAAATGCTCTTACAGATATTTTTGGAAATTCATTGGGCAAATTTCTAAATTGTCTCTTCTACTATACTCTCCCCAATTTCTCTTTTTAAATCACAAAATGTCTTTCAAGTACTATCCATTTGTTATTTTCCCTTCTTGAGTTTCAGTAATTTTTTTCTCCACATAATAGCTCTAAGTGTTATAAAATTTATGTGCATATGACAGAAACTTAAAAAATTTTTTTTATTTTTATTTTTTGTAGAGATGGGGTCTCACTATGTTGCTCAGGCTGGTCTCCAACTCCTGGCCTCATGTGATCCTCCCACCTTGCCCTCCCAAAGTGGTGGGATTACAGGTGTGAGCCATCGCACCCGGCCCTGACAGACACTTTTGACATCATCCATTTCTATTTCATTTCTTTGCTGGCAGATGTTCTCATTGCCCCTGTTCATTCCAGTAAGTGAACATCAGTCTCAGAGACTGAAACAGTCTTTCCCTCATCCACTTGCTCATGTTGAATTTGAGAGCAGTATTCTCAAACTTTAATGTGCATTCGAATCACTTGGGGATCATATTAAGATGCAGATTATGATCCAGCAGGTCTGGGATGGGGTTTGAGATTCTGCATTTCTATCAAGCTCTCCCAGGCAATGCAGTTAGTTGGTGCCGGCCTGGGAACCTTGTGTAGCAAGATGCTAGAGGATTTGACAATGAATTGAATTTTGAGCTAGGAACAGGAGGGATTTGATGAGGCAAAGGGAAGAGGAGACTGTAAAGAACAGATTTACAGGGCAAAGGCAACAATAACCTAGCACCTTTGGGGAAGTATGTGTGGTTCAATATGGCTGGATAACAGAGCACAAAGAGGAGTATCTGGTGATGAAGCTGCAGAAAAGGATCAGCTGGGTCCTTTGAGTGCACAGTGCTAAGGAACTTGGATTTTACAGGGCTGATTTTTGTGTTTTTGTTTTTGTTTTGGAGACAGGGTTGTCTCTGTTGCTCAGGCTGGAGTGCAGTGGCCTGATCACAGCTCACTGCAGCCTCAAACTCCTGGGCTCAAGGGATCCTCCTACCTCAGCCTCCCAGTATCAGGATTACAGACGTGAGCCCCGGAGCCAGCCTGGACTGACTTTTGAACAGAGGAGTGACAAGATTAAACTTTCATTTTAGAAAGATGTAGACATCAGCCTGAAGGAGTGTTGATTAGAGCTATTTTATATAAAAGGGAGGTGAGTTTCAAGAGCATTTCAGTAACTCAACTGAGAAATGAGGAGGGATTGAAACAAGGCAGAAAGAAGCAAAGGGGGGTGCATTTGAGATGTAAAGAAAGGTGGTTTGGCAGCTGTCAGTGCTTACTGGACGTGGGGAGACTTCAGTTATCACAGGAAGGGAGTCTGAACTCTCAGAACTAGTGAGGGTGGTGGGGAGTGGGGAGCCTGCTGGCAGCGAGTAGAGAATGAATAGGAAGCAAAGAAGTGAAAGCCAAGTAAAGCTCTCTAGAAAATACTTAGCTGTCAAAGGAGACACGATAAAGGGAGGGAGGCTTGGGAGAAGGGCTTAATATGGGTGAAAGGTTTTTTTTAATACTTTCTGTAGAAAAAGTCAGTAGACTGAACGTGAAGATGCTAGAAAGGGATGACAAATGATGGTTTGAGGTCCCTAGGAAAGCAGAGAGATGCACAATTATAGGTATTAGCCACAACTATGGGGATGAATCTGTGGGGAGGACGGGGACATTTTTCTTCCACTTTTAATAAAATGTTACCTCCTTCCTTCTTATCTCAGAGGATTCTGTTTTTCATTTCTTGTTTTCCAATTCTTCTTTGCAGCACACATTCAGAGACTATGTGACTTGTATTTTAACCCTCAAGGCATAACTCTAAAGTCTATACTGTTATTATGTTAAAGATCTTTGCTTAAGAGTCTACTTGCTATAACTTGGTTTGATGACATTCTGATCCTACCTTACTCCATTTTGAGTTACCACATATATCATTGTACGGATCTCCTAAGTACTTGCATCAGCATTCCCCAGAGAAACGGAACCGGTGGGATGTATATGTATGTGTACAGGAGAGCAGGAGGGGGAGGGGGCGAGGTGTTTATTTTAAGGAATTAGGAATTGTGGAAGCTGGCAAATCCAAAATCTGCAGGGTAGGCCAGAGGGCTGGAGACCCAGGGGAGAACTGATGTTGCAGGTCAAGTCTGAAGGCAGTCTGGAGGCAGAATTCTTTCTTCCTGGAGAGACTTCAGTCTTTTTAAAGACCTTCAACTGATTGAATGAGGCCCACCAACATTATAGAGGGTAACCTGCTTTATTCAAGGTCTACTGATTTAAATATTAATCTCAACTAAGAAATACCTACACAGCACCATCCAGACTGGTGTTTGACCAAATAACTGAGCATCGTGGACTAGCTGACACATACAATTAACAATCACAGTACCCATCTCATCCAGTTGTGAGAACTAAATGAGGTGACACAGAAAGCATCTGACAGAACAGTCCAGGCACTAGGGAATCAAAAAGCAATGTGGTATGCATGTGTGTGTTTAAATCCTTTATCAATGGCATGATTTCAAAACTGTGCCTCTCAAGTGCACAGTGGGGAAGCCAACCTTGGCGAGCTGAGTGTACAGGAAGAAAAAAAAACCTGCTTCAGGGAACATGAGAAACTCTTGAAATTTTCACTTAATCAGAAAGGATTTTGAAATACCCAATGTAACTCCTCCCTATAGTCTTTAAGATGACATAATTCAGTATGGCATTATGTTGGTACAAAAGTTACTCAATGGCTTTTTTTTCCTGAGACCATAGTATATCAATGGATCTTATCCCTTTCCATAGCAAATATTTTGTAATGCTTCCTTAACTGCCCTAAAATTCATGAATAAGTACTTACATAATTTATGACAAACCAATACAATGCCCTAGATGTACTATTTAAAAGTAATTTATAATAGTCCATAGTTTAATATGTAAGTGTTGGGGCACTAGTAGATTAGAAAATACGATGAAGTAGGCAGATGCTTGCATCTATATAGAGTCTCCATGAATGTAGCAGGTACAAATGAAGACAGATGTACTCTATCAGTGACTCAAATTCCATGAGCATCATAGCTGTCAGTCATGTAGTTTTCCAAAAGTATATCAATTCTTGGTAAAGACCAAGTGACCAATTCTTGTTAATATCTTCCCTCAATTTATACAACAGGCTGTGTTCCTAGAGACGTCATCATATACTAAAATCCTGTAAATAATACATTGTGCTTTTATGTAAAGCAGACGTAAGTTCTCAGATTATCATAAACAGGTTTTTCACCCACATGAATGTCTGGCAGGACATTGAAAGGTCACACAGGAGGTGAGACAATACCTCATCCTTTGGGGCTGTCCCATACGGTACAGGATATTTCACCTGCCACTCTGAGCCCCTACTCTCTGTATGCCACTTGCCCTCACCTGTTATTATGCTAACCAAAAATGTCCCCACATTTCCAAAACACTCCTGTTGAAAACCACTGATATATATAAAATTGTTTTGGTATGAATTACTGGAAATGAAACTTCTATATTTGATTAAATGTAACAAATCATATGCAGCACCAGGAAGATGTTCAAGATAAATTCAAAAGGTTTATTGCACCAAATGCCACAGAAAAATGGATCAAAATAATACATGAACAAGTTTTAAAAAAAATTTCCACACGATGACATTGGTATCTATTCAACTGATCAAAAATATAAAGTCCTATCAATTTCTCTTGATGGAGCTTCAAATAATAATAAATCCCAGAATTTTCTTTTTAAAACACCACTTAAATTTAGGCATATTGCAATCTCACTTCCAAGATATATGGTTCATCAAATTTTGACATTTAAAAATTAACATTCAGAGGGGGCTGCTTGATTTAGGCAAAAATTATATTAAAATATCCTCTCCCCCAAAGCACAATAATAAAACAAATGGTTCACATTTACCAAGAGAAGCTAAAGACTTTTTCAATTTAATGGTGAAAGTATGCATGGACAAAATACTCTCAAAAGTACAATTAGTGGAAAAAGCTGGACATTTAAAAGAATTTTGGGGTCACTTTATATTCTTTATTTTTATGTACAACCAACTCTAGTGAAGAACCTAAAAAGCTACAGACTAAATTTTTATAAAATCTCAGGACCTAATTATAAGCCTGAACAACAGTTTAGTATCATTTAGCATGTGGGGATTTTCCTCCCTTCAAAAAAGTTAATTTTGAAAAATATGGTAAGTTTAAAAAGTTGCAATGTGTAAACGGCAGTTCCATGGGATGTGAAAAGATTATAATTACTTTCATTAAAAAACAGCACACTTCAGAAAAATGGATTGAAGCCTGTACAAAAAGCTATTTAACACTGATAAAAAATAAAATACTTTGGAATTACGCACAAGGATGGAAGCTACATTTTAAATTTTCATTGTCATGTTTAAAACGTCACAATTACCTTTACATTCATTTCACTTATCAATTTATTAAAAATAAAACTGCAACATGCTAGAAAGAGGTCCATCACAGTAACATTTACACACTTCTGCTCTGTCATGCCTCACTAGCTTGCTTAAAAAAAGCAAGATGCTACAAAAGTTATACTCAACAGGTAAGACTTAAAAGTTGAAGAAACCCTAAAGGTGGAATCCTGTCAACTGAGGTAGATTCTTTATTTTTTTTTTTAATTTTTATTTTCTTCTCGAGGTGGGCATGGGAGTGGGTGGGATCCCTTTCTTGCCTCGTGGGCTCAGCCAGAATGAAGCCACTGGGTGGTGCCCGATGGGTGAGTGGGTGTATCTCGACACACTTCCGTGAGATTTTTTTCTTTTTTTCTTTTGGGAAGAGGTTGAATTTAAGACAAAGAAAACTTGAATGTTAAGTATTTAAAATAGGATTATGAAAGAGCAGCAACATTCTTGGTCTGTTTTTGTAGGCAATAGAAATGATCAGTCAGGCTGGAACCCTGAGTGTAGCTGAGACAACCCCCACATGGGACCCACCTGTAGTTTTCCAGACATTTTTACAAGAGTGGGTTTTAGAACATTAGATTAAGAGGCAAATTAAATTTTCTCAGGCTTTGAGTGTCTGGGCAAAGTATTTTTATGTATAGAGTATTTGGAATCAACCATTTAATGTTTAATTTCCCCTATATGGGTCGAATTTTCAACATGCCACTGTGTCCACATTAGAACTGAACTGATTTTGTATTGAAGTTATTTTCTATGAAAACCTGGAAGGTGGTGAGTGAGGGAAAGTGCCCAAAACATGTAAACAAGGAAAAGGGAACTAGAGATGGGGGGAATGCTTTAAAAACTGGTGTAGATGGAAAAGCTGTAACGTCAGCTATGATAATTTATTCACATGTAACGAGAAACGAATGCTGAGGGAGCTGAGCCACAGGTGAGGTTCATTCTCTTTCTGTAACATAACAGCAAACAATGATGTCATGGAACTAGAGAATTTAAAATACCAAAGTCAAATGTTAGGCAAGAGGAAATAGGAAAACCTCAATCTTATGAATGACATAAAATGAAATTAAAGATCTTAACAGCCTCAATGCACCCATCTACATGTCACATTGTAAAAAAAGAGAGGGAAAGGTAGCAGTTATGACCTACTCCTAGGAATTACTCCTAAGAAATAATACATTGATTCTTCTCCATTGGTACTGCTGGTATACTCTTTCAAACAAATAATTTGCATTTGTAAAAGAATAAAGAGACAATCTTGCATAACTTGGTGTTCAGGATCAGGATTTTATCAAATAGAAAATTTGAAGTCATTCTAATCTCTAAAAGGGAGGTTACTTCCTCTTCTTAGGTACAAAGGATACATGGAAAGCACTGGAATTAATTCATAAAAGAGTGAAAAGAAATCAGAGCTTGGTTATAATTAACTGCACTCAAGATCTGCAAAGTGCTACCAATGTTCTGCTTTACTAGATTAGCTCCCATCTTTTAATCACCAATTTTTTTAGAAAGTCTTTTACTTTACCCTGGATGTCAGTACATAGTCTGTTTCACGGTCAGTAAACTAAAGTTTCTTTTATATTAACAGAAAATTAAGGTTTTTTTTTTTTTAAAGTAAACTAGGCTAAAACAATTCATTTTGGTAGGTTTTATACAATGGGTAATTTCTGGAAAGATGTTTTGAAAAGGACATAGGGATTAGAAGGCACAGCAATGATAATGTAAAAATTTAGATCATATAAGAATTGTTTCTAACGGTTTAAACTAATTGCTTTCACTAGTCATCCTGAACTGCTGCAGGTTTCATTTCCCACCAGGAACAGCTGTGCCTTTTAAAGTATAAATAGTCATTTCTATTAACTATTTTAAGAAGAAAGTGGCTTCAGCTGGAAGAACTTACCAACAGAAAACACTCTTGAGCTTATAGAAATAACTTTGGTAAATGGCCTCTCTTAAAAAGGCTGCTGAAAGCTCTAAAGTAGAAGGATAAAACATATGGTTTCAGACTGTACACTTTGCTGCTACAAACTACATCTTGATGGGATTAAGATGCTACATTGATTCTTGGGTTTATTGCACCAATAATCCATCTCTGACCTACCTGTGGCTACATGTGAAAAAAGGTAAACTCCAAGAAGAAATGAAAACAGTGGGTTCCTAAAGCACTCTCTTCACAACAGGCAATCCTCTTTCATGTTTTACGTCAAACAGTAACCGCTACAGCCACCAGAGCTGAAGATGGTACAACATGGCTTTCTTCATTTCACCTTGTGTAAAAAGCAAACTCCAATCTGGAATCCAAAGTCCTTGTTCTGACCATCTTCTCAGAATGGCAAAATGTGCTTTCTCCAGTTTGGAGTGCTCATGCTTAAATTTGGACATGGTTTCCTACTGGAATGTTATGTAATTGTTTACCTCCCTGCTCCAAAGTCACTGGTTCTTATTCTGCCCAAACAGCACAAGGTAACCTGTAGCAACAGCTTAGTGTTTAGTGTAGTGCTTATGTTTCCTCCTACCAAAAAGGTCACTCTCTCTGTTGATTCATGGGTAACAAAAGGCCTAAAGTGTTCATGACAGTCACAAATGCCATTATGTCAAGTAAACCTAAGGCTTCCAATGAAGCATCCGCTTGAAAACAAAAACACAAAACAAAAAGGTGGAATGACTGTTTCTGTTTGCTCTTCTTACGCTTTTGATGTCACAGAGAGCTTATTCCTTTGTCCTTCAGTTGAGAATTTGATTTTTTTCTTCCAAGGAAGAACTGTCCTGAGCTTTAGCTTATAAAAGTATTTGAGCCACATAAGGAGAATGTGTACTGGCAATAGCAGTCAATAGAGGCAGGTCGTTAGATTCAATCCTGAATATTGAACAAAGAAAAGAATATTATTTTAACATGGCATGATTTTATAGGAAAGCATTACTTCTAGGTACCAAGCTTGCTAGATCATCATCTAAAACTAATGAAAAAGTAAAATAGATGGAAAGATAATTAACTTATTCTTTTAATAAGATCTCCCAGTGCACATGACCAAGGAGGCAAAGGGAGATAGATGCAGGGGTGTGCTGTGCATGCGTGTGGACATCAAGTTGTTCTTCCCACAGCAGGGGTCACCTGACTTTACGTCTATAACTTTTCTGTATTCCCTGTAGAACTTCATTATGTCATACTTTAAGGTTTTCTCCATTATCTCTTCATTTCTGCAGTCAACACTCTTGAATGCACACTGATTTGGTATCTAGGTCCAAATTAGTCTTAGGAAAATGATGACAGTAGTAATTTCTTCAAAAACGCTGTGGATTTGTTCAACAGGTTATACAACTTAGGGCATCACTAACCATTTGAGCCACAATACTTTGAGAGCAAAGGGACACTAAAAGATACTGAATTAAGAGACATCACAGTTTCAACGGACACAAGCTTCCACTGCCCCTGTTAAAGCAGAGGTGGATACAGTATGGTCACAGGCTAAATGATGCCACATGTCACGAAAAAAAATGTGGACTGTTTCTGTCTATGCAATACAAAATAATTCTTTTCCTTGAATTCCCAAAAATAAAAATTAAAAGAAAAAATGGTAGTTGGCATTTCTTCATGGAGTTCTCTATTCCTTCTCCAGTAATGCTAACCTACAGATCTAATATCGGAGCAGACAAGATGTTCTCTAGTACTTTTAGTGCTGCTGGATTTAACTATGGGAGAAAGGATAAAGTGAGGATGAGCATGATTCCACTAATGATAGAGGACCTAGAGATGAGTAAGTGGAAATAAATTGTTATGATCCTTCTAATAGTGTTGATGATGGACACCTGTCAGAGTCTGGGACTAGGTAAAGTCCTAGAAATATGAGGTACATATCTGGCAATAGGAAACCTAATGAGGCAGGATTAAAGTAAGAGGCTGCTGAAGAGATACAAACAAAAACTAAGAAAGAAAACAACAAAGAGATATGTTGCAAGTTAACTGCAAAAGCAAACATCTCAAAAGGGGATTAAATATTTTTTTGAATGAAGTATGTAAGAAAAACATATGATAGGAAATGCTAATAATACCTTGATTAGCAGGCTTAATAGAGAATTTAAAGATCAACATTACAAAACATATTTTCTAGTCCCAAGTTAGGGGAATCATCATCATGGATAAAGGGGGCAATTCCCCATATACAAATTGTCTTTTTGTTATTTCTCTACTGAAAAATTAAGCAGAGAGTTAAAACAAAAGTCAGAATTTCTTCCCCTAGAGAAGTTATGGCAAGTACCCTCTGGAAGATGATATACATTATTAGTAGTATAAGCAAGTCTCTTCTTTGGTGGGCTTATAATAAGAGGAAAGTACAGTCACCCCACAGACATGCAGGTGGGTGCTTCAATATCCAAGAGAAGGGCCTGTCCTGCCCCCAGGTGGGAAGTGCCTACTGACTCCTCCTCCAGGAAGTGAAATGTAAATACAAGCTGCAACTGCATGTCTGACAGCTTGTGACTTTGGACATCTTAAATATTCATACTAGAAATGGGCAGACAGCATGAGATGAAGTTTTTTCCTTTCAAGTATAAAATAACCCAGGGAGAAGAGTAACAAAGTACCACCAGTTTAAAGTTCTGCGATTGTTTCCAGGTATGAAATCCAGTATCAGATACAAGGAACATGCTGTTTATTGGGGAGCTGCAGAGGCACATATGTGATGGACCAAAAATACTTTGGTGGCTCACCAGGGCCTGCAGGTTCAGGGTGGGACAGCAAAATGGGTCAGTGGATACAATGCTAGGGATAGCCCATCACAGAGAAAAGTGGTGGCACTTCACAGAACTCACCCCAGTACAACACCTAATTCTTTCACATGGACTCGTGTGTGTCCCCGAAGATATTCAGACAGCATTTTACTTTTAAGGTACATCTCCTGTAGTCTGTCTTCAAGATGCATGATGCACTGCAAAGCCAATAACATTCACAATGAAGGCTAGAATTCAAACCTCTGCCAGTATTTTAAGAGTTAGAATTCTCTTAATTCATTTCTAAGTACAAAGCTATAATCTCATCCCTTTTAAATACACTTAAAAAATTACAAGACATCTCAAACCCTGGTATAATAGGTTTCTGTAAAACAAAGTTTACCTTTTCTAATGACTATTAAGATTTTCACATATATCATTCTACTCTTTTTAAAAAAGCATTTTTTACACAGTTGAAATCGTTCTGTAAGTACAATTATTCCCTGCAATCCTTTCCCATGTTATTAAGAATTCTTTATTGATGGAATTTTTATGGCTAAATAATTCTTGAGAATGTGAATTTACAATTATTTAACCATGTAGCAATTTGCATTTTTGTTATAAATGATTTAGTAAAGAATCTTTTTTGTGGTTTTTTCCCTATATCTCAGATTATTTTGGCCCATTACATTCCTAGAAATAGAATAGCTAGAACAGGTCATTTTGAGCACTTTTTTTTTTTTTTTTTTTTGCTTTCAAGAGTGTATTTTAACTAAGTCTTTAATAACAATAAAGAAAAGGCAATTATTTTCAGGACATCTTTACCCTTGGTATTGTGTTCAGCCTCATTTTTTTGGAGAATAGCAACCATCTGTGTCTTTCACCAGAGGCAAATGCTTTTGCATTTGGCAGGCAGAGCTACCCAAGCATCTTCAGTAAGACACCTGATGGCTTTGGCAAGGGTAATTCCATCATACATAATCTTCTTCTAGACCATGAGGCCTGTTATTTTCAAGGTAAAAAGATTAACAGATGCATTTGAAAATGTTGAGCTTGACCATCTGGGCTGATCAGTGACATTGAAAAAGTATCTACTAGAGACACAATCTTTTTAGTTTCTCATTGGTTTAAAACCTTAAATGCGTTGTGTCGGGTGGATAAAACACAACTGCTGAGAAACAAGGAGAAATAAAGCAAGGAGGATTTCACCAATTCTCATGGTAATGTCTCCCCCACCCCCACCCAGTAAACAGAGTTGAGTAGTAAAAGGATCTCTTATTAAGTTTCAGTTCCTTATGGAGTGAAATACAAGTTTTTAATAAGAATGTTATAATATATTAACAAGAACATTCGTTTTACATTGAATCCTTTATGTTTTGAAATAATTTACAATGTTTTCACAGTCTGCGTGAAAACTGTATGATGCAATGTGGAAATAAAGAGAACTCTGATCTATATGGAATGTATGCTAATGTGAAATCAATGCAGTTAGAAAAATTTTTTAAAAGCTTGATTATCAAATAAAACTGTGCTGAGTTTCTTTTTTCCCCCTATTCTTTCTGGGATTTTATTCGTAAGATGGATTTCTTCAATTTTTAACTTCTAAAATTTTAAATAACTACTTTCTCGTTTCGTACTGAAGGTTCTAATAGCCATTTAATCACGTTTCATCCAAGTGATTTTAAAGGAGAATTTTAAACTGCAGATAAAATTTTCTTTGATCTTGGTTTTGTCAGGTTAAATAAGTCATTCCTACTATTAAGTGGTTAAACATACTTCCATCCAAATGAAGTAAAAAGAATTAGCTACGGGGCCGGGTGAGGTGTGTCACGCCTGTAATCCTAGCACTCTTGGAGACCAGGCGGGAGGATTGCTTGAGGTCAGAAGTTCAAAACCAGCCTGAACAAGAGTGAGACCCTCATCTCCACTACAAATAGAAAAAATTAGCTGGGCGTGGTGGTGCATATCTATAGTCCCAGCTACTCAGGAGGCTGAGGCATGAGGATCACTTGAGCCTAGTAGTTTGAGGCTGCAGTGAGCTATGATGACGCCACTGCACTCCAGCCCGGGTGACAGAGCAAGACTCTGTCTCCAAAAAAAAAAAAAAAAAAATTAGCTACAGTAATGTATTGCTTTGATAACTAAGATGTCAAATGAAACAAGAGCTATGTATTATAGAATGAAATATAAAAGTTTGGTAAATAATTATATCAATAAAAAACTATGAAGTCTAATATATCTTTCTTCCCTTACAGAAAAAAGCTAGCCTCTAAATCAGCATAACCAAAACTGCTTCTAGAAAGAAAAACTGCCTACAAATGTAGAGCAAAAAATGAGGCCATCATAACCCATAAATGCTTGTCGTGTCACCCCTGGGATGGACGTCCCACCAGAGTATGCTTCCGTTTAAAGACCAAATAAAGATTTTAGTAAAAAGATGTTGTCAGTCTTTACAACCATTAATAGCATTTCATGAAACTAATCGTTAGTGACCATCATACTGATGGTAGCTATCCACTGAGTGCTTATACCATCTAACACTATTCCAAGTGCTTTACATTAATTCTCTAATTTAATTTTCATAACCATATGAGATAGGTTCTATCATTTCCCCAGCTTTGCAGGTAAGGAAATTAAGGCTTTGAGAGGTCACACAGTTAGTAAGCAGCAGAACTTGGATTTGACTCCAGGCTATTGGACTCTAACGCCCATGCACTGGCCAATTAACATACACTGGCTTTTAAAGTATCTTATATTGGCATGCTGTTTTGACAGTTTAAAAAGCAGTATCATATCTTTCAGAAGATTCTCATAGCACACTTGTTGAATAGGTACTATCTTCATTTTACAAATGAGAAAGCTGAGCTTCAGAGACACTCAGGATTGTCCACTGTACACAACTAATCAATGGCAAAGCCTACACTTTAGCCCAGCTATGTTCAGTGGTCTTCCTGCCACACCACACTGTCACTACTTTGATGACAACTAGACAGTATTTCAGAGCACCTTCTTCAAAGCCATAAAGTCATGACTTTTTCTGAGGAATGTGGTGCAAGTGTAGATTTGGTCATAAGAACCCAAGGAAAGTGACCACTCCACTAGCAATTAGTGTAGGTAATTAACATTTAGCTTCCTACTTGGTTGTTAAATGGGTCTATACCATTTTTGGATTTGGGGCTATGCCGTGGACAGCAGCACTGTGTGGAAGGGAGGGAGCGGCAGAGAAGCAGACTCTTCCATCTCTGCACATAGCCCCAGGCTCAGTTCACCTAAGCTCTTCACTGCTATGTGCCCTGCAGTGCCCTGCAGCTCTGCTGCTGCTGCTTTTTCTTTTTTTTAGTGGTCATGATCACTGGAAAAATAGCTCCCCCTCTTTAGAAACCTTTCTCCCTCCCTCTCTACATATAACTTCTCTTTCTCTCAATTTCTCTGTCCGCACACGGATACTGAAAGGATTTGCTGTGTATGCTAATCCCAATGACTAGGAGAGAGCTGCTGCTAATTTTCTAGGAGTTTACAGGCTCCATTTTTTCTTTGTATTTAAAATAATGTTATGAAAGTGATTCTAAATCCTCTTTGAAAAGGAACAATTGATACCATCTTACATGTGTATAGTACTTTGAAATTAAGTGTTTACACAAATGATACTCTATTTTATCCTCAACACCTTTGTCAAGATAGCCACTGAACAAAAGGAACTACAATTCCTGCTTAATATCGATCTAATGAAAGGAGAACTAATAAGTTCTCCAAAGGAGGATTTAAAATTTCCCTTTATGCTTGGTCCTTACCCCCATACCTTATTTCCTTTACCACATACCTTGTTCAAGGAGATTTCAGTGCCACTCTAAGTTACTTCATGAGAGGGCTACTGTTACTGAAATCTATCCTGTTTGCAGGTTTTACGTTGCATGTTCTATTTTTACTTATTCTAACTTCCAATTATATTAAAAACAATACTTTTGAATTTGTGATTTTATAATCAAAGTGTTGTTAAAAGTACTTTTAAACTATACTTCTCTGGTGACAGAAGAACAAATACTTACAAAATCTGCAGGGAGGTGAAGCTTGTAAAGCTGTAAAATGGACTGGAGTAAACTGGACACCTGACTGGAGACTAAGACGTCCTGGCCTAGCTTCATGGTGTCCATCACTTTCCTCTGACTTGTGGCCACCTGGACACTCCACTTATCCGTGTCTGCGATGATACAGACAGCTTCAGCTATTGGCTCATCAAGCACTGGGTGCTGCAAGAGAAACACAGAAGGTCCTTTCCACAACACTGGCACATGACGGTGTCTCGAGTGTTCTTATTTAGAATTAGACTGATAGGTTGGAGGTAGATGGTAGGAACTACAGAAATTTGGAGCTTTACAGGGACTCAAATAGGAGTATCACTAAATAATCATTTAAAATTAATTTAAAAATGCATTTAATCATTTTTTTCTTATACCAAGGAGGTATACTACAAATATTATTAAATGTTCATAGAAAGCAAAAAGATGTATGTCCTCCCTACATTCCAGGATATTAAAACTCATTTCTTTTTGAAAGACTGAACTCTCCTTTGAAAATAGGAAAAACGAGAATAAGGTATAGGATTCCATTTCTCCAATAACAAGGTTAGGCAGGGTAACAATATTTCCTTAAAGTTAGATAGCTTTAATCATTAAGCAAAATTTGTTTAGTAACTATGTGTGCTACATATATAAATCATTTTGAACAACAGACTAAGGGATGAATTTGTTTATCCAGATGAGTCCAAAAGGTCAAAGTTTGGCTACTAATAAATATACTTAAAATGTAAAATTCTCAATAACTGAGTATTTATGGATAGAACAGATTAGCAACTAGTAAATTGTGCCATAGGGTAAATAGAGTGAACACTGAAGCAGTCAAGGAAAAGGGCCTTTAAAAAAGTCTAATTTCTACTGATTCATCATACAAGGTGTAAAAAGAGAAAAAAAAAGTCTAATTTCTCAAAACTGATCAAAGCATAACTGCTTCACCACCAGCACCTTCCGGAATACAGACTTGGTATCCTGTGAGTATACAAATCAACATCACAACAGCACTGCCTTCCAGGCCCCAAGCTAAGGGGGAGAGAAGAGAGGAATGAGGTACAGAGACACAGACAGACGTCACAGCCAATGCACATGAGCACATGTTTCCAACCCTCATTTGCCAAAGGAAAACTAGTATTGGCTGCTTCTGTCAATCCCTTCCACTACCTTGTGGTGGCCATTTGTTGCTTTTGGCTGCTTAGCATAGTTTCCTCCCACTAAATTCATCCTAATTTCCCTTTGAAGAATGACCTTTCTTGGATAAGGCCTGGTGGTACTGTAATCAGGGCCCCATCTCCCTCTATCAAGGTGTGGTCACATGACCTGATCTGCTGGTTAGATGGTCCTTCTCTGGGACTTCCCTGTGAGCCTCTGCACAGCCGACTGAAATGGCTGGTACGACCCTGTTCCCGCCCAGACAGCATCAGTACAAACACCTGTAGGCAGTCTGTGGTTCCTGGACCTCCAGAGTTGCCTTGTTTCCTGTCTAAGCCAAACCTAGTTCTTTGGTCTTCTCATCAATTCTATGAATTCCTAATATCCTTCCAATAAAGTCCCTTCTGCTTAAGTTAACAAGAGTTGGTTTCTGCTAATTGCAGCAAAGTACCCAAACAGATACACAACCTTGCTATCAGACAATGGTTACCTGTGATTTTTAAGACTTAACACAAGTAGTGGGAAGACTGCAAGTAGAAATCAAAGATGTATGCTGTCATAACTGTAATCTTAACAGGGGATTTGACTCCCCAGTGCTGGACTTTGTTAATAGAAGGGGAGCCTATGCAGCTCTGTACTCCTTCTCACAGATGGGGAAGATGTGACTGGTGGGCTGAATGAAGTGACTTTGTTGGGACCAACATTTTTTCCTATACTATATCCAAGGGGGAGACTTTCAGGGTTTATATTTTTCCCATTGAAAGGAACAGCAATCAGGCAAAGTCTAATGTCCAACATTTATTTAAGCACATATTCAAATCCTAAACATAAGAAATAAAGAATTTGACAAAGCATACTCTTGAATTAAGGAAGCCCAGTTTTCCAAGATGGTTCTCATTTTGTAGACTTGTTAACCAAAGAGCACCAAGGTTTTCTCACACACGTAAGGACCCCATTACCACTCTCACTCAGAGGTTTTCATGACCCCCTCACCCCTACACTTCTCACACATGCATATGTATGCTCTCCAGAACAGACAGCTGAAGACACAGGGCCTCGGTGACTTCCCTCTGCAAACTTTTGCTTATCACTGTGTCGTCAATCTACAGCAAGATGATGACCTGCCATCATCGTGCCTGGTCCTTATGAACAAAGAAAATGGAAAGCTGGAGATTTAAAAGATTTGGAATTTGAGCTCAAATCCTTTCACTGCTTTGCATTTGTCAGAAATTCAGAATGTGCTGGTAATGCCACAGAATGGATCTATACTATGGACCTTTCCTTCATTACTGACCATATGCCAACACGCATGCATTGAGTTGAATGTATGCCAATCACCTTTCACGGTGAAATCTAACTTTTTCTATGGGGGATTATCTGTGATTTGCAGCACATAATTTGGGCTCCAGGTTCAAATTGAACTCAGTCTTCTAAATGAAGACACACTCTCCCTACTGCGGTGTGTCAATCCAACTGTCCAGTAGACCGTAGACTATAAATTGTATGGTACCACCACTAACACAAAAAGCTTTGTTTTAAGCAATGACATGCTGAAATAAGGGCTATGAGGCTTACTAGGGAGGTGATGGATGGAAGATTCTCTAAGCCTGAGTTACATCAGAATGTTGTAGATCTAGATATGGTAACAAAAAGGGGCAGAGAAGCTGGCTCAATTATTTTAAAAGCAACTCAAATAGGCAAGAGAAATGTAAAGAAAAAAAATCTGAGGCATATACTTTAGGAAAGACTAAAGACTAATAGGTCCAAGGGTTGGGACAAACTGACAGGAATTTGTGAGCCCATTCCTTGAAGGTGGGGGCTACCTCTTCTCCCTATATCCTTAGCCCGTGGCACAGGAGCTGGCATTTGAAAAATGTTAATTACCGAATTAAACTGAAATAGGTTAAGCACAAGCAAATGGTAGAGTTGATAAGCATCTTGCATTCCCTGTGCAGCATGAGATTGCTGGCTTTTATGTCTGCAGGCTCCCACAACAGAAAAGGGCCAGCTGAACATTTTCAGAAAAGTACCTTAGAAAAATACTCAAAGAATTACACATCCTAAGACTACTAAATACCTGACACACAATTCCTTGAATATATCCATGGGGCAATCCAATTGCCTCCATCTAACTAGATCATTTAGTAGCTACTTATTTACTGAAGAATAAATACCTTTTATTTATTTATTTATTTATTTATTTTTATTTTTAATTTTATTTATTTATTTTTTTAATTTCAGAATATCATGGGGGTACAACTCTTTGGCCATACACATCGCCCCTGTTCTGCCCGTGTCAGAGCCAGAATCGTGGTCATCCCCCAAACTGTGCTCCCTGCATCCATTCAGTGAGAGTTTTTCCCATCCCCTCCACCCCCCTCCCGCCCACCCCCCCTCAGATGAATGGAATAAATACCTTTTAAAGGAAGAACAAAATAGAGGGAAATCTAAATGGTCAAGAAAAAGAAATGAATACTGGAGAGAGATGAAAAAAATAATCAGCAACTACTTTAGTTACCAATTCAAGGGGCACCAGGGCCACTGGCTGGCCATCCCTGACCAAGCCTGAACTTGCACAGGGTCAGAGAGTTGAAGCTTAAGTTTCAGTGAGTCTGGAGATTTCTGATAATCTTCCCAAAGGAAACTCAACCCCGTTAGAGAGAGGGCCGCTTAAACATATTGTGATTTGGCTTATCAGTCTCTAAGCTTTCAGAATGTAAAGAACTCTGAGATCCACAAAACCATGCGTAGATTTGTCACAGAAATACACACCCAAGATGGGCGTGGTAGTGGGTATCTGTAGTCCCAGCTACTTGGGAGGCTGAGGTGGGAGGATCATTGAGCCCAGGAGTCTGAGGCTGCATTGTGCTACGACTGCACCCATGAATAGCCACTATACTCCAGCCTGGGCAACATAGCCAGACCCCATCTCTATAAAAAATAGAAAAATTAGCTGGGTGTGGTGGCACATGCTTATAGTCCTAGCTACTTGGGAGACTGAAGTGCGAGGGTCACTTGAGCCCAGGAGTTTGAGGCTGCGTTGTGCTATGACTGCATTCATGAATAGCCATGATATTCCAGGCTGGGCGACATAGCAAGATCCCATCTCTATAAAAAATAGAAAAATTAGCTGGGTGTGGCAGCGCACACTTATAGTCCTAGCCACTCGGGAGGCTGAGGTGCGAGGGTCACTTGAGCCCAGGAGTTTGAGGTTGCAGTGAACTATGATGACACCACTGTACTCAAGGCTGGGCAACAGAGTGAGACCCTGTCTCAAAAAAAAAAAAAAAGAAAGAAAGAAAGAAATACACATGTCACACACCTTAGCATGCTGCCCTGGTATTCAATTTAAAATTCCTCTTAGGGAAGGCTCTACTTTTAAGACATAGATATTACAGAACCACAATAAACAAAGGAAACACTGAATTATATATGCCTCTTTTTAATGCTGTTTCTTATCTACCATACCTTAATGGTAGATGGTAGTAAATAGTGAAATCTGTTAAGTAGATTTTTTAAGTTCACAATTTTACCAAGTTCATATGCCTATCACAGGGTACACACAAATACACACACTTATTGCAGCAACATAAAAACAGCAGTATTTTTAAGAAATTAAGTACTCTAAGAAATGCCATAAGACATGAGACTGAATGATTTAGACCACTATGAAAAGCCTGATCCATCCATCCACTATTCTTAGGGCTTGGAGGTTGGGCATGGGGACTGAAGAAAAGGAATAGGAAGGTGGGGCTTGGCTGCACCCTGGCACTGACACATAAACCACACGTTAGCCTCACTTTGGCCTCCTGTATGCCTTAAGGAAAAGGGAGATACAACATGGGTAACTACCAGCTTAGTAAGATTACTTAGTAAAATTCCTCTTCTTAATGTTGAAACTTTATTTTGGCTATTTTCACTAGAAAAACAAACAAAAAAGCCCATACTGTATATTTACCCTTTTAAAAGATCTCCTCCAAACCATTATTGTCTCAGATTAACCAGGCCCTCTGATGATGGAGTTCTGAATGAAAATCTGAGGGAAACGCGAACATTAAAAAGTAATTTCCACTTAAAATATGCTTGTTCTGCCCTTTTTCTCCCCCTCGAGACAGGGTCTCGCTATGTTTCCCAGGCTGGTCTCAAACGTTCCTCCCACCTCAGCCTCCTGAGTAACTGGGATTATAGGCGTGCGTCATCATGCCTGACTTCAAATGCTTGTTTGAGAAACTTTATGAAACTTATGGATGCTGATATACACCAATTTTCCTTCTCTCTCTCAAGCTAAGGAGAATCAATTTCAAAATAAGTTTCTTGCCCAAAGAATTTTTCAAATTCTCACATCAGAATGAACCTGCAACATGTTCCTACTTTCTCCATAACCTGAAAAAGGCTCTGCCTTATCACCACCCTCCTGAGTGCCCACATGGCACTGAGCACCCAACTGCAACCAGGTGGTGATGCGGTGCTACCAGCGTGGTGCCTTCCTGCCACCCAACCCTGCCACCAGTATACATACCTCCCACGGAAACTTAATCAGGCAACTTAGCAACTTCTGACAGAGACTGGACTCAGTAAGGAACTACAAACGAGTGTTAGGGAGGATGGCTAATGGAAGGTGTTAGTGGCCATATGCCATTACTGTTTTTCCCTTGCTCTACTCATGTGAGAGGTTAGAAACAATCATTTATTCAGTTCTACCTTGTCAACATCTCATTTACCCAAACTACTTTCCTGTGAAGATTTCTCAAGATAGATTAACAAATGAAATGCTGTTTTATAGATCTTTAGAGGTTTCTCGAATTATCTTGGCTGTTACACCTTGATGAATCAACAGAATAAGCCTGTTTGTAGCATCTGTGGATTTGTGGGTCCATTTCCTGGGAGTGTTAAATACTTAGGACATTTCAATTTCAAGGTTCTAGGTCAGATCTCTGAGTATACAAAATATGCTGCCTTGGTTCACACACACACGACTTCTGCTTAACTTAAAACTTCCAGGAAATGTCTACGAGGTTTGAATAATCAGAAGAGCTGTGGTTCTGATAATTCAACAAAGGGCAATGATAAGTCAACAGCAAGGGCTCTGAAGTCAGGCAGGATTGGGCTTGAATACTACCTCAATCACCGACTAGCAGTGGGACCTTAGCAACTCCTTAATCTGGGCCTCAGTTTCCACATCTGTAAAATGGGATAGTACTTAATTCAGAGTCTCTGCGAGGTTTGAATGCAGTTTAATGCACAGGTTTTCTGTGAGAATGTGTGTGAAACATGTAGCGCAGCACCTAACACATTAAGTACTCAAACATCTTTGCTGCTTTCCCATACCACCCCTTCTCTATACTGACCATGTCCCCTAGAGCCTCCAGCCCTGGAGGACTCCTGCTTCTCACCTCAGGTTGTGCCCAGAATGCCTTCCCTGCAATCTTCTAAAAATAGGACCATCCTTCAAGGACCCAGCCGTGGTCCCCCGTTCCTGCCATGCAGCCTCCCCACACCCACTGCTCTTTGACCAATGACAGCACTTCCAGTCCACACCACTCATTTTGGCATTTCATCACACACTGTCTTAACTTGTTCTGGATTTCACATCTGTCTGTCTATTCAGTGATTTTATAAGTTACTTGTCAAGGTAAATCATATTTATTTTTCTTCTGCAGCCTCTGAAATGAGCATAACAAAGTGCTGGGCATGTGCAAAATATCTAATACATTCTAGCTGTGGTGAGCAATTTATTTTTGGATTCAACCTAGTTCCTATTAAGTCACCTACACAATTGTTAATATATTTCTTTCTTTTCCATGCACCACATTGAAATGACTAGGATTTCATGTGATTATCTATTTTTAACTTGATGAAGAGGAAGAAAATACCATTTTCGCATGTACGCTTCCCATAGCTACTTGATAGTTGATCATGCTGTTTTTCCTGCAAGGCGGGCAGGAACACAGTAATGCTCTACAGATGGGAACACTGAGGTCAAAAAATACTAAGAGCTTAATAAGTCAGAAATAGAGTCTAGGAACTCACTAAGCATTTCCAACTTTTAGCTCAGTGGGTCGGCCAAGCCCTCTACTATGAAATCCTGGGGCCTTATCAGGGTGGAATCCCTTAGAAGATTAGGCTTCAAGAAGTGTGAATGATGGTCCCGAGCCATCGTCAATGTGAGAAAACATAGCTACCTTCACTTGGCTATGGAACTCCCCTGTCTTTAGGCTGCTTGCATTGTCCAACAGATACTCTAAACTGACCCTTTATCAATTCTCAAAGATGTCTCAGCCCACATGTATATTATAGACAGCAGGAGTGTAAAGAGAGTTCCATACTCTTAACTAGCTCCAAAGTCTGCCCAGCAGTCACAACAAGAGTGCAGATTTAACTGTCGGGGACAGGCCACGGAACAGCTTCTTTAAAACACAAAGGAATAGGTGACTTACGATTCAGGTAATTGGAAGCACTTTCCTGTATCTTTGATTTTTCTCTGAGATATTCTGGATAATAAAACCTAAGATTCTTTGGCTTCATTTGAATGCCACTTTGTTAATCATTTCGTATAAGATAAATCTGGTAAGTTTTATAATTTTATTAAATTGTACTTGAGTAAGAAGATGCTACATGACAAAATACCTTTCCACAATGATTTTCATTATGTTATAGCACCATGACTTAATAATATTAGCCTTTATGTAGCTTCAAGAAAGGCCTTTAATCAGTCATGCAGAGAACACGGTATGAGAACGCAGTGCAGTTCACCTTCTCAGCACTCACTCTTAGCTAAAGGTCCTCAGACCCCCTTTGTTATTCTTCTACCTCCTCCTCAGAGAAGACCAAGCTACACAACCATGTCCTCCGCAGCCTTGGAAATGAAGATTTAAGTCACATAAGATAGTCCTTGGCCAACCCACCTCACTATGATGGCTGAAAGCCACATAAAAGGATTGCGGATGTGTGTGGACTGCAGACCAGTTTTGGAAAACCTAAAAACAAAAAACCCCCTTCTGTCGCAAATCCACCAGAGAAAAGAAACCTGGTTATCCCTTAACCATTCTTAAACCACCTCCAGTGTATAAAGTCATATAGAAAACTCTTTTACTAAATGTTGAGCATTCAGACATTCCTGACAGCAAATTTACTAAGGGGTGGAGGGACAGACAGACCCCCTGTTGGTGGCAAAGCCAGTTCTGCATGTAGGTTAAGAAGATGCTCATTCAACTCCATCAGCCAAGAAGTCTCAGGTCCCCAAAAGAGCCAGGCTACCTTTCCCGCTTCTCATCCCTGCTCTCCTGCTGCTGCTGACTCCAGCTCAGGGTCTCTCACCACAGCCACCCCGGGCGCATCCTCAGCCCCCTGGTCTTCCTCTGCTACACACTATCACACTATATTTCCTGTTAGAGTTCACACTCCTTGAGGACAGGGGCCATGCCATCTTCTCTCTGGCTGGTTGTAAGAGTTTTCTTTATTTTGATGTCTAGTTGCTAAGTGTGAATTTGTTTATACTTTCCCTACTTGGGAGTCAGCGTGCTTATTTAATCTGAAAAATTCCAGTCATTCTTTCTTTGAATATCGTTTTCCCTCATTTTCTCTTCTCTCCTTCTGAATGTGCTTTTCACATTTCAGAAAAATCTCTTCATTCTAGCCTCCATGTCTTTTACTTGCTTTTCTATATTTTTCATGTCTTTCTGTCTTACAGCCTCCATTTCACAAGTTCTAATTCTCTTTAGCTGTATTTAATCTGCTCTGTTCTTTAACCTATCCCTTGAGTTTTTATTTCAATGACTTTATTTTTCAATTTGGAAGTTCTTTTTCGTTCTTACACAATTCCAAATGATTATTTATCACATTATCCCATCTTTCTTAAGGTTCCAATTCCTTCTTTCTATCACTGTAAACATTTTAAACATAGCTACTTAATAGTTACTACAGATTTGAGGGGTGCTAATTCTCCTGCTTGTATTTGCTTACTCTGCCTCATGATAGTTTCTGGGTTTCCTCAGATATGGTTTGTAATTTCTGAATGTGGGCCTATCTTGCTGGAGTTATGCCTCATTTTCCTATATATGTCTCATGAGCTTGTGGTTGTGAAAGTGTCTAAAGTAGTGTGCTTCCTTTTGCCAGATCCTAGAGGCTTCTATGTTCCTGGTTTTTATGTTTATTTCTTGGTTAGGGATTCCCAAATCACTCAGGTAGAATAAATCTGGACCCCAAACCCACAAACACCACAGGCCTGGGGTTTTGATTTCTCGTGGATGACTTTATCTTCTCCCACCCAAGTTTCCCACCCGTTTCTTTGCTGCTTCACTGCTTATGTCTAAAGTTTTCTAGTCTCCTTTTCATGGAAAAATAGCTCTTTGAAGCTCCAGGCTTTAAGTAAAGGGCTCAATTCCAGGTCCCAAGCCTTATGGGTATGCAAGACCACAATCTCTCATCCTGGGGTGAATTAAGAACCTCAGCACCCAATTCCTAGGACCTGTAAGTAGACTGAAATCCCAGAGGACCACCATTGCATCAGACCATACTTACTGCTCTGGTTTTGATTTCTATTTGTTTTGGGCACAGAAAGATTTCCATTTTTTTCACATACAGGTATTACAACAATGGAGCTTGAATCCGGCAGGGGTGGGGAACTTGTGGCCTTCAAGGCCACATGTGGCCCTCCAGATCCCTGAGTGCGGCCCCTCGACTGAATCCAAACTTCATAGAACAAATCCCTTTATTAAAAGGATTTGTTCTGTAAAATTTGGATTTAGTCAAAAGGCCGCACTCAAGGATTCAGAAGGCCACATGTGGCCCCGAGGCTGCAGGTTCCCCAGCCCTCTGGGATATAAACACAGTGCTGTGCACATAAAAGGTACTCAGTAAGTATTTTTCAATAGATAAATAAATCTCCAAGGTGTGACTCTCCCCTTCCTCCCCAAAAGCATCTCTAGCTTCCCTGCCCCATCATTGGTGACACGAGTCAGCCAGACCACCTGAAGTGCCACCACCAGAGATTTCTAGTACATAAACATATCTTTCACATATGAAAATACCCGAAGGGGCAACAATTATATATGATCTTATCATAACTCTGTAAGCGTTTACCAGAAATTTTTCTCAGAAACAGGTTCAATGTCAGTCATTAAAGTCTTAAGAGCTGTAATAAGGTAAAAAAAAGAGGAAGAGGAAAATCAACCACTTTGGACCCTGAGACATTGCTGAGGGATCCTGGTAGGTTCACCAAGGTGGGGGACTCCAGGGACCCTGAAGACATCATGAAGACCTGGGCAGAGGGAAAGAGAGAAGGGTCCAAAGTCTGGAGGGGTGCAAGGAAAACATCTGACCTTCTGTGTGTTTACGCCTGTGGCTGTGATCACCAGGCTCACTGGACAGACACCCAAATTCAGCAACCTCTGGAATGGCGTAACTGTCAGGCTGGCCACTTATTGAGGTAAGACACAGCTGGAAGTTGTGGAAAAGTGCCCAAGGTCAAAAAGGGTCATCAGAATAAAGTTATCTGAGGATTTGTGCAACTCCAACATACAAAATAAAATGAGAGAGGGTTGGTAGCTTTTTGCAGAGAATGGCACAGAAGTCCAAATGTCTTGTCACAGTAAAACATTTTGGGAAATGCAAGAGACATGAAGCCTGAGAGACCTATAATAACCTTTTATTCTCTTTTAGGTAAAGAAAATGAACACAATGAGGTACAGGCATCATGTCTAAACATATCACTCTTCCCCCCACCCCTATTAAAGAAAGATCATTTGCCATTTCTTTTTACTTTAGAAGAAAGGGACACACTAACCATCACAGTTTTACCTGTAGTAATAAGCATACATGCCCCTAAACCCAGTTGTATGGGGAATAGTTAACTAACATTAATCAGCACTTTCTATGTGCCAGGTACCAGGCGAGGCACTGGGGATATAAAGGAAAAAAAGTCCCTGTTTTCCTGCTTCAAGGTGCCCACAGCCCTAGTGGGAGGAATGACATTTGGAACAGAACAGAAGTACAGTGCCTGGCGACGGTTTCAAAGAAGAGGCAATATTTGAGCTGGGTCTTCGAAAATGTACAGAAGTTTGTTCAATAGTGCCCTAGGCAAAGAAAGCATAATCTACACAGGAAGAGAGGTGTGAGGAAAGGCAGACCATTTAAAGAAGGGCAAATGGTGTGACCAGAGCATAAAAGGAGACACATGGGTATGCGAGTATGTATTTGAAGGACATAAAAGGGAAAATTCCAGCTAAGGAGTTTATAGTTTACGCTTTTAAAAAATGGGAAACTCTTAAAGCTAAACAGTAAATGATCACATTCATGCTTTAGAAAGAGTCCTCTTGTGGCACTGCACAGGATGATTGGAAGAGGGAAAACTGGACACAGCAATACTATTATATTTGGGGGGTTAAGATTGTAGTCACAGTGAGAAGGGGAGAGAAAATCACAAGATTTCAGACTGGAGTTGGTGATACCTGGGATTATTGTTTTTTAAAAAAACTTTTTTTACTACAATGTATAAGAAGAAATACATTTTAACATTATGACCCAGCATACATGCTTGTACATGTGTGATGTATGTGCATACATGTACATATATATACCATGCAAAGATTTCACTAACCAATAATAACCCTAATGACATGTGATGATTTAAGTTCTATATCATTTTTAAAAACTGGTAATCAAAACCCACTTATAGGTCAAAACAGGTAGTTTAAGAAATTCTCCATAGGCTGGTAGACACAAGTAGTGTTGCATTCAGGGCTGTAGCCACAGGAGACAGTTCTAGGGGCCCAAGGCAAGGCCATGTTCATTATGCAACACAGGGAAATGAAAGCAACAAGAGGCGTCCTAAAATAGCAGATTTGTCCTACATAGATGTTTTCTTTGCAAGCCTATTGATTTTAAGGTTGCTGTTGGCCTGAGGCATTTAATGCTATCTGTGTTACTTAAGTAATGATTTACCATTTGATGGGACTTGCTGTTCTTTTGTAGTCTTGCTGGTTGATTACACTGCATGGATTAATTAGGTATTTATGAGCATATATATCTCACAGCCAGGCTTTTAGCAAAGCTCCTTATCTGTGCTACGGATTCCTGCATGATATTTCTGGAGTCAATCTGTTGCTACACTTAAAATTAAATGGAAGAGGCTGCTATATCCAACTGTTAATTCATTTTATATACTACTCTGTAAAATGCCTGAAGCCCTGGAGCATAGGTTTTTAAAAAACGAAACCATTAAAATGTGATGCCAATTTTGGTCTTGATGACCATACCCTGCAGAGTTAGAGTTGCCTGGTCTGCTTCAGGCAAAGTGAAAGTGATGCTTTCAGCACTGAATGAATATGTGTACGGGTTCTGTTCAGTCATCTCCAACAGGAGTTCCCTAAGATTGAAAAGGCCATTGACTAGTTAGGAGAACTTTAAGTACAAATGCATATAACTTTCTTAACTCTGATAGTAATTTTCATTTTTACTAAAACAATGGTTGTCATTCTGTTCTCCCATATTAAAAACATGTTATGTTGCTTTATCATTTACAAAGCACTTTCATGTATATTATTTTTTATAGCTAACATTTATTGGGTATTAGTAATACCCAATGTTAGTAATGTTAGTAACAGGCCAGGCACTGTGCTAAACACTTGATATGCGTTATCTCACAGAATCTTCAAACCAAACCTATGCTGTAGGTACTGTTCATTTTCCAAATTAGAAAATTAAAGAAACTTTCCCAAGGCCACAAAGCCCCTAAGGGATGAGCCATGATTCAAACTCAGGTTTGTCTGCCTTCAGAAGTTAAACTCCTAACCATTGAATTATGTTTTGTGTATTCCTCTAAATACATTTTTCTGAGGCCTAGTGATGCCAGTTGATTTACGTAGGATTATTGGTGAATGAGTGATAATACCAGGACTCAAACCCAAGCCATCAATGCTAAGTCGGTGCTCTTCTGTCACCTTACACTGCTCCATAATTTAATGACCCCAACATTACCCGTGTCAGCAGTATTCACAGGCAGACAGGACCCAGGAGAAAAAGAGGAAAGGGAAAAGGCTACTCCAGAGTCACAGGCATAGAGCGCTGCTGCCATGCCCCACCCTCTGTTTAAAATCAAAAGCAAAACAGAAGAAAGAATGCACATTCAGATGTGGCAGGAAAAAAAAAGAAACAATATTACTTTACACTAATTTAAGACAGCTGTATAACCTCTATGTAGGAGACAGAAAGAGTTCAAATGACAGAAAAGAGGTAGTATATGGACTAAACAAGAACATGTGTTTAAATATTTAAAGAACTTCTGAATCTTAACATGTGAAAGTCAATAATAAAAATGAAAATAGATGAAATAAAGTTAATATATCTTTCTTTCACAAGAGACTCGGATAAGGAAAAGTACAAAAAGAAATTCTTAGTATTGGAAGCTCTAGAAAGCAATCCCTCAATGAGAGAAAAACTCCAAACTAGTCCACTATGGTCATAAAAAGTGCACATGTACAGCCGGGTGGGGTGGTATGTGCCTGCAATCCTAGCTACTCAGGAGGCTGAGGTGGGAGGAGCTTGAACCCTGGAGTTCAAGTCCAGCCTGGGCAACATAGCAAGATCCCATCTCTCAAAAAAAAAAAAAAGTGTACATGTACATAAGACAGATTTTACAATCCATATCATGCATAGGTCTAGAAAATAGATCACTAACCCAAATCAATTGCTTTTAAACAGTTATTAAAAATCCTTCTCTAAAAAGAATTATGAATATCAAAGTCCAATGAAGCCTAGCATGAACACTAAAAATTACTAATGTCCAAAAAATAGGTTTTGATTGATAAGGCAATTTATTCCAATTTTATCTTCCTTAACAAGCATTATTTCAGCTCTAACTCCGGTCATATATTTGTTCTTGGATCTTTGCTTCCTTTTTTTGGCAACATACTCAAGAGTTTAAATAATCACTAGGCTGTATGGAGCAGTAAATTCAATATAACGTTTAATAAAATACTCAACTTATTTTTCAACAAATATTTGTAAATAGATTTTGAAATTAAGGCTGTTTAAAAACAAACAAACAAAAATACACTGCCATAGACCAGAGTGCCAGTCTGAGAGGCAGTTTAAATGGAACACTACTTCAAAAGCAAAATTCATTATGATGAATGTGTCAAGTGAGATTAGAAATCCACTAATGCTAATTGGATATATTCTGAATGCATTAAACTTCTGAAGATATTTTTATGAACTGTTTGCAATTTCCTATTAACATCCACGCGTGGCTGCACTTTGGATATACCCGCAATTTGATACAATATAGGTTATTATGCTTAATAACTTTCGATCTCTCAGGGTGATTGCAAAGTTTAAAGAAATGAGAAAAGAAACAATGTGAAAACACCACTTCTGAAAGGAAGGGAAAATGGAACATTAAAAAGCTTGAATAGTAATGACAGAGTAAATATGGTTGTGTTTTTTCAAATATAAGAATTATAGAGCCAGATGGTCACCATGAAAATCTAATATACAAAAATGAGAACTTGCCAGCCTACAGAAAACATAAAAAATTTCAAGAATGGTTTTGCAGATAAGTTCCAAGAGGGTTATCAATCAATAGACTACATTTCCATAGTGGTCAGTGAGCAAATCTAGGGTATTCAGACAAAATCCCCCAGCTGGTAAGATTGATGTCACTGAGGACAATCCCATCAGTTCACATGTAGTCTCTTGGTGCCTCTGTCAGAAGCAGAGCACTGGGCTTTGTGGAAGAAAGGTCCAGTGAACACCAATGTTCTTAGGAAACAAAAGGACAGCAAAGCAGAAAGAAAAAACCTAACAGGTTTTGTACATGCAGTTTATATAAACATAAGGTGCTGACAGAAGAGAAATGTCCTGTAATTCTCTGCCTTAACACTACAGCCAACTACTAGACATATATAGTCTATAAAATTGCTGAGGCATCATACATTGCTTAGGACAACTCAGAAAGACGACACCATACAATGACAGCATTGTTCTTATTCTAGGGTCATTGATGTACGGACCTGTGAAATGATAAATGAGTATATAGTGTTCATTATAACTATGAAACTAAATTATATTACTTATAGAGACAAAAGCAATGCTACAGCTTCATTCCAGGAATACCCTGGTGAGGGGTGGTGTCGGACCACAAAGCAGGGTGGAGTTAGTAATGTCTGGCCACATATGTGTGCACTGGGCCGGCTTTCCTCATCTCTTCACCCTCCTCACTGAGGGGGGTTATGAGGACATCAGCTTCACTACTCAGTTTTATTCCCATTCCACACACATATATTTAGCCTGTTTAGCCTGTGTCTGACGCACGTTTACTCTTCACAGAGGAGATGCTCAGGCCAAAGACAACATGCAATCCTTTCTGTTCCACCTAGAAAAATATACTTGTTGGGTGAGGAGATGGGTAATAAGCCAAACTCCAATTTTCTTAATGCAATAAGGATTTTCTCTATGGCACAAGATACAATATGTTTCTAATGCAAAACATTTATTTCTGCACATCTGCCCAATAGCAGCTCAATTAAAAATAGGCCCATCAGATTGACACAGTTTCCTTAACTTCTCAGTTCCTGTCATGCTACAGATAGCAGAAAAGCACTTAATGGCAGCTATACGGCAATTTTCCAGTAAGTCTTGTTAATCTTTATACAGTCATCATCATGGAGCCATCAAAGTGAACTTAATGACAAATCAGTTAAAATAAATTATTTTTAGGAACTTGGTTAAGAATCAGATAAAAAGCAAACCATATGTGACATAGCTTTGGTCCTCCCCATGATGGCATATAATTGTCACCATCTGTGCTGTTTATTCCATTTGCCCAGCCTACCTGCCTCCCAACCACCCCCAGAGCCACTCTTTGCCCTTCTCTGTCCTGTGATGGGCCCCAAGAGGCCGACCCCTATGGACCACAGGACCGTATCTGCATCAGCTGTGACCTTGCTCTCCGGTTTCCAGCTGGGCTCAGCCAATGAGAGGCACCTGAAGAGATGAGAGGATGGGAGGAGAGACTGCAGGACGTCATCCCCCTCCTCACTGCTCCTGCAGCTACGCTGCGAGGGCCTGGGTGCTTTACCAGGTCTTTGCTGTTTCTGTAACCCTGCCCACATCTCCAGAAACAACCCCTTAATTAGTCTTCTTCAGTCTAAACACCTCCTTGTTGGCTGACACACTGTCAGCAGCCAGAGGCTCCAAGCTGGGATCACTCACATGAACTGTGTGGACCAGGTCGGCCAACAGGCACTGCTTCAGCTTCTCATCGCTGCCGGTCCCGTGAAGCACGAGATCGGGCATGTACGTGGGGCAATAACCTGCCAGAAGTGAGCGGCCAAAGTTTCTTACATTCTGGGTGCTGATGCTCTGAGACCTAAAACAACATTTGGCCCATTAAAATACAGTTGAAAATGTACTTCCTTCTCTCACTACAACTGGAAGAAAAACCCCGATGAAAAGTAAATAAAATAGATTCAGGGTGGCCTGTTTCACCAGTCCTCCAGTAAATGGATCACTGGTGTGGGAACAGGACGGGGTCGGGAGAGAAAAGGGAGTTCTTTAAAAAATGAAAGGCCAGAAAAGTAAAGTATTATATTTCCATGACTGGTTATAAGTTTGTTTTTGTACCTCATATCAAACATCCACCAGGCAGTCTGTATCAAAAGAGTGAAGATCAAAAAAATCTGAGGAAGGGCTCTTGCCAAAAGTCTGCCTTTAGGAATCTGACATATCTGCACAGGGTGGTGCCCACGACAGTGCAGAAGAACAGAAGAAATCTCTAATTACTGCTTTCAGTCATCACAGACCAAATAATCAACCTGATGGAGTGTTAAGGAAGAGGTGTTGTTTCCCAACCACCTCATGCTGTTCTGATCGGCAGGAGAGGGGCCACATGGCAAGTGTAATCCACCACCTCCGAAGCAAGGCATCTGCTGCCAGCCATATAACTTCCCTACAGCTGACAGAAAATTAAACTCCCTGTTCCCTACCACCACCTCTGCCACATCCCTGAGCTTCTCCAAAACGTCACAATAGCTGCAAAGACAATCACTGGCCTTCTCCATCAGTGAGCTCAGTCACGCTAAGCCAGTGATCATCCTTGGCAAAAGGACAGGCTAGAAACTGTTCATCTTGATTTGATAACATTTCTAATACTTTGAGAAAAAAATGCATTGTGTGTTAAGCAGCCAACAGTAGCTAATGTGATCATGGGTGTCAGGCCAGGAAGACAGTATCTGAACCCAGCTCCCTCTGCTTCCCGGCCTGCCAATGTTACCTTGGCAGGGGCAGCTCCACTTCCAAGGACCCTTCGGTCCTGTCACCACTGTGACCCAGATCTGGTGTGGCTGAAGCACATGCTTCGTCATCACTGTCTCCAAGAGCGCTATCAGAGCTTTCATTCCTGGGAATGTCTCCTTCGATCCTGAAGTTGGCCTTCTTGTTGTCATCCCCACAGGGGACATCTGCAGCGACCAAGAGGCCAGAGTCCTGCTGGACACGCCTGTCTGGAACAGGCTCTAACAGAGGTCCATCCACAGCTTTCAAATACAAACCTCGAGTTTTCTCCAGCGTTCCCCTTCTGGTTCCTGCCACAGAGTCAGCAGGTGCACACAAGTCAGCAGTGTGGTTGAGGTGCCCGGCAGCATCTGCCACAGTGTTGGTTCTGATGCCTCTATCCTCAGCAAAACCCCTGTCAGACTCACCTTCATCCCCCTCAGAAGACTGATTCTGAGGACAGCAGACATTCTTTTGAAAGCCAGGTTTGAAGGAGCACCTATAAACCTGCGGGTCCTGAGCCACATCAGCGGCCACCCTGGGCTCGGCCAAGGGACTGGCTGACTCTGAATATTGTCTGCAGGCCTTTAGCCTCTCCTCCATTTTTTTTGCACGGCTTTCAAAGTCAGACTCTGGAGATACGGAGCTTCCAATTTGGAAAGTGACCTTTTCTAAAGGAGGTTTCTCACGGAAATATCTGTCGGGGCAAGGCCAGGCTGCTGACCGGTCTGGTAGTTTCCTAGGCATCTCCCCTTTCAATTGCTCATTGGCAGTTTGTTGATGGATCTTCATTCCTGTCCCTAGACCTTCACAGCTGGAAAATCTTGAAGAGCCATCGTGTGGTGCCTCTTTTATACTTTCTTCATCCCCACAAAATGCGCCCTGAAGTTTCCAAGAACTATCTAATGCTGGCTCTTGGAATCCCATGCTACAAGCCTCAGAACTCTGCTCTGGCCTCTTGTTTCCTTCTTTGTCAGGTCTGGAACCCAGGTCTCTAATGTCAGTGCCCTCCAGGATCTCAGGTAACCCTGCGTGCTGGGGGTTCTTTCTCTCGGCCATCGTTAGTGGTAGGATGGGGGGTACGAGAGCAGGCTCGCTTCTCACTGTAACTACCACATACTCAGACTCCTCCACTTCTCCTTTCTCCAAGGCTGTTACGATCTTGCTCCCATTTAAAACTTGGTCACCTTCACTGTGATTCCCACTCCAGGTCAGCTGGTTCTCTTGTAGCTCAGAGCAACGGAGAAAGTATGTGAGGACATAAAGTATGCGCTGGACCAAATCCTTCTGCTTCCCTACCACCACGGTGCGAGTCAGTCTCACTGGAGAGCCTATGGCTCCGTAGAGATCACCTAGAGAGCAAAAGTGGACACAAGACAAAGTCCTCTGGGGTTAGCATGTCATAGATATGTCAGCCTTTACAAAAGCAAAACAGATGACTTGTATTCCTAACCTAGAATCATTTCTTCAGACGCCTGATTTCTCATTTCTAGTAATGACCACGTTTTAGTTTTGCCTCTGTAATGGAGAGTCAGCCTGGAAAGTCCTGGCACAGGCTGCAGCCCACCACCCTTGGTGCATGGGAGCTCGGCTACCGTGGACACAGCCCCTCACCATGCTTGTTAGGTCTTCCCATGCAGTGCACAGGCTCAGCCAGTGGCTTGCCCAAGGAAGGCTAAAGCCAGAGCTCTGAACATGTGGCCAGATTCAATACCGTATCTTGGAAAGTAGAAGAAGAATTTGTTAGAAGAATCCCAGGACAATGGGCCTTGGGATGAAATCCAAATTCAAGGATTTCTAAACAGAAGTTCAGTGAATCAATTCAAAATACTTAATGAGGTGGTCTGCTTAGAATTCTCTCAATACACATACACACACCAGGTAGAATCAGTTTGATTCACAAGAAAATCACTTGGTCATGAATAATGAGTCAAGGTTTCATTTTATTTTGCATAAAAATTATGCTGGAAACAAATATGCCCCATTAGGTATATCCTGACAGGTTGATTAAAAACTGGCTAATGCACCACAGATCTATATTCTGCTTAAGGATGGAAGAATAAGGGCAAGTGTGTCACCCAACCACCCAGCAGTATGAGCTTCTCATCAAAAATATTTTAGTTAACTATTAAAACTATTGTATTTGATAATTTGATTATTACACTTGATAAAAAGTTATACATTTGATACTTTGTTGATAATAATAATAAGGACAATTATAATAAAGAGCCAATATTTACTGACTGGACAGGCACTTTGCTAAGAGCCTAAAGGTTTATCTCATTATATCTTTGATAACCAACCTGGAGTTAGAAACCATTAAAGAAACAACCATAATGTTGGAACAAATCAAAAGCTGAAAAGATACTAAATAAAGGAGACATGATATATGGTAGTAGTTATAAATAAGAACTTAGGAAGTTAGAACTCATCTGAGGAATGCATCTAGAGGAGGGAAGGCATTATAAAGGCATATACCTGATAAAACTAGTTAAAATTAATAGATAAAAATGGAAAAAAGTTATGAGAACCACCAGGAAGTACTTCCCCTGGGGACACATCAGGAAGTACCTCCTCTGGAGAGTGTTCCCTAGGGTTACGCTCCTAAGAACATTCAAAGGGCAGGACAGAAATAGTAACGAACAGTCCTCTCTATAAAAAGACTAGATTATAGGCTAATAGAACTTTGACTTTGAGGCTTTTGCATCTGAGTGAGAAATCATCCTAGAATTCAGGAGAGTAACTCAGAAACATAGTCTGATGGTAGGACTTTAGTGTGAGAAAAATTTCTTGACTAAGAGCTTATTACTGTCACTTTCCTTTGATTACATCTGCCCATTGCTGCAGGATATCACAGTCATTTCAGGAATTCATGGGACATTTCTGTTAAATCAATCTCAATGATAATAAAGAAGCAGCATAATATTTCTGAAATCTGGTATAACAAACCACAAGGGAAAGGCCACTCAGAATGACATATTCTAGCAATGCATTTAACTTTTAGTTTTACACATTTTAATAGCTAAATGGAAAAAAGTAAAACAAGGAAGGTTATTAAAAATACAACCTATAACTTAAACTATATAAAGTAATGAGAGCAATGTGTGTAGTACCAGCATTATTACTTTATAGCCAAATTTCATAAAATAATGCATCATTAAAATAATAGACCCATAATATTAAAGATTTTACTGGATCTTGAACTTGAAGGCAATGTTTTGAATCCTGCATCAATGAAGCTGCTAATTTTTAGAGTAGATTCCTTTGCTTTCATGAGTATAATTTTTTAAAATGAAGATGTCGCACAACAATGTGAATATCCTTAACACTACTGAACCATACACTTAGAAATGGTTATGATGATGAACTTTGTTATTTTTTTTTACCTTAATTAAAGACAAAAATTTAAATGTAAAATAGGCACATGAGAGAAAAGCAGAGTAAAAAAGGAAGCAGTGAAGAGAGCGCTTGCAGGAGAAGACAGAGAGAACACGGAAGCAGGAAGGGATGTTGGACGGGGTGGGAGGAGAGATCAAAAGGAAAGGAGGATAAATAAAGTGGAGTGGAGACCAAGGGAGGGAAGACAGGGAACAGAGAGGAAACTCGGGGGGAAAGAGGGGAATAATAGAGAGAAGGGTAAGGATGGGAAAGGAGAAAGAAAACAGGTGAGGCACTGGAGAGGTGCAAATGATAGAGAACCAGAGAGAAGGAAAAATACGGTGGAGAAGGAGAGGTGAAAACAGCAAAGAGGGTAAAGCACACATTGGAAAAGGAAAGAAATGCCTAAGGAAACAGCGAAGACAGAAACAGAAACTGGAAAGAGAAGGGAGAAAGGAATGGGGTGGAGAAGCTGAGGGAAGTGAGGAGCCCTGTGAAGAGAGGATGGTAAAGAGAGAGGGAGGGAGAGGTAGGGGGATATAGAGACAGAAACCAAAGCAGAAACTGGGAGATCCTGAGAAAAAATAAAAAAGGAGATGAGAAGAAAACTAAGGACCGTAAAGGGACGCTTACTCATGATCGCATTCTAGTGACGTCCGTGCTGCGGATTCCCCTTTAAACAGCGTTTCCCTATACCCTACACATTTTGACTAACTATGTCTTTATTATCATCGTTAGTGCAAGATATTTTCTAATTTCTCCTGTGAAATTTGTTTGGCTTGTGGGTTATTAAAATGTGGTTGCTTCATTTCTGAGCAGGTGGGAATCTCCTTTCTTTTTTAAAAAATTGATTTATAGTTGAATCCTATTGCATTTTGAAAAATACTATTTAAACTTTTGGGAAAAAAATGAAGAAATTTCAGACATTTTTACTTATATTAATTTAAACCAGTGATCTGAGGAGAGAATCTGCTTTTCATTTCCATAAATGCTTGAGATCATTAGGTCAAAAAGAGACTGACACGGAGCTCCTTCAATCAGGGGTGTAAGACAGTGGCCTCCAAACTTTGTACACCCACGCCAAGAAAGAAATACATGTTATACTGCAAGCCCACACACCCTTTGAAACAAACATTTTACAAAACATATATGTAAGTCATTCTGATATTTTCTATTCTATTATACCTTTTAAATGCTTTTTTGACCCATTAAATTGCTTCCACAGCCCACAAATGGGAGGTAATCCACACTTGGGAAAACGCTTGCATAGAGTGTACATCTCAGGCACAGGCAAGTCCACAAGAGTGTGGAAGGGACTGTTGCTTCCAGCTTCTCTTTTCCCTTCCCTGGGAACGCTGAGAAGCCATGGAGAGGTGGGCACCACAGTGGTACCTGTCCTGGCAAGCTCTCAGGTTAGCCTTTGAACTAATTCAAGATAGAATCTTTTCTATCACTTAGGAGCCTGGGTTAAAATTACATCTGCATCATTGTATATTCCCAGCAGTTTATATTTTTTTATTTACTGTGACTTGCTAAATACTTAATGAAAAAAAATTTTTTGAGGCAAGTGCCTCCTCTGTCAAACTATTGAACTCAACCAGCACTTAAGCTTGCCTTTGCAAAGCTATCCTGTGCCTTCCCTGCCCTAGGCCTCATCCCCTCCTCACACTGCTCTTGTCAACAGCCAGATCCCTGCTGTTGTTTGGGGAAGGGAGGATGGAAGACTTTCAACAATACGTGATCTCCCCTGAAAAATGACAGTTGTGAACCCACAGGAAGGGGACTCTGCCTCGTTTTGCTGAACATAGAGAATTAATGGCTCCCAACTTGGTTAAATTTCAAAGGAGAAGCATGCCTAACTATAAATACATTTATCTAACTAAATGCACACTGCTTAGTTAGCATTGTTTTTAAATGGGTGACCCAGCAGCATGAAACACCATGTTTCCTTAATATTCAGCCCCCTTCCCTTCACCACTTAATGATACTACATTTTTTCCCCAACATTATTGTCCCATTACAAAAACAACCATGTTTTGTCCTCCCCAGGAAGGACTCCCCACATGACCCACAGTGAGTTAGGCCATGTTCTGTGTTCTTTTCTGAGCTCAGTGTTGACCGTTTGTATTTCTATTTTAAAAAATTTTTAACTGACATGTAATAACTGTACATATTTATGGAGTACAGTTTCATATTACAGTACCTATATACAATGTGTAATGATCAAATCAGGGTAATTAGCATATCCATCACCTTAAACACTTATCATTTTTTTGTGCTGGGAACATTCAAAATCCTCTCTTGTAGCTATTTGAAAATATAGAATAAATTATTGTTAACTATAGTCACCCTACAGTTCTATGGAACACCAGAACTCATTCATCTAGCTGTAATTTTGTATGTTAAGCAACCTCTCCCTATCACCCTCCCTTTAAGTCCATTTTTAATATCCATAAATTCTTTAGTTAATTCATTTAAAACACACTTATTACCCCCAAACCATGAGACTTGACCTCTCTTCCTTGTATGTCTCATGACCAAGGGCACAAGGACAAGACAACATCTGTACTGCTACAAAATTAGGACAATAGTTATAGAGTAGGAAGGAGGATCTAATTAATACATATAAAAACACTTAAAACAGCACATGGCTCAAAGTGTCAGCTTTCATTATTGTTATTATAATATGCTATTTTCTAAGACTGGGGTGCTTTCCCCCAGTCCGTACTTCATTTTCTAGAAAATGCCATCTTAACGTGTCCTCGAGTAAGCCTTCCTGAAAATTCCCTCCGTCCCCTCTCTAGATGCCCCTACAATATACTATTTTCAGCAGCAGCAGCTGCTGCCATAACAACTGCGCTTTACATCACTGACTTAATTCCCACACTAACCATGAGGTAAGTTCCATCATCATGCGTTTCACAGGTGAGGCGACAGGCAGGGAGAAGCAGAGCAACCTGCCCGCAGGGACTGGGCCTGCCCCTGGGCCCCGGCCCCATGTGCCTCACCTCTATGCCTTCTGCCCCTCTCTTATCATCTTGAACACCCCCCTATCTGAAATCAAGAGATCACAAGTCTGCCTCCTCTCTTGCACAGCCAGCTTCCCAAGGCTAGGCAGCGTGTACCACTCAACTCTCCATCCCAGCATCTGTTCTAGACCCTGTCTCAATGGGGTGAGTGAGAGTGAGGGTTGAGTTTTTCTTTGTCACTCTAATGTTTGATGAGTGAGAGGCCCCAGAGTACACTTCTCCTCCACATGAACCCAAATATGCAACTCCAGTCTCACTAGCCCCAAACTCTATTACCAAACTATGCCAAAGCATTTGGATTCCTATACCATGCCTCAGTACAAAGTGTGAGGAAATAAATGCCACCACTAATTGCAAGGAAGCAGTGTAGAGAAAGACAAGATTTCTGACTTATGCTAAAACTTAAAAGGTGGTGAGATCAAGGTGTGTTGCCTTCTTCCTTCTCATTTTTTTCCTAATCCACTCCATCCTCTAGGGCAGTGGTTCTCAACCAGGCAGTGTTTTGCCAACAACCCCCCGACCCTAGACAGCTGACAATGTCCGGAGACATTTTTGATTAGTACAACTTCAGTCAGGGAGGGGGTTCTACTGGCATCTAGTGACTAGAGGCCTAGCATGCTGCTAAACATCCAATAATGCATAAGACAGCTCTGCCCCTTCCCTCAACAACTCAACTGGTCCAAAATGTCAACAGTGCCAAGGTTAAGAAACCCTGCTCTAGGGTAAACAGCCACTATGAAATGGGAGAACACAGTTTACCTACCCTGTTTTAAGAGGGTAGAATAAAGCTGCTAGTAGGGGAAAGGAGAGGAAGGTGGTACTCTCACAGTTAGAATCTGTAAGCCAACCTTCTATTCCCTGCCTGCCCAATGACAACCTGTGAATCACGGGGTTGGATAGCCAGTATAAACCACAAATTCTAGCACTTTTCCTATTCCATCCCATGTATTCTCTGAATAGCCAAATTATTACTAACCCAGCTGTGCCCAGAGTGGATTATACGGATGTGTTTTGGCCAGCATGTTCACTGACTGAGAGGTGCGTTTCTCAGAGAAGGCTTTAATGGGAGGATGATCCACAGGCATGACAGTTGGTACCCAGGCCAGGTGGTAGGTTAACACTGCAGTCAGTAAGGCAGCAAAAAACCTTGGAGAAATGGAAGAAAATACAACCAGATTAGTCAGTGCAGGAAGAGGCATGTCCTATACAGCACGTACACTAGGCTATGGAATTTGCATATAAGCCTCCAGAGAATTGAAGCTTACTGGTTTTTGTTGATCTGTTCTATTAGAAGTGTAAACTCCTTGAGAAAGCGCTGGCAGAGCTGGGTTTTTTCCAAAGTACTAGACATCATGGTAAGCCATACAGGTTCAGCTATCCTTGGAACAGAATATAAGTTCCAGATAGTCCCTCTATAGAAGAGAAAAAGAAGGGATACACAAAACTTTTACAAATATTATTTTGGATAACCTTGGTATAAAAGAATAAAGGAGAAAACAATAATTTAGATCTATGTAGTCCTTAAGGGATTCAAGCTCCATACATAACAGAGGTTGCAAACTATGGCCCACGGGCCAAATCTGACTGCTACTTTTTATAAATAACGTTTTACTGGGACACAGTCATGCTCATTTGTTTACATATTGTCTATGGCTGTTTTGCAGGACAAAGGCAAAGTTGAGTTGCTACAACAGACTCTTTACAGAAAAGTATGCCAAACCACTGACATAAAATATCCATTTTAAAAACAATTTATTTTCACAATGTCTGTGTCAGAATTTACAACCATTTTTATAGTAAACAAATAAAGAGATAAAGAAAGTATATGCTATATTGAAACTGTGACCAGAGGCAACTCAACTCTCCCAATTTCTGGTTAATGCTTTGGGGTTCACTATGCCAAAGAATCTTATTCATTTTAGATGAAAAAAACCACACAAATGGCTCTTGTTTATTATGATATACTAAGTTTTTACATGGAGGCCTAGAGAGATTGGGTTACCTGCACAAGACATACAAACATTTCACGACAAGGTCAGGGTGAGAATTCAGTTCTCAATACCTGGCACAGAGGATTCTACTCTAAGTTACATGCCTCACAAGTGCTTTTGCAAAGAGCATACTAACTTAGCCTAGGACCACCACTTAAAAGGCCACCGTATCTCTGAATTTAAAACACATCCACTCTTCCCGAATCAAGATAGATGAGACATATTCTGACCTGACGTTCTAACTGTGTACAGGAAAGGACTGGGACACAACAGACAAAACCTTGACAAAAAACAAAGCATCTGCTGAGTGAGGCAGCAACGGCAAGTTACAGTTACATGCCACTGGGATTCATTTACTAAAACTAAGGTCTCCAAATGCTAACACTTCATTCTGTCACCATTTCTGGAGGGGTTGATTGTTGAAGTAAGAACAAGACCTATGTACACAGTGGGGTTTTCCAGTTCTGTACTTTTAGTTTCTTGATGCCTGAAAAATGGATACTTTCATAAAAGTAGTATGTAGACTCTCAAGCACAAGCTGGTGTCTAGTCTGACCATGGCAGAGCAACAGGCAAATCCAGTGCTGCCCACACAAAAAATGGAAGGTTTACTAATCAGATTGCCATCAAAAAGCACAACCTCACATTATTTCTCCCATACATGACTTAAGTTTTAACAATCACCAGATAATGACTAATGTGTTACTTGAGTTCTTTACATATAACCCAGAGTTCAAAAAGGCTGGTGATTTTGTTCCAAGTAGCATTACACAGTTCACCAGCATATACTTTAAGCATCATAAAATGTTCTAATATTCTAAGAACTGTAAAATATTTTTATCCTTCAGCTATGCAGTAACAGTTTGACTCACTAGCTCATAACTGCTTTGGAGTGGGATTCCATTCCCCATCGAGATATTGGCTCTAGGAAATGGTGCAACAATCCCAACTCAGCGTGATGGGAGAGGATCCCACCTGCTACCCAAAGCAGTCTACCTTTCCACTCAGACATTAGGTGCAAGGACTCTAGAAAACCAGTTTCCAGAGTACAAAGATCAGTTAGAAATTAACTATGAAGACACACTAACATGCTTATATAATTTAATGCCCAGACCAGGAAACTTAGGAGAGGACACTGGGTATAAACTAGGACCGTTCTGGTAAATTGGAATGTATATCTCCCTGACATGGATACTCCCTCCATCTATGCTTTGGATAAGCATCTCTGAACTCAAGTTTCCACATCTATAAACTGGGGTTAATAGCGCTCACCCTTAGGGCTTTTGTGTGGATGACACAAGATAATGAACAGGCTGATAAGAGACACCCGAATATTAGCTTTGTCCATTCACCTTGTTAAAACAGTCATGTAAAAGACTGTTGGGCAGTAGTGAGGATTACCCAGTGGTGGGTTACTTAAATTTTTTGCTCTGTTTGGTCTCAGATTCCATCTTGAAGGGCAGAGCTGCTAAAGTGACTAATAACTGCCAGCCTCCCAATTCTTCCACATCGCGGGTCTCTCCGTACCCCTAGATCCATGGCTGCTTTTGCTACCACTGCTCATAAATATCCCTTGTTGGATTTGCCAAACTTTGCCACTTTACCTGAATTCTCCCAGAGCTTCCATCAGACGGCTGACATAAAACTGGACTCGGAGGCTTGATTCTGCTATTTTCCGGCAGGAGATCATGGCCTTTATAGAAGAGAAAGCAAGCCAAATTACTGAGAAGAAATTTTATAACATACCTACTGGGCTTTATTAATGAAAGATAATATTATAATCAATTAAAAACACTCAAGATAATAATGCCTTCAGTCATGAAAAAGCAGTAATTCCCTTCCCTACAGCAATCCAGTATCTGGTAACAAACAACAAAGCCTGAGGATCTAATCACTGCTGTGGGTGATTTAACTTCTTTAGGAGATCTGATACATAAACAAAGTGATTCTGTCATCTTTAAAGCCCCGTAATTGCTTCTTTATTTGACATTGGATTACATTCTTATTACCTTTTCAATTGCACTCTTCAGCCTGTTCATGTGAGATTCAAACAGGGGAAAATGAGAAAAAAAAAAGTCCTGGAAATTCCTTTGTGCTTCTTCTTTCTCACACAAGGAAAAGATGATGCTTATGGCAATTTTCTTCCTCCTAACCATGGCTGGATTAGAACTACAGGTTTCTTCAGCCAAGCTGAATGTCTCATCAGTTGACCTGGAGGAAAAGTAAGTTTGAAAAGTTGCCATGCATCAGTGAGCCACACCGAAGATAAACTGTGATGCCCGGGGATGGCATTCAGAAAGCTAATTCAGAACGCTCAGTCTCAACTAGGAGTTTGTCTACCTCTAGTTCATTCTCTTCTATAGTTCCCTGTCATGAAAAATGACAAGAACAGCTTGCCACACAGTATTATCCTAACGTGAAAAGAAACTCAAATGAAAACTAAAAATAGTTTAAATGTCCCCTTATTAGACTCTTGTCCTTTTCCCTGGGTCATTTTTATGTCAGATTGATGGTATTTAGGAAGGATTGTGAAATATCTGTTCGTTCAAAATATAGGTCCTTTGTCTTGGTTGCTAGAGACCAACAGATGAGAGTTGGAAGAGGAGTGATTCTTGTGGCATTCTATTTAACAAAGGCATCATATTTGAATATTTACTGGTACTTCCAGGCTTGCTTTTCCCAAGGCTATTAAAACCACCAGATGAAGTTATTCCTCTAAAGGCTCAGATTAAGCCATGTGATTGACCAAGTTCTCTGGGAAATCCCTTAAGCAGAAAGACTCGCCTTTCTTCTGTTACAAATTCCCAGAAAACTTATGACTCTCTTGAGAGACTCTGCTTCTATGATAAGAGCCACGAAGCCAATAAACTCTAAATATATATTCAGTTTGTCTTAAGGAGTAAGCCTTACTGATATGGCCTAACCATGTCTCTTACTTAACTACTGTGAAAAGCCAGTAGAGCTACCCCATAGCTCCCAAGAGCAAGAATAAAAACAAAAGAACTAATTTTTTTTTTCCTACAAAGACACCAAAGCAAAGGACACAACATACTGCAAATGAAAGCATCTAGCCTGGCATGCAGTAAGTATGGGATACATTTTCTCTTTCTCATTGACTCCACCATTTAGCTTCATATCTCTGCCAAATATGGGAAAGGTCTGCTTCCTCCATTTTCTGTAATGCAAATTACAACATCATAATTACTTATGCTGGGCAAAATTCGGGGCAGTTAGCCTTCTGCCTTTCATCTTAAACTTCTTATTTAGTGCTCTACTCACAGTCTGTAATGTTCCTGTGATTTCAAATATATCCAGATTTTATTAAACATATATACATCAAAAGTTTTATGGTCAGGAAAGCTATTTTATTTTTTAAAGAAAAGGAGATAGACATCTTGTTCTAATCTTACTTATACATTACCATTTCCCTTAACTTCAAGCAAGATCCCGGAGATGTAGGTAAGGTTGATAAATCAGTAAAAGGTTCTCACTCCAGACATGTCACTGGCAGCACATGGTGCTGTTGTAAATGCATTAACTGTTTTCTCTGAGAAATCCCTAGATCCTAATCATCAGAAAAAATTCTTCATTCTTTCTCAGAACTTCACATAATCTCACACAATGCTCCCTCTTCTTTTCTAAAATACCTGTACTAAAACCTTGTTTTCCTGCACTAATTTATTTTTTTTCTGTATAGGAAATTCTTGTGAGCTTATATTACAAGACTTGTAATCCTTTCCTCTTTGTTTGGCATCTCCTATTTCCCTTCTTTTTCAGAAGTAAAATGACCACATCAGTCCATTCATCTTCAGGCCAACTTGATCTTTAATAACCAAACTGTAATAAACACTGAACCCTATGCAGCCTTACTCATCATCTTCATCTCTACCCTATAAACAATAGCCAAATCTTTCATCAGTTTTAACAGAGCAGAGAGTGCCACCTGCTGAATTTCTGAAAAATTTCCACAGCTATAATAGAGTGGATAATTCTTACTTGCTTCACTATATCTCTCTACTGAATTCTAAAGCAAAGACTCTTCACTCTATAGACTTGGATCAACCATGGAACCTGGAATAAATCAGGTCATGTGGTATGGTAATTAATTATATTTTAAAAATTACTCTACAATAAAAGGTTGTTTGAGAATGTTTCTAAAAATTTAAGTGTACACCCAAATACTTCATCATATCTTTACCCTCAAGTCATCAGGGAAGGTACACAGGCTGTTTTGCAAATGTGGAGATCAAGGCAGAGTGCAAATTAAACTTGATATGGAATTCAACTCGAAAACAGAAAGCTTCTTGGTAACAATGCTGGAATCAGAACCCAGGGTTTCTATCTTCTAGTCCAGGCTTACTTCTGGGACACTGGAAATGACCAGGGACTCTGACCCCATGCCTAATCCGTCTGCTGGCGCTCATGCTATCCAATGCAGTGCGCCAGCTGGAGCACTGAGGGGAAGGAGCTGGATACAATCGGATCAGCTGACAGGCCTTTGAGTCAAGGAAAGACTGCAGCTACACAATTTTTTTCCCTTATTAAGAAATCAAATAGAATTTTGTTCATATTTATGAATAAGCATTTATATATATTATAAGTACTTTAAGATCACAAATAATTAAAGCTGAAAGTATGATTATTTAAGTATATCTCAATAATCTATAATTGATATCAGGGCTGCTTAGTCTAATTGCTGTTTATGTCAGCTTTGAACTTAACACTAATCTATGTATTACATTGGACCATATGAAATTTGACATAAGAACATCCCATCAGCATAATTCAAACCAAAGGGCTTTCCTGGGACTTTATATCTTGCTCCTTTAGGGTTTCAATAGCCTAAGTGATGGAATCCCTGAGGCTTCTCCTTCCCTACAGACAATACTGCTGTACCAGCTGTTAGATGCCCAAGCCCCATTCCCCACCCCGGAATCAAAGTTTATACCTCCCACAGCAGGGGGCCCTGATGGCAGTGTGGCGCCAACTGTTAAGAATTGTGAGTATCATCCCTGACTACTGTTAACTGTCTTAGGAAGGATGTTTTTAATTACTGCGTATTTTCTCTCAAAGCCAGAAGCAATCATAATTTTTGGTACCCACTGTCCTCTTGTCTCTAGCATAAGAAACTAATTTTTCCACCCACATAACCTGCCAAAAGCAAGAGATCAAACTGCAACATCCTTTAAGTGAAAGGATCTTCACAGGCACAGTGATCAATTCAAAACATCTGCTGCACTTATATTCTCAATGTTCAACAGGTCTATATTAAGGACTGGCTGCATGAGCAGGTCACCCTGCTCACACAGGGCCCTGCTCTCAGAAGGGCTCCAGGCTTCATTTCATGTTCTGTGATTGCTGTCTTGAATTCTTCATAATTTTATCTTTGAACTTGTGTGTTGTAAGTAAAGTCTAATAGGACAATGAAGCACGCGTTGAGGCTCAGCAGCAAGACTTTTCTGACCCTCTCCTGCCCTTCTTTCTCCTTTTCCCCTCTCTCCCCCAAGGCAGGCCATAGAAACTAGAATTCCTACTTCCAAAGGTAGGTCATAGAAACTAGAACCCCTTTTCCCCAAAGCCAGCCATAAAACCTAAAAATATTATCCTAACTTTCCCCTGCCTTTCTTTGTAAGAGCTGGCCAAAAATAAATTCTCTGACCTACCTTGTCTGAACGTAGATCACAAGACCCTCATTCCAGAAAGGGTCCTGCCCTATACCTGCGAGGGAAGAATGCTACACAGAGAGGTCAAGAAGAATTCTGAACAGACAGGCCTTGCTGGTTTTTTCCGCTTAAGTCTATTACTCTTAGATCATATCCTTTTGCCCAACCATACTTCCACATGGCTGTCCATTCTTCATCAAACCTAAGCATAAAAATGGACAGTTTTCTCTAGGTCTTTGGGTCTTCATTTCTGAAGGCTCCCGTGTCATGTAAAACTTTGATCAAATAAATATGTTATGCTTTTCTCTTGTTAACCCATATGTTGTTATAGGAGTGTCAGCTATGACCCTCATGATGGGGAGGAAAGGTATCATACCCTTTCTCACCCTACACATGCACACGAGCAGTGAAGACACTGGGCAGCAGTTTGTATGTACATGGGTGGGCTTAGAACCAAGGGCATGCTACACAGACACTGAGCAACTGGCCTGGTGGTCAGGCACACACCCCACACCTCTAAGGCAGGCCAGGGACTTGGACCCAGACTGATGGCTGTGACAGTGGCGACAGCAGAAGCAGCAGCAGCCACAGTCATGAGAGATAGGGGAGAGGAGAGAGGAGGGACTCCGGCAGCTCCAGGAATCATGGTGAGCTTGCCCATGGCCAGCTTGCCCATCCATCACTGGAGCCTGTCCCCATGGAGTCTGCACAAATATTTCACTCTCTGACCTGAGCCCCAGGACAGTAAATTATCACAAAGTAAAAGCCTATACAGAGACATTGCAATAAAGCATATCAGGAGTTCTTAGAATTCTGAAGAGAGTTTATAATCTCTGGTTTTGAAAACTGCAGCAATACTGCAAAGCAAATATTCACAGGCATAGAAATAGAAATTTAATGTAAAGGTTATTGTACTGGACAAAAACCCCACTGTTTTCACATGAAGCTTCAGATGAACAAATTATTAATGAAGAAGACCATTTAAAAATTAATTTTTCCTCATAATTGAGAACATAGCAATAGAATGCACAGGCATTTTGAATTATATACAACTCATGAGGACATTTTTAATTTCTTGTAAGATCTCTACAAGTTGCAGAAAATGTCAAAAGAAACATTAAAATAACCTTGTATAAATTTACACCTAAAATTAAATTCAGACTTTCACGAAAAGGAATTGTGTGAAGAACTAAATCTTAAAAAAATTGTTCCATAAGAATCATCTGATCTAAATGTACTAAAATTTACATTTGGAAAGTTTATCTGAAATTTATCCCAATGTTGTCATGGCCCATAAAGCTACATAACATCATGTCAGCAGAAAGATCCTTCTCCGAGTAAAAAATCACCAAAAATTACTTGCTACCTTACATTTGCCAGGAGCGACCAATATCATTTTCAATTATATTGACTGAAAGCCAAGTTGCTAAAACTATAAATTTTAATGACCTAACAAGCCTGGAGAAAAGTGAGCCAGAAAAATCTTATGATGATGCAAGATATCACATTAAATATTATTTACTGTATTATATAAAATTATGACACCAAAATATTATTTTGGGAATTTATAAGTTTATGTGGTTATTCATTTATCACTATTACCTCTATTACATCTTATAAGTAAAATATTCTTTTAAAAAACTACCTTTTAGTGTCTTTTATAGTACTTTTCTGAGGAGGTTCGTACTTTAAGACAAGAGTCTGCCAACCTCCTCATTTGCCAGCAAATTAATAAACTTCTTTTTCCTTCTCAAAAAAAAAAAATCTACCTTTTAGTGTCTTTTATAGTACTTTTCTTGCTTTTTAAGCAAGAGGCTCAAACAGTTTCATTTTGTACTGGTCCCACAAATAATGTAGCCAACCCTGACTGTATTCACAGGCTTTCTGAATGTCAGATACTTATTTTAGGCGTAAGTTCACTTCTAGAGAGCCATTAGTTCCCAACGCCAGGTCTCAATTCAAATTAGACTATTAAAGAATTTGAGGAGTGAGTTGAGGAACATTATTCAACTTTGGATTTAAACCTCAAGGGATGAGAAAGCATTTTCCGTAAAGAGAAGATGTCTGAAGGGGAACGTTTCCAAGACCCATCTCTTTCAATCACAGACGCTGTCAGTGAGAATGGTGAGGATGGTGGCAGCGCCTTTTCCTGACAGGTGGCAGTAATGGTGATGATAGTGATAGCAATGATGATAGTAGCTAACTCAGTCTGACCAGTATTTTATTTACCATATCCTGTGTCCTGGCTAAACACTGGACTTGCTGTATCTCATTTAACCCACCCAACGACACTCTGAGGCTGTACCAATACTATTATCATATTGCAGATGAGGAAGCAACACTTAGAATCCAGGTTAACTTGTTGCATCATTCACCTAGTGAGTGGCAGAGCTAGGACTTGTCCTCATGCCAAATTCCAACCCCTCAATCATTCTACTGGAAATCCCCCAACCACAAAGTGATGCAACTACAATTTTTTCTTTCTGTCCAGCTCCCTAAGATTATGAGAGGAACAGGGGAAGAGGTGAGAAGAACAGGGGAAGAGGCGAGCAGCCCGACGTGTGCTACACACATGCCCTGACCCCTTGTTTCTCGGCGTATAACATCTCTTCCATGGAGGGCTCCCAATTCCCCCATGACCATCCCTGTTTTCTTACTCCTAGGAATCCCACAGCACTTTATGTCTCCCATGGCATTTATCATGTAACAGCCTTATACCATTATTTATGTGCATACCATCTTCCCTACCAGTCTGTAAACTACTTAAGTGCAGGCAGGTAGATGAAGATGTTTATACCTTCACAGATCCTTACATATGGTAATTACTAGTCAATTTACTAAGTCAATTAATTGACATGTGAATTTTTATAGGTACACATAACAACTCCCCTTTAAGTTTTTGGGCTATAGGAAGAAGAAGTTGGAAGCTACTGATGCAACATCAAATGTACATTTTGCACACAACTAAACTTTAGATCCAAAAACCAACTGAAACGAAGACAGAAAATACCTAGATGCTGTTTCTATAATCATATTCACATCTCTTCAGTTTAAGAATTTAAGTTTACAAAAAAGAATATGTCATAAACTCTTGATTTCATATATTTCAAATACCACACTGGTGTCACTGTAACCAAGGAAGGGATTTATCCCACCCTTCATTACTTACAAAAGCTACATCTGGAAGGGATCCAATTTAAAGAGAGCACACTCATTTTAAATTAACACCAAATCTAGCTCATATACAACACAACTACCCAGATATTTACCAGAGAAGATTTTTTTTTTGAAGCTTTTATTTATTCTTTCCTTAGAACTTCTAACTTGTAAACTTTCGGGCTAAGCTGAAACTAATCAAAAAGTTTCAGCTCTTTTTCCATTGACATCAGGCGAGTACAGCTGCCCTGCCAGTTTCACCAAGCTGCCTACACCAGTACTTTTCTCAGTAAGAGGAAACTTGCAACTCACCTCCTTGGAAAGATGCCATTTTCCAAACTTGTTGTCTGACTTCGAAGCCAGCGGCGCTGGTAACTGCTGGAAGAGGATGTAGAGGAGCTTGGAGATGGGAAAGGCGTAATCAAAAGACTACTTAGTGAGGCTGTGGGGAAGAAAATGTAGAATTTGGAAGTTGAGGTAAAAGAGTCCTTGCGTAGCTACATAATGCACAACATTATGAATGTATTCAATAACACTAAACTGTACACTTAATAATGGTTAAGGTGGTAAACTTTATGTATATTTTAAAATAATAAAAACATTGGAAAATAATATATATGTAAAGTAACCTAAATTTTCAGATTCTACCAGTCTTATCCAGCAGGGGGAGACTATAATTTCTCCCTTACTGAGATTTCTTTACAGCAAAGAAAACATCATTTAAAAAGGAAAACAAACTAAAGGAAATAAGGATCACAGATATAGCAAGTGTATAAGTTATCAGGCCCCACATTACAAATGCAAAATAATTATTATTCCAATTAAAGTATAGACTGCAGATTTCTGATAAAATGGTCCACATAACATAACTGTTTATATTGCTACCTGGTAACTAATGCCATGTACAATGCTTACTTATACATATTTCCTCCTCTTGACTACTTTTTCACTCTATATTTTGAGGTGAAATTTAGGCAAATGAGTATTTCTTCCTGTCTCCCAAACCCCATCTCTAAATATACAATACTTATCCTCCTTCCCTCTAGCCCCCTTGCTACCCTCTTGCTTGTGAAAAACCAACCTCTAGTCTTAAATATACTTTCTGCTTCAATTACTTATTTGCCTGTGAGCCTCTCTGTCTCCTGCTACAATATATTGGATGTCTACGCATGGGCTCTTGGGAAGTATGAGCTTGACAGCGCCAGCCCAGACTTTTCTAACAGGCAAGGAGGGACTGGTCCCTCTCAGGGTAAGCAAAGGGTTTCTTTCAAGTCACAGCTGCCTGGTAAACATCTACGGGTTTGGGAGAATGAAAGGAGAAGACAGACTTGTCCTGCTTTTACTTCCCTAGGACTAAGGAATTAGACACTGAAATGTCACTCTGTCCAGTGGAAAAGAAAATGGGTGCTACAGATGGCTGGTCAACATTTTCAGAAGCAAATCACAGGGCAAAGGAAACTGATTTCGATAAACACGGTACACTATGCTCATGGATATCACTTGATAAAGCAGTTTCTCCATATAAACTATTACATTTTTATTTGCACTTTTGCAGGCAGATGTAAATAATCTAACTCCCTGACCTGAGCTCTTAAATACTACAGGAGTTATTTGGCTATTAGTCAATAATAAAAAAACAGATGCTGGAGAGTGCCACGTGCCATGCTAGGCAACTGGGATACAGTGGTGGACAAGACAGAGTCCGCCTTCATGGAGCTTCAAGTCATCAGTGACCATGCTCTTTCCACAGCAGAGGTCTATGAGATGCTTTTCTTTGAATATAGTCAATAGTCACAGAAAATTTGTTTGGTGGGTCTTCATCATCTTTGTATCCCTGTACCCAAGGCAGTGCCCTCAACACAGTAGGCAACCGGCAAATGAATATATGGCACCTTTTTACTAAGGTGCTGCCTAGATGTGGCTGGCCCCAGAAATTGCCTCTGTTCTGATCTGGCTCCAGCCTTGAGACTAGACATAGCCCCCAAAACCAAATCCACATTTCAAGTATCAGTCAGCAGATAATTTAACTGAGAATTTTGGAGTTAGAAGAGAGCTTTTCCTCAAATTCACACAAAATTACTTAATTAAAAAAATCCCAGCTGGGCATGGTGGCTCACGTCTAGCACTTTGGGAGACTGAGGCAGGAGGACTGCTTAAGCCCAGGAGTTTGAGTTTGCAGTGAGCTATGATGACGCCACTGTACTCTAGCTCAAGTAGAGGCGAAAGAGTGAGATCTTGTCTCAAAAAAAAAAAAAAAATCCCAATTAGACCTTTCTATCCTACCCCAGTACCCAAAGTCCCCATATGATCCAGAAGACCCCACCCAGATCTTTAGGGTCCCTGTCTCTCTCCTTGTCTTATGCTGAGCAAATCATCTTCTTCCTGGCATGTGAAGAACAGGGTTGAGGGGTGGTACTTGTATGCTAAACATTTTTTTTCCTATCACAGTGTTGGGGCTCAGAAAACAATATCCCAAAGTATGGTGCTTTGGCATGCTGAGTCCTTTGAACTAAAGGACATTGGAAAAACCTCAGAAGCAAAGTCTCTCTAACTCTTTCTCCTGCTCCCCTTTCTCCCCAAAGGCAAGTCATAGAAACTAAAATTCCTCTTCCCCAAGGCAGACCATAGAGAGTAGAACCCCTCTCCCCAAAAGCCAGCTATAAAACCTAGAAATATTACTCTAACCTTACCCTTTCTTTCTGTGTAAGAGCTGGCTATAAAGAAATTCTCTGGCCTACCTTGTCTGAAAGTAGCTCATAAAAGACCCTCATTACAGAAGGGGTCCTGCCCTATACCTGGGAGGAAGGAATGCCACACAGAGAGGCCAAGAAGAATCAGGTCAGATAGGCCTTGTTGGGTTTTCCCCACAGTCTATCAACATTAGACCATTCCCTTTTTGTCCAAGCACATTTCTACATGGCTGTCAACTCTTCATTGAATCTAAGCATAAAAATGGACAGTTTTCCCTTGGGTCTTTGGGACTTCATTTCTGAAGGCTCCCATGTCATCTAAAACTTTTATTAAGTGAATCTGTTATGCTTTTCTCTTGTTAACCTGTATTTTGTTATAGGAGTGTCAGCTATGATCCTTATAAGGGGGAAAGAGATCAAATCCTTTATGCCCCTACAATGAAAACAAGACAGATATGACCCTGAGGTCCAATTTATTCTGGAAATTATCTGTATTGTATAATTCAGTTTAGCAAACTGAGTTAAAACACAGGCTGCTTGTTCAAATCCTCGTTCTGCCACTTAGTAGCTATGACACTTGGGCAGTTTACTTAACCTGTCGGCTTTCTCATCTGTAAAATGGAGACAATAAAGTACCACAGCTAAGTATTTTTCATGAGAGTTGCAATTTGCTAGTGAATTTTGAATTGTTTAGTGAATCAAAACACTTAAAACAAAAAAGAAAATAAAGTATATTATACTGTGAATATTAATCCATGAAACTTTTCTTCATTATATATAAAGATACTTATTACTGGATCATGATGTAAAATGCATTAGCATGGGTTGCAGACAAAAGAAAAGTGTGAAAAATACTGACCTATTTCATAGGGTCCCTGCAAAAATTAAACAAATCAATGCATGTGCAACACAACCCAGTGCCCCACACAACAAATGTTACTTCTTCATTCTCTCTGATAATTCTTGGAAAAGGTGGGCCAAGTAAGACATTTTGCAGTACTAGAAGATTATTCTGATTAGTTAATTATGAAAAGAACTTAGGACTTGTAATAGAGACATGAAAAGGGAAGGCAAAAAATAAAAAAATAAAAAAGAACATTCCTTTCTTCCTGCTGAATGACAATTTTTACGGCATACAAATAAGACATTTATAGCTTAGTGCTATCCAGCATTTCCTCATGAAAAAAATTTTGTTATTTAAGATTTTTATGTAACAGTACTGTGGCATACCACTATCAATCATATACTGTAGCAAACAATACAATACAACTTTCAAATGCAAGAGCAGGACTAATCTTAACCTGCAAACCACTGCTATTTTCATGATTAAAGGGTGGATTCAGATATCTGTTCGATCAACATTAGTGCATTTGAACATTGGCATGGCTCAAGGTCTGAAAGGCAGCACCGTCTGACACAATGCTGGGCTCTGGAGTGCATCTGAAGCACCTGGGGAGCTTGTTTAAAATCAGAGCTACCCCCAGTTGATTCACTACCTGGCAACAGAGCCTGGCATCTACATGATATTGAAAAAAGCTTTTGCATGAGAGTTCAGTGGTGTGGGTTCCAGCCCTAGCAGTGCCCCCAATTAGCTCTGTGAACTGGAAAAAAATTCTCCAATTGGTGCCTCAGTTATAAAATTTAAGACTTTTAGTTAAATTATTCATAGGCTCAGTTTCAGTTTTAAAAGTGCTATATCTAATGTTCCTTAATATTATTAGTATCACTTTTTACAATATTTTCATAATTAGAAAAAAAGTTAATACATACAGATTGCAAAGACTTTTGCAGTTCTATGCATTAATAATAAAGATTACCCCTAGTCCCATTACCAGGAGATTACTGTTAACATTTTATACCTGGTTAACTCCCAACTGAAAAAACTGTGCTTTCATCCCCACCCTCCTGTCTAGGGAGGAGTCTTCAACTAGCATCTATTTATTCCTGCAGAGATTAATGATGAGAAAAGAGAATAAGTCTAAAGATTTAAAAGTGCTGATTCTTGTTCTTCATGACATGTGCCATTCAAGTTCAAGATTAATGTTTAACTTTCTCTGAAAAAATTTTTGCTACTTTGACAGTTTACTAGACACTCTGTACTGATGATTTGACTACAGAATTTGGATTTGACCAAATAATGCCCTGAAACTCTTAAGTCAAATCCATTCACTCAACAAATACTTACTGAATGCCTGCTAAGACACTGGCACCAAGCTAGGGACCTGGGATGGAAACTTAAAGGATACAGGCAGAGTATCTGCCCTTAAGCAGCTTACATTCATGGAATAAATAAATGATTTCAGACCATGGTAACTACTATAAAAATAAGTTACTATGATTTTCTTTAAGTAGCTAGGGCAAAGCCTTATAGGTGGATGGTAAATTCTTTAATCAGTGGTCAGAGAACACCTTTATGAAAATGGAACATCTCAGTTGAGACGTAAATGCTGACAAGAGCCAGCCATGGAAAGGGCTCAAAGGGAGGGCATCCCAAGCATTCTATGTGAAAATAACTGGATAATATTAATAATTACCAAAAAAATCTGTGCGTACTTCTACTTCTATATATGCGTGGACATATTTTCCTCCCTGATTCAAATATTCATTGAGCATCTACTATATGCCAGGCACCATACAAACTGCTGGGGATAGAACAGTCAATGTCACAGGCTGGGTGGGTTTCTGCCCTGATGGAGCTCACATTCTAAGGGAGAAGAAGAAACAAACAAAAGTCTCTAAGGAATTAACAAAATAACCACAGAATGTGGTGAGTCACAGGGAATAACCTCCACTGAGAAAAGGAGTGTAAAAGTCAAGAGCTCAGAAGCAGTTCCAGTTTCTTCAGTGGGAAGAATTTTGAGGTTGGCTTATTTATCTTGCTAAGAAATAGAATGATAATCCCAAACAAGCAGCACCCTTGGACTTGTGCAGGAAGGACTATAGCAAATGTTCAGAGCAGGCCCAAATGTGGACCTAAAACAGCAGGTTTAGGCCATGCCAAACATATCTCACTTGCAAGGAGACATTTGGAGGAAGGATGCTGTACATAACTCCTAACTCTCTGTCTCTTCTGCAGCTTTCCAAATATATACATTTGAAAACACTCTCATCGAAATAAAAATAGTATTAGTGGCATCAGACCCCTTATTTCCTCTCTAAGCTCATCCTGCACCACTCTCCCGTCACTACATTCCAGCCTTTTTTCTATTCCTTATACACAAACCTGCAAAGACCGTTCCCACCCATGCCATTCCCATGCCTAAGATGCTCTTTGCTCTGACGTTCATGTGGCCCGTCTCTATTGGCATTCAAGTCTCAGTTGAAATTTCACCTTCTCAGAGAGGCCTTCCAGGAAGCAACTCCATATGTTTTCTTTTCTTCAGTGACCAGTAGTTGCCTACACTTTATTATCTGTCTCTCTTTTATTGAATATAAACTCCGTGAGATCAGGGATAATGTCTATGTATCACTGACCTATCCCCATATCCTAGAAAAATGTCTGCCACACGAGGTACTCAAGAAATGCTGAATGAAGAATGAGCAAGCAGTTAAGTGAAGGATAGAGACGTCTATCTCAATAAGTATGAAAGAAACAAAGCATTAGAGAACAAATTTCTAGACAGAATTCAAAGACTGAATTTGTTAGAAGTTTCTTGTGGCCACAGCTGTATACACAACATTTAGATTTTCTTTTTCTCCCCCACCTTCATTTAAATTTTTTTTTTTTTTTTTTTTTATGGTGGTGGTGGTGGTGTAGCTCTGAACCTGAGCACTTTTTACATCTGTTTGATGCAGAGGGTATTGCATCCAAAACACAATAATGATCTTTGTTTACTGTAATGTGATAGTACTTCTGTTCAAGTTTTAGCTTATTTAAACATTTGAAAAATAGAAGGTTCCTTAAAGTTTAGCAGTTGTATTTCTAAACACAACAAAATAGAAGCATTTAAAAGGTCAATGAGTAGAGCTGTAATTATTGTCTGGCAGGAAAATCTCACTTTTAATTTAACTTAATAGGCAAATGAAATTACAGGTAATACATTTTAGTTCCCAAACCACAAAATGATTGTAGGACTTTAAAAAGTCCTCAAAAGCACCACAGGTAGTTTGTTTTAATAAAATTCCTATAAAGCCCCCTTAAAGAAAAAACAATGTTTTCACCATCATGATTTCAAAATACCTTACACTTTAATTTCTCATCTAGGATATAAATTCTAGCCCAGCCATGGTGACCAACTCACTCTCTGCATTTATATGCCAAGTTATTCAAATGTTCTATGTCTTATCCATAGTCTAGGTTCTGAGAATGAAGTATCTATAAAAGACTTATGGAAAGCATACAAACATGGTCCTTTACTCTTCCATATAAGTAAAAATTATTTAGTCTGGCTTCACAAGGGATTTTAATTCAAATTACACTGAATTTATAGATTAATTAGCAGAATTTGATTTCTCACTCCATTTATTTAGGTTTTCTTTTAATAAAGTTTAAAAAATTTCTCCATAACAGTATCACACATTTTCTTAGATTTAGTCCTCAATCCCTTATAGTTTTGATCGCTATCTGCATTATTTTCTGATTCTAATTTTTCTTAAACAGTTATATGAGAATGCAAGTTTAGACTAAAGGAAAAACCTAAAGTGGAAGAGCCAACAAATGTGTGAAAGTGAGGAAGATAAATATCCATTCCAGGAAAATACCAGAGGTCTGAAATATAAAGAAATAGAGAAATTGAATTCTGTCCAAGCCACATGTATAAGACAAGGCAAAGCAAGGCCAAGGCCAAGGTTCAATGGTAAAGATACAACCACGTATTTTTAGATTTGGCAAGTTTATTACTTACAGAGACAGGGAAAAGAAGAACAAGGCAGAAGCACCAGCTCTCAGTGACCCTTATTACCACATACCAAAAAGGACAACACCAACACAAAATGGACCGGATGTCTGCAATGCAAGTTGTGGGATATCCTATTGCTGGGGAGTCAGTTCTAGACTACAGCTAAGTACCTTCATATTTTGCAGCTCTAGTCTGAGGGGGGTGGGCCAAAAAGCCCCATATCTCATTAGAACTCTGGAGGTGATCGGAAACTGCCTCATGAACACCTCCTGGGGAGACAGGGAAGTGAGTAGGAGATGACCTCCTTGCAGCTGCTTTGGGGTCCCCCATCCTCTTGTGTTCCAGGAAGATCATAAGTTGTACTGCCAGGACTCAGATAAGATGCAGTTCAAGCCTTTGCCTATATGGAACCGTGCAAGGTCAACAGGGTGCCACAACCTTCCTCCCCTATACAGACAACAGACAATGGCACCCTCCTGAACTCCTGCTCCTCTCTACAAAGCACAGTATCAGTTAAGTCAGGGTAGAGCTCAGGTACAAATGAGATGTCATTTTGCATTATCCAACAGTACCCATGTTATAATTAAGAATTTGACTTCATTTCTAGATGTTCAACTGCTGACAGCTCTTAAGCTTTACCCTCCTTCCCCCTGCCGCTTCCCTTTCTGCTCCACATCTGGGAAAGCTGATGAGAAATCCCAGTTGCTCACTTCTTTGGAACCAGTGAGGAGTTCAAACCACATGCAGGAACCCACCCCAACTTTACCCACTAACCACCATAAAAACCCCAGTCTAATCCCCTTTCCCTGTTCTCTCAAGCCATTTTCTGACCAGCTTGGGAAGCCCACCCTACTCTTTCACCAGAAAAGTCTCATTATGTGAGCAATAAACATTTTCATATCATCTTGGGATGTGTCTGTGTGTGTCTGTGTGTGTCTGTGTGTCTGTGTGTCGTGTCATCAGTCATGACATCCAAACCAAATTTTGGGTGGGGGTCCATACTGTATCTGCAGAGTGGCTAGAACGTGTCTTATTTGAACACTATGATAATGTACAACCTTACCCTGAAGGTTCATATTAAAACACTTAAATAAAAATGTTTAAAAGTACATTTTAGAAGTTTTCCTTATACTGACCTTCTGTTTATTTTACCACTTTTAAGAAAAGAGGAAATGCAGTGGCAAAGAGAATGGGAAAATTATTTTTCTTGCCAATGATATGAACCTTTTGATGATGAAGAGAGTTTAAAGCTGAATTGAGGTCAGAAGACAAGGCTTGATGATGCTGGTCTCAATCCTAGCCCCCCTGAACCTTACTCTTCTCACGTACCCAAGACTTCTAAATTTTAGCTTATGCTCAGACCCATCTATTTAGAGCCAGTTTCCTATTTCTAAATTACAGCTGACTACTCACAACTGGAGAACTTGCAGACGCTTCTAGCTAAGAAATTATCTCAATATCTGCCTCCCCGGACTGGCCTCTTGCTTTCCCTGTACTGGTTAAGGCCCACACTCCACTTGTTTCCTAAATTTAGAAACTGGAGAGTCATCCTTGGTTCCTTCCTCCTCTCCCATATCTCGTGTCCCATTAATCACTGAGCCCTGCCACTACAACCTCCTAGCATGGCTGAAATCCAACCCTCTTCTCTCCAACACCTTACTTGAAAATTTCTAATTGCAACCATTAAAATATCTTCTTAAAATACAACTTATCTTTTTTATTTATATATGCAAAGATGACAGTCAAAATATCTAAAAGAAAATATAATGAGAATGCATTTCCCCTCCATACCTGTCCCAACTTGTGCCCCTTTCCAGAGATATTCTGTAAGTAGAGAAATGGTTGATTCTAGGACCCAGGTAGGAAATATATAAGATGACTGTGGAGCATCTTGTAGTCCCAGAACTTAAGGAAGTGCTCAAAATACTCACCCTACCACCTCATAGACGGTGGTATGCTAGTATGTTAAAGGGGCACAGGAGCCTACTGAAAGAGTTCCCAATAGCCAAAACTGAAACAATTTGAACAAAAAAAATAAAGAAAGCATTGGGTTATAGCCCAAAGTAAAAATTATCCTTGAGTCCATATTGATATAATGACTGAATAAATGGGGAGAAGAGACATATCTCCCATGCATTCAAAACAATTTATGTATTAATAATTTATGCTCCTCAAGGAGGAGCAGCACAATTCCCCACTCCTCAGGTGTAAGCTAAGTACGGAGCCCTCTTTCCAAAGTGTACAGCATGGAAAGGGGGAGATAAAGAGTAACTTTACAATGGAGAAACCAGACAAACACCATCTCAGCCAGGTAATCATGGCCAATATCAATGGCCACAAATCAAGTTGATAGTAGGTACTGTTGATATGATGTGATAAAAATGGTACGGTACTTCTGTGATATTCCCTCCAAAAACCCATAACCTCAATGTAATCATGAGAAAAACATTAAAAAAATTCTAATAGTGGAGCATTCTACAAAATACCTAACCAGTACTCTTCAAGGTTATCAAAAACAAAGAAAGTCTGAGAAACTGCCACAGCCAAGAGAAGCCTGAAGAGACATGACAACTAAATGTAATGTGGTCCTGGAAATGAAAAAGGGCATTAGGTAAAGACTATGGACTTTAGCTGGTAATACTGCATCAATATTGGTTCATTAACTGTAACAAATGTACCATACTAACGTAAGACGTTAATATTAGGGCAAACTGGTGCAGGTTATATGGGAACTCTCTATACTATCTTCTCAATTTTTCTGTAAATTTAAAACTGTTCTAGAAAATAAAACCTATTTTAAAAACTTTTCCCATCTCTCAACTCTTTAGACTGTAAGTTAAAAATTATAGGGTTAAAAGGGAATAAACAATTTCTTTAATTTATCTACATCTTCTACTGTTAATTTAACTCTAACACTTGGAGCTCTTGCTCTGTTTCAGAACTGGGACCTTGGTCCCTACACAATTTAAGGTGCGCATAAGAAGAAATCTTAATTAGAGAGTAAACTACAATCAGAACATAGAGAGTTCTTATGTTAAGAGAGTGTTAAATTCCCCCAGAGGTGTAAAGCTCACACTAGTCTGTACATGGACTCAGTGATTTCAGAACAGCTCCCAGGTACCAGTAGAGCAGATGGTATTTGAAGGTGAGCACATCTGCTAGGACAGCAAGCAGAGTAAAACACCACTCAGCCCTCTCCATCGTCTCTGCCCCCTTCCCCCCAACAGAAGAACTGGAAACTGCAAGTAAGGATTGCTTGGAATAGAAGCCAAACTACTAAAGAAAGCCAGTCTTCTCTAATTCTGAAAGTTCATATTTATATCAATACTGCTCCTTGTCTCCACCCTGAATCTGGTCAGTCCCAAGGTCCTCTCATGGGCTGCGAGAAAGCATTCAGATCTGGCTGCTATAGACTTTTCACTTTAATTTGAACTTGGCCCTCAACTTTTCTGCTTCTCAAAGGGAAGGAAAAGTAGTTTTAGGAGTAATTCAGAATCTGAAAAACACCAAACAATTTCTTTAATTTATCTACATCTTCTACTGTTAATTTAACTCTAACACTTGGAGCTCTTGCTCTGTTTCAGAACTGGGACCTTTCTTCTTACGTGCACCTTAAATTGTGTAGGGACCAAGGTCCCAGTGAGATTTTGACCTGGACAACGTGAACCATTTATATCAACTATAAACTGAAAATTTCCCTAGGAAAATCCAAACTTCCTCCTAATAATATTTGTATTGGTACTAGTTCCCTCAAAATCTCTAAATCTTTTCTGGAACAAGAAGGGGCATAAACCAATAAAATAAGGTTATGGCCAGACAGAAACTTGGTGATATTAGTGTTCAGAATGGGCCTCAGTAGAATGTTGTTCATCTTTCTTTCTTTCACACAGAGGTAAAGAGATCTCAACACACAAAGCCAAACATACTAAATTCTGTCAGCCACGAAGATAGCAATTTTGATTAAAAGTAATCTCAGTTCCAGGGTTGTGCTTCCCACTGTACCACTTCTGGCAACACCTACACCTTCTTGCCCAGAAATTCAACCATAACAAAGCCAGCCCCAGCACCAGTCCTGCCGGGTGGACCCTACCGGGCAGGGAGCCAAGCCTCTGGACGCTGAGCTCTTCAATGCACACTCATCGTCTTCGAGCAACTGATGGAACACAAAGAGTTACCTGACAGTGCCCCATAAGGAATGAGGGAATTATCCTGAGCACCATTAAATATAAACAAAAACAGTTCATTTAGCACTTCATATGTTGCCCTTTACCTTCTCAGAATTTATGTTTGTACAAAAGTGGCTGTAAGTAAAAATGATACAGGTCTAATCAATGGGAGTTACATCTCTGACCAAAGTTTCCAGCCCAACTTCACAGGAAAGATTATGAACACCAAAACAAATCAATTTAACCATAAATAAAATGCCATATACTTTACATTGTGTGACATACATACAAACCAAACAGGGGGATTCAGTAACAAGTTACATTTCATTTAGTACCTCCAGAGCAGAATTGTACAAAGTGGGGTGAAGGGCTCTGATACTACACAGAAGGAGCACGAGGACCTGTGAGCAGTGTTTAAGGGCAAGAGCTGGAAAGAGAAATGAGTGAAAGGCCAGGAAGAAAGGCACCTGAGGCCTGGATCCAGCCCGAGCACTGGCTGGCTGGCCTATTTGGTGAAGGTGCCATGTGCCACAGGAGAAACTAGCAGGGTGCTTCTAGTCTTCACTGGATGGTAGAGGCTGTCTGTATGGTAAGTATTCATCAGGCAAAGCCCGATACACCTCTGAGTCCTTGAATTCCAGATCATTCATTCATACCTTTATCTTATAACAGAATCTACCACAAATCAAAAATCAGAAGCAGAGTTGTGTACAAAAACTGAAACCAAGAGATCTTAGAAGCAGTATTAGAAAATTTAGGCCTTGCAGCCAGGAGAGAAGGGTACCTGAGATAAAATCTAGATCACCATGTCTCTAGAACATGAGAAAAAAAGGCCTGGTCAGCAGGCCAGCCCTCCCACTGCCATAGACAGATTCACTTCCACAAACACTTCCCTTCCTCTCTGATCCTATACTCAACAGTCAGCAAGCACATTCCCAGTACAACTGGCTTAAGGAAGCTTCCCTCTGGAAGGAAATTTCTCAACATATATTAGTCTCATATGAATTTGGGTATTAGAAAAAACTAGTTTATGTTGCACAACCACTCGCAGATACTGTAATCAAAGTTTCAGATCTCCAGACATGTGACTACCTTAGAATATGAAGAAAAAAGAAAACCAGAGGATGAGGCCTATCTGTCTGTCTTCTACTTTCCCAACTTCTATACCATTATGGATAGTTCACTTTATTAGTTAAACCAATAAAAAGAAATACAAATACCTGATCGAGCAATGCCACTGTCCCTGTCTTCATTCTGCCCTCTGCTTGGCATATCAACTGGTGTGCTGTGTGCTAAAATAAAGGTAGAAGGAAACCATGTTATTGGGCTCTTCAGAGATAAGAAAGTTTTAAAAACGACTGCAGTAATTTTTACATTTCAAAGCAGGCTACTGCTACTGACGACTGGTATAAGCTTATAATAGGGATTAACTAGAAGGCAAAACTAAATACGTAAAAAGATGGTCAGAGTAAGAAGAAAACAGAACAAAGTAACCATCTGCCTTTATCCTATTGTAGCATATAAATTTTTTTGAGTGACGTTCAACTCTAAAAAACACCTGAATAAAAAACTATTCATGCAGTTGATACAACGAACAAACATTCTCAGGTAGACAGTTTTAGCTATTTTCCTCATTATTAGTAGTATGTAAATAGCACTGTTATTTTCAAAGTGCTTTATAATCAGTTTCAGTAGTAACTGTAAGCAACTTAGGGAAGAGAAATACTTGAAAACCATTTCATAAATTCAAAAAATGTTTCTTTGTTTATAACCCACTCTCTTGGCAGATAGAAAACACTTACATTCATTTTCAAATATTTCTTCCTCCACTTCTTTTCCATATACACCCATACACAGTATTATTGAAGAGTTACTTAGGAAAACTCGTGTCCTGGCATGAATTGTGGAAAACATTCTAAAATATTACAGACTTCTAGGAATGCTTCAGGTTGACCTAAGCCGTATACTAACCGAGGTAGAAGGCAGATGAAATGTTGCCATAGTAAGTTTTACAATTACAAGAAGCCTAGTGCCCTGCCCGATTATTATGCTTGCCAGCTATTTTTTGAAGCATGTTTATTTTCACAATTTTAAAGAGAGTATATAAACATGTTATCCTCACTCTAAGTAGGTGGGAGGGTGTCATTTTCATTAGGGTGTCAGTTAAATATGGTGCTTAGCATATTTCAGGCTACAAAGAAGAACGGAAAGAAAAATACCATTTGCGATACTCACAACTTTAAATGTTAGTAATGGAGGTTTCCCACACTTGTTAATCATGCCAAGACTACAATAGACATTCAACAGCCTTAGCTAGAAAGGCCAGTTCAATCTCAGAATTTACCCAGAGATATCAAGATGATTATACCTGTAAAGAACCTAAAAATTGTATTTAAACTAGTTAATTGAGAGAGAGAGAGAGAGAGAGATCGATCTTCCATGCTCTTATTAGAGTGACTTTTAAAGAAACTCCGTGCAGGTAAGGATGCAGGTGCATAAATGGATAAAAGATACCACGGCAAAGGGAAACAGTTCATAGCAGAAGAGGCCCAGGAAAAATCAGAAAAAGTAATCCTATTAGAAACACTAAGGGCTCATTTCAGATCAAAATCAGCTTACGCTGGAGTATTAGTGGAGACGTTTACAATAGAGGTTCACTGGTGGAATTTTCGAAACACCATGAATTTGGCTGCATTTGAAACTAATATCTCTTACAACAAGAGCCCCTTGGATTTCTAGAAAGGCACAAATAGGATTTTTTCTAAGAATCTGCACAGGATTTATTAATGTGTGTGGGTCACACTGTACTCAGCATTCCACACAAACCTGCAAAGAAAGAAGCACTCCGGGTGAGCCGGAGGGGTCCTCCTTCAGCTACCCCCTGCAGCAGTTTGCTGCTGCATGCTTGCAGCAGACCTAGACAGAAACACATAGAAGAGGGCAAAGTACACACACACACACAAAAAATAAAAACAGATTAAAGATAATGCAAAAAAACCAAAACACAACAAACTCAAATAAAGCAAAACACACACCCACAATAGTGGCATTTAGAAAGAAAGGATTTGTGCATCTGATTTTACCTAGGTTACTTCCAGTACGACAAGGACCCAAATTATTCTGATTTGTGTTCAGTTTTCCCAAATTAGGATCTTGGTTGATGTATTCAAAGCTGTCTTGCAAACTAAATCCAGAGAGGGGGAAAAAGGAAGAGAGAGGACAAAAATTTCAAGAGGCTACTAAAGCTGTTTTCTAATAAACTTCCAAATACAGACAAAAACCAATTAGTCATTCAATACTTTTCTTTATAAATAAATAAAGTCTCACATCTACCAAAGGGAATTAAACTGGCAACTTTAGAGGAATTTGCTGGAGGAAAATAAAAGCTGTTTGAAGGTAGGTTAGAAAACAACTGTATTTCTAACAATTTCATATTATATAACAGGACACCAAACTCTGAATTTTGCTTCAGTGACTGACACCTAGAATACTGCTATTCATTTCTAAATTTTACTTTAGCAACTGACACCCAAGACGTTGGAATTCATTTCCAGGATTTTACATAAACCCTCAAAATGAAACTAATCTTAACTCTTAGTTAACATTCATGAGCAATTCAGCAACTTTTTTCAGGGGTAAGCTATAACAGAGATTATGATTCTTACAGGAATTTGATTTTACAACTTCTGAAAAGTTAGAATTACTCAAAAAATGTGAAGGAAGGCTGGGTATGGTGGTTCACACCTGTAATCTTAGCGCTTTGAGAGGGTGAGGCAGGAGGATCACTTGAGCCCAGGAGTTTGAGGTTGCAGTGAGCTATAATGCACTCTAGCCCGGGCAACAGAATGAGACCCCACCCCCCACCAAAAGGGAAGGAAGTAGATTTTAATAATTTATTGTATTTATTAACAAGTAAAATAAATATCAAGACTTTGAGAACACTACAGCATAGTAAAGCCAAAATAATTTTTACTTAAATCTGAGCTCAATGTTTCATTATAAGGAGTTAGAGTAATAAACATTCAGGTAATCCCAAGGGTCTGAAAAAAGAATATCTCATAAAAAATAAACATTAATTCTCATACTGGCTTAAGTCATGACAGTTCCAACATTAACTACTCAAACTATTTCGTTGAAGAGTAAGGAAAGACTTACTAAATGGTACCCAAATGTACAAAGGAATATACTTTTAATTTCCCAGCATTATTAAAAGAAAATAGCCTTCATTTGTCTCTTAAGAATGCCCTTTAATTTATAACAAGCCTTCCTTTCAAATTTATCAATGTATAACAGATGTTCTGTTGCTTTATTAAAACAAAGAAGTATATGAAATAATTCTCCTTGAAAGTCTAAATATATGAACACATGTGCTAAGATGAGAGTTTAAGTTATTAAACATTCCAGTATTCTTAGTCTATGCAGAAGTGTAAAATTAGAAGGGAAAAAATCAGGAGTGAAAATCAAAATAATGCATGGCCTACGTACTAATTAATCACAAAGGCTAAATTGGCCGCTCAGAATAGATGGCAACCCATCCTGCCTGGCAAAACTCATTATGCACTTTAATCCTTCAGAAATAAATGAATATGTAAGATTTTTAAAAAGATAAAATAATATTGGAAAATAGCACAAAATCATTAATGTAGCTCCTTCCTTTTTTTCCTTTATTTTTCATTTTCCAGGGAATTAAAACTTGGTGACCGGCAGTAGGAACATAGTGGATGATAGATGGGAGACCCAAAATACATAAAGACAGTTATCTGTCCTTAAGGCTACCTGATAAAATCAAAGGCCTTTTCCCACTCACTGTTCACAGGACAATGGCCACTTTTAAAGCCGCTTTGTTAACTTGGACTCACCTTGCTTCTCATTCTGAAATGCCTTTGAAGAATTACTCTATTACTCTATCCAGAAATAAACACTTAAAAAACCCCCACACTTACTTATTTGTACTTCCACAGAAGCTGCCCATTCTAGCAGAGAAGACTTTACTAATCATCAGTTGTGGAGGAGAGCTAGAAAAAAAAGAAGAGGGGAAAAATGCATTTTTGAGTTAAGGAGTCAATATCACCACTCCACTTCCCACAACTGGTAAAAAGGGAAGACCAGACTCACCGTATATAGTGTATCTTTAAGGTGGAGCCTTTGTAACTCATCGCAACCGAGCCAAACATCATTTCCCCTAACATGTTGACATCAGAAGCTGGTCTTGTGTACTACACGCAAGAAGCCAAAACAAAAGTTAGCATGTGGAACATCACGATGTGCAATGCAGTAGAAAATAATGTTTATTCATTTCTGGGTCCCTCATTAGTTTTGTCAGTAATTACAACTATTTCTCAATGCTGCAATTGGTCATTTCATAATCTTAATCTATAATGGTGATTGCCTATTTTTCCCCCAAAGTATTACTAATGTTCACGATTTCATGATTTCTTTATATAATATCTTCACATAGGATCCAAGTGTTTTATTAGAATTCATTTTTATTCCTGTTATGAGAAACAAAGATTACCATTATCTCCATTTATAAACACTAAATAGAAAGAGTAAATTATGAAAGAAGCAGAGTAACTCTTCTTTTGGTACTAAGAACACATCCTGAAAAGAAATATGGTTCATGTATTATTCAACCAAATAATTAACAGTGTTGATCAAAAATGCCAATTGGTGCAGGCAGGGTTTTGTGAGGGTCCAAAAGATATCAGATGGTCTGATAACTCTAAAGTTTTACACAAATATTTCAAAAACATTTGACCCCTCCCACTTCTGACCAATCCTCCTCATGCCTTTTGTCATCCAAAAGGTTGACTGTGCTGCCTCCACTTTCCCCACTCTGGTTTGCCTGTTACCCTTCTGCAGCCTGACTTTACCTCTATATCCCAACTACTCTGATGATGACCTCTGCCCCCCATCAAATCCAGTGTGCATCTTCCAGTTTGCTGTATTAAACTTCTTTCTCTATATTTGATGCTGTTAATTATTCTCCTTTTTGAATCTCTTCTTTCTCAGATCATCTCCGGACCATAGTTGGTCCCTCAGAGGGCACTCCTACTCACTGCCTGCATTTTCAACAATTCTTCCAATTTTTATTATTATTTATAGAAAAGAGCCCCCCATGTCTTATATCTCTAGGCCCAGACCTCTCCTTGAGCTCTAGAACCCTACACCCCAATGTGTTCATTCACATATTGAATATTATATGCGATATGTGAATGAATGCATTGGGATATAGGCTTCTTAGCACCTATGTCAACTGCTGGTGGCAAACTTATGAATAGGATGGATACGAATGTTGAGCAAACCAGTGTACCACAGGCACCCCAGCACAGCTGGACCAAAACAAAATAACTATCTCTCTGCACCCCAACCCACTAGCCAGATTCTTTCCCAGTGTGCTTTCCACCCAAGGAAAAACATGGGAATCATCCTTAACACTCTCTTCTGAATCTTTTTTTTTAAACTCCAAATACACACACACACACACACACACGCACGTATACATACACTGATGCACATATACACACCTACTTAGACATGGTTGCAGAGGAAGAAAGAGAAAGAGAAATCTATCAGCCTGTTCAACTATTCTCTCTTTGGTTATAGCTCACACCAACCTCTGCACTACATGCAGACAGAAACCAACTGGCTTTCACATTCTTTATTAATAACTTCTACCCACCTCCTCCATTTTATAATCTGCTTTTTCTTGGGGTACAAGGGCCACATGCCAACTGTGATTCTCAACTAGCTGAAAGTTTCACTCTATACCTTTTTAGCTGCAAACTGCTTTGAGACCCAGGAGCACTGTGAAATAAGAGTAAATGCACTGCACAAATCCTGACTATGAAATTAACAAAGTCCTCTAGAGCTGTGGCTGCTGGTAATTTTCCTACCTTTGCTTTTCCAGGAACATAGTAGACAAGATTCTGCATGGGTTTAAAAAAATGTTTAATATATCCTTCATCAATTAATACCCTTCTGCTATTCAATATTTACAAAATATTTCTTCTAGTTAGTCAATATTTCTCAATAACCCTAAAACACACACACACACACAGAGCATAAAAAATGCCACCAGCTCTCTATCCTTCATTCTCAAGTTAGGTCTTGCCATTTCTTTCTTCACCTATACAAGGCTTTCTTCCTTTTATCAGCATGTTCTATTTCTTTAGGATGCCCATATACGTTCCCAGAATCCTTAGGAGTTCTCATAACAAAACTGGAAAATACACGTTTATTATTCTGGATGTGACAGCAAAGCATATGAAATAAGATGATTAACTTGATTTCTAATATGTCTTCCTCATTCAGTATATATTGTCCTGTATCACCTTTGCTGGATCACAGTTTTTATTGAGAGATAAAAGCCAAAGTGAGAAAACAATAATGACATGAAACACTTACGAGTGCCCTGTTGAATACTTGTTCTCACATTCCTGGAGTAGAGCCCTCAAGCAGACATTATTCCCTCAGGAGAAATTACAGTAAATTACTTCAACCCCATGGGGTACTACTACAGAAGGGGTGGTTTTACCTGGTACTTTGGAAGCTGCTCCTTAGCGTGGTATAAAGATCCCCCCAAAGAACTATGGGAAGAGATGCTGCTGCTGCTGCTGCTGCTTCCTTGACAGCACTTGGCTGACATTTTAATAGGGACATCCTCTGTTTTCTGGGTTAGCAGAGACAGGCAAAGTAAAGGATTACTAAGTATATCAGGCTTTGTCAACATGTTCTTTGCTGGGAATTCCTTTGTTAAAAAATTCTGGTGCCTGAGCTGCATTAAAAACCAGCAGCTTTTTTTATTTTTTTCTAATGACAACAAAAATATGGTTTCTGAGAGTCTAAAATATTTGGGAAGGTAGTATGCTGAGGAAGGGTACTAGACAAAAGGTGATGGGATATATATTAAGACTTTATTCTCATTTAATCATTTAACTGCTTATATTTCAATTCACATTTTAAAATCATCAATAAGAACAGATCTGCTTTGGTTATTAGAAGATTTTTAGTACTATGTAGAGTCATAACCTAGTAAATTGATAAGAAGAAAGATGACACTTCAAATTTAAATTTTTACCAAGCAAATGGAACTAAGGAAACAAAACTATTAATTTGGACAGACCCGGCTCATGTTTTTAATGACACACCTCCTCTAGTACTCCTTCTTAAAGGTACAGGAAGGAAAATCAATGAGGTCGAATTTGTGAAGGATGAAGTCAAAACCTTGAAACAGGAGCTACTGTGAATCCACAGCATGTGATTGCAATATGGTCTTTAAAGGTTAGAAGTAATAGAGGATTATCAACTATACAGTCCTTAAATAGAGTTCATTGCTAATTTTTTATCACAGTGACATAAAGGTATAAAGATATACCTTAGTTTTTACCTCCCTCCTCCACCAGAATATATTACTCTCTACAGAAGCTTCCTGTACTCTCTATGATAAGTTGTTTCTATTCTGAGTCTTCTTTGCCTTTTTTTCTCCTTGTGTAGCTTTTGCTTGGAAAAAACATGAATGCGACTGCAGCTTATCTAATCTCCAATGTGACAGTCACACTGGTGGTCTAATGCAAATGCCTGCAGTCATGTGCTTGATACAAACTCATGACGTTTTGTGCTTGCCAAGGGTGTTGAGGGGGAGTTGGAAATGGGAAAAGAATGTAAGGAAAACACAAAATGTGCTGGTCCACAATGGTCACTCCAGCAATGATAGCATTCAAAGGTGGACTTGGTTATTCCCAAACCTACAGCACTCCCTCAACACCCTCTTGAGATCTAGCTGTTACTTAATACCACTTAAGCCAGAAGGCCACCTCAGAGGGCCTAAAGTGACATGAACTCCCACTTGCCTCAAAGGCTGCTAGACCCTTTGGCTAGAGTACAACATACTGAACAGTCTATAATTGGAGAGAGCACCTGGTACAGGCAATAGAGCACTGATTGGATTCTTTTGTAGCCTTGAGCAAACTACAATTCTCCCTGAATCTAAACTGCCTTTCTGATTAAATGAGTGCTTCTAAGACAGCCTTCATTCCAGATTCTAGAGTTATCATTACTGTGGTAAACTGAAGCTTTTAGTTCCTTTTGAAAACTTTTGAGATTCTTTTTTCCTCTATCTGCCACCACTATCAGCAGCCCTAGTGATGGGATGTGGGTACTCAGCTGAACCATCTATGTGAGGCCTTCAGAGAAACACGGGAAATGATGTGAGAAATCAAGGGGTAACCATCTCCTGTCCACCAAACAAACAGTCAAGTGCTGGCTCACCTAAACTTGTGATACAAATCTATCATTAAAGCCTACAGTAAATCACCTGAGAGATTTCTCAACAACCCCCCCCCCCCACCTACATAACAAGCCCAACAACTCTGTAATGATTAGCTACCTGGCAGAACTCCATTTTAAAACACTTGTGGAATCCACCCAGTTAAACTGCCTTTAACCAAACACTTCCTTCCTGCAGAAATGATCCTTATCAAAAGCAGGAAAACAGGCCCTCGGCCCTGATGAGACAAAGACTGTGTTATAAACTGTTCATTTACTTAGCTACACATTTTACAAACTGCCAGAATTTGGTCAGTATGGGTAGCAAATTACCGAACACAAGAAGGATGAATACAAAAGGATTTATTTAATTTGGAGGCATCTGAACAAATACTCAAAAGAGAGTGAAAGGTCTAAAGGTGCCAATTTAGAAATACCTTGGACTCATATCCAAAAAGACTCAGGAAGGACCAGACTTTTCTCCTCACCTTAAACACGTTACTTTACCTTTCCCATTCTGGCTTCAAGGGATCAAGAGCTGCTCTGTCCTCAACTCTACCCATCCCTGGTCCCCCCATACCCCAACCTAACCCCCCCCCACACCCTATCCACAAAAACAGGAGATGAATAAAAGCTTTCTTGGTCAGATAGGTTTGAGAAACACTCCCTTTTGAAGATGACAACGCAGGTTTGTATATTGAAGCCCTATAGAGAAATCTATTTAATTTTGTTTAACCCAGTGCTACATAATACTACTTCTTATCTACGAGCAACACTGGACAGAATGATCTATTAATTTCCCTTCACACTAACACTTTAGCACTTTATGAATTTTAGAGTTCTGTTTTCCCATTACATTTGATGCACATACTTGGCATCAAAATCCTACTGGACTGCAACTTACCAGCAAATTCACCTCTAGTAATATTTAGTACACTGCTTAGCTCTTGTCATGATAACCTGCTAACAGTTCCACCTGTGTTTATTAATGAGTATACACGTGCCTGCTGGGGTGGGGCTTTCCTTATGTTTCTTCTGAACCATTAATGGCCCTGTACAATATAACTCCAAAAAAAACCATTTCATACCTGAGCTGCCACCTCTTCAATCTTTTGAACAGCTTTAGAATCAAACAAGATTTGTCTGCCTCTCCTTTCACAGTCCTGGTAAACTATCAGGCGAATCTCGTTCAGGTCAAACTCCGAACATGACCAACTGTGGATTAAAAAGGGAGAAAGAAGTTATCTGCAACACGTGGGATGACCGTGGACAGATAAGTTTCCCAGCCAATGTGCCTTCGTGCATGTAACAAGGCCACAAGTATGCCGAGATGATGATCCTCTCAGACCTGAGGCAGCGAGTAGAGTGAGCCCTGAGCCCCGGCAGACATCCTTGTATGTAGATTCCAACATGCCATATGGATATTGCCAGTTTTCATGACAAAGGCTGGGAAGACTGCTTTACATAATAAATCACTGGAGAGAAAGCTTCTCTTTCCAAAGTCAGTTTGGACACAGATGGCAGCCAGAAATCACAAGGACGTGCAGAGAGGGCTAAATTTGGATGCCTGGGTTCTGGGGATGGCACATCGGAATTAAAGGAGTGTTCAAGCTTCTGTGTCATTGGGCAGGGAACCATTTGGAGCAAGATATCAGAGCCTTCTCCTCTTTCCCTCTCCCACCCACCACAGTCAAGTCAAATTGAGAGGAATTACATATACTGAAATTTATTATTTTCCCCTATTATGGCTGGCTCTAATACAGTAGTTTTGAAAACCAAGTGCATCGTTGTATGGTATCTGCATTGCCAAAAATTATAGTCAGCAATAAAGGAAACACGACTTGTTCCTAAGCAAACCAAAAGCTATTGGGATAAAACTGCTCTGAAGAAAACATAAGTTTATTCTTGAATAATAAATGTCAGCGTTGGGGAACTATACAAAAAGTAATCATTTAAAATGTACTGCTTTGAACATACTCAGTTTTAATCCATTAATCCATTCAAAACACATCTGAGTGCATATTAGGTTCCAGGCACTGCAGTAAATGCTAGAGACTCAGCAGTTATTAACCAGACTTGGTCCCTGCCCTCATGGAGTTCATGGTTTTGTGGGGAATATTAGGCTAATAATCATACATAAATATATAACTACAAATTGTCAAAAGTGCAAAAAAGGGAAAGTAAAGGATGTGATAGTCTCAGATTTCCAGAGTGAAAGGGTGGGGAGAGGGGCAGGGGAGTCCCTAAGGACTTGAAGTGACATTTAAACACAGACCTGAAGAAGTTAGAGTTAAAGAGAGAAAGTGAATGAGTAACACAACGGGGAGAGGGAGGGACACAGTAAGGAATAAGAGTGCTGCAGGAGAGAAAGAAGAAAACAGCCAGAGAGAGGGTGCTGTGAGGTGGGCTGGGAAGGCAGGCAGGGCCAGGACTGTGCTCTGTGAGATGAGAAGCCAAGAAAAACAGATGGTTGATCAGATCAGATCAGATCAGATCTATACTTTTAAAAGTCCAATCTGGCTGCTCGATGGAACGCAGGGGTGGGACAGGGGAAGACTGGATGCAGAAAGGCCAGGCAGCATTTACAAGTGTTCAGGCCCTCCGCGGTGAAGGCTAGGGTGGCAGCAATGCAGGTGGAAGAAAGGGGGCAGACCCTGGCGGGGTGCTCAGGAGGCAGAATTGAGGAGGTTCCTGAAGGACTAGATGGGTGCCCAAGGCAAAAGGAAGCCAGCTGCTTAGAGAACACTGAGGGGAAGTTTTAAAGGGATGAATGATAGCCAGATAGATGGACAGACAGACAGGACTAACAAAAGCAAACTGTAAAACTAAGATGGTATGACTGAAGTGAAGTCAGACACTTCTGGATTCAAATCCAAACGCTCTGACCTTCTAGTTCTTCACCAACACAATGAGAATATTAAGGCTGACCTCACAATGCTGCTGTATGGATTAAGTGAAATATGTAAAGTGCTTCACACAAAGGGAGACACATAGTAAGTGCTCCAAAATGGTAATAATTAGCTCAGAGGATTGTTAATGTTATGATTTTTAAAGAAAATTAATACAGTGTGTGGTACCCAATCACAAATTGTGCATTTTTTGGTCCTTTCCTTTTTCATACTGAACATGTTCTTTTAGGGTAGCTGATTTGTTTTCTTAAATTCCAGCAGCAAAACATATAAAGTACAGGTTGTACCTTCTTTCAACAACCTGTGTTCTAAGCTGTCATGCCCAGCATCCTTTCCTCCAAATTTTGATAACAATAGGGCAAGTTTATTTTGGAAACCATTTTTCCTCTACTCTGAGCCCAGAGGTAGTCCATGTTGCAGGTGAAACGTGGCCACGTGACCCAAGCTGGCTGTGTGAGCAGGCCCCCAAACTTAGTTGCTTAGCTCATAAATGGCAATCCTGGAGTTGGTGGTGGCTATTTTTGCCATCACGAGGTAAAAGCCTGTCTGAAAATGAAGTCAACATGGAGGACAGCAGAGGGGAGCAATGGAACGAGACAGATTCCTTTTGGCACTCGAAGCCAGCTGCTCCTGAGTAAGCACTATTCCTGGAGTCAGTTTTTTGTCACAACCAAAAAAGTCTGATGACTGTGACCCAAACCACTAAATTTTAAAATCACATGGTCATTAAAAACATTCACTGAAATTATGTATTATTAAAACATAGTACACAGGTTGAAGTTATTAAAAGTAGGAAATCAACAAAGATTTAATTGCCTTGTGTTTTCTTGTTCAATCTATTTTGCCCCAATAATTTCATGTTGCCAAAACAGCATCATAATTACAAAGCAAGTTGTTCAAACCTTTTTGAGGAATAACATTTATTCAAATATCAACTAAAGATAATCTGTCTAGAAGAGCTAAAATTTAATAATGGTCCTAATACCTTATTAAATGTTTCACGGTTTTTTCAATTAAAAAAAGATGGAAATAAAAGATACAGGGAGGGAAAAGTATGTATGTTAGACTGTTCAATTTTTTGACCCAAATGCCTTGAAAGTATTTTATAAAATACGAGGAAAACTCTATTCTTCTTCTATGTGAATACTGTCTTTGGTTTAACAGCTAAATATAATTTTGACATTTACCATCTGTAATATTAGTAGAGGAAATTACAGTTAAGTAATTCGGTAAAGGAAATAGTGGCAAGACAAAGGCTATTAAATGAGTGCTTCAGAATGAGACCGCCTGGGATCAAATCTCAGCTCTGCCTCTCCTAGTTTTATAACCTTGGGAAAATCTCCCCTCCTAGCACTTGCAGGGCCTGTTGTGAAGATTAAAGGAAATAATCTATGGAAATTCCAAGTGTACTTCCAGTCCACTTCTCTGCCATCCCCATTATACTGGGCTTGAGTCAGTAGTCGTCACATGCCACATATATTCTCTTCATACTCACATCCACTTCTATATCCAACCAACAGTACTGGGGAGCTTCTGTGAGCACTGGCCAAGCATGGTTCCTGAGGACAGCTCTCCGTATGACTACAGGCAACTGTGCATGATTTAATGAGGTAGAAAATAAGCCTTGGGACTTTTGCCTTAAAATATCTGACCATTTCAGAGAAATGTATTATAATCGGAACTATTTCACTTCTCTGCTCTTGATGAAAGCAAGGAAAGAACACTGTCCTTGGGGAATGGAGAACATATTATTTGTCCACTTTACGTCTACTTTATGACTTCAGGCACAATATGATAAGAGGATTTGTCTACCTTTTCTTACTGTAAAATTTAAACAAAGTGACTTATTTAACTCTTTTTGGTTTTAAAATTCCACGATGCTAAGATTTGCCTGGTTAGAACTGAACCAGGCCTTATGTCTGGAACGATACATCCGGAGTGGAAAGCAAGTAACCAAAGTTTGAATTATTTCCCTGGAAAACAATAAGCAATGGTTCAAATGATTTGAGATACAGAAAACAGAATTCTCTTTAAAATAGCATGCAGTGTGGTTTGAATTGTGTCCCCCAAAAAGCTATGTTCAAGTCCTAATTCCTGTACCTGTGAATATGACTTTGTTTGGAAATAGGATCTTTGCAGATGTAATCAAGTTAAGATGAGGTCATACTGAATTAGCATGTGCCCTAATCCAATGGCTGGTGTCCTCATGAGGAGGAGGAAATTTGGACAAAGACACAGAAGGAATAATGAGCAGGGGATTCATTGCAGACTGAGGGCACAGCACTAACAAAAGGCAAATGGCACAACATCATTGGGTACTTGGAATGTGTCTACTGCAGAAGAATCACACAGGAAATGAGGCAGGAAAGACATTTTAGCACTACCTGTGGGGGACCTTAAATGCTATGCCAAGGAATGGATATTTTGTTCTTCAAGCGATGTTGTGACAATTCCAAATTTTCAAGAAAGAAAATGACATGATCTGACCTGTGTTTAGGAAGAGAACTAAAGTAGCTTGAGAAGACCATTTTCAGGGCAGAGGTAGTACTGACTTGTATATCTAGGGTGTCAAGGAGTAATGGGCAACAAGGAAGAGAGAAGTCATTGTATAATTTGTTGCAGGGTAGTCTGCTATATTCTCAAGACCAATTCTAGTGTTTGATGTTCATTCTTCCCTTGAACTTTTACAGGAACCAGACTAGAAATGGGCATGAGTATCCCCATGTTGAAAGGCATGATCTACATTTTCCCTCTTGGTCTCACAAGGAAGCAACCCTACATAGTAAAAAATAAGTTTAAATAAACTTATAAACTAAACTCTTAATAAAGAGTTTAAAGAACAGTCTTCTGATCCAAGAATGTAAGTGTTTAAAGAGTCAGGTATGATAGGGAACTTTAAATGGTCCAAGAAAAGGTAAAATGAAACAAAACAAAAACAAACAAAAATGATCACAACAAAAACTGGCAAAGCCTACCCATTTAACAAGCAGTTCCTGCATGCCTACTGTGTGCAAGGCATTCTACCAGGCATGGAGAGAAAGCAGTGAACAAACCATAACTCCCACTCCTATGAAACTTACTATATTTATGATATTTTCCAGCCACTCTATGTTCTTTTTTTCTGCCAACCCCCACTGCTTCCTTACTCTCTCTCAAAAAAAAAAAAAAAAAAAAGTTTCTAAATTCAAACAGCAATCTCCCAAAAGATTTGCTGAAGAAGAGTGAAGAGGCTCAAATGACTATAACAATAAAGGAAGACTGAGGGTGGAAGAAAAGGGAGAACTATGCTTGCAATGGCAATCAGAGTTCACCCTGTCAGCACAAAATATACGTTATTTTCCACCTAGTAACAGCTATTTATTTCAAGAAAAACATTATGTAAATAGGCGGCAGTAATAGATTTGGAATCCATTTATTTTTTGCTACATTAGTGGTCTCAGGAAGACAGCTAATAGGAAAAGTATATTGCAAATTAGTTGACTGTCCTTTCTTCCCCTAAGCTGCATGAATCGCCTACTGTAATTTCAGAGGAACTGCATAAAAATTCACCACTGAGCTGCTTTCCTATGATCAAGATTATAGTAAAAAGTGCTTAAAGATTTCAGTCCTCATCTGAAGCTTTAATATATAATGTAATATTAATTTACAAACTATTCCAGTTAAATGTATCCCATTGTTATTTTACCAAAAGATGTTGGATGTTGATTGCAATTTTTCTGTCTTTAAGAAAGTGGGTAAATCCTTTATCCTTCTGTAAAAGAACATGTGGAATGAAAGAATAAATAGGTATAATCAATAGCATGGCACAGAAAGAGCGCTATAACATAAGTCTAAAAGCACACTTCTGAGTTCGTTCCTTCCACACACTTTTGAGCACCTGGCTTGACACAGGCACCATGAAAGATACAAGGAACAGAAATTAACTAGATCCAGTTCTTACCTCAGAATGCTTACAATCTGAAATGGAATGGCCAAAGTATAAATAACTAAGTAAACTATACTGTTACAGGTATTGAGATAAATGTCTATAGGGCGTCATGAGGAACCCAGTGTCAAGTCCACACGGGGAAGTGAGGGATGAACGCGAATCACAGAGGATGTGATCCTGGGGACAAGTGTTAGTATCCACCAGGGTAAACAAGGCTTCGAACTCTAGCTCTGCCAGTTTAAACCCAGATGACTTTAGGAAAGCTCCAACCCTAGCAGTCAGCTTCCCAAAATGTATCTGCTTTATCTATCTCACAAGGTTGTCAGGAAAAACAGAGAACAAGTATGAAAGCACTTTTAAAACCATAAAGCATAATTTAAAGATCGATTCAGATACACAATCCCTTAACTGAGATCCTTGGGGCTAGGTGTTTCAGAATTCAGACTTTTTTTTTAGAAATTAGAAAGATACTTATACTACATAATACATAATACCTCCTCCAGGATCTGCGCTATGCTCAAACCCCAACATCAAACAAATTAATATTTCACCAGCCCAAGTTATGAATACTTATGCCAAGTGGATTAGATAGAGACTATAAATAACCTCACATCAGTTCAGATCAATTCCAAAAGATTTTCCAGAGATTTTAGGATTCTGAAATTATGGGATAAAGGAGTGTTGACTGATGCAATGATTACCATGTCTGAGGAATGGGCAGAAGACTAGAAAAGTAACTTTCAGATCCCCCACATTTTCCTGAATATAACTGATCCCTAACAAAAATGACAGCCAAAAGTTTATGTATAAGTAGATTGTTTGTACCTCTGAGCTTTCTTCCCCCCTCCCTGCCACTGAAACAATGCTATAAATGGTAGCAAAGGTCACAAGTGAAAACCACATAAGTCTTTAAATAATGTGTTCACAGGGCAGTGACACAAAACATTATAGTATGAGTCACAATACAGCCTGAGGTTCGGGTGCTATGAACAGGGGGCTATGAAGTACAGAAGAGGAAAAGACAGAACAACTTCCTTCTTTTCTGAGTTCAGGGTCACGTCAGGTAAAACTCTGAAATAGGTAAAGTTTGTATGTGGCACTCACAGCTGCAGTACCCACACCCCACTGCCCTGGGGCCACCACAGCACAGACAGAACAGCAGAGCACTGCACTTGTGCCAGAACGCCTGGGCTGGAGGCAGGATCCGAGAGCCTGAACCCAGTCACACCCCTTCACCTCTTAGTGCAATGTTTCCTCCTCTATAAAATGAAGGAGTGGGGCTAAAGGTCTGGTCTTTCCAACTCTAACACACTATAATCCCAAGTTACCTATTTTAAATGTGCACAGTATAATTCAGAATAGATGATCTCACCCAGGTACTAAAAGGAAAGCAATCGTATTAATCTACACTGCTACATGGTATCCCTTAACCCTTCTAGATATATACTCTATACTCTGATAAGCATGTTTCTAATATAAACACATCTGTAATCAAGAGAACTTTCAAAGGTGCTAACAACATTTGAAGGGGAAAAGTACAAGTGCTTTTGAGCAAGAGGGACATTGAGTGGGCAGGTCCTCGTCCCAGCCAAGATTCTGCCCCTTGCTAGCTTTCCGATTTTGTTGTTGCTGTTATTAATAGTTTCTTCCCTTTCTCTCCTTTAAAAACCCACAGAATCTCTATATATGGCACATTTTTTCCAAAGTGGTTACTTTAATTCTTAAATGAGCACAACTTATTCTCGTCTGATATCTAGAAACTAGAAACTACCTGTACTTAAAAAAAAAAATCACTGACCAAAAAAAGAGCATTGTTCATCCCCATGCATACATAATTTAATTATCACTGAGCTAATTCTTTTATACCTTTGTCAGCTCAACCAAATCACTCAAGATTCGTTATTATATGGATTACTGAAATGTGTAATTGCTCTGCTAATAGGTAACTTCCATCAACATGATTTCATATTTTTTCCTGGAGGTAAGTTTTCTCATCCTCTCCACCATTTCCACAGAAAATGTATATTATTAAATAATAACAAATGAATGAATTTCAAAGTAAATATTCAAGAGATTGCCTTAGATATTAATCAATTCCAGAGAAAATTAAATTGTACACAGATAAGGTAATATATTTTCCTAGAAGTTTCCAGAGGTCAAAAGCATGATTCTCTGTGTAAGGTCTCTCCATTTGCAAAATGAGACAGCCAAAATAAATGCACAATTATCACCGATTCTTGGTTGTAATATACTATCTCTAAAAGAGATGGGTACAAACACACACACTCTTGACCCCGTAATTTCACTTCTAGGAATTATCCTACAGACAAACTTGTGTAGGTGCAAAATGATTATGTACAAAACGATATTCATTGCAGCACTGTTTGGAATAGCAAAGGACTGAAAACAAACTGTCAACATAGGATGATTAAATAAATAACGGTACATCCATACAGTGGAGAATTATACATATATAACAAAGACTGAAGAAGTTCCTTATGTAATTATATAATATAAAATCCAAGACATCATTTTCATTGCAAAAAAAAGTAGTATAAAACATTGTATACAGAATGCTACCATATGTCTAGAAAAAAAAAATTGGGTGTGGGGGACTCTGGATTTTATTATGTATGTGTAGAGTATCTTTAGAAAGATAAATAATGAATTGGTAATACTAGTTGTCTATGGAATAGAAACGTGGGTTGTTGATGGATAGAAGAAAGAAAAAGACTCTTCACTGTACACCCTTTACAAAGCAAAGGGAAAGGCTTTCTCTGCACTATTTAATACACATCCAGTGAAACAGCACAGTGAGAAAGAGTACAGACTCTGGACCCAGGCGCCTCTGCCTCTTCCTAGCTATGTGACTTTGACTCTTTGTTCCTCAACATCCTAATCTGCAAAATGGGGATAATAATAGAAACCTCTTATGTGGTTTTTTTCTCATTTCAAAGAATTAAACATATAAATGTTTTAGGTTACATGGATCACTTTTGTAATGCTTAAGTCTTGGATATAGGTGTGCCCATCACCCAAATAGTGTTCATTGTACCCATTAGGTAGGTTTTTGCCACTCCCCTCCTTCCCCCTCCCCCCTGGTTGATTTCCACTGAGTTTTACTTCCCTCTGTGCACATGTGTGCTCATTGGTTAGTTTGAATTTAATAGTGAGTACATGTGGTGTTTGTTTTTCCATTATTGAGATATTTCACTTAGGAGAATGGTCTCCAGTTCCATCCAGATTGTTGCAAAAAGTATTAATTCATTTTTTTTATGGCTGAGTAGTACTGCATGGGATACATATACCACATTTTATTAATCCACTCATGAATTGAGGGGCACTTGGGTTGATTCCACATCTTTGCAGTTGTGAATTGTGCTACAATAAACGTTCAAGTGCAGGTGTCTTTTTGATGAAAAGTCTTCTTTTGCTTTGGGTAGATATCCAGTAGCAGGACTGCTGGATCATACGGTAGGTCTACTTTTAGTTCTTTGAGGAATTTCCATACTGTTTTCCATAGGGGTTATACCATTAAGCATTCCTTTCTCTAAATCCATAGCAGCATCTATTGTTTTTGGACTTTTTAATAAAAGCCATTCTAACTGGGGTAAGGTGATATCTCATTGTGGTTTTAATTTGCAATTCCCTGACGATTAGTGACATTGAAACATTTTTTCATATGTTTATTGGCCGTTTGTCTTTCTTCTTTTGAGAAGTTTCTGTTCATGTCTTCTGCCCACTTTTTAATAGGGTTGTTAGTTTTTTTCTTGGTGATTTGCTCGAGTTCTTTGTAAATTCTGGATATTAGCCCTTTATCAGATGTACAGCTTGTGAATATTTTCTCCCATTCTGTAGGTTGTCTATTTGCCCTGTTGATTGTTTCCTTAGCTGTGCAGAAGTTTTCTTGTTTAATCAAATCTCATTTATTGATTTTTATTGTGGCCATGATTGCCATTGGGGTCTTAGTCATAAATTCTTTGCCCAGGCTGATATCTAGAAGAGTTTTTCCTAAATTTTCCTCTTATGGAAACCAGAATTCTTATGGTTTAATACCTTAAGTCTTTTATCCATCTTGAATTAATTGTTGCGAGTGGTGAGAAGTAGGGGTCCTGTTTCATTCTTCTGCATGTGGCTACCCAATTTTCCCAGCACTATTTATTGAATAGGGCTTCTTTTCCCCAGTGTACATTGTTGTCTGCTTTGTCGAAGATCACTTGGTTGTAGGTAGATGGTTTTATATCTCGGTTCTCTGTTCTGTTCCATTGGTCTATGTCTCTATTTTTGTACCAATACCATGCTGTTTTGGTTACTACAGCCATATAGTATGGTTTTAAGTCTGGTAATGTGATGCCTCCAAATTTGTTCTTTTTACTTAAGATTGCTTTGGCTATTCAGGCTCTTTTCTGGTTCCAAGCATGTAAAATTATTTTTTCTAGATCTGTGAAGTATGACATTGATAATTTGATGGGGACTGCATTGAATTTGTAGATCACTTTGGGTAGTACAGACATTTTAACAATGCTGATTCTACCAATCCATGAGCATGATATATTTTTCCATTTGTTTGTATCCTCTGTGATTTCTTTCCTCAGAGTTTCGTAGTTCTCCTTGTGGAGGTGTTTCACCTCCTGTAAGTGTTTCTCCAATGATTAAATATAAACGCAATAAGTGTACTCTAAATGCTCACCATGACTTTGTGCCTTCTGAATGTCAAACCATGTTACTGTACTGTCTCTTGAAAAATTAAAAATAAACAAAGATGAGGACTACAACAGGAACACCCTATTATCTATTATTGCTTTAAGACAAACATCCTTAATTAGTGTTTCCTTTAAGAGGCTTCTTGGTAGCTGAAGCATGAGGCAGTGGGTGAACTCCTACAGGGAAACCACCTTAATGAATTCAAGGCATTCAGATTTAGTTTTCAAATATGTAGTTTGGCCTTAGACAATGACATTTATTGAGCTTTCTTCTCGGCATTCATATACCACATTTTCTTGTCCTTCTTCATCCCTTGCCTCTCTGAAGGGACAAGAGAAAGTTTCTCTCTAAAGAACAACTCTTCTTCTCATTTATTAAACCCATTTATAGTTTTCAGTTTGTGATTCCTGTTCTATACTGTATCAAATGGATTTCTATTAATAACATACTAAATATCTGCCTTTTTAATTGCATAATTCTCACAGAGCCTAGTGACACCAGTTCCAGAAGGTCTGGTGTTTGGATATAGGTAGGGGAAGACTGGTGGTCAGAGCTGCACAGCACATACACAAATAACTGCCTAACATTTTAGAGTTTGCCAAACACTTTTACAGAATTCACCTGACTCAACCTTCACATATGTCGTATGAGAGCCAGAATTATATAATCTGTTCTACATAGAAGTTAGGAGACCTTAACAAGGATATAACTAGTAAGTGGCAAAGTCAAGACTCAAACCAATGTCTCCTGACTCAAAATTCTGTGCTCTTCCAATTCCACTACACACACTTATCACCTTAACATCAGTAGCAAACAAGTCAAGGTAACATTCTCTGCTTTTCAGGGCCTTCCTCTGCATTTCCTTCTGAGGTATAAAAACCTGCTCCATTGAAAAATAAAAATGCTAGTGATTTAATGTTGAGACTGAAAAGCAGAACACAGAATTATGCATACAGTGTTACTTCAATGTATGTTCTGCCAAAAAAAAAAGGTATAAGATCTATGAGGAAAACTATAAACCTTGGATTTAAAAAAAATCAAAGAAGAACTAAATAAATGGAATATTTCATGTTTATAAATAGGAAGACTCAATACTGTCAAGATGTCAGTTCTTCTCAAATTGATCTAAAGCCTCAATGAAATCCCAATCAAAACTTTGGTAAGTTATTTTGTGGATACTGGCAAACTTACTCTAAAGTTTGTATGGAAAGGCAAAAGACCCAGATTAGCCAATACTATTTAAGGGGGAAGAAAAAGTCAGAGGAGTTATACTAACCAACTTTTCCTATATAGCTACATGAATCAAGACAGTGTGGCATTGGCAAAAGAATAGGCAATTTGATCTATAGAAAAGAATAGAGAGCCCAGAAGAAGATCCACACAAATATGAGTGAACTAATATTTGACAAAGGAGCACAGGTAACACAATGGAGCAAAGATAACCTTTTCAACAAATGGTGCTAGCACAATAGGACATCCAGATGCAAAAAATGAATCTAGACACAGACCTTACATCCTTCACAATAATTAACTCAAAGTGGATCACAAACCTACATGTAAAATGCAAAACTATAAAACTCATAGAAGATAACACAGGAGAAAATCTAGATGACCTTAGGCATAGTGAAGAGTTTTTAGATACAACAACAAAGGCACAATCCATTTAAGAAATTATTAATAAATTTGTCTTCATTAAAATTAATAATTCTGCTCTGAGAAAGACACTGTCAAGAGAATGAGAAGAGAAGCCACAGACTGGGAGAAAATATTTCCAAAAGAGGTATCTGATAAAGGACTGTTATCTAAAATAAAGAACCCTTAAAACTCAACAATAAGAAAACAAACAGTCTGATTAAAAAATGGGTAAAAGACCTTAACAGATACCTAACCAAAGAAGATATAGATGGCAAATAAGCATATGAAAAGATGCTCCACATCATATGTCACTAGAGAAATATAAATTAGGCCGGGCATGGTGGCTCACAACTGTAATCCTAGCATTCTGAGAGGCCGAGGCAGGAGGATCTTGCATGAGGTCAGGAGTTTGAGACCAGCCTGAGCAAGAGCGAGACCCCCATCTCTATTAAAAATAGAAAAAATTAGCCAGGTGTGGTGGCATGTGCCTGTAGTCCCAGCTACTCGGGAGGCTGAGGCAGGAGGATCACTTGAGCCCAGGAGTTTGAGGTTGCAGTGAGCTAGGCTGACGCCACGACACTCTAGCTGGGGCAATGGAGGCAGACTTTGTCTCGAAAAAAAACCAATTAAAACAACGAGATATTACTACATGCCTATTAGAATGGCCAAAATCAGAACACTGATAATGCCAAATGCTGGTGAAGATATAGAGCAACAGGAACTCTCATTCATTGTTGGTGGTGCCATTTTGGAAGACAGTTTGGTAGTTTCTTACAAAACTAAACATACTCTTACCTTACAATCCAGTAATTGTGCTCCTTGGTATGTACCCAGATGAGCTGAAAACATATGTCCACACAAAAGCCTATCCACAGATATTTGTATCTGTGTATATAAATGTAGCCTTATTCATAATCGCCAAAATTTGGAAGCAACCAAGATGTCTTTCAATAGGTGAAGAGATACATCATCAATGGGATATTATTCAGTGCTAAAAAGAAATGAACTATCAAGCCATGAATAGACATGGAGGAAATTTAAATGCATATTACTAGGTGAAAGAAGCCAAATTGAAAAGGCTGTATACTGTATGATTCTAACCAAATGACATTCTTAAAAAGGCAAAACTATGGAGATAGTAAAAAGATGAGTGGTTGTCAAGGGTTAGGGGAGAGGGAGGCATGAATAGGCAAAGCATGGAAAATTTCTACAGTAGTAAAACTATCCTGTATGAATGGTGGCTATGTGTCAGAATACTTTTGTCAAAACCCACAAAATGTATAACACCGAGAGTAAACCCTAATGCAAACTATGGACTTTGGGTGATAAAGATGTGTCAATGTAGGTTCAATTGTAACAAATGTACCACTTTGGTGTGGGGTGTTGGTACTAGGGCTCTGAGTGTGTGGGGGTAGGAAGTATATGGGAACTCTGTATTTTTGGTTCAATTTCACTGTGAACCTAAAACTGCTCTAAAAAACATTCTATTTAAAAGGAAAAAATCTTTTTAAAAAAATTTCAATCGTCAATGGAACTTTTAAAATATAGGAATTTTCAGGAATAAGCATTAGTTTTAAAATAGTGATAGAACGATTCTCTGAAGATCATTTTGTTCTGTTACAGAATTTGCTAGAAAAGGCCCCATGAAGATGAGAACCGAGGACACATTGCTTGAACTTTGGATGTAGCCACCAAAAGTCTGCCCCTGCTTCAGCAGGGTTACAAGCCCTTGTTCTATCCACCCAGCTAGGAAGGAGAGGTCAGTCCTCACACACTGCTCTACAGAAAGTACCCAATCTTCTCATGTGGTCTCGTTCCTACTGACAGAGGAAAAAGTTCTCATAAAAATAGCTCACACTAAGGTATCAGTTACTGCCCAGAGAGAACAATACTTAAATACAAAGAAACAATCTAATGATAGGAGTTTTTGCAATCAAGCCAGGGTTGATGGGAGAGATCTAATACCTAATGGGCAGGTAACCTCTGCCTCCCTCTCATAGCACAGCGTGCAGCTGCTGGACAGGTCTACCAGCACACCACCACCCTATTCACCTTCCCACGAAGAGTCACAAAGGATCCTTTACTTTCTGAATCCAAATTATTTTCACCCTCAGGCAGCATTTTTCATTTTAGGATGCACACCAGGCATGTTCCTGCCTTAAGATCTCTGTACTTGTTGTTCCCTCTGTTGAAAATGTACTTCCTCAAATACCCACATGGCTTGTTCCCTCATATGGAAAAAAGATCACCACTGAGATAGTTCTAACTCCCTTGATTACCCAGGGCCACATCTTCACATTTCTCTAACTTTGGGACTCATGGGTCACTGACAGGTAATTGGCATGTTAGAGCTGGAAGGGACCACAGATACCACCCTATGCAGTGGTTCTCAGATTTGCCTTATCATTAGAATTACCCCAGAAGCTGTGTGTGTGTGTGTGTGTGTGTGAGAGAGAGAGAGAGAGAGAGAGAGAGAATCAACAAAGCTTCATAGGCTCTACCTCCAGGAACTAGTGTATCTGAAGTTGAGGCTCGGAAGCGCACATTTTTAAAAACACTTCACACATTTGGGAACCACTGTCTACAGTCTACCATTTTTATTTTTTTGGAAAGCAGAAACAGGGAGATGAGGTGACGTTCCCAAAGACACTATGAATTCAAGGCAGAGAAGACCCCCAAATCACGAAATCAGGGTAGAGAAGATCCCCAAATCAAAGATCCTTCCACTGTATCTGGCCTACAGTCTAAGATGTCAAGTGTGAGAGAGCTGAATTTTTTTTTTTTAATTAGTAAGTGGGAAAAAATAGCTTAACTTTACTAAGTTATTTTTTTGCCTTTGGGCAGGGTAAGGCATGAAAGTGAACAGACATGGCACAATGAGAGAAAAGGATTTTCATTCACGTCTGTTATTATAAAGACCTGAAAGTAGTTTTGGGGTCTTTTGTTGTTGTTGTTGTTGTTGTTAATCTTTCTTAAATCCTTCAGGATAGAAAGGTTTATGGATGTATGTATACCTGATACCTAAACATCCCCTGGGGACCCCATAAAGGGAAAGAGAATTCCCAGGAACCTCGGTGTTTTTACAGCCCACAGGCTGGACTCCCTTTGGTGAGTTCTGATTGGGAGCTCAATTATAATCTTAGATGGGTCACAAGTTATTGCTCTCACCAGTTCCTACCAGAGCTTGCTAAATCACTGTTCAGCAGTTATTCAGCTTTTGTTACTGTAACAATAAAAGGATAAGGCTAAGCCGGAGCCTGACTCACAACAGGAGTCATGACAGGAGAACCAGGAATCATGGACCAGTGCAGTGAGCATTCCAGGCTGGCACAGAGCTGAATAGGAACGTGAGGAGAAAAGGCTTCAGAAGCTGCCCAATGACTGGCCTGCAGACCCCAGAGTTGGTGTAACCTGGTTTCCTGTCTGGAACACTGTCATTCTGGACACAATTAGTTATGGTGACTAATAACAAGTGCTTTACCCTGTTATGTCATCCATGCTTACCCAAATATGACCCAGACAAAAGTTTATGTCATCAGCTTCTATGAAAATTCCCTATATTAAAACTGCTCTGATTTATTCCCAGTATGTGATGTATCCTCGGAGGGAAAAGATGAATGTTCTTGAATCCTAAGTCAGACATGACACTGCAGCAATACTAAATTACCACTGTAATTCTTCATTTATTCACTCAATCAGTCTCAAATTACATCTCAACATCCCAACCACTAACTAGTGGAAATAAACTCTTCTAACTAGTCAAAGAAAAATCCTCGCGGCACATATAATCAGTAAAAAGAGACGGAATGCAGGAAGGGCAGAAGAACTTGTGACGGCAGTACCCGATGCATCTGAAAGAGTCACACCCAGCAATTTACAACCTCCTGGTGAAGCTCGTCACAAAGCACAAGACCATCAGCTGACTAGGGTTTGGTTTTTTTTCTGTACCCACTTCATTCAACCTGTCTAACAGCTACATTCCCTATTAAGTAGTATCAAAGTAGAATGGTTTTCATAGTTTCTATGTGCAAAACACAGTGAAAAATACTCTTCCCATTCCCATAACCTGTATTACACTTTCTTTTAATGACTTTTTACTAGAATCTTCAGAATTCTTTGGTCTGTTGCCTTAGCATCTCTCTCTCCCTCTCTCTCTCTCTAAATCTGTGACTATTTTTGTATTTCCTAGTCAGTAATCCTAACTGCTATAAATAAAGACTTGTAGTAAAAATCATGGTCGGCTTATCTATGTGAAGCAGTTCACTACAGGAAAATACACCCTGGTTTCTATACTTACTTTCTTATTAAGTAACTACTCCAGACAATTTAAGGATTTTCCTTTTTAAATAGAATTAGTTCATGTAAATGTAAATAAAACAGATACCTACACTAACTAATCTTCCTGCTTCTTCCATCCTGGTGATTCTAAAGCCGTACAGAAAGTTTCTTCTGAATCCAAATTTCAAGATATGAAACTGTAAAGCACAATTGACTCTGAAGTGCTTTGTTTCAGTTCCTCTTCAGTGTGTGAAGGGTATATTTTAAAGACAAGGTTATGGCAAGTTTTCTCTTGCCATCAGAGAAATGATTCACAAATAGGCTTAGCAAATACTCCCAGATTTCTCACATAAACAACCCTGTGGGCATATCTAATTTGCTGGGAAGTTTCAAAAATCAAAAGTTGTTAGCAGCTTTGCTATAGTCAATATTTTAAGAAATAAAATTGGAAGCCATTACTTAAAGACTATACCATATACCTAGCATCATATTTCAGAGTTACCAGATTTAAAGTGAGTTTCAGCAAGGAATTTTTTTTATTGACAAACCATCTAAGATGCCTTTCATCAAACTAGTTTTTTGTTGACTCTGGAATTTTGTGAAATGAATTGATGTAATGACAATATCTGTCATTACAGAGTTTAAGGGGAATGGAAACGAAGATAAAGAGGACAACTTCTGTCTTGAAATGTTTCATGCCACATGAACCCCTATGAAATTATCAAAATGTTTCTTTCTGCACTGAACTGTGTCAATTTTACACTGTGGCCACCAGTATACCAGTAGGTATACAACATGATTACACTGCATTTGTGGAATTTTTCTCTTCATCTTTTCAATAACTAGAACATCATGAGGAAAAAAAAAAACAAACCCAAACCCTGCTTATCAGTGTGCTCAGCTAAGAAGACCACCTGAAACTGCTAATTTAACATACCCAAGAGCAAAAAGGGAGTTGGAAGTCCTACCTAACTGACTGCCACATGACTTAGACAAACAGATAACTCGTGAGCACCCTGGAGCCAGATCCTTCAGTGTAAGCTCCTGTCAATAATTCACTTCTACCTTCGAGTTGGCCCCAGTCCTCAAGAAATTCTGGAAACCAAGCACAATACTGCAAATAACAAATATGTTTTCAAGATTGTAGGAAGGGGAAGAGAAAGCAGACAAGGTCTACCAACACAACTAGTCTGACCAAAGACGAATTCCAATTAATTGACAAACATATGTCATCATTGTACAAAATTCTTAAAAAAAAAAAAAAAAAAAACTCAGGATTAGAGAAGTAAATCTAAAGGAAGAGAAAATAAGGAAAAGGGATAATGGGTATAAAAGTATAAAAACGTTTTAAGTTTAAAGTTTTGCTTAAACAAAAATGATTACAATTCTACCAAAGAATAGCAAGTTCATTCAAAGTGAGAAACAGCAGTTTATCCCAAAAATTTTAGAAGTTTCTAAAATATTGGTGTGGCCCTGCATATTATTTCTTCTTGGACACTCACTCCTTGTCCTTCACCCTAAATACCTATTTGGGGGTCTAGAATTCTACAGAATAATAAAAATAGGGAATACAGAAGGTCCTAATACTACATCTCGGAATCTTAGGAAAAGAAATAATTTTTAAAATAATTTGAGCCAACTACATAGCTTAACAGTTGAGAGTGAGACCCAGAAAAGCCAGGTTGCTGGCCCAGGGCTACAAGTCTCCTGGGTGGTAGAGCTGGGGGATCTGGATCAGGATCCAGAGGAAATGAGTGTCACTCCATTACTCTCTCCCATCACTCAGCTGCCCTTTCTTGATGAGAAACAGATAAAAACAGATATTATAAAAGTAAAATTCTTATCTGAACACTCAAATGTATTTTTCTAATACACCATATCATTACCTCTTCCTCCACAAATATATCTCCTTAATTGAGTGGACAGCACGTGACCCAACACTTGTAAAATGACTACCCCACTTCTCTCTTACTCTCCAATCTGCTGGGCTCTTATCCCGCAGTAGACTATGTCCTGTTTTGTTAAGCTTCCACTAAAAAATGATAAAGATTTTTACATGACAGAAACTATATCCTGATTATTTTTAACAAAAGCAGGAATCATACTTAGGGAATAAATGGTTTATGAGACACATTAATTTTAACAAAATTTCTGTAAGAAAAAAAAATTTAGGTCAATTTAGAAACTTACTTTCACACGAATCATGAGAATCAGTGCCTAATCTTTGGCTGTCCTTACTATTTATCTACATAACATTCTGGAATGAAATGTAATTCTCAAAGACTTTTTCCTTTTTATTGCATGTAATAAAATTCTTTACAATAGTGTTTCAAGTGCTACTACTAATAAAATTAATGAATTCTTCCAAAGTGGGTGAAAAAAAAATCAATCAAAAAGAAAATAGCAAGTATACTGTTTTTCTTTTTAGACAAGCTCCATTATTAAAATTAGTTGATCATAGTACATCCTTCTCATGAAAAAGATTTTTCCAGAGGAAGACTAGGCCCTCTCTCTTGCTACCCTGGCCTTCAACCAGAAAAGTACCACCAACCACCCACCATGCAGAGTATGAAATGAAAACTCCCAGTCCTGTGTCCCATCTACTAACTTTGGTGGTACTTCAGGATTGCAAATTTTTTTCCTGATAATTACTGTGAACAGTATTGTTCAAGCTTCAACAAAGGACAGGATGTAACCATTTCTTACATGTTGGCTCCAGCAGAGATAATGAAAAGTTAAGAAGAAAGTAGATGTAGTAGAATCATGGAAAAAATACCCATATCTACACCTGTTCTGCAAAAGAAAGATTTGTCTCCGCACATCGACCAATGACCCCATTCCTCCTACTTAGAAGCATGTTTGAAAAACACCTGTCAGATCAATACAATTCCATTTCCTTGGTATGTAGTGAATTAAACAAAAATTTATCTGAGACTGTGAAACAGAACTAAAGTTTCAAACCTGTTGTCGAGTCCCTTGTGATCAGTGTTCCTTCCTACCCCAGCACGTTTTCGAATCTTTGTGCATAAAAGCGTCTTGTAAATCCTCCCAGCACCAGAAACGGCATCACTCACACATCTGGCTGAGTCTTGCCAGCTCCCTGGCCGGTTTGTGGTCTTCGTTGTGCCGCCACACATCTCCTAAGTGGTTTGACGTTCTTCCGGTTTATCCCAACCATCAACATGGACTTGGACACAAATCTTGAAGTTCCTTTGTTATTTGAGGGATAATCCGCAGTGACCAGCAGTTCTAAACAATCGTTTCACTCCCCTATGTAGTATGTGAGAAAAGCTACTTGGCAGCAGCCTACTAATTTCCTCTTTCAAAAGTTTTAAAAAAAAAAAGGAGGGGGGAACATTCATTTGTTACATAAATTAAGCCTGACAATGATTTAGGAAGTCAGATGAATCCATCACGTTATAAAACATGCTGTCTGCAAACTCATTATAAACATAGACAAGTCTAAATCCCCCTTCCTACTTTTGTTCCTAAGCTTGTACTCCAGTTAGCAAAAGACAAAACACTCAACAGGTTGAGCAGCTTGGAATGACTCATTCCATCTGTCCTCCCTAGCTGGAGATTATGTAGTAGTCAATTAATTGGTCACAAGACCTATTCATATGGCTCTGGGCAAATGCAGTGACTTGCCTTCAGCTGCAAGGTTGTTCTGACATTGGCCACACCACCCTCTTAATGGCTGTCATGTGAGCAAGTGTCAGCTGACAGGTCTTACTCTGCAACCTTGCAAAATCCTACCCATAGTAAGTGAGAGATGGTTACCCACAACAGCCAAACGTAGGACTTAATGTATAGGAAGTACCATGGGGGGGGTCCCGGGGGAAGAGGCAGAGTAGGGACATATCCTTGCTTTAATACAAGAAAAAAAATTGGTAAGAAAAATAATAATGATAATGAGAAGTCATAAGCCCTCGAAACTCTTGTGCTGAATTCCTGGGCATATCCAAGTTGAGAAAGCCCTGAACTACCACAACCCAAGGACAAAAGCAGTTCAATTTTGAGTTCTGACACTAACATACCTCATCTGAAAAAATGCTATAGAATCAATATGATTCTGTGCCTTCATGAAGAAAACATTTCATTATAAATAAAAATCATAGGTCCCTGGAATATAGGTCGAATCTTGATACACAAAACTACAAGGGATTGCCCCATTCCTTTTCCTCTTCCTAGTCCTGTAATTTGGCTGAAGAAAACATTAATGGATCTCTAAAATCTGATGAACATTTGGCTGGTTCTTTGGTTTCAGGAAGTTTTAAATGTATTTTTAAATATGGCAGCCATATATTTCACTCCACAAGTGTGAGAAAAACTAACCATGTCATGGCAGAGCCCTCAGTTCCCTTAAGACATTATTATATACGTGATCCCTAAAATTCCTACATAATGAACTCAAAAAAAGATCTTAAATACACCCTCCCCTGAGAAATAAAGATTGCAACACACCTATGACAACAACTTGACTTCTCTATGGCACAGGCTAAATTGATAGTATCAAGATAAAAACCTATTAGGAGAAAATGAATTCATTTTTCCATGAAGGGGAATTCATTTTGAGCTTAAAGCTTAACTGCCATGGCCATAGGCTGATCACAGGTTCTTTTTTTCCCTTGAACTGTCTTTAAAATCACTTTCTCTTTTTAATAGAGAATCAGAAGGTTACTTATGCAAGCACTATAAAAACATTTCCACTTTAGGCACGGGGCAGCTCAGTGAGCAAAGGCTGAAGATAAAGCCTCCATTCAGTACCATCCTGCCTGCCTAATAAGTGACGCCCCTAATTAATGTCTCCAATTCATCTAAGGTTTAGCTAGTCTAAAATCACAGGAGAAATGAAAGTATGAGTTCAATGCAGCGGCTTTAAAAATGCTCCCCTAACCCTGAATTTTATAAAATATGTAGTGGAAGTACTAGGGGAACATACCCCATTTTATGTATAAAAGATGAATTTTAGTTTTAAAACGTAAATCTCTAAATGACATTTATCCAGGATCTGATAAAAGAACACAAACTTTCTATTCAAGCATCTATTCTGTATATACTTTTACCTAGTAGCTAGCCTCCAAAATGTTCAATCATTCTAATACGTGGCTTTTACATTTCCCAGAGGCTTCAAATAACGTTATAAAAATGAAAATTTTATTCCCTATCCAGGTGGTGCAAACATTTTAAATGATAGGAATAATAGGAGATAAAAATGACAACATGATTACAAAGGACATTTAGATGAAATAAGGATCTAACTGCAGTCAGAAAGAATTCTCTTAAACAGAAACTAAACCAAATGGCACAGGAAACTCTAAACCCCTTCTATGTGTCTCCTTTACTCAGGCAGGCATCTTTAACTAAGCACTTACTGTGTGCCAGCTATTGTTTCTTCCTAACTTCAGTCAGCACACCTTTTAGCCACCACTTTTTTTTTTTTCTCCCTTGCTAAAGTGGTGTTCAAATGTTAGCATGCTTGATAAACACAAATTGTTGGGCCTACCCTCAGGGTTGCTGATTCAGCAGTTCTGTGGTGGAGTTTGAGAATTCACGTTTCTAACAAGTTCCCAGGATGCTGTTGCTGCTGGTCTGAGAACCACACACTTAAGAATCACTTCCTTAGTAAAAATTCCATCTTCCCCATGAAGACTTCCCTGATTAACTAGGCTAGAAGATTTTTTTGTTCTTGAATTCCTCTGTAATATTTTTTAATCACATTTTAAACACCTAACACATAATTGCTTTTCAATAGTGTGTATGTCTTATGATCCTAACTGGATTATAAATTCTTTGAGTATAAAAACTGGGTCTTGACATTCACCTTTGTACCTCATATAGGTTTTACCCATGGTAGATGCCCAACAGATACTTTCTGATTGGTTTAATAACACTAAATATTTGCATTAGAGCTATGATATGAATCTACCTGCAATAAGCAGTGGTCTTCTTTGACAGTCTGATGCATATACTCTGATCAGGAGGGTGCTTGTACACTCATACTCGATTTCTCCATTTCCCTCTCGTTTACTACAGCAAAACTTCCTACAGAGGCTTTAACATCTTGTGAATGTGACTAGTATGATATCTTAACAGAAAGGACTATCAGATTTGTAAAAAGTGAAAATGCCATTTCCTCTGTTATTCTGCTTAATAACCCTTAATTCTTCAAAATCTGATAAAATGTAATAATGTAGAGATGTATATCAAAACTACAACTGTGGTACTTAAAAGGGATGCCTCTATATGACCCCAAATTTCCTCATGTTTAAATGGGAGCTCTAAAATTTCTTCAGTAAATGGAAAAAATAATTGTGTCATCTCCTTTCTTCTGAGACATCAGAGCAGCTCACAGAGTAACTAAGAGAAGGTATGTTTAGATCTTCGATGCCCAAAAGTCTATTCTCTCCCTCAATCCAGTCTCCCTGTTTTCTTAATCTTCTCTTTCCTGAAATGGAACTATACTCTCACATAGATATTCATACTGTTATTCATTATCACGCTGGGTGCCCTGCTCTTAAATATCAAATAATATGCATATTATAATTTATCATCAACCCTACTCATAACCCTATACATGGCCAACTTCTCTATTTCCCTCACATAGTTCATCCAAGTATCATAGAAAATAATTTGGGTTACCCAGAGCTTACACATTTACAGAAGTGTCTGCAATCACTGACTAGACTCCCACACTCCACGTGCCGTTCAATATGTTGATTGAAACTGCTGCTGCAACCACTGATACTTTCACAATACAGATGAACTTAATAAAACACTGGCAGGAAGGACCAGAGAAGTATGGAAGTATGATGAATTCATGTGATATATGGAAGGAAAGGAGAATACTGGTTCAATTTTTTAAGCCTTTATTTGAACTGTTTGCAGTCTCATATCTCAGGTACTGAGTAGTCCTACAGAAGAGTGCCAAGTTACTAGTCAATAAATGGCATAAGTATCATTTAGATCACTGAAGGCAAGTATCTGGTCCTCAAGACACCAGTCCAACATCTTTAGCCCATGTCCAAAATCTCTAATCAACCAGAACACTGTTTCCTGTTGTGTTCAGACTCTTCTCCCTCCAGATCTTTCCAGTACAGTGCTCCCAGGACCCACCTCCAATCCAAGATTTGACACCTGAGAAAAAGCCCATTCCCATGCCTGATGTCGGGTTGAAAGAATTAAAGTCAGGAAAGTTTCAAAGTAAGTATTCATGCATTCCCTTGAGCACTCTTCACATGATAAACAGCAGTGATCACAACATGTAATGAAAAATCAATTCAAAGGCCACAAATTGAGGTGGGTTTGAAAAGAGAAAAAACTAAGGCTAATACAGCTCCCCAAAAAGTCCAGTCTAATTATTCTTATCTAACAAATCTTTCTATCAAGAACCTTTCTCTGCCTATTCACATTACCTTAATGAGAAAAAAGGAAGAATGCAGAAGGGGAGGGAGCAGCGGTGGGGAGTTATGATCCCTAACACCTTTATTGGGGTAATTCCCTCTCTTCCATAGTGACTTCTCCATGCCCAAGAACAACCAATCATGAACCTTTCTACCAGTGATTTTTAAAGCCTGGTCCCCAGAAGGAGACACAAAAAGGTTATTTGCTGTTTCCTGATGTGAGTACTGGTGCTGCAAACACACAGCAAGCAGCGTACATATACTTTTTTGGTGTATATTATAATTCAATATGAAGTTTATTAAAAACAAAAAACAAAAAAGGCCCTCATCCTAGGCAAGAGCAAGTAGATTTAAAAAAGGGGGTGTGAGAACATTTTTGAAGCAGTGTACTTTGAGGGAACGGGCTTTGGAGAGAGATCCAGGATTGGAACCAAGTCTGTCAATATGTGGCTGTTTTCAGAAATGTGGTCATGAATAGCTCCTAACAGCTAAGTAACAGCCCATCCTCACAACACCAGTTCAGTGTGCAATCAAAAAATAACATACCTGCCCTAATGCTACCTAAACTCAACTAACGAGCCAAGCACTCAGGAAATTTGGCAATATGTACAAACTCAGCCATACAGGGTAGATAATGCCTGTAGTTAGCTAGATCCACTGAGGACTTATTTTACGTGCCAGGCATCATTCTACGTGTTCCATTTAATCACAGGAAGTAGGTAGTAGCAATATCTTAACAGATGAGAAGAATGAAGCACAGAAAGGGGAAGGAACTGTCCAAGGATGTAGTGTGTCAGTGGCAGAGCTAGGAATTAAGTCCAGGCATCCTTGCTCACAAGTGAGCCCACCCAGTTCATCCACACACTATTCTGCATCTGACTATCTGTGGACAGATTTGGGAAGAAGTTAGGAGGAGGCAGGTGGATATCACCAACTGATAAATTAAGTCAAATTATTTCTCCTACATCTTGAACCCCATGCCACTTAGAATGTTTAAACTCTCAGTGGATTCAGTCCACTGAGGACAAGGCCCCAGTCATGTGCTTTGTGGGTGACTAAGTGTCTTGTCAGACACCTTGCCATGAACCCTGCCCTACTTGCCTATAAACAACCCCTGTGCAGGAGCCAAGTACACCAGCCACCCCACGGGACCCTGCTCTGCCCTCCATGCTCCACCCTGCCCAGTCTAGCACTTTAGCTAGGGGACAGACTCCTAAGCAGAGTGATTTTTTTTGATCCACACAAAGGTAGCTTAAAGGTACAATAAAACCAACCAGTATAACTGCTTTGACTTAAAATGTGGAACTGCCTGGGAGATAATTTAGTTTTCAGATTCAGTTAACAGTTACGTGAAAATTCAGGGTGATGTGCAATTCCTCGTTATAATCTAGATTATTTTCCACTCCATGTCTCCATACTTTGAAGAGTACCCAGCACACAGAAGGTACTCGGTCACTGAAAGAAGGAGTAAATGAGTGGCATGGCTTCATAAAATCTGTGAAACATAGAAAGATTCTTACGTTATAATGTTAAATAAAAAGAAAAGGATACAAAATTGTATATGCACTTTGGTAATAAGTGTGATTTTTAAAAACCAAAAGTAGAAAAAAGATATATCAGAACTTTGAGTAGCCAGACTAAGGATGCTTTTTAAAAAATTCTTCTGTATTTTCCAAGTTTCCAATGATAGGCATGTATTATTTACAAACAAAGAGTAAAACTTTTTCTAAAAAAATTATTGCCAGTAATGATTTCTTTATTCTGTAACAATTCTGCAACAATTCTGCAGGCTTTATTGTAAGGAAATTGTCAGAGTCAAAATGGTCTCAGACAGCTGAAAGGAAAAGCAAGCACTCACCCTGTAAGGGTACGATTCTACTCACACAGTTTTTCCTTCGATGTAATTGCTATCGTTAATATTTGTATAAGCCAGCAAAAGTAGATAGCTGCAGCTCTTACCCTCTTAAAGTATCTAAATTAAAAAAAAATCCATAATTTCCATTTGGAAACTTTGTTTAGTACCAAAGCAGCATTACAATATACATAACAATGACAGGAATTATTAAACTACACACACTGTACTTTTTTTTTTTGAAAAAGTGCTACTCAAAGGCTATCTGACCAAGTACCAGCATGCAGACAACACAGAGATAAGGAAAAGAGAGATAAGACTCTAGTAAATCCCCAACCTAATAAATGAAACTAGTGGCTCTGGGAGAAGAGCTACAATGAAGCAGTGTTTGTAACTATTTCATATCTAAACTTTAACATGAAAAAGAGGTGGCCAGGTCAGGCCTGTTAACAAGAGGTTGTGAGGCTCTGCATTGTAACTGGCTGCCCACAAAAAGGGGCACTGTTTATCTTTTTGTCTCAGTAAAATGATTCACCCTTTTTGGAATCAGCAAGACAATCAGTAATTTAGATAAAGACTTTCATGACTTTTTTTTAAGGTCCAATATCAGACCTCAATCTACAATCTTTTTTCCTTATGTATTATTTTTATAACCCATCCCCATGTTTCACTGAAATTAATAACAGCCACAGGATTAAGACTGCCAAAAGTTAGAAACACATTAGCAACAAAATATTAATTACATAACTTTTAAAGTTTCACTCTGATTTCAAGCCAGGTTGTCACTAGCGTTTGGATCTAGGAAAGGTCTCACTAGTCCACACCTGTTCAAAAAATTGGAAGCTGAGCTACTGGGTTGGGGCCAACATCTCTGGAATCACTCACAGGTCTCTCATTCTCTGCAAATCATGTAATCAGGCACACAGTTCCAAAGTAAAGTAGAAGGTACCTTGAGAAGTTGTTGCAGATAGTCTTATTTAACACATTTGCTCACGCTACGTACCTGGCAGAAAATGGCTCTATAGTAGTGCCGGTTTTCAGCGCTCCCACTCTCCCCATCAAAACTGTCATTATTCTTAGGTAAACTGTTTAATTCATTAGAAGCATGTTTGAAAAAATACTGAGTGGAGAACTCTTGGCTATCTCCATCTGCCTTCCATTTAGATATACAGCTATAACATCCTTAAACTTTTCTGTTGATGCTTTGGAACTTTCTGTTGTCGATGCCTGGATTACTCAGCATGCAATGCAGAGCTGTACAGTCAAAGTCAAGTCCTAAGATGCTATGAGTATTTAGAAGCAGCAGCTCACATGCCCAAAACCACAAGTGAAGCTTTAGGCACCTTGGCTGAGCATGAAGGCCCTCTGTGGTAAGCCTTATCATCATCCTGTACTTTCTCATATGCCTGGTTCCATACAGGCAAACTACACACCTGGGTGCCTCACTAAACAGGTCTATGAGTCTCCAGGAGAAGAATATATTTGTGAAAAAGTCTCTCTCCTACATTTATAACATTTTAAAGCATTATAAATTTTTAAAATACTTACAACATGGAGATAAAACTACTTATCTCACAGAGAAATAAATAATTCAATCCTTTTACTGTAAATGACATCATATAAACAATAACTATTATTATTGCCATTGGGGTAATTTTGGAATTAATAATTATTCATTAATATGTAATTAAATAAGCCACCAAATGGGATTAAACAAAATAAAGAGCATTTGATATTCCTTTACAGTTTATAATGGCATCTCATTGATTTTGTAGAACAATTTATGAATTTACCTCTAAAATATGTTATTGAAAGACTTAAGACTCCCCTCATTCATTCTTTCAAATATTTGATGTGCCAGGCCCTATTCAGGATGCTGATGATATATGAACAACACCAAACAAAAACCCTGTCTTCATGAAGTATACACGACAGTGGTAGAAGAGGGAACCAATAATTTAGAAAAATATTTGGTATGCCAAAACAAATGGTAAGTGCTATAGCAGAAGATGAAGCAAGAGGAGGGTAAGCAATGGAGAATACTGGGCGGGGGGGAGACTTACCTAATTATCCATTCCACTATATGGAGAATAAAGACTTGGGTTAAGAAAAATCCTAGAAGTCTTGGGCTTCTTATCGTTGCCGGTATAAGTAGTTGTAAATAGGATAAAGAGGAAAATGAAATTAGTGAGCTAACAGTCTCAAGGCACATGTGGTGATGGTATAACAGGGCTCTCAGTGTTGTGGGAGAAGGTCTTGTTGGAATACCCAGAGTGCTAAGACCCTCCCCTTCACTCACCACTGGTGATATGACGGCCTAGCAAGTGGTTTTATCTGGAGCATATGGTGCTCCTGGCTCCCTCTTGTCTCAGGCCAATGGACATACAGCAGCTTCCATCACAGCTTCCAATGCTACCACCCTAGTCCAAGCCCTGTTTTTGCCAGGACTGCTGCAACAGCCTTCTTATTGGCACCCTACACTCCCTTGGCCTGCTACAAATCCATTTAATGGAATAGGCAATATACAAAACAGAATTGCAAAGTTAATGAGAATTATTCAAGGAAATCTATGCAGAGGTTAAGTTAGTGACAGCAGATGCTTCTCTCCTGTTTTCCTTCAGTTCTGGTTTGACAGGCATCAATAGTGATACTAGAATATAGCTTAAATTAAAAGCTTTCCACATAATAAATTTATCACTGGCAAATTAAGTGAGAAAGACTCTTAAAGTGCTTTAAGAGTTCTAAATAGTCACAGAGACTAAGAAAGCTGCTTGGGAGTTGTGAGAAATCAATTTATGAGAAGAGAAACCTGGGAAATCAAAGGTTGGGAAAAAAGTATTCAGCTCTGAATCAGCAGACTCTCATTTCTCTGAGTCAGTTCCTCATGATAAGGCTGAGTACTAGGAACTCAGGAGATGCCAGCAACCAGATGAGGAGTCACCGTCAGCAGTGTCCCTACTGAGAGAGGATGTCATACCAGCAAAAAGAACCCTGGACGAGAAGGCAAGAGCTATATCTAGTTCTGGCCCAGTCATCCAGTACCCACATGACTCTGGGGAAAGACACTCAAACTCTCTGAGCCTCAGTTTCCTTAGCTATAAATAAAAGGGTGATGATGATACTTACTCCACCTATCTTGGAGGGTTGTTGAAGATGTTAAATGTGAGCACTTGAAAGTCCCTTTGAAAAAGTATAAAGCCCTAGACAAATGTGATGTTATTTTTTATATACACGAGTCCAAAAGGACTCACTGTCCTATTTGAGTTGCTAAGCTTATAGATGACTGTATTGCATTTATACAACATGAAGCCAAGATAAATAATTTTGGCCACAAGGACATCTGGCAAATAATGATTTTACCCAAGAAAGTCAATCACCTCCTCACCCCACGTCCAGCCCCCCAAAATGTAGACAATTCTCTGGAAGCTCCAGGCAATTAACACTCTGAAATAGACTTATTACAAAGTTCCTTGGGAACAATAAACTCTAGAACAAATTTATATCTATGAAATAATTGGCTTTCAAATTAATATAAGGCATTCTCTCTTTCACTGATAAATCCCCCTCCGACCCTTGTGCACCCGCAACCACATCAATTTCCCCTTCTAAAATACCCTTCATCTAACTCTACAAGCCAAATCCTCTAAGTTCTTTCAGGACCCAAACCAAGGGCCATCTGTTCTGTATAAACTTCCCACAATGGCCCTTTTCTGAAAATGTTTCAACATCTGTAATGGGTAGACAGAATTGACTCTATATACAATGCCTCCCAAGGATTCTCTATTCACCTCTTATAGCTCAGAACATCCCCAGCTACAACCATGGTCTGACTTTCCCCCTGGCTATACTTTAGAACAACAGTCTCTGTGTCTTACACATCGCCATGGATCATGGTTAAGGGGAAGAACAGCTGCAAGCCACGCACAATTCCCATAAAGGAACATGTGTGGAAGTGGTGTTTATTCAGCGTTACCTTTAATTTTTCAATAAATGATTTCAAAGTTTAGTGCTTTAGCTGCTGTTATAAGGTATTAATCTCTCCTCACATCTCATCAGACACACCAGAATGTTAGAATGCCCATGAGGAATTCCTGAGCCAGATGATGAACTTCTTGAAGACATGGACCAAATCTTTAATTTCATTTGTGTTTTGTTTGTGCAGTTAAGCTAACACTGAGCAGAGAGAAGACACTTCGTAAGTAGTTATTAAGTTAGATCCTTTTAAATGAACCTCTTTTCTGTCATATTTACTAAGACTGCCTTGCAAATAGCTATTCACCTAAGTTCTGAAAATAGTCAATCTCTCAGGGACAACAAAACATTATTATACCATGGCTCAATGTGACATATATTATGTTTTTTGAAAAATAATTATACATTTGAAAATACATTTGAAAATTTGGACTGTATTTGATTAGTCCAAAACCCAAGCTAATGCTAACCCTGATACCAATTCTTAAAGGAATTCAGTCATATTCCATCCAGTAGAATTGTCATGAATGTTGACTTCATTTTATTTATTATAAAAGATTTCCAAGAAAAATGAATAAACTTCGTAGGGAGAAGTTTTCTTAGCAGAGAGAATGTTTAGTATTATGACAGTAATTCTTTTGTTTATAAGAGCTACATTCAGATATACTAGTAACTTCAAGAACATTACAAATACAATTGGACCTAAATTTGATCTTTAGAAGTACATCATTTAATACAATCATTTTCAAATCATTCCCTGGAAATACAAAGGAGTAATTCAAACGGGGCAGTGCTGTCCATCGAAAAGATAATGTGAGCCACATATATAATTTTAAATGTTCTCGTACCCACATTTTAAAAAGCAAGAAACAGGAGAAATGAATTTTAACAATTTTATTTAACCCAACATATGTAAAATCTTATTTCAACATGTTATCAATATGTTGAAAATTAATGAAATATTTCACATTCCTTTTTTTGTACCATGTCTTCGAAAACCAATGTGAATTTTACACTTAGAGAACATCTCAATTCAGACTAGCCACATTTCAAGGGCCCACCAGCTACATGTGGCTAGTGTTTACTGAATTGGGCAGCATAGTTCTAGAAAACTCTTCACAAGAAGTATTAATACAACGGTGGTATACGAGTATGATTTGCCTCTGTTCCATTCCCAAACCCCATCACAATGACAAGGAGAAAAGGTACGAAACCTAAACCGGTGGCCAGTGGGAAAGTTTGGAAGGCTAGGATCTGAGTGCACAGAGCTGTCAGTGAAACGTTAAAGACAGTTAAGAGGAAGCTGACCCATCTCCCCAACCCCCACGCAAGCAGAACTGAGAAGAATCATTACCTCTATTTACTAAACCATAAGTATGCATATTCACAAATCTTAAATGCCGTGATAATGAAAATCACATGATAAGGGAACTGAAAATTGAAGAATTATGGGATAACAAAGAAAACTCTGGAAATACATCAACTAACTATGTAGAAGAAAAAGCATCTCACAGCAATTAGTCAACACTGGAGCAACTCTTGACTATTTACTCCTTTCCTCCCCTCCTCTCCGGGAACCTAATCGATAAACAAACCTTGTTGATTCTTCCTCTGTGTCCTTCCTATGGCACAAATGGGGTGGGGCTTGTAAACTGAAAACGTACTTTGTATTCTGTGCAGTAAAGAACATTGCCACTCATTTGATACTTTGCATAGGCCTCTTTGTACCTCTTTAATACCTGTTCTTATACCTAGACTTTTAAGATTGCTGGATCATGTCTCAGGGCTCTTGGAATCTCTGGAAACATGCACACACAGCTGCACCCAATGGGTACTCAAATTGCTTTGTTAGCTCTCTGGGTCCTCTGACCTAAGCATCACTACATCATTCGAGATCAACATTCCCTGGAAATGGTCTATCCAACCACAAATGCGCTGTTCTCTGACTCCTTTAATTGCTTTCATTTCTACCCTCCCCGATTTTCCAGTAAAACTTTGACTAAAACCTCCTACCCTTGCAACCATCTTAATCCCTCCAAGCCAGCCCTCTGACTTAAATAATCTTCCAGTCCCTTAATAACTTCCTTTATCAACCCCCCTCCTGGCTTCACTTCTTTATCTTTCAAGCCCTATGAGTCATCACTTTTGATTCCCTACCTCATCTATCCTTCAATTGGACTGGCCCCCAAACCCCATTTTAAGATATAACCACCCATTTACCTTCTCCACTCTAAGACTGGTAAGTGCTACACAGTACTTTCACTGTACAGTCCCTTCTCATTATTTGAAGTAGTTATGGTTTACCAAGTTGCTAAGAACACTGAATTAGTGAATACGGAACCATTGCTTCTAGGGGAAATACAGGGTTAGATTCCTGCAAGCCCCTAGTTACAACATTTTCATCAACTGATAAATACATAACCTTGTTTTACATGTGTTGCTGTTTAAAGATACCCTATGTAAGGTACACTGTTGTTTTATTAACATTGAACTCACAACTAACAGCGCTATAGCTCATCTCACACACACTTTCTCTGTAAGGCACATCATAGCCTTCTTTTCTAGGAACACTAGACAGCACTTCGGCACTATATTTGGGGGCCATTTTAAACAGCAAAAGCACTGGCAACAAGCACAAAAATGCAAAAAATACATGGCACTAGACTTACTGTGAAAAGGACACTGTTTATACTAAGAGACAGCACCTTGTTTGGCCTCGGCTAAGAAGGTACATCAAGTGACTGAAATATTTTGCCACTCTGCACATGTCCAGGAATGACCATAAAAGTGCTGAGAATACTGATTTTGGGGTTATAAATACATCTTAGTGAGTAGGTGAATTTACAAACACAGAATCCACAAATAATGATGATTGAGTGTACTTAATATCCGATATGGTTTTTTTGTGAACATTTCCTCCACTAAACTATAAGCTCCCTGAAAGTAGATCATGTCTCATTCCTCCATTTGTTTTCAGAAACTAGCACAGAGCTAGGTACATAGAAAGCACTCAGTAAATGTTTGCTAACTTGAACTATACTCACATTCACCTTGCTTCCTCCTACAGGAAAAAATTGTGCTTCTTATAGTCTAAGCAAAAGACAAGATAGTCCCTGAGCTCTGGACCTCATTGCTCGCTGTCTCTCCTCTCCTAAGGGCCACTGCTCCTGGTATCAGCTTCCCTACCACCACCACCTCTTACCTATTTTCAAGCCTTCTATATATAGCATGTACTGTACTCAAGACTACTGATATATATAACCCTCATTTATTATTCTACAGAATGCAGAGAACATACAGGAAAGCAAACATGGAGGGTCATTTCTGACGGTCTGTATTGGCAGTCTGGGCAGGGAGGCATTACACTCTGTAAGCCTATGGAAAGCAACTGTGTTCCAAATGAGAATTTCCTGCATTTCAACAATGGCTGGTTATAACTGGTAAAATTCCCAGTATCACAAACACACCAACACGAAAACTTTTTAAGGGCTCTCAATGAAGAAGAAACATCTAAAGCTTAGCATGTTCATGGACACTAAAAATAAAAATGAAGATATAGAGGGGGCTGGAAGCAAAACTGCCTGGGAGTGTTTAGGGAGAAACCACAAATTCCCATCAGAAAACTCCACCTTCTCATTTATTGCTGCCCCCTCCTCCACCCACCTCTCTACCTGCTGTCCTCTCCATTGCCTTTGGTTAGGTTTTCAGGAAACTGCTAAATAAATTCTAATCATGATAACCTCGTATTCATTTTTAGAAAATCATCTGTAGACAAAATGAAAAGACAACGAGAATAAAAAAGATTATGAGCACAAATATCCAAATGATTTAAAAATATGTATTTCACATCTAACTCTCCAAATAGATAGAAATATAAAAATCTAAAAAAGTGCTAAGTGAAGAAAAAAGGATAAAAAAATAAAGGAATCTACCAAGCTGAGAGACCTAAATTCATCTAATAAACCATTATTGAGCACTTCTGTAAGGCTTCCTTTGTCTACTTTTTGGAATACAGGTGGAGTATCCCTTATCTGAAATGCCTGAGACCAGGAGTATTTCCAATTTTGAATTTTTTTGGATTTTGGAATATTTGCATATACATAATGAGATATCTCAGGGATGGGACCCAAATTTAAACACAAAGTTCACTTATGATTCATATATACCTTATACACACAGCCTGAAGGAACTTTTATACAATATTTTTAATATTTTGTGCATGAAACAAAGTTTTGACTGCATTTTGACTGTGACCCATCACATACGGTCAAGTGTGGGATTTTCCACTTGTGGACTCATGTCAGGTCTCAGAAAATTTTAGATTTTGGAGCACTTCAGATTTTCAGATTAGGGAGGCTCAACCTGTACTGTTAGCTCCTGTCACACATGTTACAACAGAACAACAGGGAATAAACCTTCATGAACTAAACTCCTTAAGGGCAGGGACGTATCTTATTCATTCTTGTATTCTAGCAATTCTTTCTACCTGGAATATGGAAAATGCCAATAGATGGTTTTGAATGAACATTTACTGTTTCCAGTCCTATAAGTTGCAAGTTGTGAGCTCAGAGCACACATCAGAAACATTATTATAAAGGGTGCTCAGAGTACCTGGCCATAATGCAAAAACCAGGCATTACTGGTTAACTTATAGGCATTACTCTAACAAATGAACTCACTGTCCTTCATAACATAATATCTTAAGCATGGGAAAACGTTTTCTGAATGGTAAGAGTCTACTATTTTACACAGACATGTACACACACACACAGCTCTTTTAGAGGCTCTGAAGTTGAGGGGCATAGGGTAGGGAAGCATGGCTGTGAAAGTCCAGTTTGGGGTCAATCTTTGCTTTTCACTACTGCCCCTTGAAAATATGATTGACTCTACAGCAATTAATTGCTAGTCACACTTGTTTACTCTCCAAACCTTTAATGGCTTTAAACAAAAGAATCACAGCACCACAGCAAACCCCTCTCCCCTTACCCCTGTAGGTAAGGCATTATTTCACCTAGAACAGCTCTACCACTGCCAAACTTCAACCAGGTCACCACCATCCCTGGAGGTGGAAAAAACAGACTCTCATTACTTTTAGTCAGAAACTATTCTACTCTCACATAAGCTTTTCCTTTCACATTGTTTTCATTCTTGACTAAAGATGGAGCATGTAAGGTGAGAAAGTCAAGTGGCTTCTACCACTACATTATGGCCACAGCACACCTGATTACCAACAAAACTGAGTGTCAGGAAATCCTGTGAGCATGCTTCAGAAAGCTGGGGGCAGGGAGGCTATGACAGTTTTTAGATTAAATCCAGACTTACGGTCAACATCAACCTGGGTGTTCCTGAGTCTAGCCTGTTCTATGTGGAAGCCACTTGAACTTTTTCTTAAAGATTACAGTAACTTGTCAAGAGTCCTGTCCATATGTACAGCCTCTTTTCCCAAAGCGGAATAAGCTATACTAAGCAATAACGTGTTACAACTCCAAAAGCTTCCAGAAAGAAACCTAGGTTATCCAGGAGATGATCTTTTCTATCCTTTCTCCTCTCCTAAAATTACTCATCAAAAGCCCCAAATAAAAGGTAAAAAGATCTTCACACAAGGAAAGAAAAGCTGAGGTCAAAGATGCAAGCTTACATCGTAAGCTAAGGAGACCTTTGCTTATTTATTTATTCAAACATTTGTCTAGTGCCTGTACATGCCAGGTGCTGTAGCCTGAAGTGAACAATACAGACATGGCATGGCCATCCCTGTCCTTGTGGTGGAATGGTAAGAGTCAAGCACAGACAATTACAATCCCACAGGACAGGGTCCTCAGTGCAATGATGAGCCTGAGAAACAGCAGGGCTGTCCAGTCCCCTGGCATGTTGGGGTGCTACCAGCAAAGGCTTCTAGCTTTCAGAGGACTTACTATGTGCCAGGTACAATTCTAACTCTGCAAGAAGAAACACACTGAAATCTCATAACCACACTATGAGGTGGTTACTGTTATTCCCAATGTACCAATGAGAAAACAGCAGCATAGCACAAGGTGGTTAAGTTACTTGTTCAAGATCATCCAGCTATTGAGTCAGGATTTGAAACCTGAAGTCTGGTTCCAGAGCCCATCCCCACTCTTAAGTAGGAGTTAGTACAGTTAAAGGAGGAAGGGGGTAGGCGAGTTCCAGGCAAAGAAATCTTTGTAAAGGGAAAACTAAGTTGTTTGAGGAACTGAGACAAGTTTCCTTTGACTGGAATAAGGAGTGTGAGGGGAAGAGCAAAGAGAAATGAGACAGGGCCAGTCACATGAAGGAGGCTGGACTTGATTTTCAGAGTTACATGTCACAGTTCTCAGCCCCTTAATACCAGAAAGGGGCAAAAGTCTAGTGAAAATAACACAAAGGTCTGAAAACACACAAAAGAATATATATCTATGATAATTAAAAATGAAGAAAATGCATTTTAACTACAAATTCATAACAGTTTTTAACAAGTGCAAAACAAGGGAACTTGCCATACTTGTAGGACTAAAAATTGGCTAAGGCAAGAAGTAGGAATCAAAAGGTCTTGTGTTCCACATCTTGCCCTATCCATAAGGGTAACTAGCTCCGTAACCTTGGCCAGTGAGCCTGTTTCCTAATCTATAAAATATTAACTGCTTTGGAAAACAAAATCCATGTAAATGTCAGCTACTACAGTTAAATTCATCTTATCAATTATACTTTGAAATACTGGTTTTTAACACACAGCAGCACATTACACCAATATGCACCTCTCTCTCACCACAATTTTTAGAAAACTATGGGAAAACTGGTTTGTACAGCATGTAATTCCTAACTCCACCATCCTAAATCCCCAGCATGCATGGCTTGTTTCTGCTTTGAAACCATCACCACTACATTTCATAGGCTAGACAAATCTTCCTTTGTCTTTGCCAAGGAAGAGAAATGATTCAATTAAAAGGACCTCTGGCTAAATGCACTTATGGGGGCAGGGAATTTTCTGAACTTTCTGAACAACAGCTAAATGCAAGACCCTCCAATCCCTGATCCTCCCCCTCCTAGACCACTGGGAGATAGTAGCAGCTACCTGGAGTCACACGTCCTTCTGTCCTAGGTATAAAATTAAAAAATCACGGACTTGGGGATTAAAAGTAACCTTAGGGCCCCCAAAAGCAAGAGAGACTCAGAAGATAATCTCTTCTTCTACTGTTTCCTATCCCTGCCCCCACCAAGAAATCATCTTAGTCAATTAAACCGCAAATTAAAGGTACAGCATCATTAAGAGGGAATCACAAAAAATCACAAGAAAGAAACCCTAAATTAAAATTGCAATACCTTTGACTCTGCTTAATTTGTCACTACATTTTTAGGAAACAGGGAATGAGTATCTCACAGAATAAAGAAGGTTGCAGAGGCTGACTACAAGCTGTGTTCTTTGGAAAATAAAAACCACTGTCAACTTTCATTACTATGTGAGGACAGGCATAATTTATGACTGAAAAAAATATTTTTAAGCCCTAGTTAGTTAATTTATTTCAAAACTGATACCCACAAAAACTCAAATGGGAGGAATGAGCTTCTGACAGCTCCTTGAAATCTATAATGGTATATGATCTATGCACTAGTAAATCCAGTTTTTGTTTTGTCTTGCCTTTTAACTCTGGCCATAAGAAACCAAAATAAGGATTCTTTTATTCATCTGAATCTCCTATGCAATTAACATTTTTCCTATATGAACTTCATTAGTACAGAGGTATTTGGTCACTTGTTTTTATGAGGATAAAATAGCATGAAGCCAGTAGAATATTTACCTTGGACAGAGAACTGGACTGGGTCCAGAAAAGAAAAAAAAGGACAGATAAACAAACATTTCACTAGAAGAAGAAACAAAAACAGAGTGGTCTTTTCAGTGATGGGTGTAAAGACTTGAGCCTGACGTTTTCATAACTAATCTGGATGAGAGACTGGCCATGGATAGGACCATATCTATAGATGGCAGTAAACGTTTTTCACCAGGATAATGCCCAAGCAAAGGAAACAAACAGATCTTTCAAGTTTCTGTGAACAAACAGATAAATGACAAATGAGTTTCAGTTGAGGCAAAGGTTAGATTAGTTTAGGTAAAAATGATCTTCACGCTATTCTTATGATAGACCCTAAACTCTAAGTTTGTCCCACAGAATTTACTAAAGACAGACATCAGCTGGGAGAGGGGAGGAGCCAACAAAATTCTGAGTAAATCAGATATGATGTCAGAAACAAAATGAAAATTACCTTGCTTTCATACATAAAAAAAAGTATATTCTTAATAAAATGTCATATATTTCTTGGCAGTGAATTTCAAAAATCTAAACTGGAACTGGTATAGAAAACAACAAAAATCTATAGAGGTGAGTCTCTGAAGTTAAAAAAAATTAGATAGCAAGATCCCATCTCTACAAAAAATTTAAAAAATTAGCTGGGCCTGGTGGTGCGCTCCTGTAGTCCCAGCTACTCGGGAGGCTGAGGCAGGATGATCACTTGAGCCCAGGAGTTTGAGGCTGCAGTGAGCTATGATCATGCCACTGCGGTCCAGCCTGGGCAAGAGAGTAAGACCTTGTCTCAAAAAATGAAAAAATAAAAAAAAAATTAGATAACTCTATAACTGGAAAGAAAGAACAAAAAGGGTTGGTAAATATAGTAAGAGGCATGGATAGGATAAACACACTTATTTGTTCAATTCTGAAATAATGGAAATTTTTTAAAGCTTCAAAGAGACAAATTTATGTTTTAAAAAAAGAGAAACTTTATATGTTGGCTAATAAATTTGTATTTAAGTAGTGGTACTACCTGAAAAAGACCAGGTTCAAATAAATGTATTTAAACATTTACCATGCTCCTACTGATACTGTAATCAGTATTATGCCATGCACTACAGGGACACACATATAATGTTTCTTGCTCTCAAGGTATAATCTAGTGAAGTGTTTGGATAAATAGAAAAACAGCTTGTAGAATGTGGAAACTGCCACATAAAAAGAAATATGCTAAGCTCAGTAGTTCAGAGGGACCAGCATGCCCATTTGGGGCGACCAGCAAAGACAATCAGAGGTGACATCTACACTGAGTTTTGAGGAAGGAACAGAATTTTGACAAAAGCAATTTTGGGGGAGGGAATAGAAAAGGAAAAGTCTTAAAGAGTAAGAGATGGATTTCTTGGGCTGTCCAGCAAATATTGGTTTAATGTCTCCACTGACAACTATGTCCTCACGAATGTCACTACTTGAAGTGTCCAACCGCACCTCAAATTCAACATGTACAAAATCAAATGTAGATACTCCCTTTTAAAAAAATCACTTCTCATTATAACTTCCCTATTTCCACTAATTATGGTACCCAGGTTACTCAGGCTCAGAACCTTGAAGTTATTCTATATATTACTAAGCATTATTTTACTATTTATTCTTTTTGCTTATAATCCCCTCTCCCACTTTCACATCCTGTCCAGTTTTCCTCTGAAATATGCCCCAGGTACATTCCTCCATCGATACCAGTTAGGTCCCCAAGGAAGAGAAAGCAATGGAAGACATAATAAACCCTTCATAACTTGCAAGCTTTGATGCAAATCTCAGCCTCAAATCCTAGTAAGCTAAACTGGACCAAGTTCTAGAACTGAATGGGACCAGATGGAGAATTCCAGCTGTGATGATTTTAGGCCAACCAGAGCCTCAAGCAGTGTAAGTCAAACAGCCTCCTCCCCTGCCCCCACAAGGCCACACAGAAATCTCTATTATACTAATGTGATGATGAGGAAGTACCCCTTCTGAGAATGTCAGCCAGCAAAAAAAAAAAAAAAAGATCAAGCCTGCTTGCCCCAATAATTAGGGCAGAGTTGGTCTAGGCACCACATCCCAGAGGGGTAATAAATGACAGATTAATAATACTTTGGAATTTGAATTGAAGAAGTGGAGAGATCCTATTATTTTATCCTTGAGGATAACCATGCCCCGCCCCCACTAAAAACATGTCTGGGGTAAACCTCTGCTGGAAAATGATGAGCTGGAGGCCCAGTGCCTTGCACTGAAAGGTTTCTAAAATAAATGGAGAAAGAGCAGAGGTCGGACACATTATAGCACTACTTTAACCCCAGGAAGTTACCTATTACGGTCTGGTGATTAGACAACAACAATTTTGACGATCAATTGCTAATCTTGACATAACTCTGAAAAGAATCCTCCTCTTAAACTACATCAAGCATGCTAGTGGGTCAAGGCAAGCTCAAGATAACTCGCTTTGCTACTGCTGGGTTAAACACAATATTGACTTTAACAGTCCAAGCTGTAAAACTCAATGCTCTGTTGGAGTAAGCTAAAGAGCAGCATGACACAGTGATCAGCTGTGAGATCAAAGTCCAACACAACTTGGATTAGAAGGAAGACACCATGAGGAACAAATTATAAAGTGTGGATTTGCACCTACTTGGAACTAGACTGCTTTTTAATAGCTTAAGTTGGAGCAAGCAGAGGTTACACACTTCCATTGGTGCATTATCTAAACTAGCACCTCCATGCAATTAGAAGCAGTATTTAGCACCTTGTAGGATAAGATTATCAGACAATTGTAGCTTTTCTTTTTTCTAGCTCCTGATATAAATACCTCTCCCTCTTTCTCCCCGTCTTCACAACCCCTCCTTTCTGTTTATAAAAATATAACCATTGTGAATTAGTCAGAGCTTTCAAACACAAACTGCTCTCCTTGGAGTAAGTCTGGAATTTTAGGATACAGTCACAACTGGCTCTTCACAAATGCTTATAAAATGAATCAAAAGAAGCAGGAGAACTATCAGGAAACTACTTAAAGAAAAAAGAAGCTTCTGAGATATAAAAAGAGACATCTATATATCTGATATGCTTACCAGGTATGGATCTTGTCACAGGCTGGGAGGGAAGCCCTAAAGGTGGGAGCATGATGTTACTGGCTTGTATCAGTTTTGTTTTCTCCCTTTGGAGATAAGAGAGGTCTGGGATAGGGGAAGGGGGGAAGACTGGGGAACAGAGATTATGTTCTGCCTACTGATATTATGCACAATAAAACTGCACTGACTTGGATCCCAGCACCAAAATTTAAGTTAAGGTACCTGTGTTGAGCAAGCTGCTCCACCAATCCACTGCTGAAAACTGCAGTAGCTTCTCACTGCCTTCAGAGAAGGAACCCCACCTTTTGGTAAAGACAAGCCGAGTGCCATTTCCCTACAATCTTGGATCACCCAGAGGAGGGATTAATACAGGGAAGCAGCTGGAGGGAAAGACAGATAATATTTAAGTCTCTGAGAGTTGTAAGAGTCACTACTTATTTAATGTCTAATAGGTGCCAAGCACCATGTAATAGGATTGACATACATTATCTCTAGACTTCAGGCAACCTTGTAAGAAAGGCGGTTTTACACCCACTTTCCAGATGGAAAAAACTCATTTATAGAGAATAACATGCCCTACCTACATTGTAAGTAGGAGAGCCAGATTTGAATTTAAATACGTAAATCTATAACAAAGTCTCTACTCTTTCTATTAACCCTCAAAGTATAGATTGGAGACCCTCCCCCCATCTACACTTTAGGGTCACCTAAATTGAAAATTAATAATGCTTGCAAGGCCCTGCACAATCTGTTGCCAATATATCTTGCCTCACAGGAACACTCTTATTTCAAGGAAACTGGTACATTCCATATTAACCCAGGAATACTTCTAAGGTAAAGAGCTTCTTCACCTCTCTGAATTCTACCCATCAGGTCCTATGTCCTCCATAAAGCCTCCCCTAACTAGTGAGACTAAAGAGCCCTCCCTCACTTCTTCTTTTCATCTTACTGGATTTTTGAGTCTTGGTCCTGAACTACTGCTTTGTATTATCGATTAGTTTTCCACACTTAATACCACTATTTGCATAATTAACAGTAAGCTCCCTAGAAACAGTATGACTTAGATGTCATACTTTCTTATAAACCCCACAGTATCTACCATAGAATCTCAATCTTAGGCACGTCAAATATTAATCTGCAGAGAGGGAATAGAGATCATGTATAAGTAAAGAACTGACTTGAGTTTGAACTCCCAGTGTCACTAGTTAACCACTGAATAATCTCAAGCAAGCCTCAACTTTTCACCTATAAATTATTACAAATTTATAATCTATAAATTGGCTACTAAAAACACCCAATCTCAAAGGATAACTGTGGAACATGAATGAGATGATTTAAGTAAAAGCACTTGGCACAGTGGCCAGCACATTCTATTATTTTCTGAAAATATTAATATTAAAGGGGTCTCTTTTAAATTTTTTTTTTTTTTTTTGAGAAAGAGTCTCACTCTGTCATCTGGGCTAGAGTGCAGTGGTGTCATCATAGCTCACTGCAACCTCAAACTCCTGGGCTCAAGCGATCCTCCTGCCTCAGCCTCTCAAGTAGCTGGGACTACAGGCGTGCATCAGGACACCTGGCTAATTTTTCTACTTTTTGTAGAGACAGGCTCTCGCTATGGTGCTCGGGCTGGTGTCGAACTCCTGGCCTCAAACAATCCTCCTGCCGCAGCCTCCCAAAGCACTGGGATTACAGGTATGAGCCACTGTGCCAGGCCACTCTTAAAATTCTTGAGAAGTATTTAACAGTCATTTATAGGCATCTTAAAAGATTTCAGGGAAGCCATTTACATACATATTCTATAATTACATTTTCACTAATTAATGAGGTTTACAATATGAAAATACACCTTTAAAACCATAAATAAATGGCTATTTGCATTATGGAAGAATTTTATTTTTCTTCCAATTTTTATTTTTTGCCCACATAATTTTATTACGGTAAAGGAGATTTTTTTAATAAAGGATATTTACCTACAATCTCATTACCCTATCATATCAATTGTTTCTTATTATTTTTCTGTTTTTCTTTCTAGTTCTTGGTCATACATTTGCATATTTTACTAATATATTCATCTTGTAGATACCAATTGGTGTTTTTTTTTTCTTTTCATTTAACATAACAAACATTTTACAGTCTTCAGGCCAGGAGCTGTGGCTCACACTTGTAATCCTAGCACTTCAGGAGGCCAAAGTGAGAGGACCGTATGTACACTATGTTTTTTCCTATACATACATACCTATGATAAAGTTTAATTTATAAATTAAGCACAGTAAGAGATTAACAATAAATAAAATATAACAATTATAATATACTATAATAAAAATTGTGTGAATGTAGTGTCTTTCTGAAAATATCTTGCACTGTACTCACCCCTCTTCTCCATGCGATTATGTGAGATAATAAAATGCCTATGTGGTGAGATGAAGTGTGGAACAGAGATTTCATCACTCTGTTCAGAATGGTGCACGATTTACAATTTATGAATTATTTCTGGAATTTTCCACTTAATGTTTTCAGACTGAGGTTGTCCACGCAAAGCAAAACCTTGGATAAGAGGGAACTACTGTGGTATGCTTGGCTGCACACTAAAATTACCTGGGGAAGGTTTCATAAAGACAGACCCACAAAACACCAGCCCAGACCAATTAAATCAAGATCTTTGAGACAGCAGTCTGGGCATTTAAATCTCTCTAGGTGACTTTAATGTCCCGTCCGACTTGAGAAGTACTGGGTTAAGTATTACACATGCATTTATTCAAAGAAATACAAGGTAACTTTTAGCAAAATGCAGTGCATACAGGAACTACCATTTTGTGTGAAGGAAAGAGAATTTTTTTTCTTGTACTTGCATAGAATATTTCTAGAAGGATACAAAAGGAACTGGTTCAGTAATGGTATGTAGCCTTTGGGAAGACGTATTAGGGGTATGAAGTGAGAGGTTTATATTTCCACATTATTTTACACTGATTTTTAAGCAGTTATATTAGAAATTAATGATCTTAAATAATCTTAAAATAATCTTAAAATCAAATCACAATTGCACGTATAAACAATTTTTCAGGTACACATGGCACTAAGCAATGTACAGCAATCTCACAGCAGGGACCAGCTACCAGTGTTCATAGGGTCCTCCATAGAGCCCTGCAAACTTGGAAAGAACCAAGTAGCTACCAGGGGTCCATTTTTGCCCTCTGAGCCGGGGGTCAGTAGTTCCTGCCACCTCCTTCTGCCCTAGCAACTAACTTAGTCAATGTACCATTCTAAAGCAAACAGTCACTGCCTGATATGCTTGGGGAAAATGTTTACTCATAGCTCGCTTCCTCACACAGTAGAGGCTACCATTAATGATAAGTTAGTCTGGGGCATACTCTTCTTAAAGAACATGTCAGATTCATTAACCCATTTTTAAATTAGTTTCTCAAATGGAAAAATCATACATGGAAAGCAGGGATGATTTCACCTTTTTTCTAAAGTACTGACTTCACGCAACACGCAAATACAGTGTCTGCACGGTTCAGAATACCAATATTGTTTTCCTAATTAGGTGTACCATTACCTTAAATTTGACAGAACCATTTGCTCATTTCATTCTATAAGGTATTTCAGTTTTGCCAAGCCACACGAAAATTCAAATGAGACTAAAAAGTATACAGAACAGAGTTCCACATTATCAAGCCACAGCTAACAATTTCATAGCTTCATAGATATTTAAATTAAATACCTTTGCAGGTCATTTCTGACAGCTGTGGGATTTTTATGACTGGGTCTCAGGTATTCTACTTAAACAAATGCCTTTTTTTAGGTTTTTTTGGGGGGATGGCAGGTCACTCAACCCCTTAGAGCACTTTTACCCTATCATTTTGATACCAGAAAAACAATTCACTAATACTAATGGAAAGAAGGAAATTTCTTTCGAGTTGTCTGTAACAAGATTCCTTTTTAAAAATGTCATAATACATGTCAGAAACATCAAGAAAGGCAATTTCCTACCAAAAACATTAACATTTTAAGAGGATCAGATTCTGGAATACTAGAGACTCTTTAAAGATCATTAGTTTTCAAAACTCCTAAATTCATTCATTCATTCATTTAATACATGTTTCTTAAATGCTAACTTCCTGCCAAGTACTGCATTAAGCACTGCAGACACAATGACAGGTCTAGGATTTAGCAGAACTCTCACAGCCATGCTCTAACCACTACATGTACGTTTTCTTGTTTCATTCACAGTTACTTTCAAATGTACGCTTTAAATTTAACAGACAAATTTAATTTGCAGCATCAAATTTAAAAGATATTCTTGTTACTATTTCTTAACCATATTTTATAAAATAAAAGAACTTGAGTAAACTAGGATAGTTAATTAAGAGCTAAATGATAACAAACATACTTTTTTTCCCTATAACCCCTAAGATTTTGACTATAAGACAGAAAAAAGAAAACGTCCAACTTTCTGGGCACATCAGAGAGACAGAGAGTTGGCAGTCTTAAGTATTTATAAGGTGTTAAAGGCAGAACTGACTAGACTGGTGATTTTGTTGCTTCTTCCCTAACACATCCTAAATCAACACCTGTTTCATCTCTTGAGGAATGTACAGGTTAACATCTAACTTGTCTTCAACTTGTGAAGAAATAGAGTTGCCATGACAACATGCAACTATCCTCATTGGGAATTAGACGGACATCCCCACCAGATATGTAGCTCACTGATCCGTCCCTCTCAGCTTTTGAGGGATGAATTTCTACTGCCCCAGTGTCCACTCTCACTTAGGTACCCGGCATGAATCGGCTGTCACTTTCAATTAGAAAACCAATAATAGATAACCCATCACCTGTCATTTATTTAAAGATATATATCAAATACAGAAATACTCTTCTTTATGATTAAAAAATCTTAGGCATGGTGACAAAATCATCTTTATAAAGCAATACATGTATCTCTATAGCACTATGCTGGACACAAATTCTAGAATATAATCTACAAAGTAAGCAAGTTTACAGGGACATATAACTAGAAAAATATTCTAAATATACCTAGAAATGAAAGGCATACAGTTCAGGAGAGAAGAATATGATAATCAGGGATCCAGACTCATGCTAATACTGAAATCTTATATAACGGAAAGAGCACTCTGCTATACAACACTTATCCACAACATTATAGTATTAATGGCTGCATTTTATTGCACTTAATGTATTGTATTATTTTGGCACAAACAGAAAGTGTAATAAGAAACAAGTTATGTAGCATGATGCATGAGAAGGCACATTGTCCTTTTCAGAAGTCCATTATAAAGGCAGCTGGACAGATTCTGGCTGAACACAAGTGGGATGCCAGCCCATCTCTTCCATCCCCATCCCACCCTCCCATTCAAGCGCTGGTTACAAAAGTGCCTGTGTGGTCATGAGAAGTGAGTCATGGATGTTCCATTTACAGATGGGGTGGGGTTGAGGGAAATCACTATTACATGCCCAGTTAGCTGGAAAAGTCCATCCTGTTTTTTCTCTTTTACATAATAATCATTTTTCATAAACCTGAGATAAAGAATGCTTGGTAAGTAGGAACTCACCAAATATTTCAGCACTCATACTCAAAAGAAAGACTTACTTTTACAGCCAAGTACATGATCTCATGGTCCAGGCCTAACAATTCACACTAGGCAAGGGACTTGTACAATCAGTAGAAAACATTTGTTCCTTTCGCCCACACCAAGAAAAACAGTGGCTGGAGAAATAAAGCACATTACCAGTTCCTAAATCAGATTCACCCACCAGGAGTTCATGCTGGCAGCCAAAGTATTTCATGAGTGCAAGGACAATCTTTTACAACTTCCTTTGCCAAGGAAACACAAAGGCAAAGTGGTTTCATAAAGCTGACCTTACAAGCAAACCATGAGAAACACAACCTAAAGCAACAACAACAAAAATCCATGCCCTCTTAGGAGCTATACACTCTGTGCATTAAAAGACCACATGCCCCAGTCCATTTCTTCATATCACCTACTAAATCAAAAAGCAGTGTATAATATGACAAACTCACATTTCAGAACTTAAAATTATAATACATGTTTTAGCTTTAAAAACATCTAATCCAGGCCTCTTAACTTTACCCATGTTCCCTCAAAATCCAAAGGGCTGTGTCAGTCTTTTCTAAACATATTTCAAATAAAACTTGAAACCTGCATGCAGCTCCTAAACTGTGCTCTGAGCCCCCATGAAGACTACACTGGACTCTGAGGCTCAGGTAAAGTAGTGACCTTGCCCAACTGGTAAAAATTCTGCACATACATATTGTCTATAATTATTATTAATAACATCACCAATTAACTTGGCCTCCTAAGGTTTGCAATGGATTTAGGTTTTAAGTACATTAAAATTCAGAAGAAACATGACTTTTAATAACAGGAACCATCAGTTATTTTAATGAAGAGGAAATATTCTATGAAGAATTCTTATTCAAATCAGGTTTCTCTACAAACATTATCTTTAGCCTATTCCCTCACAGTGTAAAATACTCTAAAGAATATTTAAATTATTTAAAATAAAACTCTAAAGAGTATTGAAATTATTTAAGATAATTCAAATCACAAAAGCAACACAAATTCATTAGAACAAAATCCAAAAATACCAACAAAAAAGAATAAGACACAAAAGAATAAAATTTTCACCCATCTCTTGGCAAGCACTATTAATATGTTGGCGTACAGTGTTGCTAACCGTCTTCTGTACATGCATAATCATATACTATTTTATTCTTTTCCAAAGATTTTCAAACTCATTTTATTACCTCCTCACCACAACTCTATTACATAGGACTGATGCTGCCACTTTACAAATGATAAAACTGAGGACCAGAGAAATGAAGAGTCTTGTTTGGTCTCACATCAACATTGTACATGAGGCAAGAATAAATCAATGGCCTCCTCAATTTGTCTTCTAAGTGCTTTTAACAGAACCCACTTCATTAGATGGAAGAGTTCCCTTCTTCACCTCTGTGAAAAATCACTAATAACCTCCCCAAGGTTCACAGCATGTTTCAGGACAAGGAGATACGATGTAAGGAGTGTGCCAGTTCATCTAGAGCAGCAGGCAAGAAAATCTACACAAAAACCATTAGAAAGTAGTAAAAAGAGATCAAAACTGCTATTTGTGTGTCATATGTCTTATGTTATGGGCATTAAAAATGTGTGGGTACTGGAACCAAACTGTTTTTTCCAGAATATTCTCCATCCTAACTCAGAAAAATCTCATTACAAATGCTTGCATCTTGGAACCTGGCAGTGGGAGAGGAGGAAGCACTTCTGTGTGATTTTCCTCTGTGTGAAGGAAGAGAAAAATCACAGTTCTGCCTCAGTCACTCCAAGTATGAGAACAGCCAGTGAGTTCTTAATTCTGTACTTAATGTAAAAATCTAATCTTTCTCAGTGTTTGATTTATCTGTTATAGTTTCCAATGTGTTGTCTGCTATTTATTCATCTTCGAGTATAATCTGTTGTCCTTCAGAGTATAAACTCCAGCAGGTCAGACCATGGGTGTCCTACCTGGATTTGTACAGGTACAGCAACAAGCCACAAGCGCACAGGCATCTGATGCCATTTGATAATGACGATAAGTGGATTAATTTATATTTATACTAACCCTCTAACAGATTACTTAAATTTGTTCTAACAGAACAATGGGGATTAGCACTAACTAGGCCATTTGGCCCTAGGTATTCAGGACTGGGAGGAAGAAGAGTGGAGTCTACTCTCTGGCATTTACACAGCCAGCTAGAAGCAGCTGCAATGCTTCCATTTACTCCTCACACCCCAGGTGATATATATGTTTACCCACTTCACTTAACTGGTCCAAAATGAAACAAAACATTTGATAGTCCATGATTCTTTCCACCTCCCTGCTACATACACATTATAGGGGGAAAATGGCCCTTTAATTTATCAGAGACATCTAAAAAACAAAAAACCTTAAGATAACGTTTCAAACTTGAACCACACATGTAAGTCAATGGGTGAATCTTGGTTTTTGAAAACTCCTATGTAAATATGCTGGCCTTAAATCCAAGGTAACCAAGAATCCAATTCTATTTCTGACTTGAGTCACTGTATAAATCATTTTTTTTTCCATCCTAATTTATCCTTCTGGAACAAAGAGTTATTCAAATATAAACTTACGTATCAATTAATTAAAAGTGAAAAGCATTCTGAAGACCAGCAAATAGAGGATTCTCTCAAATTTCAAAAACTACCATGCAATTTTATAACTTCAAATAAGGTTTAGACTTCACAAATACCATAATCATATAGCGTCCCTGACTTCTCCCAAACATGTAAATTCAATCTCGTTTGATTCCTTTTCTGTTTTCCTAGCAACCTCTTTCCTCAACGCTATGAAAAGGGCTTTTTGTCAAGATCCTAAAGGAAATACTCAAGAAGGAATCTTAACTATGACAATTCTTTTTAGATGAAATGCCAGGAAGCATGAAGACCTGAAAATGACCTGTGATACAGGCCAGTTGTATTAGACAACAAACTTCCTCTCTAATACAGTATGTGAAAGCTGGAGGGATGAGAGAACAGTAAGAAACCCAGAGAAGGGACTAGGAAGTGCACAAGAGTAAATAGAGTAACATCAAGGGCAAAATAATTCAGAGAAAACGAGAAAAGTTTAAAATAACTACTGAATGTCCATCATGGAAACAGGGAAGATATAAAAGGCTTCCACAAACTTTTATACAGAAAACAAAAACATGAAAAGTTGGATCTTACTTTTGTTTATATTTTCCCCAATATACACTACAAAACTGCCCCAAAAGTCTACCTGAATCCTCAGCGGACTTTTGATTGTCCAGATCTACAGGTGACACCCTGTAGTTAAATGCATTAAAGAACATAAATTCCTGTTAGGAATACTTGATTTTTAAACTAAGGGTTTTACCTTAACTTCTAGAAACTACTCAATTACAAGGTGGGCCCCCAAGGGCAGCTAATCCCCTGTATGGCACCCCCTTCCTCCAAAAAGCACGACACAGCTCTTATTTGGTAAAATCTGGATAAAATGAAATACAGGGTCATAATTTTTTTAGGTGGAGAGGAAAATTTTCCAGGAGGCTTTTCTCAGGAGGGCTACACAACATGTAGGAGTTAGTCCAGGTGAAGACAGTAAAAGGAAAGACTTGTTTAGGTGTCCTTTCTTAACCTGATGAGCAATGGTTGATTTGTCCCCATCTTCCTGCATCTTTGCTGACATCTGCTACTTTACCTCCTTTTCCATGGTGACCCCTATCAGGGACACTTCTGAAAGGGACTCTCATCAAGTGGGGTGTTCAACTGAAATTCCCAAAATTCTCCAGAAATATCTACCTCAAAAAGTGGTAGAAAATCCTAATGAGGTCAAGAAAAAAAAAAAAAAAAACAGTACTTGGCACAATTTTCTGCTCTTCATTATACACCAATGAGAAGTCAGAACACTACACTGAAAATGTTCCCACAAAGTGGGACTCAATTTCCCTAATATGGCCAGGCCTTAAATATAGCCACAATTTTTGTTCAAAATATACCCAATTAAACTTGTGGATGGAGGAAATGGTGGTGGGCAACTGGACAAGGAGCAGAGGAAACAATGACAGCGTAACTCCACTGTCTCCACCAGCATTAAAATGGCTTTAAATGTTGTTGGCAAGGGCTGCCAAAGTATAGACACCTGTGACGCACATGCCCCTGTCGCTCCAGGCTTTGTACCCTCGATAGATTCTGGGTTACTGGGAGGGAAGGGAAGAAATTACACACCCTGGGTCTGAAGTAATTCTACCATTCTGAGAAGGTACGTGGCATCACTAGTACTCAGTCAGAGTAGTGAAAGGCATAGAATTCCCTACTCAAATTATAAGGATTCAGTTAGCCTAAAGGAAACATGAGAATTTAACCAAGGTAGTTTAAAGTCCTCACAATTTACCTTTCAAACACACACACACACACACCCCCCACACAAAAAAATACTGGTTATTCAATTTTCACATAACTACAGTGAGGGACTGTGTTTTAAATGAATGGAATTCAAGAAAAGCAAAATCTAGAACATAAAACTTAATCCAAAATTTATCTCAAAGTTTCACTTGAAACTTTTAAATGTTTATTATACCGGGTCTAGACCTGTTTTTGCAAGACACTTTGGCTGAAAAGCACCTAGCAGAGTGTCAGAGTTGGGAGTAGATACTCAATAAAAAAATTGCTGAAAAACTGGTAAAGGTAAATGAACGTCTCAACATAAGTGTGCTGAAAGGCAAAATAGGGCATTTCAAGGCATCTTTTAAAAGTTAGCCCTTGAAAGCAGATTAGCATAGGGATTTTAAAGACTAGATTCTGTGGTCAAACTGCTTGGGTCAAAACGCAGGCTCTGCCACTTAGCGGTGGGGATCTTGGGCAAGCTGCTTAAGTTCTCCGTGGTTTTAAGTTTCCTCACCTGTAAAATGGTAATTATAATAGCGCCTACCTCACTGGTTGTTAGGGAAGTAAAGGAGAGAAATCAACATAAAGCATTTAAATACTCAGTATGTGAGTACGTATGTGTTCAGAAGGTCAAACCTGTGAAATGTACACATCAGCTTTGTTAAATTGAAATCTCAGAAATTTCATAAAAGCATTTTACTCCCCTTTTCCACACATCACGCGGCATCAACCTTCCAAATGATGTGGAAATTACATACTCTCATTCATCCGTCTGAGAGCTCGTCATTAATGGCAAGAAAGAAGGAAGATGCCCTTTTCCGTAGCTGTTGCTCCTTCACAACTTCAAAATACTATCACGTACACAATAGGTTGGAGCTGCCCTCAAAATGACAGCTCACAGCTTTGCAGGGCCCGCAGAGGCGCCCAGGCGGCTGTGCCCGGAAGGGGTTCACCCCAATACACGGCGGATCTCCCGCCTCCAGAGTCAAGCAGAGCGCACGCCGGGAACCCGAAGGAACACAAGAGAACTCTGAAATGGGGAAGGACCCTGAGTTGAGACAGAGAGGGAGGGGGGAGGAAAGAAGGGAGCCTCGGGGTCACAGAGGGTCCCGACGCACACGCGGAGCAGGCGCGTCCACTATGACAACCCTGGGGACCGGGTGCCGGCGATGGGCAGCGACGTCCCGGGAGGCCCGCTCCCCTCCTCCTTCCCTTCCCCGGCGAGTACCGAGGCCAACTCCGGTCCCGCGCCAGACTCGCCCCTCGGTGCCCCCTCACCAAAAGGCGGGTCCTTCCTTGGGAGTCCTGCCCTGGGCAGACGCCGACGCGGAGCTGCCGCCGCTGCCCCTTTTGTTGAAGAGCTTCTGGAGCAGGGTCGGGGCCATGATGCTGCCGCCGCTGCAGCTCCGGCCGCGGCGCTCTGGGGGCCGGCGGCTCAGCGCGCAGCCGGGGGCGGCGGCCGCGGTGGCGGGGCCATCGCGGCGGCGCGGCCGCCCAGCCTTGCGGGAGCGCGGGGCCGCTGCGGCTGAGTAACTCTGCTCGGCGCTGGGGCCGCCGGCTGCCGGTCATATGACTGAGCCGGGCCGCCGCCGCCGCCTCGCGCGCTGACAGTTATCTCCTGCGGGAGGAGCCCGCAGCCCCACGGCGGCGGCGGCGGCGGCGGCGGCGGCGCGGGAGGAGCGCGGCGGCCCGGGCGGCGGCCATTGGCCCGGCGGCCCCCCGCCCCGGGCTCACGTAACCCCGGCGGGAGGCGCGGCCCGGATCGGGCGGCCCCGTGCTCCCGGCTCGCGGGGGACCGGGGCGGGCGCGGCGCTTAAAGGGGCCCGAGGGGCGCGGCTCCGCGAGTGGCCCGGGGTTCCCCGGAGGCTTCGTTCCTTCGTAACCGCGAGAAAGCAGCTGGGCCGATCTTTGTTCTTTTGAGACAAAGCCCCTGAACTTGGGTCCTCGCTTTGTTCAGGTACGAGGGCTCGTTTATAGAAGGCGTGTGCTGAGGGAGAGGGTTTAACACGTGAGGTTGCTGTTTCAAAGGACTGTGATTTGAAGGTATCGGCACGTTTCTTCCATACCCCGATTAGATTTCTCTGGGCTTTTAAAAAATATAATTGAAACTGATTATTCAAATTATTAGTTCTGTTTGGCGTTTTAGGCCAGCACACCATGGTTATATAAAAAGTTGCATGTGAAATGTTAAGCCCTTTTAAAACAAAAACAAAACATGGAACTCACTTCATAGATTTAGAAACTTAACAGAAGCTTTTTTATAACAAGGGATTGCTTTCCTAACACATGCTTAACGATCAAGGCACATAATATTCTGTTATCAACGGCGAATATTATTTGGTTTGGGAAAGGGAGGAGTTATTGTGCTTGCGTTTACTTTCCTGCTCAGTCCCACCCCAGTCCCCTGAGAATTTAATCCTGTGTGGTGCATCAAGCAGCCTGTAGTAATGAAAGACGTTATCAGACTCAAAGCAGCTTCTTAATCTATGTTTTATAGTGTTGGGCTCCACAGTTTTTCTGATGATGGGTGATACAGCTAAAGTTAGTGAGATCCCAACCCTGCCTGTCCTAGGTTCTCCTTCAGGAGCAGCGAACAGTGACTTACCTGGTCTCTGAAGACTTCAAAGGAGGACTCTTGGTGAATTCAAAAAGGCAAATGTATTTCCGTGAATATAAGTAATCAAAAATATCTATTCTGGGCCTATTTTAATTTGCATTATCATTTTTTTTTATTGTGTAGGTTTCTGGCCTTGGATGGAAACTAGCTGTGAATGATAATGTGCTGAAATTTCACAAAGGTAAGGGAAAGGTGGGAGAAACTGAAACTCAGTCATTTTTTTCTTTCAGATTTTTACTGTTAAAATGGTGGATTAGGTGTTCATGTTGGTGAGCAATCATCCTTTTGCACGATTGAGTACACACAGAACCTTGATTTCCAACTTCGCTGTTTCTCATAGCGCTGCCAGTGTCAGTCAGTATCCTATTTAGTAGGTATTGGCTACGTCTGTTATGACTTTATTAAGACATGATCCCAGGCCATACTGTGGTCAGCAAGCAACACACTACCTTTTCTTACCCCATCCTTGGTCAGAAAATGTTCTTTATTCTCCAAACTAAAATGCAACTCTCATGACCACAGCTTTGACCGCATTATTAAGATGAAGTATTGACAGGGTGTTCCTTGTTCCTCACTTCCAAGGACTGTTTGAGTTCCAGTCCAGTCCAAGTACACAAGATCATCCAAAAGAAGCAATTTAAAAAATCATAGCCTGCCCCAGCTATGATCTTCAACTTGGCCTTGACTGGGCAACTATTAATATAAAGGAAGAGTGTGCATTTAAAACTCTTAAGGACAAGACTTGAGATAAGGGAGAAAAAAGGAACTGTAATGGTTCCCCTCTTTCTTCTTTCTCCCTTTGCTTCTCTTCCCCTTAACATCACATTCTTCCTCATCCTGGTTCTGGCCACACCCCCTGCTTTAGGTTTTGTTTTGTTTTGTTTTTCTTTTAAGACAGAGTCTTGCCCTGTTGCCCAGGCTGGAGTGCAGTGGCACAATCACAGCTCACTGCAGCCTCATGCTCCCAGGCTCAAACAATCATCCTGCCTCAGCCTCCCAAGTAGCTGGGACCACAGGTGTGTGCCTCCATACCCAGCTAGTGGATTTTTAAGGTGTACAAAAATCCTAGCCAACAAAGGTCTGGGAGACAGCTCTAGACAGCTGTCCCAGTCTTATTGTTTTTCTTTTTGGCTATTCAAGTTCTCTACAAAAACCCAATCTTTTGCTTATCTTCCATTGGTCACTGCCTGATCCAGGAGGCTTGTCATAGTCCCAGTCTCCAGCACTGGTCATGGGTTCATCTCCCAATTCCATACATCTTCTTTATTCACCTCATCCCACTCACTCTGTCTTAGAAAATGTACCAGCTGGCTGCTCCTGTATGCAGCTGGCAAGAGAAGCAGGAAATAAGACAACATCCTGAATGCTTCGAGATGACAGAATAACACTCAGATGGGAAAGGGGGAGTTATAAAAGGCTGGCTTACTTATCTTGGTCCATTCTGAGTCCTGGTAACAGTTCTCCTCAATTAGTGTATGTTCTGTAAGTTGTTTTATTAATAGTTTTGCTTCTAGACTGTCATAGATGCTGTTTGTAGCCTACCTAGTGTCTGTTGCCTTCTTCCTAACAGGTGGCAAGAGGAAAAGGAGCTGGAGGAGGAGTACTTCTAGAAAAAGTTTCCTCACTCTTAACAGAGAGATATATGTAGTTTTTTTCCCCTTCTTTTGGATGTTGTATGTCTAGATCTAATGCCACAATTATCTTGCTACAACCCTGAGGATGAAACCAGAACTGGAGATGGCAGAGCAGAGAGGTGGAAGCAAGCTGGATCTTTGATGACATTACTGAGCCACCATCCCTCTATTCTAAGCTGACACTCCACATTAGGTAAGATAATATTTCTATTATCTGAAGCCAGAAGCAGTCTATTTAAGAGGTTCATGTTTTCTGTCCTCTATTGCTTGTTATGTGAGACAAACTTTGATCTATTTAACTCACAGTATGCTAGAGAAAACATTCATCACCAGTGGTCCTGTTCTTTTTATTTTTTTAATATGTTTAAGTCACTTTGCAAATCAGTTACAAAAGCAAGAATAAAGGAGTAGTGAAAAATAATTTTTAATGGATTTTATTTTAAATGCAGCAAGCCCAATTTTTTATTCTGTATTTTCCTGCATTTGAAGCAATATTTACCTTAAATGAGCAATGTTCTTTGAATATGATGACTTATCAATCAACATAGATGAACCAAGAACACAGTCATCTTGTAAATATTGATCCCAGATTTCAAATGCATCTCTAATGGTTCTAGCTTATCATTACTTTTGCTGCTTCTTGCACTTGAATAGATGAAAAGCAATGCTTTTGAAAACTTTGATAGCTTGTTATTTTAAAGAGAGGATAGCCATATTGCTTTGCTTCTTAGCTGTAAAAATTTTCATTTTTAGATTTATAAACACCTATTAGAATTAGCAATTCAATGCACTTTTTCATCTCTATCCCATACATTTCCTTGCATTCACCTTTGTATGTAGATATTTGCCTGTATCATTTATTGATTTATAAACTAAATTAAGTATATTTCGTATGCAACATCATGAAAGATGACAGAATATATCACACATCTGTTTAGGATGGCTCAGGTTCTTGTTGCAAAATATTGAATAAGGAAGTCATTCCTGCTAAATGACTAACTGGATGAGAATACCATATTTCCTTTTTATTCTTAAATATATATTGTCGAATCATTGATTCTTGAGTTTGAGGCAATTTATGTAGGATATCATCATCTAAATACTCATAGTCTGAGATTTCACTTACATGATAAATTTCACCATCATTATTAAAGTCTAGAATTCTTTTGTCTGTCTTTTTGCATTCATCTTCTGATTTTTCTAATATTTAGAAAAGTTTTCCTTTATCAATTTTCTTCTCTTTGCATTATGGAAAGAAAATGAAAAATTCTAAATTTTTATCAGTGATTAATGAAAGCTTTAAGATAACAACAACAAACACTTCAAAGACAGTGTCTCCAGACTCTTTTTCTACCCTCTTGAAAGATGATGCAGTATTTTGGGCATTACAATAAGATAACAGAAGGATAATGTAATAGTGATGATTTACTTCACTATGGAATCAACCTTCTAGGTGATTCCGAATTCTTCATCTTATTGTTTTTGTCTTTTCTAGTATAGTTGGGAATAATTATTGAGTAAGGTTGAAATAATTCTTAGGATAATGATATAGCAAAATGTTTGAAGCCAGAGGAAATCAAGATCACTAAGATCCTTTATAACTTATGAAAGGGTCCAATGGACCCTGTGTGGTAATTGCAAGATAAAATGAGTTTTATTGTATTTTTTTTAAAGGGGAAATTTACTGTCTTTTGGAAAAAATAAGAGTCTAAGAAAGAAAAAAAGTTCTGAAATAGCCATCATTATAAACATTTAGTACCTCTTAGAAAAATAACTCAAAATATAAAATTAAATCCAATGAACCCTGATGGTATAAGGATTAATTCACTGTAAATTGATTCTTGTGGTATTTGCAACAGAATTCAATTCACCTGATAATCTTATAGCGCCAATCAATGACCTCCATGGTGCTGAAATCAAGGGATGTTTTCCTGTCGTCTCTGCAATCAATGCAATTGACCAGTTGCTCCTTTTTGAAACATTCATCCTTTGATACTGTAGACATCTTCTAGTTTTTTTTTTTTATTTCAGAATATTATGGGGGTACAATACTTTGGCTATATATATTGCCCATGCACTGCCCGTGTCAGAGCTACAATCGTGGTCATCCCCCAAACTGTGCTCCCCACATCCATTCAGTGAGAGTTTTTCCCATCCCCTCCACCCACCTCCCACCTGCCCGCCCCCTGATGAATATTATTGCCCTGTGTGATGTAGGTGTTGATCAGTTAGTACCAATTTGATGGTGAGTACCAGTGGTGCTTGTTTTTCCATTCCTGTGACACTTCACTTCGAAGAATGGGTTCTAGCTCCCATCTTCTAGTTTTAGCCAACCTTATTGGTTATGCCCTCAGTGTCATCTGGAGGTTCTTCCTCTTCCCATCCTTTAAAATATGATCGGGGCTTCTCTTCTGCTCTCACCAGTACTTTCTCATCTGTACTCTCCCTCTCCCTAGATAAACTCATCCATTCCTGAGACTTTAAATGCCATCTATGTATTGATGACACCTAATCTTTTACCTCTGATTCTGATCTCTCTTCCAGAATTTTATAACCAGCTATCTACTTGATATGCCTACTTGGATATCTTGCAGGCATCCCACACTGAACTCTTGATCTTGCTTGTTCCAAATCCTGCTTTTCTTTCCCATCTTCCCTATCTCAGTAAGTAGCACCTCCCTCTTACACGTGTTTAAACAGAAACCTAGGAAGCATTCTTAACCCTTCTCTTTCTCTCATCATCTGAAATATTTCTCATATCCCTTTCTGTCCCTACCCATTGCCACCACCCTAGTCCAAGCCAGCATTATCGCCTGGACTTCTGCAGTAGCCATAATTGGTTACTTTCTTGCCTTAACTCCAATTTACTTTACATGCAGCTGCCATAGGGATTATTTAAAAATGTAAATTGTTTTGTTTCATGTCACTTCCTTGGTTAAAACTTCAGTGGTTTCTCATTGCACTTAGGAAAACCAAAATTCTTAGCATCACCAACAAAGTCCTATATGATTAGATCCCTGCCTCCCTCTCCACATTCATCTCATATCACCCTCCCCCTCCCTCGCTGTCTTCCAGCTGCACTGGTATGCTTTCCTTTCTTCCACCAAGCCGCCTTTGCCAGGAATGCCCCCAGCCCATCCCACACCTATTTATCTTTCAGATCTCAGCTTAATGGCCCTTATTCACACATTCACTGGCCGGCTCCCTTCAATCTCCATTCTTAATTAAGGACCTCTTCTCGACCCAGTGTTTCTGTTATAGCATCCTTTTCTATTCCTTTAAAGCATTTACCAGAATTTGTAATTAACCAGTAAATAAATATATAAAACACCTTTGTCCCCCACTAAACATGTATTCCTTTAGGTCAGGGACTGTGTCTGACTTGTTGACTGATATGCTTGGCACATGGTGTCTTCTCAAAGTATATTTCTTGACTGAATGACATACTGAATGAGTCAATAAATGATTGATGTTCACAGTCCCTACTGCATTGGTAAGTTCTGGGCCCTCACAAAAGAATTCTGCATAGTAATCAAGGAAGACTAGATGAGGAAGACTTCCTGAACTTTTTCCACTTATTTACTTTGGGAGGAAGAAGAGGTCACTGCTGTCCAGTTATAAGTCCCATTAGGAAACTGGTCACACAGGGGGCTCAGACTTTTGTTCTTGATTGCCTGGCTTAACCTTGAAGGCCTTTTGCCTCAACATCACCAAATCAGTTCTGCAGAGCCTCCTACCCCAGGTTAATTGGCCAAGCTTTTCTTGAGTGCCTGGACCAAAGTTAAACACCACAGAGACATTAATAAATAGGTGAATATTTCCTGAATCATAACCTGAAAAGAAACTGTTTTTTAAAAAGTTTGGGTTGGAAAAAGGAAGTATCTCATGGGCGATTTTTTAAACTAAGGAAAAAGTGGTATCATAGCAATATTTTTACATTTGTTTAAAAAATGTATTTAGTACCTATTATCTTAGAGAATCTACCCACAGAGTTGGAGATGCAAAAATCTGTGGTCCTCTGTCCCATCCTATAAGAAAGAATCCGTATAGTCATGGTGTAGTGGGCTCTTGGAAAATACTAAGGGAAAATGTAGCTGTCTGCATTTTGTAGCTTATAAATTAATGTATATGTAGCCAATTCTCTTGGTTGTTTACCCAAAAGTCATTTTCCCCACTCTGTACTTCTCTTTGTGACAGCCTTGGTTTTGTCCCAGTGACTACCTCTCTTCCATGTGATTCAGCCAATCACAAAAACACCACATCTCCCTTGCCAGTGATTAGATGCTCTAGGGCTAGATCAATTTCAGACTCTGTGGACTTTATTTCACCTCCAGAGGCAAGGTGTTAGGAGAGGTACAGAATCTCTCTCCCATTCACTCAAATAATAATCATTCACAGTGCATAAAAATTAGAAAATGCAAAAAAGTGCAAAGATGAATATAGTAATGTGGCTGGGCACAGTGGCTCATGCCTGTAATCCTAGCATTGTGGGAGGCCAAGGCGGGAGGATTGCTTGAGCTCAGGAGTTCAAGACCAGCCTGACGAAGAGCGAGGCCCTGTCTCTACTAAAAACAGAAAAACTAGCCGGGTGTCATAGCATGCACCTGTAGTCCCAGCTACTCTGGAGGCTGAGGCAGAAGGATTGCTTGAGCCCAGGAGTTTGAGGTTGCAGTGAGCAACAAAGACGCCACTGTACTCTACCCAGGGTGACAGAGTGAGACTGTATCTCAAAAAAAAAAAAAGAAAGAATATAGTAATGTGTGTATTCCACAACCAGGACAGGTAGAAATAGCCACAGTTAACATATTTATGACCTTTCTTTCTCCCTTCTTTTTGTTCATTTATTTATTTGGCAGGGATTTTTATTTTGGGGTCTGATAACTCCCTAGGTCAGTAGTTCAACAAACATCATAGTTTGCTGCTTGTAAATCATTAATTCTTCCTAAATTCATCTAGTTCATGTATTTAGTCAGTAGTCATCCAGTATTCCAGTACCACCTGTGTTCTAGCCAGTGACCCTCAAGTTTATATTGCACAAGAATTACCTTGGAATTCTGCTTACAAATTGTGATTTGCCCACAAGCATTTCATCTCCCCACCCCCACTTTTTCAAAGCCCACTAAAATGACAGCAAAGGAATAAAAAAAAGCATTAACTTACAAGGACAAAGACAAAGGGAGAGGAGAGACAGAATTAGAGATTTCAACAATTGTTTGGACAAAGACAAGTGTTTGGAAGATGGAAAGTAGGCAGAGGAGTAGTAATCTAGCAGAGAGGAAAAGGTCAAAACCTAAGTATGAAGATTAGGGCCAGTTCCCCTCAGAAACCCTCTACAGCTGCAGCATTTGGGGGTACCAGGTGTCAGGTACCTGGTACTGATGGTGTGGTCAGGTGTAGGCTCAAAATATAAGGGAGGGTTGAAAGTCCATGTATGAAATAGTTAGTCCCCAGGTTCCTTTCTGTACCCACCCTGGACAGCTGAACAACTCCTTGGACCAAAAGAAGGGGGTTAAGTGAATGCTCAGCTCCCTGAGAAGTGGAGTGGCAGCAGAGAGCAGCTCTCCAGACATTTACAGTTGGGGGAGCCCAGTGAAGAACTGGTTCACTGCTGAAGCCTTTACTCATGAACTTCATAAGTCAGTACCCCACACAGAGAACTTATAGTCAAATGTTCAGGGTCTCATTCTTAAATATGAGGGCTAATCCAAGAATCACTAGATGTTTGAGGAATACTTCCAACATGGTAAGTAAAGCATACATACAAAAGTAAAAGGGATCTGGAGGAATAGAGACAATGCAAAGAGAAGGAAACTTCCAAAAAACTATAATTGATTAATATCAAAGAGACAAAAGATGATATGCCTATAAAACAAACTGGAAGCGATGAAAAGGAAAACAAGAAAGAGCTTGAAAGTTAAATATATAGTGGTATAAATAAAATATTCAATAAAAAGACTGGAAGATGAAGTTGGAGAAAGATGGAAAATAGAAATGATTCATTAGAGAAACTATTTAGTGACTTATTAATAATAGGAGTTTCAGAAGGAGAGATCAGAGAAAACAGGGGGAATAAATCATCGAAGAAATAATGTAAAAAAATTTCCCAGAACTAAAGGATAAGAATCCCCATATTGATAGGGCCCACCCAGAACTATTTAAGAGACAACAAAATGAAACTTTTTAAAGGTACATCATCATTAAATTTTAGAACATCTTGGATAAGGAAAAAAATTATAAAATCTTTTAAAGAGAAAAAGCTGCTGACAAAAAATAGAACAGTACTTAGAATAGCATCAGAGTTATTAGCCACCCTTGATATTAGAAGATAATGGAGTACAACCTTAAAAATTCAGAGGGAAAATTGTTTTTAGCCTAGAATCCTTTACCAAACTAAACTGTAAACCAAGTCATGTAGAATACACACATTGTCAGATATACAAGGTCTCAAACATTACACCTTCTGTGCATTCTTAGGGAGCTGGAGGATGTACTTAAGCAAAATAAGGAAGTAAAACAAGAAAATGGAAGGTATAAGAAAGGAGATCCAATGAAGAAAAGCAAGTGAAGTCCTAAGGTAGCAGGAAGGGATGTTTCAGGACCTCTGGAAAACAACCAGGTCAGAGAGGAGGGAAGAGGGCTCTGGTTGTAGCTCAGAAAAATGGAACTGAAGTGTTTGAACATAAAAAATATTGATAAGTATATGGCAGAGATGCTGGAACATTGGGAAAAAATTAATAGGTAGATGGAAAACCAAACATGATAAAATGAGGAAATTATTAACTTCAGGAAAAAATGAAAGCTTGTACAGAAGAAGAGGCTGCAATGCGTTATTTGGTTCTTTGAACAATATTTGCATAGTCTAAATAATGTAATATTGACTATTAATTTAACAAAAAATTATATATAACTATACTGGGGCATGGGCAAAGAAGAGTGAAGTTGGGACAAGAAAGTAAGAATCTAGTGTTTGTTCACCATGGCAGGAAGTCAATGGACAAGGACTAAAATTGGCAAACTAAGAAATAGTGATATAAGCATATAATTTTTTAAATATACAGAGAAAAATATCAGTGAAACTATTTAGAGAAATTGAGGGTGGTAACCTGTAGGGCTAGGACTGGTTGTGGGAAAGAGTGGGGTAGGAGACTGTTTTTTTTAAATCATAATTCTTTTAGTGCTATTTGACTTTTAAAATGATACAGATGAATGCTGTGTGTGTATTTTCCTTTGATAAAAAGAAATTTTATTTTGTAAATAATCTCACCTACGGACATTGTTAAAAATCCTATTTCTGGGCCAATCCGGTAAGTCTGTAGTGAGATTCAGGAATCTGAACTTTTAATTAGATCCTCAAAAAATTTGGAAGCAGAAAGTCTGTAGATGACACTTTGAGAAACATCACCCAGATCCCTGAAATTGTACACAAAGTTTTGTAGGAATGTGCAGTTTTTTGGAGAGAGTCCAGAATTTTCAGATTGTCTTTGATGCTTCAAGCCCAAAAAAGTTTAAAAATTACTGTCCTCTGCCTCCTGCCTGCCTTTCATCCAAGAATAATTGAGATTCCATTAATTATTTAAGGTCAAAAGCAGAGCTAATTATTGTTGTAGAGAGTTAAACACTTTATAAAACTCATTAAATGATGTAGACTAAAAGGCGTTGGCTAAATTTTCAGTCCATTGCTTAGTGTATTGCATGGTGTATACCAGTGCGTTACCATGTATGTATTGAATATAAATCTAGTGCCTTGAAAAAGTTAATGTGAATCCATTGGCATCTACCATGATGTTGACCAACCCTGTAGCTAAATTTTATTCAGTTAAATAAAAAGTGTTCATATGTGGTCATTGAATGGTATCTCAAATGGTATAACTGTACCACATAAATGGTGCCACAGTCCAACTAGAAAAGTTTAATGCAGGTATTTTAACAATATTGTACCTTCAGTCAACATTTTAGTAATTTTATGGTGGAAGCCAGCCTTTGTCAAACTTTTTCAACCCTTTAAAAATTGTTTTTGTCTTTATAAAACATTATAGGAGTTTATGAGATGTGATTTGGATATAGACAGCAATATGTGATTTTATTTTTGGTATGAAATCACCAAAATGGAAGGTATTAAATGTTGATTCATATGTTTAAAAAAAAACCTTATATATTAAGAAGTTAGAGAAATTACTTTTTTTATTTTAGTGAAAATAGAAAGTATTAGACATTTTACAAGAAGATACATCACATAGATCAGCACAAACCAGTAGCTAACAAATTAATTATTGAATGAACAATAACATATAGCATGGCCATTATTACTATTTAAGCTGATTATGCATAGTAGTATTATTATTCCCATTTTACAGAAGAGAAAAGTGGTGCACAAAGTAGCTGTACACTGCCAAGCAGTGATTTGAACCTATCAGTCTGGCACCAGAATCTGTCCCCTTAACTGCTGTGCTATACTCTCATAAGACCAATTGTCACAGAAGAACATACATGAAAACAATTATATCAGTATATATGGTATTTTCTCATAGATAGATTTTTTTTGTTTTGTTTTTTTCTCATAGATTTTTGAGATATATATTTTTTTAAAAATATCACTACCAAAATTTTTTTTTTCCCTCCCCACAGAACAGCTATCAGCCAACACCATGGCACCCTCATGTTTAAGAGAACACATTTTCTGAAATGATGACCTAAGTAATAGTTTGAAATTTCCATTTCTGTTGTTCATTTTTGGCTATAGTTCCTTCTCTCAGCCCCTTTTGAATTTACTTGTCTGCCTGAGCTGCTTCTCTTGCAAGACTTATTAAGACAACACCTTCATGCAACTCTCTGGCTATCCAAAGTGCTTTCTTAACAAGCCTGCACTTCCCCTTCCTCCTACCCATGACTAAATGCTTATTCTTTGAGCTACATTTCTTAAGTATTTCCTAATCAAAGTGTATGTGGGATCTAACTCTCACTAATGTACATTTCATTTTTTAAAAAAACGTTTTAAGCCACATTATATCACTGTAAAAAAAAGTATCCACTGTGATCTAAATATCACCACAATTTGATACCTTTTTAATAGGTAGAAATTTTGCGTCATTCTTTGATATCCTTTAACTAATATATCTATTCCACCTCTCCCACATGATTTTATCTTAATGTAAAACATTGTCTACACTTAAAAGTCTTTGATTATATTCTGTAATGAAATATGTATATAAATTTATTTCCTGCGTTAATAAAGCCTCTAAATATTCAAGTATTCTACCATTTTAATTATTAGTAGCAAAAAATTGATCAATATAAAAAGTTTGTAATTCTTAAACATAAAAAAATTGCATTGTAAATGCATTTCTCAATCTTATGAAGATTTCACTGCAAGAATGAGACAGGTTCAACATTAATATATACATTTTGTTCGTTTTTATAGTTGTAAATGCTAAGAAACCTTATTTACATAAACAAGTAGATGAGAATGGAAGTTTTGTAACAGCATATAATTTTTTGTTTCAAAATATATTGTAAAAATCACCATGTCCTATCATCAAAAATTAGACTGGTGGCCAGGAGCAGTGGCTCACGCCCATAGTCCTAGCACTTTGGGAGGCCCAGGTGGGGAAGGATCACTTGAGGCCAGGAGTTCAAGACCAGCTTGGGCAACATAGCAAGACTCTGCCCCTACAAAAAAAATAGAAAAATTGGCCTGGCATGGTGGTACATGCCCGTAGTCCCAGCTACTTGGGAAGCTGAGGAAGAAAGATCACTTGAGTCCAGGAGTTTGAAGTTGCAGTGAGCTATGATGACACCACTGTACTCCAGCCGAGGCAATGGAATGAGACCCTGTCTCAAAAAAAAAAAAAAAAGAAGTTAGACTGGTGTCTAGCATGGAAAAAAACTCTATTAAAAGTTAGTATTAACTTCCAATTGTTTTTAATAGATTTTCTATCTCTTGTATTTGTTTTTCTTTTCCAGTCAGGTATCCCACTGCTTTAATCATTATAGATTTAGAGGGTATTTTGATATGTTAGGCCAAGTCTTTCACTTATTCTTTCTTTGTTTGTTGTGGGTTTTTAAGTAAAATTTATTTTTATTTGGCAATAATTGTATATATTTATGGGTTATAGTGTGACGTTTTGATATATGTATACATTGTGGAATCATTATATCGAGCTTAATCATTGCCTCATATACTTACTTTTTTGTAGTGAGAACATTTAAAATCTATTCTTTTCATAATTTTGAAATATGTAAGGGCTGTCCGGAAAGTATACAGCTATTGTTAATATAATGAGAACGGTTACATGGCTGGATACTTTCTGGATAGCCCTTGTACAATACATTATTAACTGTGGTCACTGTGCTGTGCCGTACATCTTGAAAATTTATTCCTCCTAAGTAAAACTTTGTACTCTTTGGTCAACCCCACCCCAGCCCCTGGTAACCACATCTACTCTCTGCTTCTATGAGTTTGGTTTTTTTATATTCCACATACAAGTGAGAACATGTAGTATTTGTCTCTCTGTGCCTGGCTTATTTCACTTAGCATAATGTCCTCCAGGTTCATCCATGTTGTAAATGACAGAATTTCCTTCTTTTGTGAGGCTAAATAATATTCCATTATGTATATGTACCACATTTTCTACATCTGTTGATGGACACTTATGTTGATTCCATATCTTGGCTATTGTGGGTAGTGCTGCAGTAAACATGGGAGTGCAGATATCTCTTTGATGTACTGATTTCACATCTTTTGTATATGTACCCAGAAGTGGGATTGCTGGTTATTGTCCTTCAAAAGAAACTTTTCTGGGCTCATATACCTTTCCCAATAGTTTTTATGATCAACTTGTCAAGTTTAAAAATTTTGAGTTAGGATATTAATTAAAATACATTGAATTTTAGATTAATTTTGACATATTTGATATAATTTTAATACTGAATCTTCTCATCCAGGAACCTAGTAAGTCTCTCCATTTTTGCAAGCCTTGTTTCATGTCCCACAATAAGGTTTTATAGTTTTCTTTTCATAGATTTCACATATTTTTGAATTTAAGATCACATATATTTTGGTTCCTTACAATGTGTTCTTTATTTCTCCTCCCTCTCTTACTTGCTTCCTTCCTCCTTTTCTCTTTTTTTCTCTTGTCATCCCAAATAGATTGTAAACTACTGCAGGACTGGGAATGGATTGCCCTTATAACCTTCTAAGTGCCTAGGATAAAGCTATGCTAGACTGGTTGCTAAGGAAAGAAATACTTGTTGAATAAATAAATGAATGAAAGGCTTGATTCATAAAGTAGAAATGTAATGGAAGAATCTGGGGGGTATGCCAGGAAAAGCCTCAAAAGAATTATAATTCATCAATAATGGATGATAAATTGTGGCTTGATTGTGCTATATGGCAGATCTAAAGAGAAAAAATGACTTGGATATTAGGCATATTCTCCCAGTGTAGATTCACTCAGAGAGGATAAATAAATGCTTCTGATTTCCTCAGAAAAATGCTGATGTTGTTCTTGTGTGCTTGTCCTGCAGGCTTCACTGTTACTTGGTCCCAAAGTGAGGCTGAGAAGAAAGCACTAGAAAACATCAGAAGCTTCTACCTGCAAAGCTCCTTCAAACACTAGTTCCATTGAATAAGAAAAGAATAATTAAAAATTTTCTCTCAAAAAGGATGTCTGCCCCCTGAATGTCACAGATTTAATTGGCCTTTTGAGTAAGAAATGTATTAAACACAAAGACTAACTAGCATTAGGGGTAGTGGAGGGATTTTTGAGTGGGGCCCTTTCTTACACTTTGTTGCCTAGGAGGAGATTATCATCATTTCAGAGTGCACCCATCCTTCTTTCCCTACATACCGTCCTCGTAGACGCTGGCTGTGGGCTAAGAAGTGGGCTCAGAGCTCTGCTCTGTGTGTGTGCGTGTGCGTAGGTGAGAAGGGGGCTGGAAGGTACAGTTCTGAGGCATTAGAGAGGTTGCACCAGCAGAGGACAGACCCTCTCCGTTCTGAAGTCACAGATTGAAAGTGGAAGAAGGCTACTTGGGCAGAAATCCATTTGGACAGGCGTTTCCTCTGACTCCTGCCACGACTTAGTGAACAGAGCCTGGACAGGGGGAGTATAGGGCAAGGACTGATCTTGTGTGCTTGTCCTGCAGGCTTCACTGTTACTTGGTCCCAAAGTGAGGCTGAGAAGAAAGCACTAGAAAACATCAGAAGCTCTAACCCAGAAGCCTGAGGAGAGCCCATGTCCTTTACACATGACAGCTGTTTTTCTTACCCTGTGTGGGAATTCAGGCTGCCCTTCTCCCACTTCTGCATGTAGTGAAAGGAACAAAGAGGTGGCCTCGGAGTTCCTGGAAAGACCTCACTCCTTCCTACCCCACGACGTTCACAGCCCTGACACCATTATCCACCTGAAACCATCAGGATTAGTCACATTATCCCTTCATCCCTGTTTACATGAATGCTACCAAGAAGCCGTGGATTCCCAGGATACCTTCCCTTACTGCAGTCCCCACGTGGCTGTAACCTCATCCTCTTCCCTTCTCCCACCTCTCCCCTACTCCCAAAAGCTTTCCACTGTGCTCACTCACCGAAATGCCTAATTTCTCAACAGCAGAGTCCCTACACCCTCGCCACCTGCTGTATGAACGTCGCCTTCACTGCCTTGCTGGACTCGAATCTGAATCTGCCCTAGGAGATGACCACCTCCCCCGCAGTCCTTTTTAGTAGTGGCTGTTCCCTCTGTCACATCCCACATGACATTGCTCCTCTTGATGGGATGAGGGTTCCCCTTCCTCCTCATTTCCACTTTCAAACCCCTCCTCTTCCCTAAAAATCTCCAGCTTTGAATCTGATGTCATCAGTTTATACCACTTGCTTTCCCTCATTGTCGCTTGTCCTTATTTCTCGAAGATTTTAGCAGCTGCTGCAGGGTCACTTTCTACAACAGTAGTTCTAGCATGTTTTTAAGTAATTTCAGTGTCCACTTGGGTCAGCCTTCAAATGTCCTGGCCTCACTTCCTTGACCTCCTTTCTTCCTATGATTTTGCCTTTCATCCTATATCAGACACTCATTGTGTCTTATTGATTATGTCAAGGTCATACCCCGGACCTTGACGTAATCAGTAACATTTACTCCATATTCTCAATGTCAAGCATCTTTAGTACCCCAACTCCAGCCACTCTGTCACTCCACTGAGATCGGCAGTACCTCGGCTCTAACACCTTTGGGCTATGCCTCCTTCTCCTCAGAGCCTCCCATTGCTCGCTGCTTAGAATAAATCCCTTGGTCAGTTATAATCACTCCCTTGCAGAGTCTTCTAATTGTCTACTAAAATCCATCCTCCCTTTCCTCCAAAGTGATAGAATTGTAGCTAAGCACATAGCTGACCATACATACTACATTTCCTGGGCTTCCTTGCATTTATATAAGTATAGCCATCAGACTAAAATTTTGCCGATGGAATATAATGCCAAAGTAATGTGTGGCACCTGCAGGTGGCCCTTCAAACAAGGCCAATGCTTCCTCCTCAAGCTTTTTTTCCCCTCCTGATAAATGGTACAGGGTGTGTCTGCTACCCTGCTTCTATGATTCAGATGAGAAAAATGTGGTAGGATGTGGAAGAGAAACAAGATGGAAGAACCCTCGGTCCCTAAATGATTGTTTGAAGCTGAGACCCAGTGAGCTGGAATGATCACTTCTGACTGTTGCTTGAAATAGGAATAAACATCTGCCTTAAGTCAGAGCTTTGTTCTATATAATACAACTGTCAGCTCCATTGGTGCTCTTTCACTTGCTAATACTCACATGGCAAAGCCACAACCCTGGTTAAAACTCTACCTTTTCCTCACCTGCATTCGTTCATGGAGTCTGGCCAAAGAAAACCCCTTGAGGATTAGTCACACTTTAGGTTCTTGGCCACTAGATTCCAGTAGGCTTTTAGTGCTGCCTGACAATCATACCATATCTCCCTGGTACATTCACTTTCCCACTCTCCTAGACAAACTATTTTTCCTCTTTCTCAAACTCCAACCTCACTTTTAACCAATAACCATGCATCTATTTCATTGAGGGAATTGAGGCTTCAAAAGAGAATTTCAACCATCTCTTATCTGCTTATCTCCCTGTCCTCTCATCTTTGTGCCCATATTTTAGTCCATTTTGTGCTGCTATAATAAAATACCTGAGACTGAGTAACTTATAAAAAAGATGAATTTATTTTCTCACTGTTCTAGAGGCTGAGAAGTTCAAGATCAAGGCATCAGCAGGTTGGGTTGTGTGGTGAGAGCTGCTGTCTGCTTTCAAGATGGCACCACATGCTCCGAGGGGAGGAACACTGTGGCCTCACATAGTGGAAGGCAGAAAAGCAAGCAAGTTCAATGCTGCTTTAAACCTCCTTAATAAGGGCCTTAATCCCATTCATGAGGGAGGAGCCCTTACAGCCTAACCACCTCATAAAGACCCCACCTCTTAATACTATCACATCAGCAACACCTGAATTTTAGAGGGAACGCATTCAAACTACTGCAGACAACACCCTCTGTCTTGCCTTGCCTCCTGTTACTGTGGATAAACTGTCTAGATTCCTATTTAAGACCAACATGTCCACATTTGCGCCTGATCTCATCCCTTCTTGCCTATTCAGAGGCATTCCCCCAAATATATTCCCTTCTCCCCTGCATCACCAAATTTCTCTCTCTACTTGATCTGTCCCATAGCATGAAAATAAGCCTTTATTTCTCCCATCTGGAAAATTAAAAAAAAAAAAAACTCCTTTGCAGCTCCCTTCCCTCCCAGCTATTCCCTCATCTCTCTGCTCCTGTTTATATTTCTTGAACTTAGCTTGTGACTTATTTTCTCTCTTTTCTAAAGAAAGGATTATTCTGAAAAATTTCAAACATACACAAAGGTAGAGAGAAAGTATGATGAGCCTCTGCATATCATTACCCAGTTTCAACAGTTATAAACCTTTTGTCAGTCTTATTTCATTCACCCTCCTTCCCTAAATTTTCTGAAGTACTTTCAAGTGAATCCCAGACATCATATCATTTCACCTGTAAATTCTCCAATACACCTCTCTGACAGATAATGACTTATATTTTATTTTTTATTTCAAAATATTACCAGGGTACAAAATATCACGAGGGTACATGTATTGATTTTGTTTTGCTTGAATCAGGGTTATAAGTGTACAAATCACCCAGATAGTGTTCATTGTACCCCCTAGGTAGGTTTTCACCCATTGCCTCCACCCCCCTGCTTGATTTCCACTGAGTTTTACTTCCCTCTGTACACATGTGTGCTCATCAGTTAGTTCTAGTTTAATAGTGAGTACATGTGGTGTTTATTTCTCCATTCTTTAGATACTTCACTTAGGATAGTGGTCTCCAGTTCTATCCAAATTGTCACAAAAGCCTTTAATTCATCCTTCTTCATGGCTGAGTAGTAGTCCATGGTATTCATATACCACATTTTGTTAATCCACTCATGAATTGGGCACATGGGTTGATTCTACATCTTTGCAATTGTGAATTGTGCTGCAATAAACATTCAAGTGCAGGTGTATGTTTGATGAAATGATTTTTTTTCCTTTGGATAAATACCCAGTAGTGGGATTGCTGGATCAAATGGTAGGTCTACTTTTAGTTCTTTGAGCTATTGTGAATGGTATTGAGCCTTTGATTTGACTGTCAGCTTGACTATTATTGGTGTATAGGAATGCTACTGATTGGTATACATTGATTTTGTAACCTGAGACTTTGCTGAATTTATTTATCAATTCCAGGAGTCTCTTGGTGGAATCTTCGGGATTTTCTACATATAAGATCATATTGTCAGCAAAAAGCAATAGTTTGATCTCCTCTTTCCTGATTTAGATATGCTTTATTTCTTTTTCTTGCCTGATTGCTCTGGCTAGGACTTCCAGCACTATGTTGAATAGAAGTGGTGACAGTGGGCACCATTGTCTTGTTCCAATTTTTAATGGGAATGTTTTCAACTTTTCCCCATTCAGTATGATGTTGGCTGTGGGTTTGTCATATATGGATTTTATAATCTTGAGATATGTTTCTTCTATGCCTAGTTTGTTGAGGGTTTTTATCATGAAAGGGTGCTGAATTTTGTCAAATGTTTTTTCCACATCTATTGAGATGAACATATCGTCTTTGTTTTTGCGTCTATTTATGTGGTGAATCACATTTATTGATTTACATGTGTTGAACCATCCTTGCATCCCTGGGATGAAGCCCACTTGGTCCTGGTGGATTCTTTTTTTGATGTGCTTTTGAATTCAGTTTGCTAGTGTTTTACTGAGGATTTTTGCATCTATATTCATAAGGGATATTGATGTATAGTTTTCTATTTTTGTTGTGTCCTTTCCTGGCTTTGGTATCAAGGTGATACTGGCTTTGTAGAATGAATTGGGAGGATTTCCTCCTCCTTGATGTTACGGAATAATTTCTGCAGTATGGGTATCCGTTCTTTGTAGGTCTGGTAAAATTCAGCTGTGAATCCATCTGGTCTGGGGCTTTTATGTGTGTATGTGTGTGTGTGTGTAAGATGTTTTATTACTGCTTCAATCTCGTTGCTCATTATTGGTCTGTTCAGGAGTTCTACTTCTTCCTGATTGAGTCTTAGGAGGTTGTGTGTTTCTAGGAATTTATCCATTTCCTCTATGTTTTCGAGTGTATGTGCATAGAGATTTTCATAGTTTTCACAGATGATGTTTTGTATATCTGTGGTATCAGTTGTAATATCTCCTTTTTCATTTCTGATTGAGCTTATCTGGGTCCTTTCTCTTCTATTCCTGGTTAATCTAGCAAGAAGTCTATTAATGTTGTTTATTTTTTTAAAGAACCAACTTTTTGTTTCATTGATCCTTTGTATTTTTATTTTGTTTTCCATTTTGTTTAGTTTTGCTCTGATCTTAGTTATTTCTTTTCTTCTGCTGGCTTTCAGTTTGGTTTGCTCTTCCTTTTCTAGTTCCTTGAGATGTGTCATTAGATTGTTACTTTGTGAACTTTCTGTCTTTTTGACATGGGCATTTAAGGCTGTGAAGTTTCCCCTTAGGACTACTTTTGCTGAATCCCATAGATTTTGGTAGCTTGTGTCACCTTTGTCGTTCAGTTCAAGGAATTTTTTGATTTCCATCTTAATTTTGTTATTGACCCAATAATCATTCAGCAGCAGGTTGTTTAATCTCCATGACTGTGTAGAATTGAGTGTCTCTCTTGGAGTTGATTTCTAGTTTTATTCCACTGTGTTCTGAGAAGATACATGGTATGATTTCTACTTTTTTGAATTTATTGAGACCTGTTTTTTGGCCTAAGATATGACCAATCTTGGAGAATATTCCATGTGCTGATGAGAAGAATGTATATTCAGTAGTTTTGGGATAAAATGTTCTGTAAATGTCTGTTGGGCCTATTCGTTCCAGAGTCCCATTTAAGTCCAGTGCTTCTTTATTTATTTTCTGCTTTGATGATCTGTCCAGTTCTGTCAGTGGGGTGTTGAAGTCTCTGGCAATTACAATGCTGTTTTTTACCTCTTTGCTTAGATCTAGTAGGGTTTGCTTTATGAATCTGGGTGCTCCTGTGTTAGGTGCATAAATATTTGGGATTGTTATGTCTTCTCATTGAATTGCTCCCTTTATCATTATATAATGACCATCTTTGCCTTTCTTTACTATTGTTGATTTAAAGTCACTTTTATCTGATATGAGAATGGCTAAACCTGCTTTCTTTTGGTTTCCACTTGCATGGAATATTTTTTTCCATCCCTTCACTTTGAGTCTGTATGAGTTCTTGTGGGTTAGATGTGTTTTCTGGAGACAGCAGATACTTCAGTTGGATATTTTTTCATCCATTCAGCCAGCCCATGTCTCTTGAGTGGGGCATGCAAACCATTCACATTGATTGATAGAATTGATATGTGGAATGCTATTCTGTTCATCCTTATTGCTTTGTTTTACCTCTTGTGCTATTGTTTTATATGAACTCTGAGCTTTAGCTTTTGGGTGGTTTTACTCTGGTGGGTGTCTGTTGTGCTGATCCATGTATAGTGTGGTTCTGAGTATTTCCTGCAGGGCAGGTCTGGTCTTGACAAATTCCCTCGGTTTGCTTATCTGGAAAATTCTTTTTTTCTCCTTCATATATGAAACAGTTTTGCAGGATACAAAATTCTAGGCTGCAAGTTGTTCTCTTTAAGAAGACTGAAGATGGGACCCCAATCCCTTCTGGCTTGTAAGGTCTCAGTTGAGAAATCTGCAGTTAGCCTGATGGGTTTTCCTTTGTAAGTTACTTGATGTTTTTACCTCACAGCTTGCAGGAGTTCCTCCTTCATGTTGACTTTAGCCAGTCTGATGACTGTGTGTCTTGGTGATTGCCTCTTTGCAATGAATCTCCCAGGTGTTCGTTGAGCTTCTTGTATACCTGGATGTGTACATCTTTAGCAAGACCAGGGAAGTTTTCCATAATTATTCCCTCAAATAGGTTTTCCAGCCCTTGTGCATTTTCTTCTTTACCCTCAGAGGTGCCTATAATTCTTATATTTGGCCATTTTACATAATCCCATATTTCTCGTAGCCTTTGTTCATTCCTCTTATTTCTCTTTATTTTTGATTGACTGAGTTATTTCGAAAGAGTTGTCTTCAAGCTCTGAGATTATTTCTTCTGCCTGATCTAGTCTACTCTTAAAACTTTCCACTGTGCTTTGTATTTCCTTAAATGAATTTTTCATTTCCAGAAGTTCCATTTGTTTGTTTTTTTTTAATATGTCAATCTCTTTAGTGAATTTTTCATTCATTTTTTGAATTGTTTTTCTGGTTTCTATGAGATGGTTTTCCATTTTCTCTTAGATTTCATTAAGCTTCCTTACAATCTGTATTTGGAATTCTTTATCTGTCATTTCAATATTTTCATTTTGGTTGGTATCCATTATTAGAGAGCTGGTGTTCCCTTTTGGGGGTGTCCTTTCACTCTGATTTTTTATACTTCCGGAGTTCTTTTGCTGATTCCTTCTCATCTGGGGCAGGTGTCACTTCTTATTTTTGGATTCTTAGTGTGGTGGTTTTCTCAGTTGCTAGTTGTTTATAGGCTGTAGTGGTGGTGAGCTATGTGTGTGGGCAGATTCCCTGTCTCTCTCTGATGAGGGAAGGTGGAAGTCTTTGAGATCCTTTCTCTTTACCCAGTCCTGTGGTCTTCTTAACAGTGTGAATTATATTGGCATGCCAAGTTTAATCTTTAAGACAGTGGTGCTTGTAGGTAAGAATCAACCACACCCTGTGTGATTGAGTCAATAAGTGCTGTTAAGCACTGTGCAAATTGACCTCCCTGTCAGTAGATGGTGCTTGCTGGAAGGAACAAGCAGAATGTTGTTTGTGGGACCTGTGACTGGCTCTAACCCCTCAGGAGAAGCACTTGAGTGCCCCAGGTGGTGGGTGGGGCCCTGGAACTTCCAGGTGAGTCCTTATTCTCCACCACAGCAGGGGTGGGTGAGGGAGTGAGGCTGGGTGGAGCTGGATTATGTGAGGCTCCATAAAAGCTGGTAAGGTAGCTGTTTTGGCAGGGGTCAAAAGCCTGCTCCCAACTTCCTGGGAAAACCACCAGGGAGGGGCTGAGGTGGCCCCATCCAGCCAGAAAGTCTGCTTATGGAGGCAGGCACCATCTGATAGCCACAATCTGGCTGTTGGGAGTGGGTTTTGCTCTTTTCCCCCTCCCCTGCTCCATGGTCTCCTTCCAGCGTCTGTCGGCAGGCAGGAGCTCAACCTAGCTGAGCTGCCCCATAATGGTGCTGTGGGCTGGGAGTTTCCCTGTCCAGAATTCCACCCTGGGCTGAGAGCGTGGCCTTCCTGTGGGGAGAGGGGTGCTCCAGGAGTGTGTTGCAGTTAGGATCCATGCTGCACTCTCTTTTCAGTTCTGCTCACAGGGGCTCCCTCCCCTCCCAAGATTAGTTTACAAATCTCCCCTCTGTGCCCCCGAGCAATACAGTCAAGTCAGGGGGTACAGGATCTGGCCTATGGGCCTGTCCCCGGGTCCCTGAAGATCAATCCCTGACCATGCCAGGGAGAAGCATGCTGGTCCCAAGTTGCCTGTGTGGTGCTCAAGCAGGTTTGATGTCCCTCTCCTTTGGGTTGTACCCTGCTGTCATGGAGCAGCAGGCAGCACTGGGGAGGGCTGGTGACCAGGGAGCTCACAGTCCAAGAATACTTTAGTCGCTGCAGATCTTTAAGAGGAAAGGTTTGAGCCCCTCTGTCTGTGGAAGCCCCAATAGAAGGGAAGCAACAACTCCTGAGAGCGCCAGCTCAGGTGTCTCTCTTGGCAGCCACAGGTGGGGAAGGCGAAGGACAGGAAAAGAGTCTGAATGGAGGAAAGCTAGCACTCTTGTTGTCTCTATCCCTCTCTCTGGAAGGCAGCCCACCTGGAGCGTCCAGGCTGTGGGGGTCAGGCAGATCCCCTGGGACCCACCAGCCCCTCTGGCTCCGGCAGTCTGGGCTGGAGTTGGGAAATGTTTGTGTGGGAACGAGCAAGACAAAAACTGAGGGGCTGAAGCCCCATGGAGACGACAAAGGTGCACGGTGTGTGGAGAAGCAATATGGTGCCTGCTGTCTCGGCTCCGGTCTGTGGTGACGGGAAGCACCCCAAGGGGGCTAGCAGGCTGGTACTTTGTCCTCAAGAAGTTACCAGTTTACTGGCGGCAGCAGCTTTTGGGCTTATGAGGGTAGAAAGGCTCTCCAGCAGCTCAGGAGCCTGCTGACTGTCAGAGATGTGAGAGAGAGAGAAACAAACTGCTCCACCTACCCTTTTTGCTGGACTCCAAGCCTCTTAGGGGTGGACCTCTGCTGATATCTTGCTCTTTCTTGTTTTGCTCTGCAACTTCTTTCTGTGGAATCTCTTGTAGGTTCTGGCACTTTTCCCTCGGAATTATGCCTGATCTATGATTGATTATTTGTTTGTTTTTTCTTTTTATCTAAAACTTCCTTCTTTCTGAGATGACCTGACAGGTCGCGTCTCTGGTCAGCCATCTTCCCCAATCTCCTGGGATTCTTTCTTAGATAATGACTTTTAAAAATGTCAGTCACAATACCAATATCATATCCTAAATATACAGCTAGGTTTTACATTTCCTAGATTATTTCAAAAACTTCTTTTTGTAGTAGATTTTCTCAAATCAGGCTCTAAACATGTTGTATTTGGCTGATGTGTCTTTTGAGTCTTTTTTCATCCCTAACAGTTTCCCTCCCCCCTTTTTTCATACCATTTATATGTTTTTTTAAAACCAGGTCACTCTTCCTGTAGAAGTTCCTGCATTCTGGATTTGGCTGCTTGCATCCTCATGGTTTTGTTTAACATGCTCCCCTCTCTACCACATTTCCTAGAAATTGGTAGTTATGATTAGATATTTGATTCCCTTCTCTTTTGGATCCATTCCACACCACATTGGGGCTGAGAACAGGATACCCCAAAGTATGGCACTTTGGCGTGCTGAATACTTTTAACTAAAGGAGATTGAGAGGCCTCGGAAGCGAAGTCTCTCTGACCTTCTCCTATCCTCCTGTCTCTTGTCCCTTTTTCTCTCCCAAAGCAAATCACAGGAACCAGAATTCTCTTCCCCAAGGTTGGTCATAGAAACTAGAACTCCTCTCCCTCAAAGTAAGCCATGAAACCTAGAAGATTACTCTCTCCCTTTCCTCTTGAAGACTCTCACTACAGAGGGATCCTGCCCCATACCAGGGAGCAAGGAATGCCACACAGAGAGACCAAGAAGAATCTGAACAGACAGGTTTCACTGGGTTTCCCCCTCAGTCTATTACTACTAGATGATATACTTTTTTGTCCAATCACATTTCTACATGGCTGTCCATTCTTCATTGAACCTAAGCATAAACATAGTTTTCCCTGGGTCTTTAGGTCTTCATTTCTGAAGGCTCCCATGTCATGTAAAACTTTGATTAAATGAATCTGTTATGCTTTTCTCTTGTTAACTGGTGTTTTTCATTATAGGAGCATCATCTGTAACCCTTCTGATGGCGAGGAAAGGTATTACACCTTTCTGCTCCTACACCCACTACTGCTGCTCTAAAGCTATGTGTGTTGTCAAGTTTGTTAATGGCCCACTTTGCTAAGTCTAATGGTCTATTCTCAGCTCTCATCTTCCTCCATTCGGGGAGATCCTCCTTGGTGGATTTCCTTACCTGGCTTACAGGACACCATACTTTTGTTGTTCCCCTTTCACCTCATTTGTTGCTCCTTCTCAGTCTCTTTGCTGGCTCCTCTTTACCATTATTACCTCTAAATGCTGGAATGCTCTGGGATTAGTCCTTATTCTCTCCTCCTCTCTATCTTCATTCTCTCCATTAGTGGCCTCATCTTGTTCTCAGGCTTTACTTACCATTTATACATGATGACTTCTTAATTTATAGCTTCAGACTTGATCTCTCCCAAGAAATTAGAATTCATATAGCCAAACTTTTAAAAAAAATTTTTTTTAGAGGCAGGGGTCTCGTTATGTTGCCCAGGCTGGAGTGCAGGGGTGCGATCATAGCTCACTGCAGCCTTGAGCTCCAGGGCTCATGTGTTCCTCCCGCCTCAGCCTCCGGGGTAGCTAGGACTACACGCGCAAGCCACGGCACCCAGCTCCAAACCGTTTATTTGATACATCCATTTGAATGTCTAGGAGGCGTCTCAATTGATCACGTCCACTGTTTAATATCTGACCCTCCTTCCAGGTCTTCTCTCATAGTTTTCATTTCAGTTAATGGTAACTCTGTCTTTCTAGTTTTTCAGGCCAAAAATCTTAGAATCATTCTAGACTCTTTCTCTCTACCCATATCCAATCTATCAGCAAATCCAGTTGACTCTACCTTCAAAATCTACCCACAGTCTAGTCATTTATCACCCCCACTACTGCTGTCATCTTGATTGAACCCACTGTCATCTCTCACCTCATACCATAGCCTCCTAACTGTTCTCTGCCCCACTCCTTTGTTATCACAGCTGTAGAGTGGTCTTTTTAAAATGTAGGTCATATCAGGTCACTCTTCTGCTCAAAATGCCCCAATGATTTCCCATCTCATTACAGTAAAAGCCAAAGTCTTTAAAGTGACTTATTAGACTCTACATGTCCTGCCCCACCAGTAATACTCCGACATATATCCCAGCATTCTCCCTCCAAACTTATCAAATATTTGGTGTTCTGCCTGGGCCGTAAACTTCCCCCATAGCTTGGTTAATTGAGGCTATTAACTTTTGAATTTTTGACAATCACAGTGTAGTCTTAACTTGCATTTCTTATGAGGGAGTTTGAGAGCCATTGGTATTTTCATTTCTGAAAACTGTAAGCTCACATCCCTGGCTCACTTTTCGTAGAGTGCTGGTGTTTCTCTTATTTATTTGTAGAAGCTCTTTGTGTACTAGGGAAATGAGCTCTTGGTCTGTGTGTATAAGTTGGAATAAAATTTTCCCAATTTGTCATTTGTCTTTGACTTTATTCATGGTGGGTTTTTCTATGTAGCCTTTTTAAAAATTAGAAGTCTAATTTATTAATATTTTCTTCTATGGGTTCTGAGAATTGTGTCATACTTTGAAAGGCCTCTCCCACCTGAGATGTATTTTTTAAATCAAAATTGTTTTACATTTATATCTTTTTATCTATCTGGAATTTATTTTGGTACAAAGTGTGAGGTATACTTCTGACTTTATTTTTTCCCCAGATGGCTACCCATTTGTCCCAACACCATTTATTGGATGCTCCATGTTTTCTTCATTGACATGAAATGCCATCTATGAGATTCTTAGGCAGAATTTAATAGTTATGAGCTGAAGTTGAGGTAACACTGTTTTCTCTTCATGAAACCTGTCCATGCAGAGACCTCAAGCATGCCACTGAGAGCTGCAAACAAGTCAAACCTGTAAAGTGCTGAAAACCCACACCCAGTAAATGCATGTATAATGTCTCCAAATTGTAGCTTGAGATGTGAGCACATGATTCTTATATAGTTAGTTCCTCCACCCCACGCACATTCTCTCCAATAATGTCAAGGGGTGGCAGGGAATAGTCACATGATTTTTGGTGGTTTGTTTTGCAGACTGACTCCGTCTACATTTGGTGAAGACCAGACCTTAATATTTGCAAATCACTTTGAACTATGGATAAGAAAAGTGCTATTGTAATCCTTTATGTTATCTTTTAGGTTTCAAGCATGTTATTGTGATTTCAGCATTCTAGGCTTAATGAAGTTTTATTTAAATTAGAACAAATTATCCACCTGTGCTCAACTAGCTGTGAAACCAAGCCACTGGGTGTGGATTATGAGGGCTGAAGCTTTGGGAACTGGGATAAAATTTTCAAGAATTGGTGATATCATATGAGATTGTTAGAGTTCATTCACCTGGCATCTATCTACTAGGATGCTTTTTAAACTAGGACACACATCTGGTGTTCAGTGGTAATTATATTGATAACAATGACACTAAGAGCCTGCAAAATCCTGCTGAACTCTTTGAAATAAGTCTTGAATTATCAAAAATAATTATGAGAAATACAATTTAACTTTTAAGGCTTTTTGGCTGTATGTCTTAATGGAAATAGTTAGTGGTTAGGGGTTTTGTTCAAGATGCAGACAGGAAGAGTGTAATCTTGTTCTTCTATTATTCCTCTGAATGACTTTGAGCAAGTTAACTAACCTCTGAAAGCCTTAATTTTTTCATATGTAAAATGGTGATAATAATAGTACTTACTGTTATGGGGATTAGTAAAATAATCCACTTAAAGAATAAGTTCTAAAGGATTATTCCCCTATCTGATTAACAAAGAGCGAAAAGTTTAAAAATATATTTGTTGATAAGAGTCTGGAGACAGGTACTCTCATATGTTGCTTAGGGAATGTAAATTAGTACAACCATCACATGAAACAGTTTGGTAATACCTATCAAAATTTAAAATGCACATACTTTATGACCAGCAATTCTTCTTACTAGAATGTATGAAACAGATGTACTTGTAAGTGCATGAATTGATATCTGCATGTGGATATTTATTGTAGTACTGATATAGTAGGAAAAGAGTGGAAACAACCTGAATCTCCATCTATAAGAGGCTGTTTTAATGGACTCATACAATCAAATACAGGTGGAGTATCCCTTATCCAAAATGCTTGGAACCATAAGTGTTTTAGATTTTGGATTTTGGAATATTTACATATACATAATTAGATATCTCAGGGGTGGGACCTGAGTGTAAACACAAAATTCACTTATGTTTCATATGCACCTTATACATGTAGCCTAAAGTAATTTTATACAATATTTTAAATAATTTTGTGCATGAAACAAAGTTTTGACTGCATTTTGGCTACAAACTGTCACATGAGGTCAGGTGTATAATTTTCCACTTGTAACCTCATGTCAGTGCTCAATAAGTTTTGAATTTTGGAGCATTTCAGATTTCAGATTTTGGAATTAGGGATGTCCAATACTATAGTTGGGATGTTTGTCCCTTCAAACATTTTATCCCCACTGTTGGAGGTAG